>CAWUFW010001731.1:1770000-2370000 GCA_963921515.1 Calotriton arnoldi
TCTGTGGCTTACACCCCTGCACATCAGTTGTGCTTGCCATTGTTCAATTTGTCTGTTTCCCTGACCGTGTGACCATCTCCACTGGACATGCAAGTTTGGGCATCAATGGGGAAGGACTCATCTGTGTTATCAGTGCAACTTGCTATACATGTGTGTTGGATCTGTGCAGATGATATCGGTGACACTCCCATGACCATGCTGATGTGACGAGAGCCTTCATTTTGTGCTAATTGTTGACTGAGTGACCAAGTGTACTGCTGACATGATAGAGCCCTGCAGAGACAACGTATGGCACAGCTTTCCTTACACAGGAGTGGAGTGCCCTCATGGCAGTGTGTAATTCCGTGACATTGCCTGAGCCCAAGGTGTGTGTTGTGTGAGCATGTCTGTGTGTGTTCACTTCCATTTTGCAACACAGGCTGGGATCCCTAGTGATGTTCCTGTTTGTGATGCTTGCTGAGTTGACCTATGTTCCCCCAAATCTTCGCACTGGGTTCTCTGGGATGTGGGTGCATGGCACATTACTGGTCATCAGGGTGTCATCCATAGGTGTGTTTGCTGTCAGGGCTGAGTTTGTGGGCAAACGCAGATGAGACACAGTCAGGATTCCCCTTGGCACTTGTTGGTTACACAAGTCATGTAATTTACAGTTTGTGTTAGCTTTCAGTGATTGTGACACGTTGTGTGTGTGACTGCTGCCACTCCTCTGGGTCAGAGCTGCAATGTTGGAAGTTGTCTATGTGTGTTCTTTGTGGGTGACCTTGACTTCTTCATTGGTGTGTGACTGTGTCCGGGATCACATTGATTGTGGTGGATTTCACGTCATGCCCATGTACGGCGTACTGTGCAGTGTGTCTGACATTCACGAGTCTTGTTGACTGGCCATGTGTGATGGGTTTCTGCACCTTAGTTCCCACCACCACCCCTGGGATTGTCATGGGTGCATGTGCAATGTCACCAGTCCATGTGAGCTTCACAGCTGCACATTGGTGTAGATCAAGGTGTGTGGTGTTGAGTGTGTGCAAATGAGAATTGTTGCATGGCTAGACCCCTACCTCCATGTTGGCCTTGGCTGACAGGCCGTGCTGATTGATTTGTGCTTGTGTAGGTGTGATGGTAGTTTGTAGCTCAGGACACATGACTGTGGTTCACAGTGTGAACGACATCTAGCTTTGTCATCACAGTGGGATTATCATGCAGGCCAGGGTCACCACAATGTGGGGTCCCTGGGGGTAGTGCTGTGGTGGGTCTGTCTCTTGCTGTGTTATTTGCTGTTCCTACAAGCTTGTGTGACATGTGTAATTTGGGCTCCATCTCATCTAACAATGCCTGATTGCCCACATAGGGGAATCCGATCCATGAGTTACTTTTGTGTGGCACTGTATACACATCTGTGTAATTGTAATTCAGGCCTCCTCATGTGTTGTATGGTTGCCTGGGGACACTGGCACCCCCCCCCCATCAGCTGTTGTGTTTGATATGCAGTGTGAGGCTGCCTGTTTGTGTTTGTGCATCTGCACCACTGCATTGGCATATCTTTGTGTGCCATTGGCTGTGTGTTGTTTGGTGTGTTTCCCCTGCTGTCCCTGGGACTCCTAGGTCATCAGTCAGCACAATGATCATGGTTTGTATGTCCCATTGCTGCCATGGTATGGTATTTGTTCACCTGACATCTACAGTCTCCACAGGATATCTACATTTGTGTGTCCATTGGTGCAGATATGTGGGGCTGCATTATGATGGTCACTTCTGTCATTGTGTTATTGAGGAATGTTGACAATGTCAGCCCCCATGGGTGATGTTTGTCTGCACATGGCCAAAGGTATATCTTATTTGCACTGCACTGTTTGCCTCACCCAATGTATGTTGCTATGGGACACAAGCACTACTATGCCACAGATGTGTTTGTTGTTCTGTGACCAGGAATCATCCATGCTGTTTGGCATTTGCAGCTTTTCCCATTACAACACTTACCTTTTGGGCACTGTGGTGATGGGGGTTTAGACCCCATTGCCACAATGTACAAAATGTGCTTCAGCTATGGACCCCACACTTACCTTTTGGTCACTGTGGTGATGGGGGTTTAGACCCCATTGCCACAATGTACAAAATGTGCTTCAGCTATGGACCCCACACTTACCTTTTGGTCACTGTGGTGATGGGGGTTTAGACCCCATTGCCACAATGTTCAAAATGTGCTTCAGCTATGGACCCCACACTCACATTTTGGTCACTCTGGTGATGGGGGTTTAGGCCCCATTGCCACAATGTTCAAAATGTGCTTCAGCTATGGACCCCACACTCACATTTTGGTCACTGTGATGATGGGGGTTTAGACCCCATTGCCACAATGTTCAATTGGGCTTCAGCTATGGACCCCAGACTTACCTTTTGGTCACTGTGATGATGGGGTGTTATACCCCATTGCCACAGTGGTCATGGTCTGCTTGCATTGTGGAGGCCACACACATTTATGTGTGACACATGTGATAGGGGGTCACATTGTATGCTCAATGTCATGTTCAGTGTTGTAGGCATTTGACACAGACTACACGCTTGTCATGGTGTTGGTGGGATGTATTTTCAGACATTCCTTATGTTGGAGTATGCTGGTTGTGTCATGCATTTCCCGTCCTATGTTTAGGGGTGGTGTGGGTGGTAGGCATTCATCCCCCTATGAGTGGGGATGGTGGTAGTGGTAGGCATCCAGGCCCCCCTGAGTAGGGGTGGTGGTAGTGGTAGGCATCCAGGCCCACATGAGTAGGGGTGGTGGTAGTGGTAGGCATCCAGGCCCACATGAGTAGGGGTGGTGGTAGTGGTAGGCATCCAGGCCCCCTGAGTAGGGGTGGTGGTAGTGGTAGGCATCCAGGCCCCCTGAGTAGGGGTGGTGGTAGTGGTAGGCATCCATCCCCCTATGAGTGGGGATGGTAGTAGTGACAGGCATCCAGGCCCCCATGCGTAGGGGTGGTGGTAGTGGTAGGCATCCAGGCACCCCTGAGTAGGGGTGGTGGTAGTGGTAGGCATCCAGGCCCCGCTGAGTAGGGGTGGTGGTAGTGGTAGGCATCCATCCCCCTATGAGTGGGGATGGTAGTAGTGACAGGCATCCAGGCACCCCTGAGTAGGGGTGGTGGTAGTGGTAGGCATCCAGGCCCCCTGAGTAGGGGTGGTGGTAGTGGTAGGCATCCAGGCCCACATGAGTAGGGGTGGTGGTAGTGGTAGGCATCCAGGCCCCTTGAGTGGGGATGGTAGTAGTGACAGGCATCCAGGCCCCCATGAGTAGGGGTGGTGGTAGTGGTAGGCATCCAGGCCCCCCTGAGTAGGGGTGGTGGTAGTGGTAGGCATCCATCCCCCTATGAGTGGGGATGGTAGTAGTGACAGGCATCCATACCCCCATGAGTAGGGGTGGTGGTAGTGGTAGGCATCCAGGCCCCCCTGAGTAGGGGTGGTGGTAGTAGTAGGCATCCATCCCCCTATGGGTGTGTATGGCATTGGTGGTAGCCATCCCGCCCCTATGGTTCTGCTGTTGCTAGTGTACGTCATTTCTGCATCCCTATGTGTGTGTGACATATGTTGGGTACGTGTCGTTTGTTTGTGTAGTGGGTGTTTGACTTACCGTCTTCGCCGTACGCGTCCGTACCGGTCCCGGTAATAGATGTAGAGTATTGGTAGGACCTGCGCAATGAGATTCATGGTTTGTTCGTCTCGTTCGGGTTTCTCGTGGCTTCGACTCGTACTCGTCGCTGGCTTGTTCGTCTCGTAGCCGTGGATCGTCTTGTGGCGCAAATCGGAGCTTATGTACAGCTCTCCCGGATGCTCTGACGTGCCGGACGTAGCGACGGGTTCGGCGCATACGGAGTGCGCATCGTACTAGTCCGGCCGGAAGGTGCTGTGTATTTGGTTCCGTGCGACTCGATTCGACGTTTACGGATCCGGCTCGGGCGGGGAACAGGAGCTGAAATGGGTGAGTACGGCTCGCTCGGAATCTGGGCTGTTATGTGCATCGTACTTGTTCGTTCGGACGACTGTCCGAATCGGTCGGGAAACACGCGTTCGGCTTGGTTTTTTTCCGGACGAATACTGTTAGGTGCGCTTCCGGCCGAGATCGGAATCGACCCCAAAGTGTCCAGCTATGAAGAGCGCATTGGACAGGTGGAATATCGCACGTCTGCACTAGAGGATGATGGAGCGACAATACGTGGAAAATTGCAAAGCATGGAAAAAGTGCTGGAAGTAATAAAAAGTAAAAATGAAGATTTAGAGGCCAGATCTAGAAGGAGCAACCTGCGCATAGTCAGCATTCCGGAATCCACTGCTATGTCTCGCATTGAGGACTATGTAGAAGATATGCTGCGATCTCTATACAGAGAGTCCCTGTCAGTGGTTTGTATTGTGGAATGAGCCCACAGGGCTCTTGGCCCGAGGCCTCCGCCTGGAGCCCCTGCCAGGCCGATTATCGCTCGCCTACTTAATTACTGTGACAGAGACACTGTACTGCGGAAAGCCAGAGACCAACAAGAGATCAAGTACCAAGGAAACAATATATCATTTTACCTGGACTTCACTCTAGCAGTACAGGCGGCGAGAAGGGAGTTTGTACCCATCAAAAGAATGCTTCAGAACAGGACATTAAGTACTCCCTACTCTACCCATCAAAAATCCATGCTGGCAAAACCTCATACTTCTCAGATCCCAAATCAGCAGCTAAATTTGTACGCGATCTTTGCCCTGCCAAAACCTCACAGTGCCCAGATACAGCAGCGAGTGGAGAGGACTACCTCAGTGAAAATGATTCATACGCTGCTCTCTGTTGAATTGGAAATCCTCTATTAGCGACCTGCACTGGGGGGGACCTGACTCCCTGTTATTGAAGCGTCCTGGGTCTCCACACCGGACATATTTGGTCTGCCATGCACTGCATTGTTTAGTGATGTCTGTGTGCCGGAGGATGGGGCTCTCCCCGCTTCCACTCCCACAACCGGCCACCCAGCTCCCACCGCTGGGCATAGCTGGGCTTTTAGTGATTCCTCCATTGGGATGATTCCTATTATGTTTCTTACTGTTGGCCCCCCGGGGCAGTGGGGGGAGGTGGGTTATATACCAGCTCGATTGGGGGCAGTAGTGGCTGGAGGGTGGCGGTATTTGGGGTATCTATGTCTCTCTTATGATTCTCTCTTCCCTCTCTGCACTTGCCCCGTCCCTTTCTTCTCCCTGCTGGCCTTCCTATGTCCTGTGCCATTGATAGATAACCTTGCTGTGTGCATGCTAGATCACTATGACTGACATGGGTGCTTCTGAAGTGAATGTAACTGCTCTGAAAGCGATCACCTGGAACGTCCGTGGTTTGAATGACAGCAGGAAGGCGCGATTGGTGGCCGCCTATTTGAATAGAAAGGGGGCGGACATTTATTTTTTACAAGAGCTGCACCTGACTGAGAGCGGCTGTGCATGCCTGCGGGCGATGGGAAAACATCGACACTCATAATATCGACCTACAAAATTATCGACACACAAATATCGAGAACATAAATATCGATATACTATACTTATTTAAAAAATACACAAATAGCGACATAAAAATATCGTCAAACATTAACATCGATATCACTAATATCGATGAAAAAAATATCATCATAACTAATATGAAACCATTAAATAAACATACAAAATGACACAAATATCGATAACAAAATTATAGACCACACAATTATCGCCAAAAACAAAATATCGACACCTTAAAAATATTTTTAATAACACAATATACATCAATAAAAAAGTAAACAATATCACAAACACACATAACATATTAAATAAATAAAATGAAAGTTAAACAAATTATAATTAAAAAAAATACCTTTAACATAATTAAATTCACCAAATTATTTACTATACTTTTATTATACATTCAATGCAATATAAATTACAAATAATATACTATTATACTTTTAAATAAAGTAAGAATAAAAAAAGTTTAACTGAACATTCCCATATAAGGAAACAACTGCCAAATTAATTGAAAACATTAGTAACAACCAATAAAAAACACCTACAACTTAAATAACCCAATAAGATTGAGAGCACAATTAAACAAACACTATATAAACTAAAGAAAATTTAACATTATTTTATGCTCCAACAACAAAAAGAAGAATAAGGAGAATCTCTGCCAGATTGCTTCTGCCACATTGGACTTCCTCATTTAAAGCTCTGATTTCAACTTCACAAAGTAAGTAAAATATCTATTTAATGTTGCAACTGTATAAAATAATCGTAAAGCATTTTTTACAATAATTAAATAATTAATGTGTATTTTTAAAAAAAATTATATCTCCTCTACAGAAACTGCAAAAGACACTCAACTAACTACAAACATCATCAAAAAACCACTTTGCCAAAAAAGTAAGTATAAATCTAAATTAAACTTTTAAAACAACTAAAAATCCCAAACCAAAAAGCCCACTAACCACACAAACCCCAAAATACAGAAAATGCTGTTAAGCACATTTATTAAAATTATCATTTTTTTGTCTGCGGGAAATGAAAAGAAACACTAAAGGCAAGCACCAACAGAAACACCCCAGTGTCAAAAAAAGTTCAACATATTCAAGAATGTAAGTATAATTTTGTACATAAAAATCTGTATTACAATAAAAACAATTACAATACATTTAATATTCTTTATATACATTTCTCATAGCATTTGAAACACCAGAATGACTGAAAGTGCAAAATGCATAACTTCCCAGAAAGGAAAATTTTGATTATGCTATATCGGATATGTCTACACCCAAGAAAAACAGACAGGCGACAAAATTAATTGGAAATGCAGCAAATATTATTCAAATGCATATTATGGGAGGGCTACAACAAAAGAAACTACTGTATTAAATGTTAAGGAACATAACCACCCCCTAACATAGCTGAAATAGAAGTGAGAGACGCTTTAGATACTCTGAAAGAAGCTAGCACTAGCTCTCAAAACCCTACTACTGAAATACTAAAAGACGTACTCCCCAGAGTACCAGAACATGTAACTGGCCAATTACCCTCTATCTCAACGTTAAAAAGGCTAATAGCTAGAACAAAAAAATCAACTGCTACCACCCCACCTACCCCCAAAACTTTCAGTGAAATTCAAATACCACCTGAACTCACTGTAACTCATAATGAAGAGCAATTCCTACTTTATGACAATAAATCTAACGACAAAAGGATTAAAATATATGCAACTCCCACAAACTTACTTAAAATACAGAATTGAGACATGGATGATGGACGGAACATTTAAAATATGTCCCAAACCATTTTACCAATTGTACACAATCCATGGACTGTATCATAATACCAACATCCCCTTTATATATGCCCTGTTACCAAACAAACAAACCACTACCTATGTAGAACTCTTAACAAAAGTAAAGCAAGAAACTAATAATTACTATCCCCAAAAAATGATCATAGACTTTGAACAGTCAATGATACAAGCCATCCTGAATAACTACCCTCACACACCAATACAAGGTTGCCATTACCACTTTGATCAATGCATATGGAGACACCTTCAAAAATCTACTCTTAGCGTAGAATATGCAACTAATAGCAGTTTTGCATATGAAATTAAAAAGCAAATTGCACTAGCATACGTCCCAATAACTGATGTAGCAGAACACTACAATCTATTAATAGAAAGCCCCTACTACCAAACAAATTAACATAAACTAAGTCCCCTACTCGACTATTTTGAGGATACTTGGGTGGGAAGGCTACACAGATCTGGACACAGGAGACAGCCCAAATACCACATTCCATGGTGGAATGTATATAACAGTACCCTAAACAAAGAAGCAAAAACTAATAACGCTGTAGAAGGATGGCATAATGCTTTCCAAGCCACAACAGGCAGAACCCAACCAACCCTACATAAATTACTACAATCAATCCAAAAAGAACAAAGCTACCAACAACTAAGACTAGAGCAATCTGTAACACAACTAGGTCCAAAACTAACTAAACAAACTAAAACAATGTTCGAGCACTTACAATACAAATTAAGACTCTGCCCAAACACTAAAGGGCTAGAATATCTAGAAACAATAGCTGGATCCCTACTTTAAAACAGTATTACAAAAATATAGAAAAATCATAATTATAAAATGAATTCTTAAATAAACATTTCTTTGCAAACATCTAAAATATAAATATTATGTCAATTAATTATAACCTTTTTTTTTTAAATAATTGACAAATATATTTTATATATTTCCAAATATCAATAACAATTTCAAAAATTACATTTCCCTCCCATTGTAAATAATTTAAAATAACTTACTTTTTTGTTGCTGAAGAATTGAATCCAAACTGCCATAAATAAATCCAAACGTGTAAAAATCCAGAAACTTGGTTAAAAAGCCCCCCAAAAAATGTAAAAATACAATTGTGTAAAATATAATCCGCCGGCAACATATCCATAGACTTGAATCCATTAAAAACCCGAAAAATGTAATTAAAAAAAGAAACGCTCCAGGAAAACCCGAAAAATAAAGGAACTGTAAAATAATTATTAGTTTACTAGAAACTAATACACAGGGGGTCATTACGATGGTGGTCGGACTTTTGTCCGACCGCCATCGTTGCGGGGATCGGGACCGGCCGCCATGCATGCGGCTGTCCCGCACTCCAAATTAGCATGCAACCGCCACCATGGCGGTGAATCTTGCAATATAATATTGCGGCGGGCGCTGCTAACTGCAGCACCCGCCGCGATGTTAAGAAAGCATGTGCTGTATTTCACTGCACAACGTGGCAGGCACCACACGGTGCCTGCCACGTAGTGCAGTGAAATGTAGGGGGGTACCCCCCAGTGCACAGCCACCTCCCCCCAACACAAGGGGGGCCCGCAACAGGCCCCCAAAAACAATCCCCACCAGCCTTTCAATGGTGGTTTACCCGCCACGGAAAGGCTGGCTGCGGCCAGCATCCTAATCTGGTGGACTGTGCCTGCTAGGCACTGCCACCATTTTACTGAAGCTGACTGCTCCGCCAGGCAATCGTAACGATTGCCTGTGGCGGATCCGTGGCGAGCGGTCTTTGCGCCCGCCACGATCGCGGTCAGATTCCCCTGCCATTGTAATGTGGCGGGGGAAAATTGCTTTCCGATGGCGGAAGGCCCGCAACCGCACTGCTGGCGGTGGTGGGCCTTCCGCCATCGTAAAGACCCCCACAGTTCCTTTAGAAAAAAGCAAACTTCTCCCAACGGCAACTTCCAAACGACAAAAACCTGTGGAAAAAACAACACAATCCATCCTGCACAAATATCCAATAAAAGCATTAAACAACACACATAAACATACTAATAACACCATACTCTAAACATTATTGAACATATAGAACATACCCTAACACCTACCTATCAACGCACTAAGCGCATTTCGCATACGCAAACCTACAAACCAAACCTCACAAAAAACACAAAATACAAACATTACATACACTATACACTACCTAACTACCTTCGCCCTACACCTAAATTATTCCTAAAAGTAATTAAATTAAACTTACCTTAACCGATGCGACGCAGCTTCCAACCGCGAGCTTCTCCCCTCAGAAATGACCTAAAACAACACAGATAGCCTACAAAATACAACTTAGTTTAGAAAATGGCTACCTAATTGAAATAATAAAAATACTTTTTTACATTAAACTCAGTGTACATTAGATATGTAATGCAAAAAAAGTTAAAAAAATACTATTTAATATTACTAATGTGCAAAATGTTTTTTCTTTGCTGTTTAAAAATGGTAAATTATAACAGTAAATAAATAATATTTATTATACATTAAAATAAAATATGTTACCTTACCAATGTGTTAGAAAAATTTGTACTGCTTGCTAAAAATGTGAAAAAAATGTATTAATGATAAAAAATATTTTTCTTTTTCAAAATGCTTTCTTACCTTGATAATTTTATTTGTATTTACAGTTTAAATAATATCATAGAAAATATAATATTATTTATTAGAAAATATGCAAAAAATATAAAAAAGTTATACAATGAACAAATTGTAAAAAAATATATTAACAATGTACACTATGGGGCCGATTCCGATCTCGGCCGGTAGAGCTCGAATCGGATTCGGCATTACCGGATCCGATTCGAGCCCTATTTCCCGACCGAATCGTACGCGCGTCCGGGGCGAGCGAGTACGATGTGTGCACTCGCGGAATCTCTGACCGACTCGTTCGCAGGACCCGACTGCTCCGACCGACTCGCACGGGGACGACTCGCACCGCGCAATGGACGTTCCCCGGCCGGGTAAGTATGATGCGCATCGCGACCGCTCCGACCGACTCGAACACGCTGTAGGGGGCGCCCTTGTTCGCGTCGTGCCCATTGAGTCAATGGGAGCCCGTGTACGCGTCGTACAACTGGCTCCCATTGACTTCAATGGGAGTCTGACCGAATCGAGTCCGATGGCATACGTGCGCATCGTACTCGTTCGGTCGGACTGCTAGGGTCCGATTCGGTCGAAAATCTCTCCGAGTCCGGCTCGGTCGGAGAGATTTCCAGCCCGAATCGGAATCGGCCCCTATATGTAATTATGTAATGCATATTTACAATATAAATAAATATTCTATAACTGTTACCATAAAAATATGTATTAATTTATAAAAACCAGTGCACTACATCTTTTATTTGTAAAAGATTTACATATTTACCAAGTTCTCCATCATCAAAAACATAAAAATGTTCATGCTGACGTTACTTAAATATTATATGTTTATGTTTAAATATGTACTAAAAATGCAATGTATACAAAAATTAAAAATGTATTATAATTTCTCAGTATGACAATATATATATCAAACAATGTTAATTAAAATAAATGCATATTATTTCTTTGCTTGAGTCTTTGAATGAAAATAAAGACATAAATAAAATATAAATATTGTTTTGTATTTAATTCCTATATTAATTTTTTTTTCTGTATTTATAATAAAATGTTTATCTTAAATTAATTCTCAGACATAAATTAATTTTTTTAATACACATATATAAAATACTATTACCATTTAAACATACATTTTTATCATTAACCTTACTCCTAAATAAAGAACTAAGGGAATTAGGATGGCGGTCGGAAAACCACCCCGACCGCCATGGTAGCGGAAAACAACCGCCCGCCGGTACCGCGGCAAAACCGGCGGCCAGATTAGGATGTCCTGCCAAAAAAAAAACGACAGCGGCGGTAAGAGCCACCTAAAAACCGCCCGTAGCGGGCGGAGAAGGCGAAAACCCGTCCACGGCGGTCGGATTCTCGGAGGGAAAAAACCAAACCGCCGCCAGGACAGCGGAGACACCGCACGGAACATTAGGATATCCCCGATGTGACCGCGGTACGTTCCGCTGTATCCGACCGCCGAAAACGCCAACAGTGATGAATGGGAGAGCCGCCGGAAGAACTGCAACATAGCCACCGCTGCGGACGCTCCGTGACAAATATGGCGGTTGACAGAAAAAACTCACAACAAGGCCACAAAGTGCACACAGCAAACTAGCCATGCACCCAAAAACACATAACACACCCCAATGACACAACCACATGGCAACTACAAAAATCCAAATCCCAGGACAACTCACACAACACACCTGACAGCAATACCCCATTTGGACACACCCACATAGCTGAGTATAAAACCAGTCCCTTCCCTGACCACAATCCTTTGCAATACTCCACAACTGAAGGGCCCAACACCAGAGCACAAAGGAGAGGCAAATCTGCACACCATCACTACTCACACCACACACAGCACCACCACCACTTCCACACCTGCACCTCTGACCACTCTGCACATCACACACCATACACATCACCCCCACCCCCACCACTTACACACCTGCACCTCAAACCCCTTAGCACATCACCCACCATGGCACCACAGAAAATGCCAAAATTCACAGAGAGTGAGTTGACAGTCATGGTAGATGAGATAGTCAGAGTTGAACCACAACTGTTTGGTAACCTGGTCCAACAGACACCATTAGCCAGAAGAAATCAAATGTGGGCAAGGATAGTCGATAAGGTCAATGCAGTAGGGACCATCCCATGCAACAGACAGGAAATCATCAAGCGGTGGCATGACCTGAAGAGTGTTGTCAAATAGAAGAGGAGCAAGAACCATGAGCTGGCTCAGAGGACTGGCGGTGGCCCTCCCACTACACCAAGAACATTCACTGCATGGAAGGAGAAGGTGCTTGCCATATTGCATCCAGAGAGTCTCACAGGAATACCCGGGGGAGTGGAGGCTGGTAAGTACAAACAAATGTAGACCATTACACAGCAATGTACTGTCCAGCACAACTACAAAGCTACATCTCAGAGGCACAAGTATATCCATATGCACCACAATATCCAACACATGTCCCACAGATGTAACATCCACTACATCTGAATCACCCCAAAAGGTAGCCAACATTTACAGGGTTGTATGTGCCCAGGCAAATAGCACGACAACTCCCACCATGCCCCCTGTCCCACCCCTGAGCAGGATGGGGCACTCCACACCCAGAAGCATTTGGAAGCCATTGTCTCACAACAAACAAACTAACAGGTAGGTAGCCATCTTAACAGGGAGGGCTGTTTGGGGGTGGGAGGCCTGCACAACAACTCCCACCATACCCCATGTCCCACCCCTGAGCAGGATGGAGCGCTCCACACCCAGAAGCATTTGGAAGCCATTGTCTCACTACAAACAAACTAACAGGTAGGTAGCCATCTTCTCTGGGAGGGCTGTTTGGGGGTGGGAGGCCTGCACAACAACTCCCACCATGCCCCCTGTCCCACCCCTGAGCAGGATGGAGCACTCCACACCCAGAAGCATTTGGAAGCCATGGTCTCACTACAAACAAACTAACAGGTAGGTAGCCATCTTCCCTGGGAGGGCTGTTTGGGAGTGGGAGGCCTGCACAACAACTCCCACCATGCCCCCTGTCCCACCCCTGAGCAGGATGGAGCACTCCACACCCAGAAGCATTTGGAAGCCATTGTCTCACTACAAACAAACTAACAGGTAGGTAGCCATCTTCCCTGGGAGGGCTGTTTGGGGGTGGGAGGCCTGCACGACAACTCCCACCATGCCCCCTGTCCCACCCCTGAGCAGGATGGAGCACTCCACACCCAGAAGCATTTGGAAGCCAGTGTCTCACTACAAACAAACTAACAGGTAGGTAGCCATCTTCCCTGGGAGGGCTGTTTGGGGGTGGAAGGCCTGCACGACACTCCCACCATGCCCCCTGTCCAGCCCCTGAGTAGGATGGAGCACTCCACACCCAGAAGCATTTGGAAGCCATTGTCTCACTACAAACAAACTAACAGGTAGGTAGCCATCTTAACAGGGAGGGCTGTTTGGGGGTGGGAGGCCTGCACAACAACTCCCACCATGCCCCCTGTCCCACCCCTGAGCAGGATGGAGCACTCCACACCCAGAAGCATTTGGAAGCCATTGTCTCACTACAAACAAACTAACAGGTAGGTAGCCATCTTAACAGGGAGGGCTGTTTGGGGGTGGGAGGCCTGCACAACAACTCCCACCATGCCCCCTGTCCCACCCCTGAGCAGGATGGAGCACTCCACACCCAGAAGCATTTGGAAGCCATTGTCTCACTACAAACAAACTAACAGGTAGGTAGCCATCTTAACAGGGAGGGCTGTTTGGGGGTGGGAGGCCTGCACAACAACTCCCACCATGCCCCCTGTCCCACCCCTGAGCAGGATGGAGCACTCCACACCCAGAAGCATTTGGAAGCCATTGTCTCACTACAAACAAACTAACAGGTAGGTAGCCATCTTAACATGGAGGGGGGTTTGGGGATGGGAAGACTGCAGTACTACTCCCACCATGCCCCCTTGTTCCCCAGCTCATCAAGATGGAGCACTCCCTCCCACCCAGATGCATGTGTCAGTCATTGCACTGTCCACTTCAAACTAACAGGTAGGTAGACATATTATGCCCTCTTGTCCCACCCCTGAGCAGGATGGAAGCCTCCAACACACACACACACATAGATGTGACACAGATCCAACACAAATGTGAAAACAGAACAGGTAAGTAGCCAGTACATGCACCCAGCCATTCCTCCCAAAAGCATGGTGCCATATGACAACACCAGCCCTCTCATCACACAAAAATACACACAGATCCTATTGCCACTCACAGTGTTCAGACAGCTAAGCAAATGTAACTGTCACAGCAACCAAAGTGTGACACACCAATTCACATGTAGAAGAAAGTCTGTGTACAATCATGCACAGCACTGAATGCCATGTGTAAGTGCCATGTGGCCAGAGCAGCAAGGACCATATGTAAACAAAGAAAGCATGGTTGTCGGTACAAATTCAGATTTACACATGACATTACAAAGGTATGCATGAGATGACAATGGCCAGTCCATGCTCAGATGTAACGTCTGCCAGGGCAGAGTGATCAACAAAGAGGCATCACAGAAATGCTTTGTTGCGCTAGTCCCTAGATGGCAACATCTCCCTGTAATCACAAAACATGCACGTGGCGCATGGTATGTTGTGACACCTCACACCATGGACAACTAATGCATGTACCTCAACATCATCTCAGGAGGCACAGTAGTGCGCATACAAACAATGTGATGACTAGTCAACTGTGTGGTGTACAAACAGTGAATAATACACAGCTAACACAAAGCTTGCGGGGTGCACTACAATGACCATTTCCCATCTGTCCCACAGGTGACCAAGAACTGACTGCAGAGGACAACACCAGCAACCTGCAGAGCTAGTCCTCCCCCCCACGACTCCCGGAACATGGACTTTCGGATGTTGACTCCCGGTATTCAGAGGACGAGGAGCTTGGACCCGGCCCATCTGGTGTGCCAGGGCGCAACCGGTCCCAGGACCCCATCGTCCCCCCCACCATATCTGCAGCAACACCAACAGCTACACAGACCACTGCTGTTACGGCCTGTGCGTCCTACACCACCACCACCAGTGCTGCCTGCAACACCCTCCCTGTCCCAGAAGATGACCACCCCACACCACCAACTGAGGAGGGCAGGGAGAGGATGCGGGTGCCTACAGTGGTGAGGCAACAGGTCTGTGGCAGCAGGGCAGGTGGGAGTGGCAGGGTCACTCACAGACAACCAGAGCCTGGTACCGAAGCCCTGGACAGCATAAACAGAGTCCTTAGGGCATATGAACGGGCCCAGGGACGAACGGCCCGGTCAGAAGAAGATTCATGCGAGCTCCTCCGGCTGAAGAGGTTCATGGACACCCGCATGGGACAAATTGCGGACCTCCTGGGCCAGATAGTGGCGGCAATGAGGGACAGGCCTGCGCCACAAACAACACCTCCACCTCCCCCTGCTGGGCCGCAGGATGACAGTTCAACATCCTCCACTGCGGCCACAGAGAGGGGTGAGTCCTCAGACCCCACAGGCCCTACAGCAGAGCCCCCCCCTGCCAAGCGACGAAGGGGCCGTCCCAAGAAATCCCTGGAAGTATCCCTTGGCAAAGCACCTGCCAAACGTCAGTCACGGAGCCAGCCATGATGGCAACACTCTGCACTACTGCATTGACTTTTTGGACTGTCCTTCCCCACACTGCCTTGTGAATGGCATCTGTCTGTTGGACTGGGTCACCACATCAATGTGGTGACAACTCGATTCTCTCATGTACCATAACTGTCAACTCACTGCTTCACTAATCACCTCAATGTAAATGTTTACCCCCTCATATGTCACCATTGTAAATAAATACACCTCACACACATGTTGTTGTTTCTGCTCCGTCTTTATTCCAGGATGTGCAGTCATCACCATGATGAAAATCTACCACGAGTATGGAATGTATGTAGGCAAGGAGAGGCTGAAGTGACCTAGGAAAACACAACAGAACAAGATTCACTAGTCTGGGTGTGGCATCACAGACATCACACAACACATACCATAAAGCTAATACAACATGCACACATCACAATGAGCAACAAGTGCCAACATACACATCCTGAAGATGTTCAAAATTACCCTGTCCCATAAACATTGTCAGCCACCACTGAGTCAACAACCGGCTGCAGTCACAAAGCTCACATACACCTTCACAACAACAGCAACATCGTCAGACAATGGGTCCGTTGTACATTGTCCCTCACCTTCAAGTGAAGTAGCGGTTGATGAGCTGTTGACGCAGGTCAACACCATCCTCCTCTCCACTGTCCTCATCACTGGACACGGGTTGGTTTGCAGGTGGGGGCCTTGGCTGCTCATCATCATCCAGGATCAGGGGGATATCCTTGCGAATGGCTAGGTTGTGGAGCATGCAGCATGCCACTGCAATCTGACACACCTTCCTGGGCGAGTACATGAGTGCACCTCCCGTCTTGTCAAGGCAGCGAAATCGTGACTTCAGGAGACCAAAAGTCCGCTCCACCACACGACGTGTCCTCCCATGGGCATCATTGTAGCGTACATCAGCTGGTGTCCTGGGATTCCGCAGTGGGCTCAGCAACCACGGACGGTTGGGATATGCAGAGTCACCTAGGTGTGAGAAACACAGATAAACCTTGTAATTATACTGTGGCAGAGGACAGCATGTCACACACACAGCACGCTACTGGACTCTTCCTACTCACCCACAATCCATGCACGCTCAGGAAGCAGATTAGCCATGAGCTGTGGTACAATGCTGTTCCGCATGATGTATGAGTCATGGGCTGAGCCTGGAAATTTGGCACACACATGCGTGATGATCATGTCCGCCTGGCACACCACTTGCACATTTATGGAGTGGAAATGTTTTCGATTCCTATAAATGTGCTCCCGTGCCTGTGGTGGAACAAGCCCAACATGGGTGCAATCAATGGCCCCAACAACATGGGGGAAGTGTCCAAGGGCATAAAAGTCTCCTTTCACAGCCGCCAATTCAGGCACCCTGGGGAAATGGATATACCTGTCCTTGTATATCATCATGGCGGACAGGACATCACGCAGCACCATGCTGAACATGGGTTGCGACATCCCACCTGCGCTGGACACCGTGTGCCTGAATGATCCAGAGGCAAAAAAATGCAGGGCCGCCATCACCTTAGACGTTGGGGTGAAAGCTGTTGAATATGTTCTGCGAGGCTGCAGGTGGGGCTCCAACATAGCACATAGGTTTTGTAGGGTGGCTCTATCCAGATGGAATTTCCGGATGACCTCCTCATCCTCCATGTCTGCCAGCACTGTGTAGGGACGATGCAGATTTGGTCTCCTCCTAGTTGAGATGAAAGTGGACACATGTCAATTCAATACACCATGAGACGTGTACAACATCTTATGTTTTGACTGACACAATGCCAACAATGACTGTCATCACAATTGAGTTACAGAGCAGCTTACACGTAGGGACACCTTCAGCTACACTACTCGCACACTTGTCCCCTTTCACACAGCAAGTACATCCAAAACAACATCTGACTATGCGAATGCACGTAGGGATATGGCCACATCTAGCATGAGCAGGCCTGAGAGTATTTCATACAGCATATGTGTAAAACTGCAACACCACTGTCTCATACCTAGCTGCTGTACCTGACACACCTTCAGGCGTAAGTTGAACATGGCACACATCAACAACACAATGACCACAGGCTGAGCGTAAACAGCAAGTGTGTGCATGATCCAAGAAAACAAGACAGTCAAATCTGCACATTCTACATTAAGACATACATCACTGTGATTTTCACAGCACTTTCACACATTGACATGTGTACACATTTGAGAGTCCATGACAACACTATACTGTGTACATGCCCGTTAATATCACGTGACATGTGAGTGAGTACATGCCAATGTACTACATGACATACACAAACATGGCATGTGTAGTCAGCAGTGTGTTAAATGTTACACTGGCATTGTGTGCACAATGATGTGCCATTAATCATGTGGCCACTGTGCACTGTTGATGACTGCCCATTGGCCATTGACACAGCATGATGTGCCCATAGGTGCTGACCAAGTGCTCCGCCGCCCAACTCACGATCACTCACGTCAATGTATGGCACCCAAATCGCGGCAGCTACCGCCTGCCACCAGCGGTGTGTCACCACCAATCCCTAGAACACAATCGCGGTAGTGAGAGATATATATGTATTGCCAAATGGAGGTTGGCATGCCCCGCCACCCAAATCATGGTCACAGGCACCAATGTATGGCACCCAAATCGGGGAAGCTACCGCCTGCCACCAGCAGTGTGTCACCACCAATCCCTAGAACACAATTGCGGTAGTGAGAGATATATATGTATTGCCAAATGGCGGTTGGCATGCTCCGCCACCCAAATCACGGTCACAGGCACCAATGTATGGCACCCAAATCGCGGAAGCTACCGCCTGCCACCGTGTCACCGCCAATGCCCATGCCCTTGCAGCCAATGGGAACCGCAATCACGGTAGCCTAATGCATTTTTTTAAATCGCGGAAGGCGTGCTCCGCCACCGCGGGGCCGGTCATTGGATGCAATTGAAAGATGCACCACCGCGGTAGCGCCCGCCTGGCCCCTGCGGTGTGTCACCGCCAATGCCCATGCCCTGGCAGCCAATGGGAACCGCAATCGCGGTAGCCTAATGCATTTTTGAAAATTGCGGCAGGCGTGCTCCGCCACTGCAGAGTGCATTGGATGCATTTGAAAAAGGCATTTGAAAAAGGCTGACCTGGCACACCAATTGCAGCAGCTTGGAACCACTGAAACTGCCCCAGGGGGCTATATATGTGGGAGAGAGCCTCACATTTCCACACATTTCACTTATGCCTGGTTTTCTTGTTTACGCGCACTGTTCGAGTTCTAAATTGAGGGTGCACAATGTCATAGCACAGGGTGGTGTGCAACATGTAGATTTCTTCATCTTCAGTGATGCTTTGCTTGCATATGTTTGTTCTGTTGATGCCAATGAACTGACCCTACATCTCTCTCATGCAGCATCTCCCGTGGGCATGGGAGGACAGGGGACGGACACCAGTGGTGAGGCATCAAGCACAACAGCTGCACACGGGCACAGTGACACAGATGTGACCAGCGCCTCGGAGGGGGACAGGAGTCTGCTGGAGGAATCACAGTCAGAGACGTAAAGCTCAACGTCATCTGACGCCAGCGGTGACGCATCCATGTTGGCGGGCACAGGGAACGGGGACTCTGCCTCCTCTTCCACCACACAGCGTACAGTGCCCACCCTCCCAGCTACTTCCACTGTTGCGGCCCGTGTTCGCACCAGTAAGCAGGGAAGAGTGTCCTTCACCCCAGGCACCGCTGCCCCTGCCCCTGTCCCCCTGCTGCCATCAGTGCTGAGTCTGTGGACCTTTGCGCCAGGTGTGTGTGGGCCAGACAGCTCTCCTCAATGCCTTCATAGGCCACGACAAAAAGTTGGCACAGGTGGTTGCTTTCATGGAGGGCATACATTCAGACGTGGGTGGGCTACACCGGACTGTACAGTCTTTGTCCTCCGCAGTGACGGCAGCCCTTCAACTGGCACAATCTCGGAGTCCAGCTCCAGTCCCTTTGTCCACCCCCTGCCAGTGGCCACATCGGACGATAGTGACCACGCACAACAGACCTCAAGGTCAAGATACAGCACACGCAGCACACAGCAGCAACAGCCCAAGCGGTCCAGGGCGCAGACACCATCCCCACAGAAAACTAAAGCCACCCCAGAGCGCAAAGACATAAGCCCGTCAGGCGACACCAAGGGCCACAAAGCCAAGAAGCAGACCTCAGGGTCACATGCCTCAGAGGCATCCTCAGCCAAGGACTCTCCTGTCCCAAAAGCGTCTCACAAGCACAAGCAGACAGTTTCCTTGCCCGCTGAGAAGATGGTGCCTCCTAAAAGTACACATAAGAAGAGCTCCAAGGCAGATTCTCCCACAACCTCAACTCCCATCCAAAGTCCTGTGAAGCAGGGAAATGCGGGCACTGTAGGGGGAAAACCTGGTAAACGGGATGGAGGGGCAAAGGCAAGGCCAGGCCAAGCGAACAGCTGGATCCAGCATGTCCCCAGAGGGAGGGCCACCGTCTGCACCTGATGCAGCTTTGGTGGTGAGTGTGCCTGTAGTGGCCGCCCCACCTCCCACTCCTACCAAGACCACACTTCCATATCGAAACCCCAAGAAGTGGAAAGGTACCCCGCCACATTCACCCTCCCACACTGTGTCTCATGGCAGCATATCTCTGCCTCCACGGGCCACCACACCACCCGGTCCAAGCAGCCCTCCGGCTCCCAAAGCCACTGATGCCTCAAGCTCAGCTGGTCCACTCTCTCCCAGGTCCAGTCCTCCAACTGGGCCCGACACTCAGCCAGCTCCCAGTCAGACTGACAGACAAGTCTGAGGCTAAATCCCCCTCACACACCTGTCTCTCCCACAGCGGTGCCTGTACTGCCCATTGTTATCCCCCTAGCTGTGTTGCTGACCATGACTGTGTACAGTCTCACACATTCCCTGTGCAGCTTCTCATGTACCTACTCTGCTGTTTGGACTGGCAACTGACCTTGCTGTACATTGCTGTGTTTGTCCATTCCCTGTGCAGCTTCTCATGTACCTACTCTGCTGTTTGGACTGGCCACTGGCCTTGCTGTACATTGCTGTGTTTGCACATTCCCTGTGCAGCTTCTCATGTACCTACTCTGCTGTTTGGACTGGCCACTGGCCTTGCTCTTGTCTACTTTTTATGCCTATCTGTGACATTTGTAATAAAGACAGTTGCTCCTGTTGTCTGCTTTGTCAGTCTCCTTGCTAAATAAAGGGTTTTCTGTGTGGGTATGGTTTAATGTGACACATGCTCTGTTTACCACTTTAACGTTGCCAGTTGCTAGTTTCACTATTTCAGAGTTTGGCTGAGGTGAGAGGCACTTCAGTTCTACTTGACTCTGAGGCTTGGGGGTGCACTGATGGTTGTTTGTGATGATCTACTGTTATTCTAATGATTCTATGTTCAGGTTTGCTAAATTGTACACGTCATGTTAGGATGCACTACCAGCACAGAGTGGGATTCTATCCACAGGATTGCAGGCAGGCTGGCCAGGGTCATCATGTATGTGTGATCTTACTTAATGTGTGCCCAGCAGTGTAGGTGTATAGTCATCTTGTGATGGTCAGTCATCCTAGTCACATGGGTTACTTTCAATGTGTGCACTTGGGTGGTCAGGAAGTGTGCAGTGTGGAGGGGGTGACTTTGTCATGAGTGTTGATGTATGTGTGTGCACCTGCAATGTCAACTACACACATGTGTCACCCAGGAGTAGGGTGCCTGTTTGTGTAATTGTTCAGCCCTGTGATTGTGATTGTGTGCACATGTGTGTGTTGTATGTTGTGCACTGTGCAGTGTGTTGGTGTGTCCTTGCAGTTCTGGCTGACTCCTACTTGTTGTTTTTGCCAATTGTGAGTATGCAGAGTATGTGACTGGCAAGTCAGTGTTGTGTTTTGTTGATCATCCATGTTTCTTGATGCTGTTTGTACTCACTGTGCATCCCTGCTCAGCCACACTGACATTGTGGGTGTGTTTTCTCATGCATTGCTGTCACATGGGGCTTTATTGCCTCCAGTATGGCATGTGGTGTGTGGTGTCATACCATCCCCTATCTGTGCTTCAGATGCCTACCCATTGTGAGTCTGCACTCCATCTATTTGTGTATGGTACACTCCTGCCATGTCCACTACTGACGTACACACCACTTCACTTTCATGTCAGCTAACCCCTTGGTTTGCCTGTGTGTGTGTGCCTCCCCATCACTTCATTTGTAACACTGTGCTTTGTGGTGCAGATCTTTGCACAGGACCAATGTGCCACTCAGGACATTTTCCCTATTGGTTATATGTTATTTTCTTGTACAGTTTAGTAGTCATGGTTGCTCATATGCAGTTCAACTGTTTGTGCTGCACAGTCCTCTGGTCAAGTTGTTTCCACTTTGGTGTCCCAGACTTGTGCATCTGTGGGTGTTGGGTTAGGTGTATCTGTGTTTGCTGAGGTACTGCTTCACTTCCTGAGTGTGATGTTGTCAGCGTGCTGTTTCGATTGTTGTTGTGGGTGTTCATGGTGTGTCACTCATGTCTGTGGAACTGGTATGTTTGGTGTGCACACACTGCTTGGTGTGCATGCAGTGCTGTGGGTGTATGTTGCCTTGTCCTTGCCTAGTGTGCATCCCCTGATGTCCTGCTGTGTTTGCAATGTGATTTATTGGCATGTGCTTCTGTTGTGTGTTTGATGTGGCTGTGTGCAGTGTTTGGGCTGTGTTGTCTCTTGCAGATGACAGATGCTCTGTGTGTGGTGTTCAATTTGCATGTCAGTGTGTGTGTTTTGTTGGTGTGGTGTGTTTCATTCAGATGTGTGTTGCCAGTGTGGTGTGCCTTACTTGTGTGTCTGTCACATGAACTTAGGTCTATTTTAGCTCCTGTGCTTGTGTTAGGTGCGTCCTTGTTGTTTTCTCCTCTCATATCTGAGCTGTCTCTTGTCAGTCTTGTGCATGTGCAGGCATGTGGTACACTGTGACATCATGTTGACTTGATGGGTGGTGTGGTGTGTCTGTCTGTGTGTCATTGTAGGCCCATTTCTCCCAGTTTATGTCCATGATTGTTTTGTGATGGTGCACTTCTTGTCTGTGTTGTGGTATGTTGTCTGTGCATTGTTCCTGACTGATGGGGTTGTGCACTCCTGTTCTGTCTGTGCTCCCATTGCCTTTCCACAGTTTGGCTGCACAGTTCATGTCTGGTCTTGTTGTGCTTCTGTGTGTGTTTTAGTTGAGTTATGTATTTGGCTGTTGTTTTTGTGCAGACATTGGTTCTGGCATCCCTGTGTGTGTGTGATGTTTGTGGGTGCCCCCAGGAGTGTGATTGTTTGTCTGTGTATTGACTGGACTTTATTGACACCCTTCTGTGTGTCTGGCACTGGTGTTGTGTGCTGCAGGTGTGATGGGGGAGTATGTGTGAAGATTCCTACTTGTGTTTGACAGTCATGGAGTGTGTCAATGGGCCCTGTGTGTTGTGCTGCTGACATGCTCCTGTCAAGTATTGGATACATATGTGTGGCTGTTCACTGTTTGACTTCAAGGCCTTCCTTTCATCCCTGTGCCTATCCATGGGTTGCCTTGCTGTCTCCCTGAGTTGTTGCACTGAGGTGACTGTGGTTTGACTTCACTCACTGTGCCAGCCATGTGTGATTTGATGGGCTGAGGGTGTTCTTATATATTCCTTGTCTTGCATGTGATGTACACATGCTTGGTAGTTAGCTCCTTGGCCTTCCAATTGTGGGCACCTCACTTTAGCTTTCCTATATGTAGTACTCCATTGCTGCTGGCATGTGGTCTGTGTATGTGGCTGTGTGTCAGTGTGGGGTATGTCTGTGTGACTTGGCAGGCTGTGTGTCCAGTGGAGTGATTGTTCATTATCTGTGTGTGTGTGCATTTTCTGCTTGGACTCAGTTTTCTTGCCATGTGTGTGGTGTTGTTGTGGTGTGTGGGCTGCCCTGGCCCTGTGCTTCTGTGCTGTGTGTTCCTCTGCAGCCACTCCTGCTGTGGCTGTCTCCCTAGTTGTTTGGTGTGTGGTGCAGGGTGTGGGTTCACCTGGCTTGTTGTTGTGCATGGGGGAGCACAGGAGGGGCACATGGCATGTCCCTTCATGGGGGGTGGCCTGGTGTGTGGAGGTGTGGCCCTGTGGTCTTTGTGCACAACCCATGCCTGGCGCTGGCCCTGCCTTCTGCATTGTGCGCATGTTTTCCTGCGTTTTCACCGCTGCGGTGACGTGACCGGGACATTACTTCATGATCGTGGTGGATGGGTGACCTGGATGCGGAGGGGTGATTTGGTGACAGGTAGGACATGTGTGGGTACACTTGTGGATGTGTTCCTGTCCCCACCAGGGTGTCTGGTGTGGACGGGAACCCTAGATCAGCCCATGCGTTGTGTCTTGTGGTTGTGTGCGGAGTTGTGTTGTTGCGTACCTGCGGCGGCGTCCGCGATGGGCCATGAGTTGCTGGTGATGTATCAGGTACAGCGCCAGGAAGACATGCAAAGCTGGGTCCATTGCGCTCGGGACCGGGCGGTTGGGACCGGGGACCAGGTTTAGCGCTCCGCTGGGATGCTTCCGCCGTCTCTGGTTGGGCGGTTTCTCCGCTGCGGTGCGACTGGCTGTTTGGGGCATCCTGATTTGTACGGCAGTCGGGACGTCATTCCGCATGGCGGTGAGTCTCCATTGGCTCCCACCGCCGCGGTGGCGGGCGCACTTTGATGGTGGTTAGCGTCGCACCGCGCCGGACGGGAAATGGGCTACGTTTGGCCATCCTAATATGGCGGGCGTGAGGTCCGCTGCTGGCGTGCGGAACAAAGCATTTTCTGCCACCGCCAGCACCGCGGTGGTGCCTCCGACCGCCATCGTAAAAGGCCCCTAACTTTTTACTATTTCCACTCTACACTACACCAACTCAGAGAAACTGCTGGACACTAAACATATATAATTTACTATTCCCACTCCAAACTATATTAACTCAGGGAAGGTGCAGGACACTAAACATATATAATTTACTATTCCCACTCCAAACTAGAAAAAGTCAAGGAAGGTGCTGGACATTAAACTTATTTAATTTACTATTCCCACTCCAAACTGTATTAACTCAAGGAAGGTGCTGGACACTAAACATATATAATTTACTATTCCCACTCCAAACTGCATTAACTCTAGGAAGGTGCTGGACACTAAACATATATAATTTACTATTCCCACTCCAAACTATATTAACTCAAGGAAGGTGCTGGACACTAAACATATGTAATTTACTATTCCCACTCCAAACTGCATTAACTCTAGGAAGGTGCTGGACACTAAACATATATAATTTACTATTCCCACTCCAAACTATATTAACTCAAGGAAGGTGCTGGACACTAAACATATGTAATTTACTATTCCCACTCCAAACGGTATTAACTCAGGGAAGGTGCTGGACAGGTAAACATATATAATTTACTATTCCCACTCTAAACTGGTGCTGGACAGTAAACATATATAATTTACTATTCCCACTCCAAAATGTATTAACTCAGGGAAGCTGCTGGACACTAAAAATATATAAATTACTATTCCCACTCCAAACTAGAAAAAGTCAGGGAAGGTGGTGGACACTAAACATATATAATTTACTATTCCTACTCCAAACTGTATTAACTCAGGGAAGGTGCTGGACTCTAAACATATATAATGGAATATTCCCACTCCAAACGATATTAACTCAGGGAAGGTGCTGTACACTAAACATATATAATTAACTATTCCCACTCCAAACTATATTAACTCAGGGAAAGGTGCTGGACACTAAACATATATAATTTACTGTTCTCACTCCAAACTATATTAACTCAGGGAAGGTGCTGGACACTAAACATATATAATTTACTGGTCCCACTCCAAACTATATTAACTCAGGGAAGGTGCTGGACACTAAACATATATAATTTACTATTCCCACTGCAAACTGTATTAACTCAGGGAAGGTCCTTTACATTAAACATATATAATTTACTATTACCACCCCAAACTATATTAACTTAATGGAAAATGCAAAACAATATACTCATAAAATGTTATTTTCCCAAAAAAGTACATAAACACATAAAATAATACACATTGCACATAAACATTAACCTATTCCAAAATATAAAAACATAGCCAAATAAAAATTATAAGACTTTTTAAATTATTTCAATACATTTTCTTCTATTTAAATTGTTAAAAATTAATAAAAAAATGAATACAAAATTAAAATATAATTATTAATATTATATAAAAATATTAAACATAAAAAAACTTACATTTTCACTTTTATAACATTATTATTTTCAAAATCAAACATTAAACATCTTCAAAATGTTCAATGTATTAATTATTTATTGCATTTTTATATTGTATAACAATATAATTGCACATTTTTTATAAAACAAAATACCATCTCAAAACAAAACAACTCTACATTAAATATTTAATTATTTATTTTAGACTTTTCATTTTCACTACTAAAATACCATATTAAAACACAAATCATAATATTTTTTTTTCAAATTTACACTTTTTCTTAATTTTTTTAAAATGTAAACATTACACCACAAAATTATCTGCAAATTTCACAAATTTTCACAAATAATGTAATTTTTTTTTATATTTGTACATTTTTTTAAAATTTAAATTTAAAAATGTTTTTATTTAAAAACGACCCCCTCATCACCTATAACCCCAACATCCCACTCCTAAAATCCAAATTTAAATATATTTATTATAAAATATATTTTTAAATGTCCTTTTTCTTTTTTTTTAAAAACACTACCCATCCTAATCCCCTATAACCCCAATATCCCGCTCCGAAATAAAAAAGAATATTTTTTTAATATAATTTAATAAATTTTTTAAATTTTATTTTTTAAAACACTCCCCACCCTTATCCCCTATAACCCCAACATCCCGCTCCTAAAAAACATTTTGAAATTTCTTTAATATTACTTTAAAACGTTTTAAATTGAATTTTTTTAAAACACTCCCCACCCCTATAAACCCAACATCTAACTCCTAATTTTTTTTCTATAAAACATATACAATTTATTAAAAATATTATTAATACATTTACAAATATATACTATAATAAAAATTTCACATTTGCAAAATCGATATTTTTTATTAACAATATTTTCTAAAACGATATTCTTAACAACGATATTTTGTACAACACACTAAATCGATATTCTTGATATCAATATTAAAAACAACAATATTTTTAACTTTCGACATTTTAAACTCGATAATATAGAACACTGATATTAAAAACTCAATATTATGTCTACTTACCCGGGCGAGGTGGATTGGGGAGAAACACATAGCATGTTACCCAACTATGCCAGAGGAGTGGCGATCCTCATAAGAAAAGGGCTGCCATGGCGCACGCGCAAAATCCTATGTGACCCGCAGGGGCGATACGTAATGCTTGCAGGCATACTAGGGGGTCACTCAATCCGACTGGTGTCGGTCTACGGCCCCAATGTAGACTACCCAGATTTGTTTGGTGAACTCTGTCAGAGGGCTGACACATTGGGGCCGGGCGCAACTTTTTGGGGAGGCGATTTTGATGTTGTTTTGGACCCAGATAGGGACAGATCTGGATGCGCGTGGCGGCCCCATCCCAGAGCGGCCGCAAGACTACAAACCATAATTGAGGACTGTGAATTGATTGATATGTGGCGCTACCGACACGCCAATAAGGAGGAGGGTACCTGTGTCTCCTCGGCCGGCCCCACGTGGTCTAGTATAGACTTCTGGCTAATCTCAAAGGACATCCTAACAGGGATCTCTGAAGTTTCCCACCTGGCTAGAACCCTGTCCGACCACTCCCCTGTACTCTTCCGGTTTGTGTTGCCAGGGGCCACCTAGTAGGGCATTCAGTTGGCGACTTCCCTCAGGTGCCCTACGCGACCAGGTGTTTCGGGAGGCAATTCGTACTGTGATACTAGAATACTTCACGCAGAATGAGGGCACAGTGGATTTCCCTTCCACACTTTGGAAGGCATTCAAGTCCGTGTAGAGGAGAGCATTGCAAAACAGACGGGAGTCCTGAGGTCGATTCAAGGCGAGCTCCAGCGCCTTGAGGGAGAGATTAGAGGGCTCGAAAAAGAATTCTTTACTAATAAAACAAACAAGACGCTAGGAGCGATTAGGGACAAAATCGCTGCGTTTGAGGAAGCCGCCATACGAGAGACACCCCCCTGTCACAATAGATGAATACTGTAAGAAGGACATCAACCGCTCGCACACAGATCAAATGTTTGCTAGTATGTCTCTAGTGATCATCCTACTCTGGAGGCCAGCAACCTTTCCCCTCCTTCCACCCCCCTCTTTCCACCGGCCCCCTCTTTCTTAGTTTTCTCTTCTTCCCCTGCCCTCGCAGGGACTGTTCAGGGTATACAGGAATTGGACTTCTGATCCACACTATATGACCAAGAAGATGCCACGATTTGACACTGGTAAATGATCAGGCTGGTCGGAACTGTTGATTGTATCTGAATATGAACGTTATACATCATAATGTG
This sequence comes from Calotriton arnoldi, assembly GCA_963921515.1. Lineage (NCBI taxonomy): Eukaryota > Metazoa > Chordata > Amphibia > Caudata > Salamandridae > Calotriton > Calotriton arnoldi. The sequence continues at coordinate 1,798,113 of CAWUFW010001731.1, forward strand.
ATGCAATTATACCTGTACCCTCTATGTGGTTTAAATCAATAAAAAGAAGATTAAAAAAAAAAAAAGGCCCCAGCCTTTTGGAACGCTCTCCCTCTGTCCATTAGGAGTGTCCAGAACCACTAGCCTTTCAGGAAAATCCTGAAGACGTGGTTATTCTCTTCTTATCTGCTTCCTGCACTTTGCAATAGGTCGCTTTTTGCAGTGTGCTCTTTTAGGACTAGCACTGGGACGTCCCGTTGCTGGAACAGCTACGCGCTGTATAAATCTTTTAACATAACATAACATAGATTCGTTGGAGAGATTTCCCTGTATTTCTCTGCCAGTTCCACTGATTTTATCATGAGGTACTCCAACGCAACAATTATTCCTGATGCCCCTGAGTGATGAAGACACTAGTGGTTTCCAGAGCTTCTTAACCAGTCCCTAAGACCTCACAAGAAGCTGCCGTGCAAACTGAATCAATTTTCCTGGTTGTAATGGCAGTTACTTCATCCTAATGTTTCATTGTGGAATTTGAGAGCATGGCTCATAAAATCGAGCAATATGACCACCTGAATTTAACTTGACTAAATGAACATTCTGAAAGAGGCCATCTACGAGAACATCCTGCACTTACCATGTATAGAGTTTATGCAATGGTGCCTTCGAAATGACCACAAATCGGTGTCCTTCGAGGAGGATGTGATTATCCTTTACCCCCCTTAATCTGACACAGTCAGATTTGCAATTTGCTTTCATTATACTGCATTTGGCTGCCGGCACCTTTATTGGAAAGGTCCTTCTGAAAGACCATTTTTACAATCCCGCCTTAAAAGACTTTTACGTTTGCTCCAGTACGGCAGCCTTTCTCCTTTGGGAACTCAGTCTGGTTCTGTCTAAATTGATTGCTTCTCCTTTTGAGACATAAAGCCTCATTGCAGCTTTTTACTTATAAGGTAGCCTTTTGTTGTGGCCATTACATAGGCCCTCAGAGCAAGCAAACTCCTTGCCAAGGCTTGCCACAGGGGCTCACCCCCACTTCCATCTCTGGTGCTGGGTATTATTGTTATTATTGGCTGTCCTTTCCACACCTTGCTCAGGGCATTACCACTCAGGATATTATTTGCACTGGAGTGACATTAGTCATGCTGCTCAGGATTGTACTGCCACACGTGCTGCCCCCATTACATCAAAATCAATCTGGGAAAACCAAACCCCATGACAGTTATCCTCATCTGAGTGGAAGCCTGAAAATGGATTTGAGGATCGATTACAGGATTCAAGAATCCTGGGAAGTAAGGATCAACCAAAGGATTCAAGGATCAACTGCAGATTTGATGATCCCACAATCTATAAAAGCCATACCTATGACATGGCCAGGAGCTTGGGTTTCCTCCCCGTTATTTAGAGAAAACCTATGCCTGGGCTCAGCTCTTCATCTATATTCCTGGCTCACCTGCTGAGACAATCTTCAAACCAATCACCAAACTCATCTTCTCAGAAGTTTTCTGTTGGATGTATTCTACTAATCACAGATTCCTCACCTTGTGAATATCCCCTGGTGCCAGGCTGGATCCGGAAACTCCTGCCTGCTGTTAGGTAGAGCTGCGTGACTCTGTGCCGACTTTGTTCGACGTTACTTCTTTTCTTTCAACATCTTGAGACATGGTTCCAGAGCTCTGCTCCTTCTCTTCATTCCTTGAAGGATATTTTTCTTAACTTTTCTCTTAAATTCTTCCAGTGTGCAAGAGAACATGTCACCTCCTAACACTACAGGGTTTAAACCTGGATAGGTTGTCACAAGCAAATGTCTGCGACAGATACCCACATGGTGTGCCTCTGGTGTTTGGGTTTGCCTCACGACTCCAAGGCCTTCAACGACTACGCCCAATTGAATACAAACGTTAACCGCGAGTCTGAAGCAAAGCTGTATATGGTAAACAGAGCAAGAATCTGCTTAGGTTCCACTCCCGGTCGAAGTCGAGAGTGCAGACCCATTCCCTCTTCCGAAGTTGTTGCAGCAGCAGATATTCTTCACTGTCAAGTCTTCAAGTAAGTCCTAAATGAAATCAAGAAAATCCAAGTGGGACGCGTTCCCTTCCCGCCACATTTGTCTCCAGAGAAGGCGCAAGGGCATCACAGTGCTTCCAAAGCTTGCTCCCATTTCACTGAGGAGCCAATTCCAATCTTGGTCCAAATGCACCAAACTTTTCTGGCATTGGCGATGTTGCAGCAGATCGAAGCCTTTAGAGATCATGTTGTGCATCTTTGGGCCCCAAGGATCCGCAGAGGCCCTCAACCGGGCTACCGCTTATGGATTGGTCCTCTGAATCATCTGTACCCTTGAACCTGCTTTGTGTGATTATGAGAAACTAATGTACCAACAAAGCACTCAACATAAAGTAAAACACTGGTATCTGTCACCATGCATAATATTGTGCAACACCCCAAAATCAGAGAACGGGAGTCAAGGATTTGTTGTAGAGACTTGTATTGTAGTCCAGAATACTACTTCTTCAAGGCTGTAATTACATATAGACTTATGTCAATGTCTGTATACATAGAACATGTGATGTAAACATACAAGCTCATCTTATTCTTTTCGTAGGTATTTGTTTCATAAAATACGATATGAGTCTACTACAGAAAAATATAGTTGTTGGAAACCACAAAATAAAAATAAAAACACCACGTGAAGAAAGATTGTCCCCAGTGCAAGCATGCACTGTAGGAACATCCAAGCCAGAGAGAATGCTGTTCCTCGGTGAGAGTATTTGAAAGATAAGTGGTTTAAAGCAATATGAATTTGCTTTAAAGATTAGTGAAAAGTCGTATAAAAAGTGATAATGTGAAAACGTGATAAGATAGGTCACTAAACACCAGAGGATATGGTACAGTAAAAACTGTATGAAAGGGAACTGACCTAAATGGTATACAACTGTTGTCACGATCCTGTGGGTCAACAGGCCTGGGTAAAGAAAGGGATTTCTGAACTGTTCAAAGAAAAAAGGTAAAGGTTTAGGATCAACCCATCGTTGATTAACCAAAGAATTTAAATTGGTGTAAACATAGTAGAACTAAACTAAACTTACGGTCACAACCTGGAGCAGTGTAACATCCCAGGTCTTTAAAACGTGTCCCAATGTTCCACACCATAAAAAGATCTTTTAGCTGATCTATATATTGAACATGCTGTCTAGGGAAACATACATAAAGAATGTTAAAGTCCCAAATCAAGAGCAATAGAGGCCCCTAATGTAGTGAGCATGACCTTTTTCGTTCAACAACTTACGTCGAGGGAAGTGGAAAGTGACTCCAATATATATCATGTAATTCCACTAGAAAGAGTCCTTCAAAGGTGTTCACCGTAATCCAGAATGTGAAAAAGCCAGTACTATTATGTACTAAAAAATGGCCTGTTCGGCCCTATGAGAAAATACAATATGGTAGGAAAGCCAATCCGGCTAGAGTAAATACCACAGTCAGTTATTAAAGACATTGGAGTTAGCCTATCTGAGACAGTAAATAACGTGTCTAGTAGATATTTTGGAGATGTACCATCCGGGAGCGTACTAATAGCCTTCTAGTTGGGGAGTGTACAAAAAAACACATATGTATCAATCCGAACGAGTGGAAAAATCAAAACAAATCACCATTAAAGTATTTGTCCAGGAAACCTAACAGCCGAGAAAAGAAACAAACCATAATTTGTTCCTATAGCAATACATTAAGACGTCCCCTAAAAGGTAATGATTACTAGTCCCAATTTCTAAAAATACCAAAGATAATATTAATAACAAAATGACCGTCTGAGGGAATGCACAAAGAAGGACGCCCGCGAAGTGTATACTCGTATTTTTATTTATTTATTTAGTGTTTTATAGAGCGCGAATATGACCCGTTAGGGTATCAGAGCATATTTGTCCCTCAAGTAGATTAAAGTATCTCAGAGATGTCCAAAAGTGGGCACGATGAGTGCCAAAGTCCACAAGGAGGTTGTGTCACTCCGAGTGGACTAACTGTTTATATGGAAAGTCCTGAATTTAGTTCCTCGCCTCTATCTCGAATGCCGCGTCCCGATGTGTCACAACTCGTACATCAGAAAATAGAGCTGATCCGGCCGACGTGCCCTCGTTATCAAGCGTGCGAGGTTTATAAAAATAGTGAAAGGACTACAGACAGGCTAATCTGTACTGTACGTATAAACGGCAGCCATATTGTCATAATACAGGTATCGCGGTGTATGCGATTCCTGAGACCAATCAAGTATCACAATTTATTTGTCTAATCTCAGTGTGTCACAACGCTTGCAACCAGAAAGTAGAGACTATCCTGAGCTGGCCGCAGTAAAAAACGCATAGCTTGCATGGAAAAGGTAAAGGGAATTAAGCCAAGGTGGCCCATAATGCATATAAAGATGGCAGCCATCTTGTCAGAGTTTGTGTGTCCATTAACAACAGTGGTTCATTCTAATATGTGGGGATCATGCCACAGAGCTAAAAATTAGTGTAAGCCACAAACCACTCAAAATGTAGGGAATTACGTTATTCTGTTGTTTGCAGAAGTAACTGCCAATCCATATTTGGAAGGAAGGAAGAAAGGCACACAAAAGTAGAGAACAGGTTCCTCGGGAGGAGTGAAAGAGTTGTATGCATAAGAAGATTTTTTAAAAACACCCGGTCCAAGCAACATGAGTACATAATACCTAATAATACACTTTGTTAATTCGTTCATCAGTATACTGCAAAGGCATAACATAAAATTTAGGAAAACATGAGTACACCATCAGTAGTTCTACGGCATATAACTGGTAAGTATGATTAGAGCATGAGTACATCCATCTTGCATTACACAGTTCGACTATACACAACATAGCCAGAGTCCCAGCTTGCATTGTACTAGGAGCAATACATAGGTACAGATTCAGACAGACTTGTTAATATACTGGCCAGTTTTGGAGTCAGTCCCTCAGGAATACATATAATTCCTTATCAGTGTTGAGCCCCATTTCCACTGATCTCAGCTTGGTTATCCACTTAGCCTCTTCCTTTCTAAGGGACAGGGTTCTATCCCCACCCCTTGGGTGATTAACTATGTGGGCTAGTCCATGAAATCTGATCTTCATTACCTCAGATCCTGTATGCATCGTATTGTAATGTGTAGCCAGGGGATAATTGGAATTGTTATTTCTGATAGCCCTAATGTGTTCCTGTATGGGTTCCTTAAGAGGTCGAATGGTACTACCTACATAGATTTGTTGGCATATACACACAATACAGTATGCAACAAATTTGGTGTTCCAGTTCATAAATTGATGTATATGGTATTTGGACTTGGTATTGTACTGACACCATGTTGTTTTGTCCACTGCATACTGGCATACATTGCATCTAGTGCATTTAAAGGAACAATTAGGTTTCTTTGGCAGTTTAAAGCCCGTATCACCCTGTGTAGTGCATGTGATATAACTGGGGCAAAGTATATTCCTCAGTGTTGTGCCTCTACTGTACGTTACCATAGGTTTCTTGGATATATGCTTTTTAATGGCTGGATCTAATTTCAAAATGTACCAGTGCTTATTGAGTATCTTTTATATGTTCTGGCTTTGCGCACAGTACCTGGTAATAAGTGCCAGACGTTGTTTGGTCTTCTGTGTTTTGTGTCTAGATTTAAGCAGTGAGTCCCGTTTGGTGTTGGCAATCCTGTTGCGTGCCCCTTGTTAGAGTCTTGTCTGTGTAGCCTCTATTTCTAAACCTATACTCGAGAATATCCAGTTCCTTTGTGCAGACTGCATCATCACTACAGTTTCTGCGTATACACGTCATCTCACCCAGTGGGATGCATTCAATGTGGGCAGATGGATGAGCACTATCGGCATGCATTATAGAATTGCATACTGTAGATTTTCTAAAACGTTTGGAAGCAATATGAGAACCTTCCGCATACAAAGTGACATCTAAGAACTCTCTGGGCCCGCTTCACAGAACTAACTTACTACAAAATCCTAAACTTACTACCATTTTGGTATTCAGAGAAGGCACTTACTCATTTTGGTATTCACAGAAGGTACTTACTCATTTTGGTATTCACAGAAGGCACTTACTCATTTTGGTATTCACAGAATGCACTTACTCATACTAACTTTATGTCCGCACTCGGGCCGGAGATTCCGGCCCGGTAGTGGAGATTCTGGCCCGGAGGTGGAGATTCCGGCCCGGAGGTGGAGATTCCAGCCCGGAGGTGGAGATTCCGGCCCGGTTGTGGAGATTTCACGGGCCGGGAATCTCCACCTCCGGGCCGGAATCTCCACCACCGGGCCGGAATCTCCGGCCCGAGTGCTGGACATAAAGTTAGTATGAGTAAGTGCATTCTGTGAATACCAAAATGAGTAAGTGCATTCTGTGAATACCAAAATGAGTAAGTACCTTCTGTGAATACCAAAATGAGTGAGTGCCTTCTGTGAATACCAAAATGGTAGTAAGTTTAGGATTTTGTAGTAAGTTAGTTCTGTGAATCGGGCCCAATGTGTCTAGAATGTACATTATGCATAAATGTAAGGTTATACGTGTTTGTGTTCAGGTATTCAAAGAAATCATCCAACAGTTGTACAACTCCTGTCCAGATCATAAGTATGTCATCTATATACCTCCCATAGTACAATATATGCTCTTGGAGGGTAGAGGGACAATTAGTCCAAATGTGTACTTTTTCAAAATGTCCCATGTAGAGGTTGGCATACGAGGGGGAAAATCTTGCCCCCATGGCCATTCCTTGTGCTTGTCTATACCATACAGTGTCATGTAAAAAAACATTGTTCTCCAGAACCAGTCTAGTTAGGTCCATGATCATCTCTGTGTGTTCATATAGGGTAGCATCTCTCATTGAGAGGGTAGAGGCAAGTGCCATCAGACCTTTTTGTAATGGAATACTTGTATATAGGGAATGAACGTCCAGTGTCACAAAGTGAAAGGTGTCCGACCACTCTAGGTCTTCCAATTTACTCAAGAGATCTCCTGTGTCACGTATGTTGGAGGGAAGTTTGTGTACAAAGGGTTGTAAAAAAATGTCTATGCACTCTGGTATTCTCTCTGTAGGTGAACCATTGCCTGATATTATTGGTCTCCCTGGTGGAAAGGCTCCACGTTTGTGGACTTCAGGCAAAATGTAAATACATGGGGCACGTGGATGTATGTTGTAGATATATTTAAACTCTAGGTCATCGATAAGACATTGACCCCACCAGTGACTGAGTCTGTCCTCAATCTTGTTTGTGACCTCCTCAATGGGTTGTTAGATAGTTTAACATATGCCTCAGTGTCTGATAGTTGTCTGTTGATCTCTTTCATATAATCCGTCCTATTCATAACTACTAAATTACCCCCCTTGTCAGCTTCTCTGATGACAATGGTTGGTATCTTTTTCAAGGTTTCCAGTGCCTCATATTCCTGTTTGGTAAGATTTCTGTCCTCATAAAATCCCAGTTTCATGTGTGTCCTATCTTCCATTTCATAAATGTCATTGGTGATCGCTTTGTGGAAAGTGTCAATCAGATTGTCTAATTGTAAAGTGGGCATGAAAACTGATTTCGGCTTAAGCCCGCTGTCTACACTGAGATTGGAAGATATATCCAAATCAGTCATGATTTCCAACATAGTGGTAAGAGTTTTATCAGTATCATCTAGTGAAAGGATAAGGTGTATGTCTTGTATATCCCTAATTGTTCTGTTGCACTCCAATTCACTGGGATATAAAGGACGGTTGTAGCTTGGTTGCTCGTCAAAAAACTTTTTAATTTCAATTTTCTGACAAATTTGTATACATCCACATGCACCTGGGCAAAATCAATTTGTGATGTAGGACAGAAATTAAGTCCTTTACTTAACAGATTCATTTCACTTTGTAGCAAATTCTAATCAGATAGATTCATGACAGATACATTGTTCATGTGCACATCCTCCTTGGCTGTGTTAACCTCTACATCCGTTTGTGGGGTCAGTTCTTTTGATTGCGGGATACAGACCGTGTTGTTACTCTTTGTGTGATGCTTTGTGTGATGCTCTGGCATCGTTGGCGACTATTGGGCCGGCTACAGAATTGGCATTGGGCCTTTGGAAGTCGACTTCAGCATCGACGCTGGCAGTGCCAGAGGAGGATCCACAATCTATTGTGGTATCTGACTCTGAGCCAAATTAATCTCGGCTGAGGCCATGCTCAGATCCCAAAGCGGCACAGCCAATATTCAATCCCTCAGACACTATTCCATTACTGCAGACACTGCACCTACTTTCTGGCTCTGACTCTGATCAGAGTCAGCCATATGGAGACAGCTGATACGCTCTTGGACAAAACCATGTTCTGGCCCACCGGTCAGTTGCCAAGTCACAGATAGCCATAAACCAGCTCCAGGTGGCCCTGATTTTTAGACTCTGTATGGAATTCCTGAGCATTTGGTGGTGCACGCACCACCAGCAGAGTGAACGCCTTTCTGAAACTCCTCGTGACAGAGTCTAAACATATAAAAACGTTTGGCAAGAGAATGTTTTCATTGCCAGCCTTGTCTTGAGGTCAGTCAACACCAGCTACATCCTAGGATGCTACACCTATGCACTCTAGCACGTGGTTGGTGAGATCTTACCTGCAGTCCCAGAAGACTTAGGGGCTTCCTCCGCCAAAACCATTCAAAATGGCTGGGATGCAGCTAAGTTTGTCATCTGAACATGTCTAGATACCACTGATTGGCTAGGAAAGGCTATTGGGACAAGCGTGGTCCTTTGGCGCCAAGCGTGAATGAGATCCAAAAGTTTTTCCGGGGATATCCAGGCATCCCTAATGGGCATGCCCTTTGAGAGTCCCTGTCTTTTTAACGGAAAGGTGGGTTCTCGAAACCTGGAACATTTTAAAGAGAGCAGAGCCACGGCATGCTCCATGGTTCTTTATACACCAGTTAGTCAGCCCCCACTCCCCCCAACAGCTTAGCACTTTTTGGGGATATGCAAAGGGGCATTACTAATTGGCAATATCAGGCCCCACCACCTGCACAACAGTCCTTCTGGCTCTTTTGAGATTGGGGCTGCAGGTGCAACAGATAACGACCAGGCCATCAGGGGCAGCGTACGTCACAATCCGCCGCCCTTTCAGTAACAACTTCAAAGCCTCTTTAGTGCACCCTTAGCGGCACACAACCCTCCGGTAGAAGGCAAGGTCAGCCCTTTTCTTCAGGAGGTGGCAGAGCATCACATCCGACAGGTGGGTCCTTCAATTTGTCCAATCGGACTACATCCTGCCATTCCTTTTTGACACGCTGCATCTGCCACCTACATCCGAGCAGTTTCCAGAGGACCATCTGTACGTTTTGATCCAAGAGATGCATGCTGTTTAGGCCGAAGGAGCCATAGAGAGGGTACTGACTTTAGAAGTGGGGATTGGATTTAATGCCTGCTACTTCTTCAGCCGAAGAAGGACAGAGGCCTTTGTTCTATTTTTGGATCTTCGCCCTTGTAAGGCCTTCCTGTAAAAGACAAATTCAAGATGCTCATGCTGGCTCAGGTACCTAGCTGCCCTGGATCCTGGGAACTGAATGGTGTCGTTTGACCTGCAGGACACCTCTTTTCAAATCCCTGTCCTGGCGGCCCACAGTCGCTATCTGAGCATCAAAGCGGACTATGAGCACTTTAATTTTGCCATGCTCCCTTTCAGCTTTACCAGTACTCTCTGGGTGTCTACAAAGGTGATGTCAATGGTCGCTGTCCATCTTCCGAGTCTTCTCCTACATCAACGACGGGTACTTAAATGCAGGCTCTCTACAGTCAGCCACAGACCACCTCCAGACAACGGCAAACCTGACATCATTGGGGGTTCTCAGTCAACCTCCCCGAAGCCACATCTGGCTCCTTCGCAGAGGCATCCTTTCATTGGAGCCATCCTGGATGTGGTGTGCTTTCGGGCCTTCCCCCTGGATCAATGAGTCTAGGACATTCGAACTATGATCCTGATGTGATTTTAGTGAGGATGGCTCAGAGGCTTCTTGCTCTACTGGCCTCCTGCATCCAAATGCCACAATTGAGCTATGCAGTGGGATCTAATGTCTCACTGGGTGTAGCACCAAGGGAACCTGTTAGATTCTTTTCAGGTTTTCAGAGAGACTCCATATGATCTGCAGTGGTTGCTGCTTGAATGCAATCGGACCAGAGGCAGACCCCTCTCAATACCCTACTCAGATTTGATGGTGGTGACAGATGCACTACAACCTAGGAGAGGTCTGATCAGAGGACTCAGGTCTCCAGCAGAGGCTCTGCTCCACACTAACCTACTGGAGTTGCAGGAGATCCACTTGGCGTTGAATATCTTCCTGTCGATGTTAGTTCTCACAAAACCACCACAATGTGGTACTGCAACAAGTGGGGTGGGTTCCTGGGTCCTGTGCCAGAAGCCTCTGCACCTCTGGAACTCATCAGGTCATTTCCCTAATCATGCACCACCTGGTGGGATCTATAAACACAAGGGCAGACACACTCAGCTGATGATGCCTAGTGAATCACGAATGGCAGTTACACCCGGAGATGTTGCAGGGCGTCTTCCAGCAATGGGAGAACCCTGGCCAGGTACCCTTCGACGAACTAGGTGTACGCTGAGTGCTGGGATAACTTGTGACTTGGTGCACCACCCACCAGACTGACCCATTGCCAGCCAAACTGTTGGATGTCTTGTTGTTTGTTTTGTCTTTGTCCAAACAAGGTTTTGCAGTGGGTGTTGCTAAAGGTTACTTGTAGGCCTGGATACCCTCACAGGTGATTAGCCCTGTAATTCAAATCTGATTTCGGTCTTTACTTGTCTGCTGGACCAGCCATTTATGTTCAGATCACCAGTTATGGTGTGTTTTCTTAAATGTTTGCAACATATGCTCCTGCCTTTGTGATGCCACAGTGGTACTTAAATTTGGTTCTCATTTCCTTAATATGTACCCCTTTCGAACCAATGCACAGATGTTCTTTGCGCCTCCTGATCTTAAAAACGCTTTTTCTGGTTGCAATAACATCAGCATGTTGTGTGAGTGAGCCTCAGGCCCTCTTGGCTAGCCGCAATATGCTACCTTTTTTCCGGATAAATCTTTGGTAAGAACTTCAGTTGCATTCCTGGCGAAGGTTGTGACACCTTTTCATGTCAAACAAATCATCACTCTACCAACCTTCTTTGCTCTGCCGCATCCTCGAAAGAGGAGGAGAGACTCTATCGCTCGGACTCCAAGAGAGCTCTGAGCTTTTACTTTGATCGCACCAAGGAATATCAAGTGGCAATTAGCTGTTTTTGGCCTTCTCTGGACCAAAGAAGGGCAAAGCCACGAAGCAGCGGACCAGTTCATGATGGACAGTCTCATGTAATAAGATCTGCTACACACTGGCTAAGAAGAAGCCTCCAACATGTCTGAAGGCTCATTCCATCAGGCCTAAGGTTGCTACCACTGTGTTGGCATGCGGAGTGCCTGTCCTATGGCTGCTACATGGGCATAGATGTACATATTCAGCAAGCACTATTGCCTTTGCAGTCAATCTGTTAAGAAGGACATTTTGCCCTTTCGATCCTGCAGGACTTTTTGATGTGCACAATTCTACAGTCCCACCACCCTGAGAGGTACTGCTTTGGTATCTATTCATACGGTGAGGAATCTGCTGTTAAGAGTATCCACCAGAAAGCCAAGTTACTCAACTTCAATAACGCGGTTTCTGGTGGAAACTTCTGAATCCATGCACAAGGTGAGAAAGCTATGGTTAGAAGTATACATCAGAAGAACAGGCTACTTTGTTTCGATTATGCTCATTCTCGTGAATACTCTAACCCAGATTCCTCACCACCCTCTCATCGCCCCATTTTGTGGAATGGCCTTTATCATCTAAAATGTCTCAATTTAGGAATCTGCACACTGGTCCTTCCAATCTAGAGATGACCTCAGCTCCTGAGGGTGCAGGCAACCTACCCAAAGAAACTGACGTCTGTGTGCATGGGTGGCCCTTATATGCAGCTGAACTTATCACTTCAGAATGGAACAAAGTTGTCGCAGAGTCGCTGTGCACCATCTATCAGTGCTCAGAAGCACTGCTTTTTAAGTTTCTGAATCCAGTTTGAGCGCTCCGTCACTTTAGAAATGTAGGGCTGCACTGTATTTACAACAATACGGTGCAGCCCTGTGTTTCTCCCTGCGCTGCCGCTAAATTTAGCTCTGCCTAGCTCCAGATAAAATGCAATACACTGACTAGATGTTTGTAAAAGAAGCTTTCTGAGGTCCACGCCTGCAGGCAGGAATAGTCTTCATTTATGATTTCACCCCACTGCTCTTTGAGCAGGAAAAATATAATGATAATAACATAGGGCCTCATTACGATGGCGGAGGGCCGCCACCGCCAGCCGTGCGATGGCGGGCCTTCCGCCATCGGACCGCGATTTCCCCCCGCCAAATTACGATGGCGGGGGAATCCAACAGCGACCGTGGCGGGTGCAAAGACCGCCCGCCACGGATCCACCACAGGCAATCGGTCCGATTGCCTGGCGGAGCGGGCAGCAGACGTAAAATGGTGGCGGTGCCTAGCAGGCACTGTCCGCCAAATTACAATGCTGCATATTTGAGGGCCTGTTGCGGGCCCCCCTGGGTGGGGGAGACGGGGGTGCCCTGGGGGGTACCCATGGTACCCCCCTACATGTCCCTGCACTAAGTGGCAGGCACCGCGTGGTGCCTGCCACGTAGTGCAGGGAAATATAAACAGTGCATCTTTAACATTGCAGCGGGTGGTGCAGCTAGCAGCACCCGCCGCAATGTTAAAGATGGTAGATGCGACTGCCACGGTGGCGGTGGCATCGTAATACCACCGGTGGGACCACCGCCTTGTAGCCGGGCGGTCCCACTCCCCGACACGATGGCGGACGGACTGCAGTCCGTCCGCCATCGTGTCGGGGAGTGGGACCGCCCGGCTACCAGGCGGTAATGAGCCCCATAGTTATTATCATCTTCTTTTTCTGAGGTTCGGGCTGGGTTAGGGCCGGAAGGGGCTGGAGGCACAAGCGAGGAGTGGTTTGAACACTCCAAGTGCCCATGACTGGTTCGCCGGCTGTCTTGGCCTGGCCTAACAGTCATGCGCACTTTGCATATTCCCCACCAGGCTGCATTACACAGCCTGGTGAAGAACAAACCCAGGCCCCCAGTCTTGATCCACGGCGCTAGACCAATCACAACGGTGCATTGCAGCATTGAGATTGGCTTAGGGGAGCCAATCACAATGCTGCATTGCAGCATTGTGATTGGCTATGGGGAGCCTGAGTGCTTCCTGGTTCCGGGACTAGAGAAGCGGAGGAGAGACGTGGCCGGTAAGTGGTATTTTGAAAAAAATGTTTTATTTTGTCCCCCGCGACCCCCTACTCCCCCCGCCCTCTACCCTCATTCCCTGCCAGCCGCTACTGGATTTCTGTGAAGATAACTCTGATGAAAAACTAGGATAACATGTATATAATGTTTCCTTTGCCTAGAATTGTAAATCATTCTTACATTTTCCTAATCTGAGTCGATGATGTTTTTCTCTTTCAGTGCTTACAGGTTTTTCTTCAAAATTATCACTTTAGTGGCTAAGATAACATTCTACAGGACGATTGACACAGTTGCTTCAAATGTTAAACACTTAAAATTGAACTCACAGAAAGTTACTGTTTTGCTCCAAGCAGCTTTTTCATACGATGACAAAAGTAAAGGCGTCTTCATTGAATTATTAGATACGACCATGCAGGGCCGGACTGGCCGTAGCGGGCATCGGGTGTTTTCTCGGGAGGCTGGAAGGGTGGCGGCTGGTTTTGCAGCAGAGGGGGGCGTTTTTTTGTTACTGGGGGATGGTTTTGCAGCTGTGCTGCAATATCGGCCCCCAGTACCAAAAGCGGCAGTGGTTCACACTTGCACTCCACCCCATCCTCCCAGGCTGGTCCTATCAAAATTGCCAGGGCTGCTTTGGGTTCCCAGTCTGGCCGTGCGACCATGGCTATCCAATGACTTGAAAACCTACGAAGACATAGTCAAGGAAGTACTAGTATTGCCCATTTCAAGCAAGCCAAGTATTTACATTAAACTCTGCAACAAACAAGAGTAGCACCGAAATCGAGGCTATGAGGCAGTAAGATACAAGGAAACTAATACATGTTCATAGAGGGAAGGTTACATTCATGGACCAACCAACAAGAAATACGCTGTCTTTATGTTGAGTTTCTGGTGCAAAATGTGTTGCTTGCTGAAAATATTGGCAGATGAAAGGGGTTTACATGGAATTGCTTAAGCAGTTCTTCATATTGGAACTAACCATTCATTATTGAAGGACACTGTCACTTTTTTCACATTTAAATATTTTGTTCGTTAATATATACGTTTTTAAATTTACTAATCAAAAACTCTATCCTTTGTCCTTATTTATGACTTTCCTATTCATTCTTGTATGGCTGTTTTGTGAATAACGTTTAGTGTTTGAAGCAAGACATTGCATTACAAGTGGACCTGATGTACTGAATTGAGATTTATTTTGGCAAACAGTCTTGAAGTAAAAGGTTACTTCTGCATCGTAGGATTCTTCATTGATAGTCATAGATACTAAATAATTCTGCACTGACTGCGTAGACCCCGGACAACTTCTTGATATGTACAGTGCTTTTCAACGTTGCATAGGTTGTTACTATCCATGTGTTTTCACAATTAAAACCCACCCTATGATATCCTATCAGATGCTCAATTTCTTTTTCTGTGAGAATACAATGACTCTTAATGCCAACAGTGAACCCTACTGACAGTTTGCCTTATAGTGGTAGATCTTTTTTTCTGGCTCGTGTGAGCAGGACTTTAAGAGCACAGTGAGTAGTAAAGCTCAGTTTTTTCATTAATAAATATTTGATGGATTTTAAAAGCTTCACTCAATGTTTTTAAACCTATTCTGTTGAGTGACGTAAAAATATCCAGTATCCTGAGAGGAATTTTGTTCAAAATACCTTCTCTTAAGTGGCAGGAAAACGCTATGTCAGACCACCACAAAGTCTGTGTTTTATGGCTTCCTAAGGACCATATCTTAAAGCATTGTGACATCTGCAGCAAGATGTGAAAATGCACGCTTGAGGTCAGAGAAGGCATCAGGCTAAAGGGCTTCTTGGAGCAGTAGCGTAGCAAGGGGGGCGGTCTGCCCCGGGCAGCACGAGTTTTGAGGGCGGTGGACTATGCCTCCCCCCCACCGGCTGCCGCAGAAATCGCCAGCACCCCGCCTCCCGCTCTTCAGACGGCCGCTGTGGGGCAGCAAACTCGTCATGGGCGGCCGCATGTCTAGCTATGCCACTGTCGAGGAGGAAATGCAAAAGGAGAAAGAAATAATAAGAAGAAAAGAGTGGAGGTATCTTCTCATGCCCCTTCTGAAAACCACCCTGATAGCAAAGACTCCAGCAGAGGGAAATCTAAAGTAAGATCTTCAGAAAAACGACATCAACACCACCCTTGATGTCATTCGGTCTCGACGTCTAAGGTATCAGCGCCGACATCAAGCAGGGCTCGAAAAATCCTAAAAATGGTACTAGTCCTGCAAGTCTAGTACCTTGAAAAATCTCCTCGACATAACTGCAACCTACTTGACCTCCGTCTCTAAAAGCGGTGCAAATGTGACAAGATAACAAGATTTAAAGGCATCTTTATTGCTCATTCACTTTGTGAGCAATAAAAATGCCTTTAAATCTTGTTATCTTGTCACATTTGCTACGTTTTCAGAGACAGAGGACAAAAGTTAGTTTGTCTTCCTACTCGCCAGAAAGGGCGAGTAGGACCTAAAAATAGCTTGTCCTCATTAAATCTAGCTCGCAAATGCGAGCGGGCGAGTGGATTTTTCGAGCCTTGATCAAGGGCATTGGCCTGACTTGTTTGTCCTCAAAAGAGGGTTTGACGTCACACAAATGACGTCATGGCAAAGAGGTAAGATCACTTTTAAAGAAACGGTGATGATCAATGTTGACCCACATTCAGCATTCAGCATTATGAAACAGACGCCATTCCATGTTGACATCAAGGAAAGAGCAATCGCAGTCGAAACCACTATCTTCATCGTCAAAGATTTCACATCATTTGCTGTCGAGAACTTCGACGTCAAGTCATCAACATTGATCACCTCCGACGTCGAGGAAGCCACAATTCTCACCTGGACTGCCAGGGTCACCATCTCAGACACCAAGACTTCCTGATCCCCCCTTGTTTTTAGCGCCCTGAAGAAGGTACGACCTTAACCATAGGTCATTACTGAAACACGCGTCGGCACATGCTGTGGAGACCACCAATAAAACAGAATCACTAGGTTTGTAGCAGTGACTAAGCTACCTCTATATAGAACTGTAGCTATATAGAATATTCACCAAATTATATTATATTATAAAAACATTATGTAAAAAAACTTTGTCTAATATGTACACTACTCAAAGACTTTGAGACCAATGTATCATTGTTTAAACAGACTTTACATGGTAGGCATTTTTTGAATTTATCTGAGGGATGGTTCCTCCAGAGTCCCTTACCATTTGTTGTTTTTAGTGTGTGTAAACTGCTTGAGGTATGAATGCGGTATGTATGGATGTGTGGGATCTTGGCGTCGTTTTCCCTAACTGCCTTAATCATTGTGCTGTGATCAGATAGCTTTTTTTGTGCAGATTGTTTCGATACTTACAATAAAAATAAGAATGCATTTCCTTTCTATCTACTGACTGTGATTAATCAATGCATTGCATGAGATTGAATTCTTTCACTTAACCAATACTGGGCGTCTAGCGAGCACAGCCTCTGTCTGGCTCATGTGTGACTCTTACTGAGCACTATCAAAAGGCAAGTTTTTTCCTGCTCATTAAAGTAACTTTCAGGCAGGACATTATTCATAGCATTGTTATTATTTTCCCCTGATTTCCTGCCTGAGTGTTCCTACCCCAGGGGCCCTCATTTTTGGTATATTTCCAGGGTCACCATCTCCTTCTGTAGCTTCCCAACAATCATTTTCACTACATTCACCTCAGATGAGTGACAATGCTCCGAGGTTCTCCACTTCATCATTTTCTACAATACCTAAAAAGAACGTAGAGACTTTATTAAAGCCTATTTTCTGCAGTCACGATAACGCCAGATCCTCACCCTTTAGTTCATTAAAGCCAATAATTCCCTTTGAGGATCCGCAGCTAGAGCCTCTGCAACCGTTAAACCTCTCACCAAGAATGATCCCAAAACAAACAATTATGTCACCAGTAAGAAATGAGACCTACTCCCAGTGGCGGCTTCTCCGCTAAGGCGGAGGAGCGTTGCCCCACTGCTCAAAAAGGAAAAAGAAAATGACAATAACATATCGTTATTGTCATTTTATTTTTTGTATTGCATGCAGCCTGTGTGCAGTGTGGGGTGGTGTGGGGCTGGCCAGGGGAGTTGTTTGCACACCCAAAGTGCGCATGAACTGTTTGGCTGGCGCTCTTGGGCCGACCAAACAGTTCATGCACACTTTGCATGTTCCTACCAGGCTGCATTACACAGCTTGGTCAGGAACATGCACAGGCTCCCGGTTTTAGTCTGAGCACCGATCCAGGGCGCTCAGACCAATCACGACGCTGCATTGCAACGTTGTTATTTATTCGGGGGAGCGTGTGTGCCCCGTGCTTCCTGCTGCCGGCCGGACTGCAGAGGAAGAAAGAAGACAACGCAGGGGAGGCGGCGGCCGGCCGTTCTAAGTTAAGTGTTTTTTAGTTTATTAATTAACCCCCCCACACCCTCTGCCCCACCACCCCCCGTCGGCAGCAGCCGCGACTGCCTACTCCTACTCCTTCTCTAAGCCATTTTCCAAACAGATCTTCAACAAGAACAATAATTCTGCCAATGACTACAGATACCACTTCATACACACCAACTTCACCTGTTGCTTCTCTCGTTGGAGCTTTTCTGGTGGACACCATTATCACCTTCCACTAGGTTTTGGCTAGAGGGGCTACTAAGTTAAATAGCCCTCTAGGTGCTCCACAACCGACTGTGTAGATTATTCTGGAAACTCCTATGCCTCTTTTATCATTGGCTCCAGGCCTGTTAGAGATAGCACAAGAAACATTTTTAACACCTGCCACGGTTAAAGCTGCAACTCCTAGACTGGTCAAAAAATATAAGGCCCCACAACATGAGCGTGAGTTCCTAAGATCAGAACCTATCCCGTGATAGTAACATCTGTCAATAAAAGGCATTCATCAGCACCAGAAACAACAGCTCCAGCAAAGTGTGAAAGCAAGTGTATAGATGCAGTTGGTTGGAAGGTATGTGTAACGGCTGTCCCCCAACTTAAAAATGCTAGTGCCACTGCCCTCCTTGGTCATTACCGGAAGGAGATTTGCTAAGAGATGCGATCATTTATCGAAGACCTACCAAAGCACCATCAGCAGAAATACAGCGAAATGCTACTGAAAAATGTATTGGTAGCTATTAAATAATTACTGCCCTGGTGTATTCCACAGCATTTTGAAATTGCCATGGCATAGCCAGAAGAAGATCCTCATGGTTATGACTTACTACACTCCAGCCAGAGGCTCAATTCAAATTGACTGATTTGCATATGGCTGGGTTCAAACTGGAATGGCATGGTGAGCAAAAAAACGATGGATTTAGGCCCAGATCTCTGTACTGGGGTGAATGTATGACATTGTTCTGCATTCTGTCCATCAATTGTTGTTTTTGCATTTGTCACCCCGAGTGGGATGGGTATGCCCAGACGTGGGTCCCGTGCTCTCCATGCCACTGGAATCAAGCTATCCTGGCTGAAGAGGGGTGAAACCCCGAAACCGGTCCTAGGATGCTTGTTTCCAGTCCAGGGAGGACCTGGCCTGGCAGTTCGGGCTGGACTGTTCCCATTGGGCGCAGGGTCAAGACTGATTTGCATATGGCTGGGTTCAAACTGGAATGGCATGGTGAGCAAAAAAACGATGGATTTAGGCCCAGATCTCTGTACTGGGGTGAATGTATGACATTGTTCTGCATTCTGTCCATCAATTGTTGTTTTTGCATTTGTCACCCCGAGTGGGATGGGTATGCCCAGACGTGGTTCCCGTGCTCTCCATGCCACTGGAATCAAGCTATCCTGGCTGAAGAGGGGTGAAACCCCGAAACCGGTCCTAGGATGCTTGTTTCCAGTCCAGGGAGGACCTGGCCTGGAAGTTCGGGCTGGACTGTTCCCATTGGGCGCAGGGTCAAGACTGATTTGCATATGGCTGGGTTCAAACTGGAATGGCATGGTGAGCAAAAAAACGATGGATTTAGGCCCAGATCTCTGTACTGGGGTGAATGTATGACATTGTTCTGCATTCTGTGCATCAATTGTTGTTTTTGCAGTGGTGTATTCCACAGCATTTTGAAATTGCCATGGCATAGCCATAAGAAGATCCTCATGGTTATGACTTACTACACTCCAGCCAGAGGCTCAATTCAAATTATGAACCTCCCACTTTCTGGGAAATCTCTCTTTGGTCAACACAAAAAGGAGAAGTTGCAAAAAATTATAAATGAAGCAGAGACATTAAAGGCAGTATATTTAAAACAACAAAAGAAATTCTTTAGAACTCAGTACAGACCTAGAAACCACAGATTCTACCAATGGAGGGTTCAAACGCTTTGTTGGCCTTATAAGCAACGGTATCCAAAGACTCAGAGATACTTGTACTAATGCCATTCATCAAAACAAACAAGAACTCAAACAAAATCTCCATATTCTAGAGGAGGGCACTTGTCAGGTACAAGAGAATGATGATCTAAGACCCCCCTCCTCTGTTACCCCCTCCAGTGGGGGGACTGGTATCCCCCCACTGGAGTTCATTCTGGCATAAGGCAGAGTGAACTTTAATCCCCAAAGACAAGTGGGTTCTAAATATTGTAGATCATGGATATATTCTACATTTCAAATCCATCCGTCCTCCTATCCCACCAAAATCAACTGCAAAGCACCAGTTATCTATAATCATGAAAGAAACTTCTATCCTGTTAAGATAAGGGCCATTGAGCCTGTGCTATCAGGCCACACATGTGAGAATATACTTAAAAAAAGGGCCCAAGAAAGAATTTAGAGCTATAATGAATCTCATGTATACAAACACATTTGCCCTTCACCTAATTTATCCACACCTTAGAGAAAAGGATTGACATGCACAAGACGCATACCTCCACATCACTAGGGCACGTTCCTACAAAAAGTTCATGCGGTTCCTAATAGGAAACAAGCATTATCAATACACATTATTTCTGTTTCTGCACCACACACGTTTTCCAAATGAATGGCTCATCTAAGAAGCGCTCATCTAAGAAGGAAAGAAATATTTGTCTACCCATACTTGGACGACTAGGTTATGAAGTACCACATCCAAGAAAGGTTCAAATGGATTACTCAATGACAGTGAGACTACTGAAATGATTAGGTCTTCAAATCAACAGCCAGAAATCTATAAATCAGATTTTCCTATAGCAACCCCATTCCAAAAACAACTTCGTCATAAGTAATAATAACAAACACTTCCCTACCAGGTTGGGGAGCTCGCCTATAAGACTTAAAAATTCAGGGACAATGGTCACAAAAAGAATGATCCTATCACATAAACTACCTGGAGCTCAGAGCTGTTCATATAGTTCTCTAAGCCATTCCACCGTCTCTAAAAGAGTCATCCAGCATTCAGATTCAGACAGACAATACCACTACTACTCATTACATAAACACATTACATAGACCACCAGGAGGCACATTTCCAGACCTCTATCATTGCATGCTCAGTTGATCTGGAATTGGGCCCTACCCAGCAATATGAACTTATCAGCAATTCATATTCCAGGAAAAATTTATGTACGAGCAGATTTTCTCAGCATGTTCTATGAAGATTCTCATGGATGCGTATTAAATGACGAAGTACAAGGGTATACTTCTAAGAATGGGGAACTCTTCCTTTGGATCTCTTAACAACAATAGGAGAAAAAATGCAGAGACTTCTTATCTAGACTCCCAGTACTGTGACCCCTATGTAATGCCCTTTTGATTGAATGGTCAAGGCCATTACTCTACGCCTTTCCACCGATTCCATTATATCGATGATTCTCAAGCTTCAAACATTCACATTGAAGATGATTCTAATAGCTCCAGATTTGCCAAGACAAACCTGGACTTGTTACAAATTACCATGAAACCACACAATAGGTTGCCATACAGACTGGACCGGTTAAAGAGATTCTAGGATAAGATTCAACACCTGACCCTTCCATCATTGAATGTGGCTGCATAACTCATGAGATGGGACAATATGGTCTTCGAAATCTAACACCTGCTTGTATGGAAATCTCAAAAAAAGCTAAACGACTGTCAACAAGAGCACGTTATGCTGTTAAGTGGAAGAGATTCTGCATTTGGTGTCAACAAAAAGGACACAGTCTGATCACGTCAAGAAAATGTAATACTTCCCAATTTATTACACTTAGTTCAATCTGAGTTGCAGTTTTCATCAGTGAAAGTACATCTGACATTCATCACGGCATATGGAAAATCTCCAGCTCAAGTATCATTTTTTAAGATACTAATTGTCAAGGATTTTTTAAAGGACTACAAAAAATATATCCTTCGGTTCAACATCCCTCTCCACCATGGGAGTTAAATACAGTACTCTCCAAATTATTAGATTCACCATTTGAACCTATACATAAATCTACATTGTAGCATTTATCATGGAAAATAGCATTTTTAACAGCTATTACTTCAGTTAAGCAAATTACAAGCACTATTAGTAGTAGAACCATACACTGTTTTCCATTCTAACAGAGTAGTCATGAGAACCTATCCATCTTTTCTCCATTAGGTGTTTTTCTATTTTCATATCAATCAAACCATTACTCTTCCTACATTTTTACCCAATCCTTCAGCACCCACAGAAAGGCATCTGCACTGTTTAGATGTTAGAAGAGTATTAAGAATCTACCTGGATAAGACAAAAGGTTTGAGAAAGATATTTCAACTATTTATTAATTATGGTCCAATAAGACATGGTTTAGCCACTTCTAAACAATCTACAGCTAGATGGCTGTAGTCTTGCATTACACTATGTTATCAATTAGCAAACAAACCAGTAAAAGGTAAACCTAGAGAACACTCAACCAGAGGAAAAACAGCTACTGCAGTGTAGCTTATAAGTACCTATAGCTGACATATTTAAAGCAGCTACTTGGAAGTCCCTTTGTGCATTCACTAAGCATTATTGTTTAGGTTCTGATGTGCAGGCTGATGCTAAAAATAGCCAGGAAACATTAAGAAATCTTTTAAAGAAGAGCACTCTTTTCCTGCTGCCCAACAGCAGCATTTTGATGTTTTGATAAGCTTGATATTTTATTCAGAGTTTGACTATCAATGAAAATCCTACGATGTAGAAGAAAAAGTTACTTACTTGTAGTCCTGGTTCTGAATCGGCAGAATCTTCGCTGACGTCATAAACAACCCGCCCGATTCCCCAGCGTTTATTGTTGGCATTGAAAAGTGAATAGTATCTTGTGAAATTATTACATATATACTTAAAAATAATTGACTCTGAGGCAAACTGGCAGTAGAGTGCACTGTGGGAAGTGAAGCCTCCTGGATTCTTGAAGGACCTGTACTTTTTTTCAACTCTTTATAATATAAGCCTATCAGGCTGCATTTCTTTTTCCCTTCTTCATACAATTTCACCACTCTGAGCAATAATGCTGCAATGCAGATTTGAAATTGGTATTCAAAGTCATTGTATTCTCCCAGAAAAAAATAATTGACCCTCTGATAGGCTATCACAGGCTGTTTTTTGATAATGAAATCAGAGGGATATTAACACCCTATAACACTTTAAAGTGGATTGTATATATAAAGAAGTGCTCTCAGGTCCACGCAGGCAGTGCAGAATTATTCAATGTTTATGACTGCAAAGAAGATTCCTATGATGCAGAACCAGGACTAGAATGAAAGTTACCTTTCCATTTCCTTTTCATTCCCTAAACAAGAACACACAACATTTTACTTTGCACCTTTGCACTGGAGTAGATCTTAGATTGTACTTACTGTCCGCATCTGTGTCACACCCTGTTCCAGGAGTTGAAGACAGTTCACAAAATGGAGGTCAGTTCAAGTAAAAGACAATTTATAAAAACTTCAAAAATAAGATTCAAAGTGTTTTTAATTGGTATATCCAACAGAATTTTAAACATTAAAAGTAAGGATCAGCATAATTTATCCTTTTTAAGTAAAAATGTATGTCCATTTGAAGTAAGAACTGTTCCAGTGGATACTTCTAACCATAGATTTCTAACTGGAAACCTTCACCGGCTATCTGTTTAGCATCATCCTTGCCAGCACGACTGGGAAACCCGTTGACAGTGTCAGGCAGGAGGTCTCAACCAGGCACAAAAGCCCAGGGCAGCGTGTCCGCTCCCAGGAGAGTTCCTGTCAAAGCGCCAAGAGGTCTCCGTCTTTATACTCTTTACTAACATGGAGAGAGACTTCTAGAAGCTACCCCTCCCTTCATCTGTACTGTAGGTGCTGGCTACACTCTCTGCGTTGCAGGATTCTTCACATTCTCGTCCTTGGACACTGTACGCATCCCACACCGTCTGTTCCAGCAGCTTATCTCTCTCACTCGGTGAAGTGAGAAATATAAACAATCTGTGTGTGCAAGTAACCTGGGCCTGCCTGCATTTGCAGCTGAAAGGCAGGGTCAGACAGACGCAAAATGAAACCGTGCTCACAGATGTAGTTAAAGCAAAATGGAGTCAATGGTCAATTCACGATCTCAAATGTATAACTGCCTGTAGCAGGGTGACAAGTATTTTTGCATGAGTACACCCTCACTTCCACCAGTGGAACACCAACATCGTGCACAGGCCGTGCACCGCCAGAGTGGTGGACGCGCATTGAGCCCTGTAGCCCAACTTCAGTCTTTTGGTCCACCATTGCCTGCGGCCTCTGGTCGGCACCAACAAATGGATTCGGAGCCGATACCAAGCCTACCCCCAGCACCAAAGCTGCTGCACAAGCCACTGGCTTCTTCTGCAATAACAACCCCCTCAACGCCAGCACCAAAATCGGTGTCGTAGACTCCTTTGGCTCTGAAATATCACTTGGTGCCTACAGTCGCCTCGGTTCTCACAAGCTAAAAGACTCCCTTGGTGCCAAGCCACTTGGCACCCACAGCACCATCGTCTGTGGGTCCGAGGATCTAGAGCAGGCCATCCACCTGCGTCTCCAAGTAGAACTTGGCGCTCAACAGAAGATGCTGTTCATCCATCTGCAGATTGGGAAGATCTCTACCAAGCAACCTCTCAAGGTGCTGAAGATTCTTGCCAGGAAGAGGAATTTGACTTTCAAGGAGGAGCTTGCATTGGACCCCTTACATCCTCCTAAGCAGAAGAAACACCAGGACAGGGGCATAAGCTCATTACCTCCTTGTCCCACTGCTCCTCCTCCTCCAGCTCCCTCACCCCTTCCCTCAGCTCCACCACAAAGGCCACATCTGCCTTCTTGCTTGGAGGCTTCTCCTCACTCCTCTTATGGGGAGTGGATCGTTCCTTGTACCCTATATATCCCTACAAGGCCCCATACGATACTCAACCAATGGATAATCCTTGGGAAAACTACAGTGTCGATCCCCTGGGGATATGGATCCAGATCTCCATCCATCCAAGCCCTCTCTGCCTGATGATACCACCTCTTACCATGAGAGCTGACACATTCCACAAAGTAAACCTACACAGCATTCAGGAAGACAAAGATTTCCTGATCGAGACACTGTCCACCACTCAATTTACTGTGCAGTTCTACCCATGCTTAAGGCAATGGTGAAATCTGCACTTGATATCTTTCAGGAGCCCATAAAGGCCAAAGTGGTTACACCAAGGGTAGATAAAAAATACAAATCCTCAACCACCGACACGCACTACATCCGGGTTAAACTTTTACTGGAATCTGGTGGTCCATACTGAGCGTAAGCGCGCAAATACCCAAGTAGCTGGAAGTGCACAGCCACACAGTAGAGGATTGCCAGTACAATACAATTGGTTTACTTTCTCTTTATAGAAGGCCCACTAGGATGAGATGGAGCCCCCTCCTCCCCAGAGCAATATAGGCAACGTTGTCACAAGCTTGTCTCGGAGGGCAAAATAATTTCCAACACAACCATTAGGTGCGCCCTTGATGCAGCTGATACTGCAGCCAGGGGCATCAACTCCAATATCCTCATCTGGCGTCACGCTTGGCTGCATGTCTCAGACCTCAAGCCATAGGTCCAACAGCATCTGCTAAACCTGCCGTTTGACAGGAAACACTTCTTTGGGCTGCAGGTGGATCAGATGCTGGGGGCTCTCCAGATGTCTTCTCCCTGAGTTGCCTTTCGGAGGACTCAATTCAGAGGCAGTGCCAAAGCCACCTCCACCAATGCTCCAGCCTCTTACCAGAGGCGGCAGCAGCAGCAACCTTCACAAGGTTACTCCAAGAGAGACTTACAGAGTGAACAACTCCAAGGGCACAGGTAGAGGGGTTCGGCTAAAGGAGCCACCCTCGAAAAACAGCAACTCTCTCTCTTCCCCCAAGTCACACTACATCTGTTGGGGGGAACACTGCATGAGTTTCTCCCACAGTAGGAAGAAATAACCTCCGACCAGTGAGTCCTCTTCATCATAAGGCAGGGCTACTGCTTAGAGCTCATTGCATCCCCACCAAACACCCCTCGCCCCCACAAACATACCCTCTCCCTCCCTGAACATCAGCAACTCCTTGATGAGGAGGTACAGGCACTTATCCTTAAGGGTGCGATAGAGGTATCCACAGATATTCCTTCACACGTTTCTGGACAACTACCTACAGTTCCAATTTAAAAAGAATGGTAAATTGTAAAAAGACAGGAGAATATACCTTTTCCTGCTCAACCAAAAACGTACACTGACACACTAACATCTCCTCATTTTAAAGACACTTACACTCAGGAACCTTGAATAATTTATGATAACAATAGCCCTCTCAAAAAAATACTAACATTTACATCTTGCAAACTTGGCCAGCAGAAGTTATGAGTCAAACTGATGGAGTACTGTGTTTCTATTTTCTCTCGTATCCCATTCCCCTTTCCCTGCTTCTGCCACCAGCTCCCATATTCATGTGTAGATTGTCACTGGCTGCAGATTGAAAAGAGCATTGCTCCTGTTGGATCCTGCAAACAAAGTTA
Source organism: Calotriton arnoldi (assembly GCA_963921515.1). Lineage (NCBI taxonomy): Eukaryota > Metazoa > Chordata > Amphibia > Caudata > Salamandridae > Calotriton > Calotriton arnoldi. The sequence goes on from CAWUFW010001731.1 coordinate 1,824,348, forward strand.
GTGCATCCTGACAGATTGTCCATTCCATATTCATCAAATATGAGCAAGGGATTCGGACATTACTTTGCCTCAGATCTTGGAAGTCTTAACCAAATTACAAATGGAAGTCAGTTGAGTTATAAGGAGATTAAGAATAAGGCAGGTGGTTATTCCTCCTGTGAAATGTGATGAGCTCACAGAGTTAGTAGTGCAGTTGGTTCATCATTTATCTGAACATGATTAAAAAAAGACTAAAGTCTTAGTAGTTCAGCCTACGGTGGAAGAAAACAGAACTACGGAGACTCGTAGCCAAAGCAGTTAGGTAGCATAAGAGGGCCCATGTTTTAAGAGAGAAAAAGATGTGTAAATGGTTTGAGCCTGTATTGTGGAGGGTCAGTGCAATTTGTACAAAAATGTTTGTAGTGAATCTGAGGCGTTTAAGAGGCAGGTGTAAGTGGTGTTGCTTGTCGAGAGGCCAGTGCCAACAGAAAACTAGATTCCTTGACATCGAAAAGAGCTGCCCTGTGAAGAAATGAAGGGTCCAATTTAGGGTTTGGCAGTATTTGCTCCATCCTTTAGGTTGGCGGAGGACATTATGTTTGCCACTCCAATGGACAGAGGATCCCCATATTTAGAGAACACCACCGACCCAGCAGTGATCTCTGTATCTTCAGAGAAACCGCCCCCATAACAGGTACCAAATTTGGTGGACTGCCACCGTCGGTTTTGACACCTGCCTACCAAACGTTTTGTTTTTTAAACCAATGTACCCTGCACCAAGGGAGTTTTTTCCCCTGGGTTTAGGGGTCATTATTTTACATTTTCTGTTTGTCACCTACAGGCTTTCTGGGGGTGATGGTCAGAAAAGAGGATATGAGGCTGTTGGCCCCAAATGGGGCGGGCAGTGTGATGCGCATATTCTGATGGCCAGCACTCCCATCAGGCCAAGCTTTCCTTCGACGGACCCAACAGGGACACTGCTGACAGAAAGCTGACGGTCCATCTGACTTATAACAGATGAGCAGACCAAAAGTTTCGCGGACAGGGTACTCCATCACAAATGTGATGGGGTACCCTATCCGCCAACTTCTAAATCAGGCCCAAAGTCAGTTACCAGATGGGTTGAGAATTTGATGAGGATATGTGGTGCATATAATGAACTTCATGATCAGGAAATGTTGATTTTGCTACTTTTAAATTTGGAAGCTTCTGGGGGATTATAAATTATAAAATGTCCTCAATCCTTTCAAATCCCATTCTTCAAGTAAAAAATTCCAGAGGATGCGGGGAGTGGGTTGGACATTGAGGAAGATGGTGACGTAGCTCATGGGCTCTGCGCTGTATGCTCTATCTACATGTAATAGTGGCACAAAATCCTTGTTGGAGGTCGATTGATGGCGCTCAGCTCCTAGGAGAGGCAGGGAGCGTTGAAGCCAACAGCATTGACCATTTTCAATAATGTGACGGGGTCAAACTGAAGCTGAAGACGTGTGCTTGGAGGGAAGATGTCACCGTAAGCGACCTGCGGGAGACCTGTCTCGCGGTGTACTAGCATTGCACTAGCATCTCTTCGACCTTGTAACAGACGACCAGCCACTCTCAACACCGAAACACCTGAAGCAACTAAGGCATCCAGGAGAAGGCGGTAAGGGATCCAGACAGCGCTACCGACATCGCATTAAGCCACAACAGCATCCGTCGGTGCAGAGATGGCACCATAAGCTATCCGCCTCACATTATACTGACACTGGTTTGTCTCCCATCCTATAAGCCTGATTACCAGAGGAGCGGGCTCAACCACTACAGTGCGGGCTAGTGGGAACCTTGTTGCACTAAGGCCATCAGAGAAGACCTTTGCCATTACGCCTTGTTTTGACAAGACAGAGCCTCACCTAAAATGGTACAGCTGCACCCAATGGAGTAAATACCTTCACAAGGGTCTAAACAAAGGCTTCCACCCCGCAAGTGCTGATGACTAACAGTGAGTTGGCGAGTGCTTTACACCACCTACCTGGGGGTCCTTCCTTTAACTCTTCTGTGTAAAACACCTTGTAATCTGCCTGGTATTCTCTTTTTAGGAACTCAGCTATAAAAAGGGGGAAGATCAACAGCTTATGCCGGGTGCCCCTAGTCTTATGTGACCTCTGATCAATCTATGGCAGAGGAGGGTGCAAATATGATCGAATGGTTTGCTTTCCTGCTCTTACTGAGATGCTAGATCCCCTAGCGAACCACGATCTTCATTGTGCTCCTAATACAGTAGCCAGCATATAAGCCGGCCATCTTTGCGTAGCACCTGTTATAAACTGAAGGGGTGAAACAGGCATACATCCTAATCGTACATGCTAGCAACATTAGTGCTTGGGACTATTTCTTTAACTGGATCCAGCCTCACCTAGGTTCGCAATTTCAATCACACAAACGTAACATCGCTATAAAAACACAGTATAATGATGGCTGACAAACAGACCAAGTCAAATTACAAACGACCAAAAGCTGACCCTCCCAATACTGACTCACCTGTCAAAGGCAAAACAGATGTCCACGCAACCATGGACATGATTAAAATACACTTGCGTAAGTGCATGATTTAGCCAAATCCACCAAAACCAGTACTGACTAGATGCAGAATCAAATATCCACAATTAGAACTGACATCAAAGCAGTCAACAGCAGAATCCCTGAAGCTAAAGACAGAATCAGTACTCTCAAGGACTCCCAACATATTGTCAAACGAGACATCACATCCTTAAAATCCACCTCAATTCTCTACAGTGGCAGATGTTGGAATTAGAAGACCCCAACAGGAGAGGGAATCTTCAAATATTTGGCTAAGCAGAGGGGTCGGAAGAATCGTCCGACTCCTGCTCTAGCGTCCTGAAGTTATGGCTTCCCAAGGTAACTGGTGTCCAATTTGTGAAAGATATGGAGCTGGAGAGGGCTCACAGACTACCAGCTTTTCAGCCTTCCCACACAGACAGACCAAGACCCATTGTCTGTAGACCGCTACGATACCAACATGTGGAAAAGATCCTAGAATACATGAGAAAGCAAACATGTTGTCTGGAACGGCGATAAAATCTACATTTCCCAGGAGTTCTCGAGATCCACAGTTGAAACCAGGAAGGGCTTCCTAGCCCTGCGCCAGAGACTACGTAATAAAAACATCCTTTTCTCCTTTGCTGGCCCAGTGAAGTTCCAGATCAATGTTGAGGGATCGACGCATCTCTTTACGGACCATAGAGAATTGGTGAAATCTTTGGATGAAAAAGATGAAGCCCAAATGGGCACCTGCGCGTACAAGACGTCTCCAAAACTCTGAGACGTTAATGTTGCTTGATTTTACATAGTTATATGTTTGTTATCGTACAGTATGATTATATGGTTCATTACCTATTATGGGGTACTCCCTAACTCTTAGTCTAATACTCAAGTTTGCGTTTCCTACTAATACCCCTCTATTTTGCACACTATAGTTTCTCATCACAGGCTCGATGACCATCATTTAGACTCCTCAATATGCCTGTTAATTATTAATCTATCTCTAGAACCACAAGCTCTCCTACCTTGAAGCATCATCTCGGATATATATACACAGCACACAACCCTGCCCTATCACGTTGGGCCTCTCTGCACCGATCCCGAAAAAAAACCTGGACCATGGGAGCTGTCGCACCTTGAACCCTAGTCAACTGATATCTCCCATATGACCAATCATAGCACGTTGATTTAGACACCACCGGCTCCTGACTAACACTGATATCGGTGCAACTACACCTCCACTGATGATAACTTGAGCCATTTTTTACAGCCAAATAATGAAAGATTGTATTAAAACATATGTTTGCTGAATGAACTGGAAACTAAACTATACTTGCCGTGAGCTGCAACTTCTTCTTTATCACCACGCTTATTCACTACAGTTTGGGGGGAAGGGAGGAGTGGGGTGGGATTCAGGATCTGATTGAGAGTTCCCGAGGGTCTTTACACTTATTATTACTATTACTATCTTTGCTTTGTTCTTCTTATTGTTTAGTTTTTGCAGGATCACTATGTCTTTGTTTGTTATTTGGAGCTTCTCTCGCCACTAACTGCATTAGCAATTCGACCAAGGCTACAAACCTAACAATGCCTTTACAATTGTTTCCCCTAAAGTCTCAGTCCTACCTCATTTCAGTTACCCACTGGAAGAATCTCTGACTTAAACTTCACTACTATGATAATGTTATCAATGATACCACAATATCATGAAAAGTAATTCCGCAGCCCTAAAAGTATTCTCACTGAACACTAAGGGGCTAAACCACCCAGTGAAGAAAAAGAAGATCTTAGATTGCTCTCTTAAACTACATGGGGATATCATCCTCCTGCAGGAATGTAAACTCTACCAAGGCATGGCCCTTTTCTACTACGTATTGGTTTTTCTGAGGTTGCTTGTTCCCCAGCAATAGGAAACAAACCTGGGTAATCCCATTCTTCAAGTAAAAAATTCCAGAGGATGCGGGGAGTGGGTTGGACATTGAGGAAGATGGTGACGTAGCTCATGGGCTCTGCGCTGTATGCTCTATCTACATGTAATAGTGGCACAAAATCCTTGTTGGAGGTCGATTGATGGCGCTCAGCTCCTAGGAGAGGCAGGGAGCGTTGAAGCCAACAGCATTGACCATTTTCAATAATGTGACGGGGTCAAACTGAAGCTGAAGACGTGTGCTTGGAGGGAAGATGTCACCGTAAGCGACCTGCGGGAGACCTGTCTCGCGGTGTACTAGCATTGCACTAGCATCTCTTCGACCTTGTAACAGACGACCAGCCACTCTCAACACCGAAACACCTGAAGCAACTAAGGCATCCAGGAGAAGGCGGTAAGGGATCCAGACAGCGCTACCGACATCGCATTAAGCGATTTCTCACACTTCCAAAATTAGTATGCCCTTGTCCATCTCAGACACCGAGGGAAGATGGATTATTACAAAATTATCTTATGCCCCTAACCAACCAAACATTCTGGACTAACCCGCTCGCATCCATCGTCAGATCACACGGGCTCAACATCGTATCGTACGCCAACGACACCCAACTCATCCTCTCCCTATACAACGAACCCAACATCTCCAAGCACAACTTTCAAGAAGGAATGGAAGCAGTCGCCAAGTTGATGAAAAACAGCTGCCTACAACTAAACACGGACATAACCGAAGTACTCATCATGCGCGCACACCCCGACACCTAGAACAACACCTGGTGGCCCCCCGCCCTTTGGAACCCACCCTCCCCCATGGACCACACACGCAACCTCAGAATCATCCTGGACTCCGAACTCAAAATGGGCCGCCAGATCAACGCTGTCATCTCTTCCTGCTACCACTCCCTCCGCCTCCTCCGAGAGACCTACAAATGGATTCCCCTCGAACACAGGAAAACAGTCACCCACGCCCTCATCAGCAGCAGACTGGACTACGGCAACGCATTCTACGCCGGGATCAACAAGAGCCTCACCCGCAAACTCCAGAACGTCCAGAACGCCGCCGGCAGACTAGTCGTCAACCTACCACGCCACTGCCATATCAGCCAACAACTACGGACACTACACTGGCTCCCCGTCGAGAAGAGAATCACCTTCAAGCTCCTCACCCACGTCCACAAAGTCCTCCACAACACCGGACCAGCCTACATGAACCACCGCCTCTCATTCCATGCACCCCAAAGATCCCTCCGCTCAGCCCAGCTCTCTCTTGCGACGGAACCCCCCATCAGAAAGACCAGAACAGGAGGACGCTCCTTCTCCTTACTCGCGGCCAAGGCATGGAACACCCTCCCTCTCCACCTCTGACAGACAAGACACCTTCACTCGCCATGTTCATGAGGGGACTCAATACCTGGCTTTTCGACGAAGCACCGTAACATCCTGTAGCCGCGCACCCACTCCCTCACCCCCCCCCCCACACAGCGCCTTGGGACCCTTTCGGGGAGTAGTTGCGCTTTACAAACCCTTGATTGATTGATTGAACCTGGAATGGAACCTGCAAATGATGCCGGACAAAGCCCTCTCTCTTTTAGCAGGTGACTTTTAGCTCCTGTTTGACCCTGCTATTGCTAGAGACTGTACCTGTAGGTACCATCCTCCTAAATCACATACATTTATGAGATTACTCTGTGAGAAACTAAACCTAAAGGATGCCTGGAGACTACAACACCCAGTAGCAAAAGATTATACATTCTTCTCGAGCCCCCACTTGTCATACTCCTGTATTGATTATATTATGATAACAGACAGCCACACCCATAACATTGACCAAACATCTGAACCTAGCTTAATCTCCGATCACTCTTGCGTAACCCTTTCCCTAATCAGTTTTGAAAATAAACCCAAAAACTCCCTCTGGAGATTGAATGATGAAATACTAATATCCCCTGAACATGTCAGGAAGATAGAATCACCTATTACGAACTTCCTAGTCGATAATCCTGTAGCAGATTATTCCCCACTAGCTAGGTGGAAGACTCTTAAGGCCATAATCAGGGGTACCTCAATACAAATTAGGTCAAAAATGGAACAAAGAAGCAAATCAAATTCAAAACGTCAAACACTAGAAAACGAGATCAAACCATTAGAGTATCTTCCTATCCGGTCCAAAAACAAATTCCTCCACTCCTCCCTCATGGCTAAAAAATACGAATATATTCAGATCTTAAGTATACGAGCAGGGGTTTGGATTAACAAGTAAAAGAGCTTGAAATTGTGGAAAGCTAACAAAGCGGGCAAGATGCTCGCTTCATACCTAAAATATAAACAGCAAAAAAACGGTATTGCGTCAATTACAGATAATAATAAACACATACAAACAAACCCCACTCAGATCCCAGAAATTTTTTAAGACTTTTATGAGATTCTCTACTCCCCTAACTCGAAGGTAATGGAGATTGTCTTTGAAATGTTCCTTGCAAAAGTGGTCCTCTTCTCTCTTAACGATGAGGAGAAACGAAAAATCAATTTTCTTATGACCATACATGAAATTTCAGATACCAGTAAAGTCAGTAAAGCCCGGGGACCGGATGGCTTCTCGGCTCAATTTTATAAAACGTTTGGTGAACTGCTTAGCATCCCCCTCCTCTAACTATACACCCACTTTGCAGATTCTGGTCCCGTGAGTGATGCTCTGTCTGAGGCTATAATCACTGTCATCCCTAAGGAAGGCAAAGATCCTCTCCTTACTAAGAATTATAGACCAATATCCTTGATCAATATTGATTGCAAACTTTGCGCAAACATTTTGGCCACCAGTCTCCAACTTCACATTCTTAAACTAATTCATCCCTCCCAGGTAGGCTTTTTGAAAATCCGCCTCTCCAGCGACAACACTAGAATACTTAGTCATGTATTTTAATACAACCTGAACTCTTTCCATACCCACAGTAACCATTACATTAGATGCCCGAAAAAGCGGTTGATAAGGTAGATTGGCCCTATCTTAAAGCATTGCTTCAGAAGTTTAACCTCGGCGCCCCATTCATTATAATGGTGATGGCCTTAGTCTCACAACCTAGGGCTAGAGGGCGAGCAGATGGTATTATTTCCAATACTTTCCCACTTAAACATGGGCACCTGACAAAGCTGCCCATTTTCTCCCTCCCTATTCTTATTAATATTGGAGCCTCTGTTGTACAAAATTAGAAACATGAAAATATTAAAGGTATCAAATTTAAAAACCTAACAAGGTGGCAGCGTATTCTGGTGGTATCCTTATTGTCACTAAGGAAGCAACACAATCTATACAGGAACTAGTGGAGACTATTGCAGGGTTTTCTTGAACATCGGGCTATACCCTTAACAAACACAAGTCAGAAGTCACTCTCTTGAATAATCTAGAATCCAGAGAAACACTGAGTGACACAGGTCCCGCCTGGCAGCTACACTATATTAAATACTTAGGCTTGGAGTTTTCCAATAACCTGATGGATAATCTTAAAAATAACTTTAAATGATTCTATCTTCCTGACATGTTCAGGGGATATTAGTATTTCATCATTCAATAACTTTAACTGTCAAAAAATCACAGATCTACTGGAGGGATGGTCCCCTAAATTCCTGACATGGTGGGGAAGGGTCAATACAGTGAAAATGATGATAACACCTGTGATTAACTATTTAATTAGTATGCTACAGTTCGCACTCTCTGATGAGTTCTTAAAAAAATAGACGGCCTCATTATTTCATTTCTTTGGCAAAACTCCCTCCCCCTCCCCCACTCCCCTCCCCAGGATCTCCCTAAAGAAAATGAGACTCCATAAGGCCCTATTTGTGTTCATTTGGCCAACTTTAAAACATATCAAACAGCCTTCCTATTCATACAAGGTTGTGACGGGAAGAAGGATAAGGACACCGAGCCCTTTGACCCTTAACCAATGCTCCTGTATCACCAGAAACACTTTTGTTTATATCGCAGGCCCCTGGGGATCTTTACCCCTTTAAGAAAACCTCAGAGGAAGCAGGAAAGACCGGGCGTGACCTATGGCCTGAAAATGTAACTCCGGTAGAGGACCAATCAGGAGAGAGGACCACGTTCAAGCGTTCGAAAGAGAAGTCGACTGGGAGAGGACTGGCGGTGTTGGAGTTAGGAGAAGTACGGACTGAGAGGAGACCGTAAGGGGTGCAAGCAGGCCCGGCTCCAGGAATTTTTATTTGGGTGGGCCAAGGGTGCATTTGGGTGGGCCACTGCGGGCTCGATTTGTCGCATATATGTCTAGGCAGGCCTGATTCAGGGCCCTCCTTTATCTCTTCTTAGTCTTACAAGGTCCAGTAAAACGCACTCTTTTCCAAATCTTTCTAAATATTATCACTCTGAAAAAGTGTTTTTTCCATGTAATGTTCCTTTGATGGGAAGAGGAGGTTTCTGAGGTGGGAGTATCAGGCAAGTGACACTACTCAGGCTCCCTCTGTGCGAGTCTTCAGGGAGAATCCCTTTTCATTACTACCTGACCCCGGACTCTGCAACGCACTCCCTTACAGGCTTGATTATCCACTACTCCTCTCCAGTGCACCTTATCTCACAGCTGACCTTGGGCCCCAGCCCCATATCAGGCACCATCGGGCTCCACTTTCATTTTTCCCGGTAAAAACATTAGTAAAATCACCTTCAAACTTAAAACATTGAATATAGCGGTAAATCTAATTAGCACGCACTTTAAAGTATGTTCCACAGTAGCCCTTATGACCCGACTGCTAATTAAATAAAGAAAAACAGAAAGGCCATGACAGGGCCGGCTTCAGCGCTGATGCGAAAGTCTTTTTTGGCGCCGCACCAATAACCTCTTTCTCCGTAAATAACCTTTACTACCACCTTCCAACAGTGCCCCTCATCCCTCCATGGCCCCCCTATTGACCTCCTCCTCGGATTCCCTCACTGCCACCCTCCACTAGTGCCCCTCATCTCTTTGTAGCCCATCCCCCTCATGACCTCCTCCTCAGACTCCCTCACTGCCACCCTCCAGCAGTGCCCCTCATCTCTCCCTAGCTCCCCCTCCACCCCATGACCTCTTCCTCGGATTCCCTCACTGCCACCCTCCAACAGTGCCCCTCATCGCTCCATAGCCCCTCCCCCTATTGACCTCCTCCTCGGATTCCCTCACTGCCACCCTCCAACAGTGCCCCTCATCTTTACGTAGCCCCTCTCTCATATGCATTTCATTTGTTGTACAGCGCTACTCATATCAGTGTAGTGTGTGTCAGTACTTTACACCACGCACACATTATACAGAGACAATGAATCATACAAGTATGTAAATCAGTCTACAGGGAATGTCACATAAGCCAATGAGGATTACAAGGTGTATGAATCACATGTCATCCATACTGGTGGGCAGTATATTTTAAGAGGGTTTGGTCTGGGGAAACACAACCTTAGGATTTAAAGAGTATTCCATGGGGGTCAGCTTTACTGATAAAAATGTATATCTGCCCAAACATACTCATTTTAGCAACATTAGAATAATGAGACTGGGGAAGTTCTAACTATATCACAAAAAAAGAAAGCGAAGTTCTAACTATACCATTCATGTTTGTATGCAGCTCTTTGATGACAGTTCATTGGTCACTGTCCTATGTTAAGGATTGTAACTTCTGAACAAGTAGCACAAGGATCTCTGTGACAAAGGCAGTAACCCACTGAGCTTCCACATAAAATACAGTTCATCTGCATTTAAAAACTACTAACAGAAACGATTGCTCTCCAGCAGGATCATTTATCATCAGCGTTATCTGGGCATTTTGTATTGTCTTATTGTTGTCCTGCATCGGCCATGATAATGATAAAAACTGTTTAAACGAAGCACTCACGAAGTATGTGTCCTGCTGGGCCTGTGCATATTTTAAAAAGAAAAACAAATAGTAACACATTCTCTTACCTGCTCCGTTAGTCAAACTTTGTGTCACAGCCTGATGTGATAAGCAGCTGCAGGGGTCAGGAAAGGTGAATAGGAATAAACAAACTTCTTTTCTCCTGCGCTGCATAGAAAAAGAAATATCCACGCAGCAGAACATTGTCGCCTTTGCCATGTGGAGATGACGGAGTGAAAAAATAAACAAAACCTCGTTAACATGTAAATGGTCTTTTAAAGACCTGTGAAGTACTCGGGTGCGGCTGCGATAATCTCTAAAACTGTCTGTGTGTGTGTGTGTGCGCGCCCGGGAAGCTGTCTCGGCCCGGGCTGACACACACGACGTGTGCTTTGCGCGCCTGCCTTCAAGCCCTCACTGCGAGGGCCAAGGCTCCTGTTTGGGTGGGCCTGGCCCATCCGGCCCACCCGCTAGAACCGGGCCTGGGTGCAAGAGCACGGATTACAGAGTTTCCCTGAGACGACGGGACATAGTGGAATCCTTGCCGAGAACAGAGCGAAGCCAGGAGGTCACCAGTCATACGTCTTGCCCCACCACGTTCCTGGAACAATGTGGCTAGCCCAGGTTCGTGCTCGGGTCCTTGGGCATACCTGGAGTTGTTGGGAGAGCAAGCAGAAAGATGCGGAGACCGGGAAAGTAGAGGGTTTTCCAGTATGACTGCTATTTAAATCTTATGACAAGGTGGCTCTAATGAACAGGAAATTTAAAGTGATCATTTGAGTCAGTGCCCCAGTTAAAACTAGGAGAGTGATTTCTTTTTGTTTGTCGTCCACTTAAGTAGTTTTTTTGAGGAATTGAACATTTCCTAAAAGAGACAATCACATAAATTAAATAAGTGACGGGTTAGGACTATGGTGGTTACTTCCTGAACATACCCCTCCCAACAGCCTAAAACCCAGAAAGCCTGAACACTTACCTGTGGCTTGTTGTTTTCTTTTGAGGGGCATCTTTCCTCCATGGTGGTCACGGCGTTCTCCATCTAAAGCAACGAAGAAAAATATGGACTGTATACACTTTAGGCTGTTGGACCAGAATTGGAATAAACAATATCCTCTATATTCTGGCTCGTATATCTCGCAAGGTCTTAGTGCTTGATATAAATAACACCCCCTCCAAAAGCTGACAAAGGTATTTACCGGTTAACCCAATGAGAAGAATACCGTCCGTTATGGCTATAGATTGAAAACTCAATGATCCCACTAGGAAACCTTATTTGTTTCTTTCCATTAACATGATTACTCCATTACACTCAAAGTATATCTTGAACAACACCAAAACAGCTAATGCAGGTGGACTGTTTGCTAGAAAACAAAATCCGCACTTAAAATTTGACCCTTTATCTGGGACAATTGCAAAATCAAACTGAACGGCCGTCCAGTTCAATGGCCTGACCGGGCCAGTCGAGGAATTTTCACCATTAATCGGGGATGGATAAAACCCCTCTAACCATTGTTAACCTACAGCAGTCTTATGCCCTGAACAATATCAACTTCTATAATTTCCTGAGACTAAAATCTTGCATATGTGAACTCACTTTTACTGACAAGGACCTCTCACTCCCACTCTTTGCACAAATACTTGCCAGGTCCGGACAGGAAGTCTCCAGAATCTACCAATCCTTACTACCGAATTTGTTTAAACTACTCAAGTAGATTCATTCTAAATGGGTTAAGGACGGCTTAGTAAGCGTTGATGCACTGTGTTGGTCAAAAGTTCTGAAATCTCCTTTTACAAGTAAGATCACCCCGGTTCTGGCACAAATCAAATTCATGTTAATACATAAAACCTTTTGGACCCTAGCCCGCCTACGCAAATTAAAACTTAGAGAAACCCCCACCTGCTGGAACTGCAACCCTGACATTGGTGACTTACCACATATGCTCTATTATTGTCCATCCCTTGCAAAATTTTGAAAGGAGCTTTTTGTATTCATTAAAACCCGGTTCCAGCTTTCCCCAATCGAAGAATTTTCATACTCACTGGTCCCCTTGACACTCGCATAATCCACAATAGAGATAGACACCTCTTAGACGTTTTGCTTACCCGAGCTTGTGAACTTATTCTTACTAACTGGAAAAATACTGCAAGTCTTAAGTTGGACACTTGGAAGAATTGGATCTCATTTATTAGAGGTGCAGACAATATATCTATACAGACCTCTCATTGGAAAACCAGCTCTAAATCAATATGGTGCACGCTGGATAACTTAATGGCTAGCACTAAACCACTGTGAGTCTGTGTGGCCAAACTGATCTCACAGGAAGCCTGTAGGAACCAATTCATACAATGATGTCCCACAACTTACCCTGTAATCCCAGACAATCCCTGGGCCTGTAGCCTTGCAGCAATCTTACTTCTAGTGTTGCTCTTCTTCTCCGACGCATCCTTGCTGGAGAACCTTGTGATTTTTAAGTTTATTTATGTTAGTTTGGTTGCTGCATTATGTCTGGGGTGTACATTTTTGCTTAAATTTGTGTGCCTGGATCACCATTACATCCACTTGGCTATATTCAGTTTATATCCTTCTGACTATTCATATATTTTGTTTTGCTTTACCGCAAAACTCAATAAAGGCTTTTGAACTTCAAAAATTCCATAGGATGGCGAGGCAGTCGATGCTTCTGATTTATTCACAAATTTAGTGATGTTTCATACCCATATGATTTCTTTGATTTATTTTAGGAATCATCATGAGAAAATTTGTTTTAACTTGATAGATGCTCCTCAGTTAAAGGTAATTTTAGGAATGCTCTTGTTGACCTTACATAATCCTTGTATTGAATAAGGAACCAGGACAGTTTAATTGAATTTTGACTATACTTAGAATATTAGGATTTAATGTCCATCCAGATAAATTTGCCCTTCTAAACTGCTTGCAGGAGTGGGTATTTTGCCAGCTATTGGGTATGATGTATCTTTACCCCCTTGCTATGAAGAGTTTAGATAAAGGTAAATATGTTATGGTGACACTGAATTATCATTGCAAGATCGATTTGGAACTAGTTGCACATATTCTTTGTAGTCCAGTGTATGCACTTAGTGAATCAAACACAGAGAGGCCTATTCACAAACTGCAAGTATGTTTTGTGGTACTATAATAGTCCTGCAAACGTATTACAAAATTCTATTTACAAACGATGCTGCAGAGTCTCTGCACACGTAGGTATACATTTTAGTAGTCAATGGGGAAGCGCTGAGAAATTGGTAATGTTTACTACTAAAGGGAAGGGGGTTTAAGGAGCTGTAAGGAGGGGCTAAGGGAGGGCTGGGAAGGGGTGCAGGGAGGGGCATACACCCACCCTCAAAACAGTATTCCTATTAACAAACTGCACTTCTGAAATTACTACTGCCAAAAAGGCCCAAAGAAATTTACTTCAGTTCAGAGCTAGAGTAAGTCCAGCACCACACATTGCCACTCGATTATGAAACTTCCATATAAACAAGGGGGGCATCAACTCCTCAATTTGAAGTTATATTTTTGGGCTGCATTTGCTAGCGCTTGGGTCTGAGTTTAGGCTTTTCCTCTACCGGCTCAGGGACTCTAATTATTATAAGATGGTCCGATTTAAGGTGGTGTAGGATGCCATTCGTGTTTGGCAGGAAATTTGTAATAAACTCTCAATAGCTTTTTTAAATAAATAAAGAAACACGCTGTGGGATAATCCTGCCTTCCAGGATTTAATGGGTAGGGCCTGGGCACGATATGGGGTTCAGAGGGTTCAGGGGGCAGCAGTTTGATCTGAATGGCTTCTGCTCATTTGCCGGATTACAGGCCATCTATGGGCTCCCCAATCATTATTTTTTCAAGTATTTATAAGTGAGGGACTGTTTCTTGTCATGGTGCAAACACTTGATGGATCTTGAAGGTACAGATCTAATGTTACATTTATATAAATTAGATAAGAAACCATCGATCAGCACGATATACCAGGACTTCTGTATGCTACTGATGATAGTAAGGTATTGGCAGCAAAATGGAGCCGGCTTCTATCGTCTGATATCCTTGTCTCTGAGATTCAGACGGCATTGGAGATTGTCGATTGCTCGGTACACTATTAATTTCAAATTACAATGGGATTATGCTATACTTTATTTTATTTCTCCAGCAGCCAATAAAACTTCAACAATAAACAAACTACATTTCCCAAGAGACAATGGGAAGGAAGAAAACATAGAACCAATCATAATAAAACACAGTCCATATATTCCATTGATAGTTTTCATGCCCCCTCTTTCTCCGTTGCTGCAGCATCTGTTCAGATAAGGATCTCGCTTCTCCTTTTTATTTATTGGTATATTCTCTTTGTTTTGGTTTTTTTTGGTATGAAGACAGTTTTATTATTGAAACAATACAAGAATACAGTGACACAGCAACTACACAGTACTACTCTGCGCAATCCTGATCCCCCGCCTCTCCTCCCTTTATTTATTTATATATTTATATAGCGCAGCTAATACCCTAAGGCGTCTAGGCGCTTATCGACCAACATCCTGCAGCCATCAGATGAAAAGTGATAAATAATTAAAAATAAAATTGTAACCGAAGTTATGCCTTAAAAAGCCAGGTCTTTAGACCCTTCCTAAAAGAGATCAGGTCTGGGGAGTTTTTAAGTGTGAATGGCAGCTGATTCCACAGTCTGGCAGTGATATTTAAAAAACTTTTGCCACCCCAGTTAGAAAGTCTTGCTTAGGGGACCTCCACCAACATTTGAGAAGAGGACCGCAGTATTCTGGTTGGTGTATACCAGCGGAAGTGGTCAATCAGATAAGCAGGGCCCTGGTTGTGCAGTGCCCTAAAGGCAATGCAAAGTGCCTTAAAATTGATCCGTTTTTCCACTGGAAGCCAGTGTAGGGTATTGAGGGCCGGCTTTGCAGAAGAGTATTTTGGTAATCTAAAAAGCAGACGGGCGGCCGAATTCTGTATAACCTTCAGCTTAACAAGGAGGGCTTTGTTAATTCCAATCAAAAGGCCGTTGCAATAGTCCAGCCTTGATAGGACTAAAGCCGAGACCACTGTTTTCTGCAGGTCCGGTGGTATAAAAGGGAAAATTTTCCTCAGGACCTTCAGAGAATAGCAGGCAGCTGAGGTAATTGCATTCACATGGTGGGAAAAGGACAGGGTGGTGTCAAAGATGACACCCAGGTTTTTTGCCTTGGCGACTGGCGTGGTGAGAGGGCCTAATTCCGTAGGCCACCAGTCCGAAGACCAGAGAGAAACGTCTCTGCCAAAAAGAAGAACCTCCGTCTTATTTGAGTTCAACTTAAGACAGTTCTCTGACATCCATCTACTCACTTGTCCCATACAGGCGTGAAAGTTATTGACTGTTTCGGGAGTCATCTGAGATGGATACTATAATCTGGGTGTCATCAGCGTATGACACCATAGCAAATCCATAGGATTTGATAAGCCTGGCCAGGGGGACCACATAAAGAGTCAGGCTTAAAGACGAGCCCTGTGGAACCCCACACAGAAGATTGAAGCTCTGAGAGCTAAGGCCGTCCAACTCCACAAATTGTTCCTGGTCCGAGAGGAAAGAATTAAACAATGATAAGGCGGCACCAGCAATGCCTATTTCTTGAAGGCGATGTAGTAGGGGTCCATGGTCCACCGTATCGAACGCTGCCAAAAGATCCAGCAGGATCAGTGCCGCCATGCCTCCCTTATCTACAGAGCGCCTGATTTCTTCAGGTGCCGTGATCAGTGCAAGCTCGGTGTTATGTCCACTTCGGAAACCGTATTGAGATGGATCCAAAATTTCGTTATTAAGGATAAAAGAAGTTAATTCTTGGTTTAAGTATTTTTCAAGAATTTTTGCCGGCAGTGGCAGGCGAGCAATGGGATGATAATTGCCTGGGTCAGCTTTATCCAAGTTGTTTTTTTTTAATAGTGGGAGAATTGAGGTCTTTTTCCATTTTTGGGGGAAAATACCAGTTTTAAGAACAAGGTTAAATATCTCTGTAAGATGGCAAGCTATTGGCTCAATCGCAGAGAGAATAATCTTAGGAGGGCATGGGTTCAACGGTGAGCCAGATTTGGCGGCAGAAAGAAGTTTAATGACCTGCTCGTGCGTTTGAGATGGAAACTCGGAGAGATGCGCAGAGTCAGGGCTGCTGGGGTTCTTAGGACCATAGAGATCCAGACTTCCTGCATCATGAGATGGAACCAGCGTAAATTTATGGTAGATACAGCGAACCTTACTGCAAAAGGTGGAAGCCAAGGTATCGCAGAAGGCTTGATCTGGTGTATTATCTTTGTGACCTTGCAATTGGCTGAGTTTTTGCACTGTGGCAAACAGTTCTTTAGAATTCTTGGCTTTTTCAATTTTTTCTGAAAAATACTTACTTTTTGCGGTGTGGATCGTTTCTTTATACTGCCTCCCCCGCTGCATGCATCTTGGGTCATTTCGGTTATGTACTTCTTCTGTGTATATTCGCTTTGTTGATGTTATTTTGCTTTTGTTTTAGCCCCTTCGCTGCTAGGCCTTTTTCCCCCCCCCGTGCTACGCCTTTTTTTGGCTGTTTGGGGTAGTTCGCGCTTAGGCCCCTGTAACTTTTTGACCTCATAAGGTATCCACGCCAAATTTGCGTCCTTTTCTTCCAACATCATGTGGATTTTAAAGGTACCCAGGGTTTGTTGATTCCCCTGGAGGGGACCCAGAAATTAGCCAAAATACAGCTAAATTTTGTTTTTTATGGGAAAAAAGGGCCACAGATGAAAGAGTCTGTTTTTCCCCCCTGCAAATGGTACCAACAAAGGGTTTGTATGGCTGAAATCGCCATTTTCCCAGCTTTCAGGGTCTGACCGACTTTGGTCAGAAAACCAACATTTTTTACACAGTTTTGGCATTTTACTGGGACATAGCCTATTTTTGCTATTTTTTGTGCTTTCAACCTTCTTCCAGTTAATGGTAGAAATGGGTATGAAAGCAATAATGGATCCTGGAAAGCTATACATTTTAGAAAAGTAGACAAAATTCTGAATTCAGCAAGGGGTCATTTGTGTAGATCCTTCAAGGTTTGTTTAGAGAAACTAACAGTTGAAAATAGGAAAAATTGAAAATGAGTTGAAAAAAACAGCCATTTGTGTCAACGTTTTCACCTGTAACTTCTTCTAATTATGACAGATGTTTGAAAGCAATATACCGTTACATCCGCTGGACCTTTCTGGTTGTGGGGATATATAGGACTTGTAGGTTCACCAAGAACCCGACGAACCCAGAGCCAATAACTGAGCAGCGTCTTGCAATGGTTTTTATTCTGTACCGGGTATGTAGCAATTCATTTGGGAAAATATATACAGTGAAAAATTGACATGAAAGACACCTATGTATTTCTGAAATTGGAACAAAATATAGAGTTTAGAAACAGTAGCTATTTGCACATTTCCGAAATTGTGAGTACCCATACTAGCATGAGAATTATAGGACATTTTTCAAAGTGACTTCTCTTTTACACATTGTCTTTCATTTGGAAGGCAGAAATGCATCAAAAATCAATAGGTAATAACAGTTGCTCTACAATTCTGTGTTCCCCTAAGTCTCCCGATAAAAATGGTACCTCACTTGTGTGGGTAGGCCTAGTGCCCGCGACAGGAAACGGCTCAAAACGCAACATGGACACACTTTATTTTTACAGTGAAAACTGATCCTTTTTTTTTTGCAAAGTGCCTAGCTGTAGATTTTGAACCCTAGCTCTGCCGGCACCGAGGGAAACCTAGCAAACCTATACATTTTTGAAAACTAGACACCCAGGGGAATGCAGGTTGGGGTGACTTGACTGGCTCTCACCAGGATTATGTTACCCAGAATCCCTTGCAAGCCTCAAACTTTGTAAAAAAAACACAAAAACACATTTTCCTCACATTTCTGTGGTGGAAAGTTCTGGAACTTGCGTGGATCCACAAAATTCCACCCACCCCGCATTCCTCAAAGTCTTCAGAGAAAAATGGTACCTTACTTGTGTGGGTAGGCCTAGTGCCCGCGAAAGGAAACGGCCCAAATGCAACGTGGACACGCCACATTTTCACAGTGAAAAACGACCCATTGTTTGCAAAGTGCTTAGCTGTAGATTTTGAACCCTAGCTCTGCCGGCACCTAGGGAAACCTAGCAAACCTATACATTTTTGAAAACTAGACATCCAGGATGGGGTGACTTGTCTGGCGCTCACCAGGTTCTGTTACCCAGAATCCCCTGCAAACCTCAAATTTAGCTGAAAAAAACACATTTTCCACGTATTTGTGGGTGGAATCATCATGCCGGCACAAATGTCCTACCCCACAGCGTTCCCCTCAGTCTCCCGAGTAAAATGTTACCTCACTTGTGTGGATGGGGCAAGGGCCTGTGACTGGGAAGAGCCCAAAACATCGGGATTAAGGGTATAGCACAGAGAATTCTAAGCGCTACATTTTTTTTTAAATACGTTTTTAGCCAATTCTGCATTGGACACCCACACAAGTGAGGTATCATTTTACTCGGGAGACTGAGGGGAACGCTGTGGGGTAGGACATTTGTGCCGGCATGGTGATTTCACACACAAATGTGTAGAAAATGTGTTTTTTTCAGCTAAATTTGAGGTTTGCAGGGGATTCTGGGTAGGAAAACGGGGGATGCACGCAAGCCATACCTCACTGGACTCCCCTGGGTGTCTAGTTTTCAGAAATGTGTGGGTTTGGTAGTTTCCCAAGGTGGCCGCCGAGACTGGGGCTGAAAACCCAGGTGACTCCCTTGCAAAACCAGGTTGTTTTGTGATAGGTAATTTTGATGTCTCCTCAATACGTTTTGGGCCCTTGCCTGTCGCGGGTACTTGACCCACCCACACGAGTGAGGTACCATTTTTATCAGGAGATCTGGGGGAATGCTGTGTGGAAGGAAATTTGTGGATCCACGCAGATTCCAGAACTTTCCCACACAGAAATGTGAGAAAAAAGTGCTTTATTCCGCAAAATTTGAGGTTTGCAGGGGATTCTGGGTAGGAAAATGTTGGGGGACCCACGCAAGCCATACCTCGCTGGACTTCCCCGGGTGTCTAGTTTTCGGAAATGTGTGGGTTTGGTAGGTTTCCCAAGATGGCCGCCGAGCCCGGGGCCAAAAATCCAGGTGACCCCCCTTGTAAAACCAGGTTGTTTTGTGTTGGGTAATTTTGATGTCTCCACAATACGCTTTGGGCCCATCCCTGCCGCGGGTACTTGGCCCACCCACACAAGTGAGGTACCATTTCTATCGGGAGACTTGGGGAAATGCTGGGTGGTAGGAAATTTGTTTCTTTCCGAAGCGTGAAAATTGTGGCACAGTAATGCAAGGAAAATGTGCCTGTCACATTTTGAGGTTTGCAGGACATTGTGGGTAAGATAACTTGTTGGGATCCACAAGAGAGACATCACCATGTACTCCCATGGGTGTTTAGTTTACGACAATATCTACAGTTGGTAGGTTTTTCTTAGATAAAATGTACACCTTGGCAGTGAGACAAAAAAGACAAATATTACTGCACAACCATCTATTCCTCAAGCACGCACACATACTGGTTGGATTTGGCATGAGGGCAAGTAATGGTTCAGTATATAAAATTTTATTAACGAGAGATTTCACAAAAATGAAATGCACTGTCAATAATTGAAAGGACAAAAAACTGAACCGGTGACTCGCAGCTCGTGAGCTGTAAAGCCGCGTCAAGGCCCCAACCGCTTTACAGGCCATTCACACACCTTTCGTACGTGATACACACAAGACCATTCACACCAGCAGGCACGGAAGGAACCAACACATTACAACATTCACAAAAAGGGACAAGGGACACCCTGCTTGAGAGACTGAAAAGACAAATATTACTGCACAGCCATCTATTCCTCAAGCACACATACATACTGGTTGGATTTGGCACGAGGGTGAGTGATGG
The DNA here is from genome assembly GCA_963921515.1 of Calotriton arnoldi. Lineage (NCBI taxonomy): Eukaryota > Metazoa > Chordata > Amphibia > Caudata > Salamandridae > Calotriton > Calotriton arnoldi. The sequence goes on from CAWUFW010001731.1 coordinate 1,844,615, forward strand.
TTCAGTACATACAATTGTATTAACGAGATTTCACAAAAATGAAATGCACTGTTAATAACTGAAAGGACGAGAAACTGAACCATTGACTCGCAGCTCGTGAGCTGTAAAGCCACGACAAGGCACCAACCTCTTTACAGGCCATTCATACACCTTTCATACGTGTGACACATACAAAACCATTCACACCGCCAGCCGCGGGCCCATCACATTACAACACTCACATCAGCAGACAGCGCCATTCAAGGGCCCATCACTTTCACACGCCCACATGCCTGACACAGCAACCACACCAGCTGACTGATTGCGTGGACTGGCGTTTGGCTACCAGTTTGTGTAGTGACCAGCAGCAAGTCACTACTCACACACCACCAGCCAAGCGCCAGTTCACGCACACCGCCAGCCAAGCGCCAGTCCATTCACACCACCAGCCAAGCGCCAGCCCACGCACACCGCCAGCCAAGCGTCGGCCTACGCACACTGCCAGCCAAGCGCCAGTCCATTCACACCACCAGCCAAGCGCCAGTCCATTCACACCACCAGCCAAGCGCCAGCCCACGCACACCCCCAGCCAAGCGCCAGCCCACGCACACCCCCAGCCAAGCGCCAGCCCACGCACACCACCAGCCAAGCGTCAGCCTACGCACACCGCCAGCCAAGCGCCAGTCCATTCACACCACCAGCCAAGAGCCAGCTCACGCACACCACCAGTCCACGCACACCACCAGTCAAGCGCCAGCGTACACACACCGCCATCACATTTAGGGTTTTTTTTTTTATACAAAAAAGAAAACGCAAACAAATTGTGAATAGATACAAATCTACTAACACGATATCTGAAACTAAATACACTGCACAAATGCCAACCTTGAAACTGGAAAAAAATATATAAAACAATACAGACCAGGTAGTTCACTTTACCACTCATGGATGCTCCCAAAAATTATTTTGCGTGTGGTACATTCTAAAACAAGCAGGCACACACAGCGGAGGGTTAGAAGGACACCCTGGGCAGTACATACTAGTCTCCGTCCGCGTACCTCTTCGCCAACAGACACTACATCTCCTACTGGGAAAGTCTTTTGAGGGCATGGGAGGAATGTGATCAGGAAAGTGGCAATCTTTCAATCTAGCCACATCCTCCACCACTCCAACTCTAGGAACACTTGCCTGTTCCACTACAACAAGGCTGCCTATAACGGACTCCTGAAACTTAGCAAAAGTCATCTTTGACTCAGGACAACAATCCTTAAATACAACAAAAGCATTCAAGGCTGCCAAGTGGAAAAGATGGATAGCCAATTTCTTATACCAAATGTAAGCCTTACGAAGAGCAGTGTAAGGTTCCAACCTCTGATCTACTCTATCAACACCACCCATTATAGTCTAAAATGCACACAGGTTTGTGTGCTTCAGCAACCTGACCCCAAACAGTCACAGGTGAAGTGCTTTCATCATGGATGGTAGTCAGCATGTAGACATCTCTCCTGTCTGAAAACTTCACAGCTAGAAGTTCCTCGCTACGCAACGCACTGCACTGTCCCCGCACAAGCTTTTGACAAATAAGTTCTTTTGGGAAACCTTTACGGTTAGAGCGGATTGTGCCACAAGCAACAGTGTCCACTTTGGCCAATTCCCTGAACAACTGCACACCAGTGTAGATGTTATCTACATATAAATGGTGACTTTTGTTAAACAGTCCTCTACCGATTTCCCACACAATTTTCTCAGTCACTCCAAAAGTGGACATACAACCAGGGGGGTCAATCCTGGAATCCTTACCGGTGTACACCCTGAAATGAGAGACATATCCAGTCCTACTGTCACACAGCATATACATCTTAATTCCAAAGCGTGCCCTCTAGCTAGGAATGTATTGCCTAAAAACCAAGCGGCCCTTGAACAAGACCAAAGACTCATCCACTGCTATTTCTTTCCCTGGAGCATAGATCTCAGAAAATCGATCTACAAAGTGATCAACGACTGGCCGAATCTTAAAAAGACGGTCACAATCAGGGTGATCTCGTGGCAACGCTAAACCATTATCGTCAAAATGCAGCATCCGAAGCAGAAGTAAATACCTATCATGACGCATGACTGCCGGAAATATAGCTGTTGCCATCAAGGGACTAGTAGACCAATATAAAGACATTGATGGCTAACTTAGCAAGCCCATCAAAAAAGTTAAACCCAAGAACTTCTTCATCTTTTCCAGATTTGTGGGAGTCTACCGCTCTAGAGTGGGGGCCTAAGGCTGCACTGTTGTCCCTCAAAAACTGTTTGGCATACAGATTAGTCTGCTCAACAATCTCTGCCAAAAATACATCGTCCATAAACAACTGAAAAAAATTTATAGACAAAAAGTTTTCAGTATCCACTCTACACCCTGGAACACCAGTAAAGTCTGGCAATGTCGGCTGCACCATGCCTGGGTCAACCCAGAGGTCAGCATTTCCAATGGGAGGCCTTGCAGCCCCAAGCTGCAGCCCAGAAGCCTCTTGCTGCACTATCAGCACATCAATCTCCTCCTCTAAGACAGGCACTTCGTCTGCACTAAGAGTGGCTTTATCATCCGATGATTCCTCGTGGACAGAAAACTCACTGCCAGAATCTTCCACTGCCTCCTCTGCCTCAGATGCAGAGTCAGTAAATGAACCATGGTCAGAGGAAGACTCAAAAAGCAAACCAACAACCTGCTGAGCAGTAATCCTGCGGCTAGCCATAGTCCTTACAAAGAAAGGGGACTTCACAAACAAGTCAACAACAACAAACACTGCAAAATAAGTAATTAACAAAGTGTGGCTTTAGCACAAAGATCTATATACTCAAAGACAATGACTCACTTGCCAAAGATAGCTACACTCACCAGCACCTACTCTGCAGAGACACAACAAAAAGCAACGATATCCCACTAGAAAAAAGAAACAAAACTAGTTACTCACAAGACAACAAAATACACATCGAGCATAAATGCAAAAAGATTTTGACACTCAAAAAACAGAAGTACATACTGCTATTATTACACCATTTGCAAAAAACACATTCATGCAGGGAAATGAAACTCCTTTACGTTGTACAAAAAAAAGTCTCTTACCAAACACATGCAACTACACAAACTGCAGAACCATCAGTAACGAAACCGCAACCTGGAACAGTCTACAGAGTAAAAGCCTTGAACTAGAATAACAAGCATTTGCAATGCAATTGGTCTCGCCTTTGGGACCTTATAAGTATTTAGCTATGCACCATATTATCCATTGGACCACCTGCACTCACTTTTTAGTTAAAGCCCATTGCTATCAAACACCCCATCTTGTCAAGCACTAACTCCGGCAATCAAGCCAACCTATCACCTACTTTTGCTACTATTGTCCACCTCACCACTGCATCTCCCACAAAACATTAGGCCAACCGTCTCTCCTGCTGAAGTCACTTCCCTACCACCATCACCATTTACTAATCCCACACTAAATACTTTGTCAACAGTCTCTCCTGTTCAAATCACACTCCTGCCGCATCCCCACCCTAAGCACTAGGCCAAGAGCCTCTAATGCGGACGCCACTCCCCTGTCATCAATGTTCCTCATCACGCTAAACCCATAGCAATAGCAACTTTGCTCACGTTACTTCCTTGACATCACTAATGCCCAAGCTACTCCATGCCAACAATCTATTCTGCTGACGTTACTCCCTGCCATGGCCACTGCCACCCTGCATGCTACTACACCTTCTAGCCACTTCCCTTATTTCCCTCCTAGCCCTCCGTACTGTGCAGGTTTGTATCATTGAACCCCATGAAGGCAGCATACAGACCCCAGCCCTCCCATTTTATACCCCGGTTCACGTTTATAAAGAACTGCTGTTCCTGGTATGGGCTGATACCCGATATCACAATATCACCCGATATCACAATGATGGAGAAAGCTTGCAATCGTGGGGGAATCTCACACACTGCTAGGGGAGCTCAGGCTACTGGAGGAAGCTAACCCTGCCGGAAAAAGCTTGCAATGCTAGGGGAATCTCACACTGCTCTACAGGAGCAAGTTCAGAATGCCTTGGAAAGCTCATACAGCCAAGAGATTCTTACACTTATGGGGGAATTTTACACTCATGGGGGAATTGTACACTCATGGAGGGAATCTCAAGCAACTGGAGGAAGCTTACACTGCCCAAGGAAGCTTGCACTGCTGGAGAAGCTTGCACTGCTGGGGGGAGGTCGCAATGCTGGGAGAATCTCACACACTGCTGGATGAAGCTTGCAATGCTTCTGGAATCTCACACTGCTCTGCTAGAGGACGTTCATTCTGCTGGGGAAGCTCATACTGCTAGAAGAAGCTTGCAGCGCTCCCAGTTTCTCTCAGTGCTGCAGGAAAAGGACCATGCTGGAGAAACTCCCATTGTGGGAGCCCAAGAGTAATGACAGAGGGAACTCGTGCTGCTGGGTGAAGCTTGTGCTGCTGGGTGAAGCTTGTGCTGCTGGATGAAGCTCGCGCTGCTGGATGACGCTCGCACTGCTGGTGGAAGCTCGCATTATTGGAGTCCAAGAGCAAAGGCAGACGAAACTCGCACTGCTGAAGGAATCTCACACTGATAGAGGAAGCTTGCAATGCTGGGGGAATCTCGCACATTGCTAGGGACGCTCAGGCTACAGGAGGAAGCTGGCACTGCTGGAGAAAGCTCGCAATGCGGGAGGAATCTACTATTGTGCAGGAGAAAGTTCAAACTGCTTTGGGAATATCGCACAGTGCCGAAGGAAGCTTGCAATGCTTGGGGGTGCTCACACTACTCTGCTAGAGTGAGTTCAGATCGCTGTGGGTAGCTCATGCAGCCGGGGTCTCACACTGTTCGGGGATTCACACACTATTGGGGGATTCACACACTGTTGGATCTCTTTAGCACTAATAGTAAACTTTTAGATGTATCGGACATAGCTGGAGAAAGCTGCCATCTTTTAAGTCTTGTCCGGCCGTACGGATATTACGTTGGCATAAATATGTGGGTGACGCACTCTCCATGGCGCACACCACACTTTTCGATAGCTCTGGAGGCCACAGGCCCACCTCGAACCCTTCTCTCGGCACCTGGTGTCTAGTGCTCCCGATAGCTTCTGTGCGTCTCAAAAGCCCGCCCCTTCACCGAACCCCCCACCTGGGCCTGTAAGATGTATGATGCCGCCACGCTACAAAAGTGGATTCGTCTTGGGTCGGACAAACCGCGCTGAGGTCCATAAATCAGAAGCCGGCACAGTTTAATAAAAATGTATTGACTTACAAGTGATTATTAACCAAAAGGCCATTAATAGCGGCGGCCGCTACTGAGGGGTGCGCGAGAGTGATCGGAAATCCATGGCGGCTGCTGGATGCATGCATAAGATAGCTGTCTGTATTGCGCATGTGTTCTGGACAGGTCAGGCAAAATAGAGTGCAAATTAACCCAGCCAATCCCAGGACAAAACGAGCATTTAAAATGCAATAGAACTCGTATTTACACGAGACCTATTGCATTCGAAATGGAAGTGCGGGCGTCGAAGAAGGCACGAACGGGAGGGGAGGGGTGGTGGTGGGACGAGAAGTCACGGACTGCGGGAGGGAACTGGGGGAGGCAGGGGAACAAAACTGTTTTTAAAGTAAAGGGGCCGATAGCCACGGAAGGACAAAAATGACAACATGACCGTCAGGAGGCGGGACTAACAAGCCGAAAACCAATCAGAATGCATCATTTAGGATTTTGGCCAATCAAAAAGATAGGCAGAAAGTGGGCGGAGCTTCCCTGCTATACTGTATTCCTCGCAAAGAGAGCAGCGCTTGCGCTGCAACGTTAGGCGAGACCTAAAAAGGGAGAAATGAAGCATTACAATTGCAATTCACAAGAAATAAAACAATTAACATTATAACACGCTATGTCACTACCCAAATGGTCAATGTGCCAGATGGGCCTTCAAATAGGGCTGAGAAAAATGGGGGGTGATCTTGCCCAAGGGATCGGGTGAGGTTGTCTGCCAGGCCGATCTGTCCCCCAGGTGGGGCAGAAAACAGCAGACAGAAATTTGCCCCTCTTGCAAAAGAAATAGATCCCTGGTGCCTAGTAGGGTTTTCTGCCTCCCCCCTCCCGCCTAGGGCAGAAAGGCCAAACAAAGGGGCAGATCTGTCCCCAGGAGGGGCAGAAAAAACATTAACCACATTTTACCCCCTTGGATGCAACCATGTCACTTCCATTACACACAAAACAAAATCCCTGCTGCCTAGTGGGGTTTTCTGCCCCCTCCTGGGGGCAGAAAGGCCAAAAAAAGGGCAGATCTGCCCCCAGGGGGGCAGAAAAAACATGTACATAAAATAAGCCACTTGGAAGCGACCCTTGCCCAAGGCGTCGCTTCCATTACATTAAAAATAAACTCCCTGGTGCCTAGTGGGTTTTTCTGCCCCCCACCCCCCTGGGGGCAGAAAGCCCATAAAAAACAGGCCGATCTGCCTCCAGGGGGGGCAGAAAAAACATACACAATATCAGCCCCTTGGAAGCGACCCTTGCCCAAGGGGTCGCTTCCATTTCATTTAGAATAAAGTCCCTGGTGTTTAGTGGGGTTTTCTGCCCCCCCCCCCCGGGGGCAGAAAGGCTAAAAAAAATGGGCCGATCTGGGGGGCAGAAAAAACATGCACAAAATATCCGCCCCTGGAAGCAATCCTTGCCCAAGGGGTCGCTTCCATTTTAATTTTAAAAAAAGCCCCTGGTGTCTGGTGGGGTTTTCTGGGGGCAGTAAGGCCAGAAAAACGGGCCAATCGGCCCCGGGGGGGGGGGGGCCGGGGGAGAGAAAAGACAAACACACATTTTGCCCCCTTTGGAAGCGACCCTTGCCCAAAATAACTCCCTGGTGCCTAGTGGGGGCATTTCTGCTGCACGATCGCGACACTGCGCGCGATCGTGAAGCAGAAAGGCCCTGCACAGAGACATCGGGGGAGAGGAAAAACTCTTTCCTCTCCCCGATGCCTCTGTGCGTGCAGGAAACCCCCCCTGCCCCTCCCCCCCCCCAGGAGCAAGGATACCTACCTGCTCCGTCGGGACCCTGGAAGCAAATGGCTTCCAGGGCGTCTGGGGCTTCCTGATGACGTCGGCACGTGCTGACATCATGGGATTGCCCGGGGGGAGTCGGGGTGGCAGCGGAACTTCTTCCGCTGACATCCCCCTTTGTGGCAAGTTGTTGGGTTGCCCATGGGTGGAGCGCCAGCGCTTCCCCGTGGGTGGGTGCCATGACGGAGCGGTTCCGTCATGAGCACTGTGGCTCATGACGGAACCGCTCCGTCATGAGCACCGAAGGGGTTAACGTGACTTCGACTTTGCTGCCACTCCGTGCCATGGGAACATTTAATCGTTTTTCTGCAATAGTTATATTGATCTTTCAGGCGGTTAGCGCTTCAACAGCGCGTTACGTTCCTCCACCCACTAGAAGGCGCTTATGCGCTTTGCAAGCAGGAGAAAGTTGCACATTTCATATTTGTGCAGCGGTAAGCGTGGTTGTTTTCTTAAACAAGTTCTGAAGATAGGAACATCGCTTCGACTGTGTTTGGTTAAAATTGGTGTGAGTTTTTTTTTTTTTTACACTGACCTGCATTGTTAACACTTGTTACTGCCCAACTCCTAGAGTCTGACGCCCTCAGGGTCTGTATATTCAGTCTCTACAACTGACCTGAAACAGGTGTACTTCTTGGTAAATAGAGATGGTAAGGATGTCACAAAAATCTTGCTATATTCAGGGTTGGTGAGAGACACCCTTCTTAAAGCGAGAAGTGAGCTAAAACTCCAGGGGGTAAAAATATCTAGGGATATAGCTTTAGAACAGTTCACAACCCAAAGCCTGGGCTTTCCGAATTGCCATGGGGGGCCTAGAGGCAAACCAAGTTAAATGGGGTTTGCAGGAGGATCATGTTAGCCACAGACACATTAAGGAAAGCAGTGAAGGCAGCCTTCAAGTTATTTTGCTCCAAGGGAAAGGATACAAGATATAGGAGCATTCCCTACGATCAAAATATGTATGATGGCCTGGATTGGGAGGAGGCTGCGTGTGAATGGGTAAACCTAAGTAAGTGGATTAGGGTGGGTTTCTCTGCACAGCATCAGTGTGTTCTTCTGGAAAAACTCATGGGCTAAACAACATTATAAGATTGCAGGTGTTCAGAGAAATTATAAAGCAGTATTCAATTTTATGTTTCATGGCTGTGCAGAGAGCCCAAATCGATCGATCAGCTTTTTGGAGGTCTATCTGAAGGCAGTAGAAAATGCTTCAGGTCGGCCCTCGGGGGGGGGAGTGTCAATGATGGTATCCACTAAAATCACCTCAAGCATATGGCAAGTTAAAACCAGGTGCAATTGGATACTAGCTTGTGGTATAAAATTAGCGAAAGTATGCAGGGAAATTCAATTTATTAATAAAAAAATATATATATAGCACTTCCGTGCACAATGGAAATCTCGAATTATTTAAAGAAGATGTGGTTAATACAGATAGTTTGTACCCTCACAACCTGATCATTTTGATGGGAGATTTTAATCATAAGCTGCTTTCTGAGATTGTGGATGAAAAATATGAGGACTGTTTAGCTGCTTTTATTATACAACGTGTTTGCCGTCAAACAAGGCCTCATGGAAAGCTGAAGGCTTGTTAGATTTCCTCATATTAAATGGTCTGGTGAGTCTAAATGGTCAAGTGCCCTTAGATACCTCTGCAAGGAAAACGTTCCAGTATGGTCATCAGAATTATCCAATTGTTTACGTGTTGTTTTTTTTTATAGTATATGTTTTTATTAGCTTTTCCAAAGTTATAACAACTGCATTGGGTGAGTCTATCATTTCACATTTTATTTACAAGCAGATCTTCTTTCCGTTTTGAACCCTTCCCCCCCCCCCCCCTTCTCCCTCCACCCCCCTCAGGCTCTGACATACACTGTACAGGATTGATGCACACTGTAAAATCATACTTCTCTTCCAGGGGATACTCCTCATTAGTCATAAGCACTGAACAGTCCTGCCCACGTGCGGGGACCCCAGAGCATACACACACATATATATATATATATATATATATATATTCACTGAAAAAACCATAGGTTTTAGGGACAGTTATAGTTACTTGGACATTGCACTCGTACAAAACCCGTGAAATTCCCCCGTTATAGTTAGTTCAGCTAACTATAACTCGCGCCCCGCAATGCACTGCTGATGACGTCACATATTACATCACTCATGACATGGTCAGTGACATCACTGATGACATCACTGATGACATCTCAAATGACATCACTGATGACATCATCCAGTGACTGTGTGTTTCTCTAAAGTTTAAATATTTTTAATATATATAGGAAAAGACGTATTGAAGAATGAGTGGGTGTGTAAGTGTCTGTATGGATGATTTAGTAGGTGCGTGACTGACTGTTAAGTGAGTGATTTAACGTATCGTACTGAATGCATGGGTTAGTGACTAAACTGGATGAATGTCTGTATCCGTCTGTCTGTTGCTGTGTAAGTGGCTGCATGTGTTTGTGAATAGCTACATGAGTGTCTATATGAGTTATTGAATGTTTGTCTGAGTATCTGTATGGGTTGCCTGAGTGTTTGTGTGGGAGGGGTGTCTGCAACTCTGTGCATAGATGTGTGAGTGGGTGATTCACTGGGTGGATGGTTTCAAGAGTGCATCTGTGATAGACTGTATGGGTGGGTAAGTGTGTGTAAGAGTGTGTTAGTGAGTGAATGTATGTCCCAGTGGTACATGTGTGAGTAACTACATATGTGAAAGGCAGTATATATGTGTGTTGGAGTATATAAATAGCTATAAGCAAGAGTGAGTGATTGTGATAGTGGCTGTATGGATGAGTGTGTGCTTGTATCAGTGATTGTATAAGAGCGTAACAATGTGCTACTATTTGTATGAGTAAGTGGGGTGGTGTGTGTATAACTGTATAGGTGAGTAAATGGTAGTGTGTTTAATTATTTGCATGACTGACTAGGTGTGTGAGTACCTCTATGGATGAGTGGCGGTGTTTGAGTGTCTATATAGGAGTATGAGTGCATATGATAGTCCTGTACTGAGTGACCGTAAGTATGAGTGACTGTACGGGTGAGTGAGTGGATGTGTGTGTGTAGACCTAAGAATCAGTGAGTGGGTATGTAGTTATTGGTGTTGGAGTGTCTATGGTTTTGCGAATGGCAGTCTGTAATTTAGAGTGGGTGTATCAAAGGTTATATTAGGGTGTGAGGAGGTGCATCAGATTATCACGTGGATGATGTCATCAGTGATGTCATTTGAGATGTCATCAGTGATGTCATCAGTGATGTCACTGACCATGTCATGAGTGATGTAATATGTGACGTCATCAGCAGTGCATTGCGGGCGCGAGTTATAGTTAGCTGAACTAACTATAACGGGGGAATTTCACGGGTTTTGTACGAGTGCAATGTCCAAGTAACTATAACTGTCCCTAAAACCTATGGTTTTTTCAGTGAATTTCAAAGGTTTTTTAAATGCTAATTTGTAACTATAACGTGTCTGAAACCTATGGTTTTTTCAGTGAATTTCAAAGGTTTTTAAATGCTAATTTGTAACTATAACGTGTCTGAAACCTATGGTTTTTTCAGTGAATTTCAAAGGTTTTTTAAATGCTAATTTCTAACTATAACTTGCCTGAAACCTACGTTTTTTTAGTGAATTTCAAAGGTTTTGTAAATGACAATTTTTAAATGTATTAATTGTTATTTTAATTTTTTTCATACTGATTTACTACATTTTTTGAAACATTTTTTTTTACATATTTTATTTTTTAAATTACATTGTAATTACATTATACATTACATTACAAAAAATACTTTCTCTTAATGAATTACTTTAGTTTAAATACTTTGCAGATAGGCAATAGACTTTTAAGTACAGTAGTTACAGTTGTTGCAATGGGCAACACATTTTCAAACACAATGCAACATTCTGCTCAATGTGAATTTCTAGTTAAATGCAATTAGTTACTTTATGGATTACTTTTCTAACCACAGGACTGGATCCTAGATTCAGTCCTGGTACATCTCCTGTAAACAGTTGAGTAAAAGCGTTTTGGTTACAGTCGTGATTTTTAAGGAATATTATTGTATTTTAAAAGTTGTCACTTAGAAACTTTTTCTCATAGAATCACCAATGTTATCCTATGGAAGGAAATTCACTTAGCAGGTAAAAACTGTTATCGTTACTTTTTCTTACTCAGTGTTGGATCCTGGATCCAGCACTGGTGCATCTCCTGTAAACAGTTGAAAGAATGCGTTTAAGTCATACAGGCGATTTTTAAGGAATATTTGTAGTTTGTGAAAATCAACACTTTGAAACTTTTTTGCTGAAAACCAGTCAATGTTAGCCTATGAAGGAAATTCAAGTTACCGGTAAGTACGGTTAAAATTACTTTTGAGGATCAGTACTGGGCTGAAACATGCAGCACTGAGGTCTCTCCTGATAACAGGTGAGTAAATCGGAATTCGTATTTCGGCTGATTTTAGAGGAATATTTTAAAGTTCCAAAACTCCACACTTAGAAGAATTTCCAAGTGAAACCAGTCAATGTTAGCCTATGGAAGGAAATTCAAGTTACTGGTAAGTACGGTTAAAATTACTTTTCAGGACCAGTACTGGGCTGAAAGATGCAGCACTGAGGTCTCTCCTGATAACAGGTGAGTAAATCAGAATTCGGATTTCGGCTGATTTTAGAGGAATATTTGTATGTTTCAAAAATCAACACTTAGAAGAATTTCCAAGTGAAACCAGTCAATGTTAGCCTTTGAAGGAAATTCAAGTTACCGGTAAGTACGGTTAAAATTACTTTTCAGGATCAGTACTGGGCTGAAAGATGCAGCACTGTGGTCTCTCCTGATAACAGGTGAGTAAATCGGAATTCGTATTTCGGCTGATTTTACAGGAATATTTTAAAGTTCCAAAACTCCACACTTAGAAGAATTTCCAAGTGAAACCAGTCAATGTTAGCCTATGAAGGAAATTCAAGTTACCGGTAAGTACGGTTAAAATTACTTTTCAGGATCAGTACTGGGCTGAAAGATGCAGCACTGAGGTCTCTCCTGATAACAGGTGAGTAAATCGGAATTCGTATTTCGGCTGATTTTAGAGGAATATTTTAAAGTTCCAAAACTCCACACTTAGAAGAATTTCCAAGTGAAACCAGTCAATGTTAGCCTATGAAGGAAATTCAAATTACCGGTAAGTACGGTTAAAATTACTTTTCAGGATCAGTACTGGGCTGAAAGATGCAGCACTGAGGTCTCTCCTGATAACAGGTGAGTAAATCGGAATTCGTATTTCGGCTGATTTTAGAGGAATATTTTAAAGTTCCAAAACTCCACACTTAGAAGAATTTCCAAGTGAAACCAGTCAATGTTAGCCTATGAAGGAAATTCAAGTTACCGGTAAGTACGGTTAAAATTACTTTTCAGGACCAGTACTGGGCTGAAAGATACAGCACTGAGGTCTCTCCTTATAACAGGTGAGTAAATCGGAATTCCTATTTCGGCTGATTTTAGAGGAATATTTGCACAATGGTGAAGGGAGGGGCGGGGCCTGAGGTGACATCTTTGCAAACGCGCCCCGTGGCGCGTTTTAAGTTGGGGGATTAAGTTCCCTTGAATCCTGAGGGTCCCTAGGGGCCAACTAGACCACCAGGAACCTCCAATATGCGCCAGGGGCTGCGTTGCAGAGACGTGTAGAGAGGCCACACCCCTTTTTACACCTCTCTGCAACGCAGCTCTGTGGCGCTTTCTGGATGTACCTGTTGGGCTAGTTGGCCCCAGGGACCCTCAGGATTGAAGGGGATTTAATTCCCCATCTTAAAACGCGCCACGGGGCCTGTTTGCACACAAGTCACCTGAAGCCCCGCCCCTCCCTTCACCACTGTGCAAACGCGCCCGTGGCGCGTTTTAAGTTGGGGGATTAAGTCCCCTTGAATCCTGAGGGTCCCCGGAGTCCAACTAGCCCACCATATACCTCCAAAAGCGCCACAGAGCTGCGTTGCAGAGAGGTGTAAAGGGGTGTGGCCTCTCTACACCTCTCTGCAACGCAGCCCCTGGCGCATACTGGAGGTTCCTGGTGGGCTAGTTGGCCCCCAGGGACCCCCAGTATTCAAGGGGAATTGTTCCCTCTCTGCAAACGCGCCAGGGGCGCGTTTGCAGAGTGGTGAAGGAAGGGGGCGGGGCCTGCGGGCCGATCGTTTAAAAAAAATAATAATAATTTGTCCCCTGAAGGGGGGCCCCTTCCTTTTTCTTGTTTCTATGCCCTGGGGACCCCATCCCCCAGGGCCTTACCCCTTTTTTAAAATTTTTAATTTAATAAAAAAAACGGGAAGGGGGCCGCGTGGCCCCCCTTCCCTGGGCCTGTATTGGCCCCGGGGACCCCATCCCCCGGGGCATGGCCTCGTTTTTCTGTATATTCTTTGGAGGGGGGCTGCGTGGCCCCCCTCCTCTGGCCATTTAAGGCCCCGGGGACCCCATCCCCCGGGTCCGGCCATTCCGTTTTTTTTAAAAAAATTTTTATTTTTTTGGGGGGAGGGGGGCCACGTGGCCCCCCTCCCGGGCCACTACTTGCCCCGGGGACCCCATCCCCCGGGGCCTGGCCTCTCGTTGGGGACTGTGGGGGGTCCCCAATCCCCCCACAGTCCCGCCGGCTCCCCGCGTCCCTAGGGTGCCGGCATTGCTTTTACACATGGGGAGCAGCTAACATGCTGCTCCCCATGTGTAAAGCAATCGGCTTTGGATATTGGAAGAGAGAGCAGGTTTCCTGCTCTCTCTTCCAATATCCAAAGCAGTTTGCAATGACAGGACGGGAGCCGCGAGGCTCCCGTCCTGTCATTGCAAACAGCAGTGTCCCGGGGTAGGCACCCCGGGACACTGCAGGAGCCGGCCCTGGGGGGTGGTGGTCCCCAGGGCCATCAAGGGCTCCAGGAGGGGGCTGCGCGGCCCCCCTCCCATTCAGTACACAGCCCCGGGGAGGTGGTGGTCCCCGGGGCTCTGGGGGTCCGTAACGGACCCCCATATTAAAATGTTTAGTGCCCCGGGGAGGTGGTGGTCCCCGGGGCGTGTGGGGGGGCTGGAGCCCCCCCCCACACAGGTTTAATAATTTTTTTTTAAAAAGCCCCGGGGAGGTGGTGGTCCCCGGGGCTGCGGGAGGGCTCAGAGCCCTCCCGCACCATTTTTTTAAAAAAGCCCCGGGGGGTGGCGGTCCCCGGGGCTTGGGGGGCCCTTTGAGGCCCCCCACACATTAAATTATCCTCCCACCATGCCCCCGGGACTTGGGCCACCCGGGGGCCAATTAACATCGAGGCGCGGGAGACCGCGCTCCGATTTTTTTCGGCAGGATTCGCGCACCCTGAGCGCATCCTGCCGATTTTTTTAAAAAAATTCTTTTTTTTTTTTTGCCCAGGGGGTCAGGGTGTTTCTACCCTGCCCCCTTTGTGCGCTTTGCGCACTTGTTTCTGTCCCTCGGTTCTACCGAGAGACAAAATGGCTGTCAACATTTCCTGAATCGGAATGTTGACAGCCAGCTGACAGCCAATTAACATGCAGCTCGTGATCGGGACGGTGCGCGCAGGGTGCGCTCAGGGTGCGCGAATCCTCCGTGCCCATAGATATATATGTACTTTTACTTTTTGATTTTCTCAGCAACTACTGAACGGATTTACACCATTTAACAAAAGGGTTCTTTCTGAACCAAGAACTACCTCTTTGCCAAATTTGGTGTAATTCCGTTCAGCAGTTCGGGCTGTAGCCGTGTCTAAAGTTTCCTATGGAAAATTGCATGGGGAAAACACGTTTTGGGACCCCCTTTTTTCTCGGCCCCCGCTTGACGAATCCCCCGAGACTTTCAGGGTAGGAGCGGACCGGAGCGCCCCACAAAGTTTGAAAATTTTGCGAAGATACGTCAACCGGCAAGAGAGTTATTTCAAATAGAATGTCGCGGATTTCCTATGGATAATAGGTTGTAACTATAACTATCTACTGGCGACCGCCAGTAGATAATATATATATATATATATATATATATATATATATATATATATATATATATATATATATAACATGCAGCCTAAAACCATCTAATAGGCTAAGATGACAAAATTGAATTTTTCATTTAAAATAAAAATATAGCATTTCTGTAGCATAGAACATGCACTCCTTTGGTGTTTCAACATACCTTTTATTTTCAAAGAAAAAGACAAGTAATAGCTGCCAGTTAGCTCATAGGCTGCATAGAGAAAACCACAATAGTAATAAAACTGGCCCCGTGCCTTTAAGACCCTAACACCTCCCTGCCCCCATCATGCCCCACAGGTGACAGTTAGGTCAGTTCATTTTCCCGGCTCCTTCTGTGAAGATCCTGGAGCATTTAGCTAGTCAGTTTTTGGCTTTTTCTGTCAAAAATTGTTTTTGTTTTTTTTAGAGGTTTTCCTCTACTTTCACTCGACGTCTTTGACTTCTGGCTATCTTTTCTAGCTGTTTTCTGACAATTTTGAAAAAAAATTCCTGTCGAAATGCCCGCATTATTCAACAAATGCCCTTCCTGTGGGAAGAAGATGGCTAAGTCTGATCCACACTCTTTCTGTATAGTGAGTTTGCCATCCTCGCACAATCCAAATAAGTGTTACTACTGCCAACACTTCTCCAAGAGAACACTTCGGGACTGAGAGAGGATCAAGCTACATGCCTCGCAGGAGAGGGGAAAGGGATCAATAAGTGGGCTTGGAAGCAGCCATGCTTTCAAAGAGACCTCCTCTCGTGACAAATCGGAACACAGGGGCAGAATGGAGAAGAGAAGACATCGTTCTGCCTCGCCGTCGACGAAAAAGAGATCTCTGTCAAGGCAAGTACCTGATTGTTCCCCTTTGGCGTCAAAATCAATGTCTGAAAAGCATAGACAGCATGCGGCGACGTCGAAGGGCAGATCACCGTCGAGACAATCAGCGCCTCCATCAACGGAAGGCAAGTTGACATTAAGAACCCTTGCTGTAGCAGGCTCGGAAAAGACGTAAGACCTGCAAAGCGCAAGTTGATATTGAAAAGCGGCCTTGGGTTGATGCCAAGAAAGTCCCCACATCGCCATTCGGCGACTACCCTGCAACGGTCGGCGTCCAGAACTTCACCGCCGTCGGAGCATAGACGGTCAGTGTTGAGAGCATCGCCTCTATTCAGCGGCATGTCAACGTCGAGAATCCGCCGCTGAGGCATAGCTGATCGGCGTCAAGAGCGTCCCCGTCGTCACCGACTCCAAGACAACACTCAGTGTCGAGAGGCCCGACGTCGAGACTTACTTCTGCGCACAGTTCACCGCTGCCGAAGACACGGCAAATGACTATCTCACTGCCGAAAAGTCCTACGGCAGCCATCATGACACCGAGGCTCCCCTCGCCGTCGACGGAAACACGGGGAAGACCGAGATCAACGTCGAAATCCAAACAGTCGACATCGAGAGAAACATCCTCCTTCCAGGCATGAGGATAGTACAGATCACACCGGAGGGCTCTCCGGTTCCAGAAAAGCAGCGCCTCCTATTATTCTGTCTCCACGGTGGTTGCAGTGTGTCAAACTGTGGAAAGTTCCACAAAGAAGTCCAGGTTCAGACTTGTCACAAAGCTACTCGCCTTCCGGAGTCTCTGCTGGACCTCCACCTACGACTGCTGCAAGATCTCCACACAGGTCTTCAAGGAGAACGAGATCTCCTTCCACATGAAGATCTCAATCCAGAATACCTCTCAGACGATCTAGGTCTCATCATTCTCGCTCTTCCAGATCACAATGAGGCAGACGTAGATATTCATCATGGTCTACAGCATCATCACGGTCTTCTGTTCAGGACTATTCACTAACTCTGTTGCTACTTATCCGGTTAGTGTGTCTCCAGTGGACGACATGGTCACCTTCAACTAAGTCCTGAGCAGAGGTGCCAATAAGTTGAACATTGAGATGCCTACACTGACTACCTCTGCATCGGTAATATTTGAGACGCTGCATCACAGGTCTTCAGCAAGGCCTCTGGTCCCTGGTTTGCTTGAACCAGCCCTACAAACCTTCTTAACACCAGATGCAGTAGGGTCTGCGCCACCACGCATCAGTAAGAAGTACAAAGTGCCAGACCAGGACCCACTGTTTCTGAGAGCAGATTCACCCCCAGACTCAGTAATAGTGGCGGCAGCTAGAAAGGCGCATCCGGGAGCTGCCTCCTCTTTAGTCCCACCTGAGAAGGAGAGTAAACACATGGACTCCCTAGGAAAGAAGATGTGCAACACTTCTGCATCTGTTATGAAGGTTGCTAGTGCCTCTGCGCTCCTAGGGAGTACAACAGGGCGCTTTGGGACCCTCTAGCAAGATTCACGGATAAGCTGCCCAAGGAAGATCAACAAGACTTCCAGGAGATCTTACAGGAAGGTGGTCTCGTAGCAAACCAGGTGATCAGTGCGGTGGCAGATGCTTGGGTTCTGGCAGCACATGGGTACTCCCACAGCATCTGTACTAGGCGTTTGGCCTGCCTACGGCTCACGAGTCTCAAGCCTAAGGAGGAACATGAACCTCCCCTTCAGTGGTAACTCTCTATTTGGCACACATGCCGATGAGGAAATGTCCAGAATGAAGTCAGAATTAGACACCTTGAAGGCAGTTGGCCTCGAAAAGCGCAAAGACTTCCAGCGCAAATACCGACCTTACGATCACCGGCATTTCCAACAGAGGGTTCAAACCCCTCACTGGTCGCCTGACAGCAGCAGTCCAGGTCACATTATCATCAGTGTCGACCAGGACGAGGAAGAGGGGCCTCCAGAGCAGCACCCTCCTCAACAAAACAGCCGGCAAAGTAATGAGCACTTGCTTCCCCCGTCCCTGTTGCCCACTCCGGTGGGGGAAAGTATCATGTCTCACCTGGAAGAGTGAAAAAAGATCACAAAAGACAAGTGGGTGCTCAATATTGTGCAAAATGGCTACTTACTCAGATTCAAGTCCCCACCTCCAACAATACCACCCTGGGGAACGTCTGTCTATCGACGCCATTTACTTGAGGCAGAGGAAAATACTTTACTACAAAAAGATGCCATAGAGGAAGTTCCTTTATCCCAGCGACGACAAGGAATTTACTCCAGTTACTTCCTGGTTTTGAAGAAGAGCCGAACTCAGGAGTGCATACCCTTACTTGATCTAAAATGCTTAAACAAGTTCATCCGTAAAGAGAGATTTCGGATGCTAGTGCTGCACCAAATCTTTCCCCAACTCCATCAAGGGGACTGGATGTATGCCATAGACCTTCAGGACTCATATTTTCACGTTACAATTTCCAAAATACATCGGAAATTCCTGCGGTTTCAGGTAGCGTCGGAGCACTTACAGTACAAAGTCCTCCAGTTTGGGCTCAAATCAGCGCCCCGCATGTTCTCAAAATGCATGGCAGTAGTAGCTGCTTTTCTACGCAAGCAGAAGATCTTCATCTATCTGTACCTGGACAGCTGGGTGCTGAAATATTCGTCACACGCTCTGCTGCAGAAACACCATCAATGCTGCCTTCGAGTGCAAGGCCGTCTAGGCCTACAGATCAATTACAAAAAGTCTATTCTCAACCCAACTCAAAAGATCCACTGTCTGGAGGCTACTCTGGATACCGTAGGAGCAAGCATCTGTCCTTTTGAGAAGAGATTATCCCCAATAACCAACAAGTGCCACACACTCCTCCGCGAATGCCTTCCCACAGCCAGACAGACAAAGTCCTCCCTTCTGGGTTCTATAGCTTCCTGCATCTTCATTGTCCCCAATGCCAGGCTGCAAATGCGCCCTCTCCAGCAGGCTTTGGAGGACCAGTAGTCACAAATCTTGTATCGCTGGGAAGACACAGTCGCTCTGCCTCAGGTAGCCAAGGATTCACTCAGGTGGTGGATGGAACGTTTTCGCCTGCTGAAAGGAGTTCTGTTCCATCAGGATCTCCCCAGCCAAACAATTATCACGGACGCTTCCCTCCAGGGCTGGGAAGCTCACATGGATCCTCTCCAAGTGCAGGGTTTGTGGTCAGAAGCGGAGCAGGGATATCATATCAATCTGTTAGAAATGAGAGCTGTACATCTTGCGCTCAAGTCATTCCTCCCTTCCATTCAGACACACTCCCTGTTGATTCAGACGGACAGCACCACAACCATGTATTACCTGAGCAAACGGGGAGGAACCAGGTCAAGACCTCTCACAGGAGGCTCAAGCCATATGGAAGTGGCTGCTCGCAAGGCAGTTAACCATTTCCGCGATTCGCCTCTCAGGGTCTCTCAATGTTCATGCAGACTCACTAAGTCGGAACTTTGTCGAAGCTCACGACTGGGTGCTAATCAACGAAGTCGCACAGTACATCTTTCAACAATGGGGAGTTCCAGACATCGACCTCTTTACAGATGCATCAAATGCAAAATGCTGCGTCTTCGCAAGCAGGTTCCTTCAAATAGGCTCCAGAGGGAATGCACTTTTGATTGAATGGTCAGAGACATTACTTAATGCTTTTCCACCAATCCCACTAATTCCTCTGGTGATCAACAAGTTCTACAGAGCCAAGACCAGGATGATCCTGATCGCACCAGAGTGGCCTCACCAGTGGTGGTACTCGGACCTTCTTCATCTATCCGAGACCCCACACAGGAGGTTACCGTGCTGTCTGGACCTACTATCCAAACTCGGGGGAAGGTGTCCCACCCCAACCTTCCATCCCTGAGATTGACGGCATGGTTCCTGAGGTCATCCAGTATGGACATCTAGTTTTGTCTTCAGACTGTATGAACATTCTTAAAGAGGCTAAGAGACAAGCCGCGAGAAAGTCGTACACTTTCAAATGCAAGCGGTTCTACATATGGTGCACCAGTAATGTTTATGACTCCATTCTGGGGCAGGAGCAGGTGATTCTACCCTACCTACTGTATTTAGCCCAATCAAGGCTTCAGTTTTCTTCTATAAATGTTCATTTGGCTGCTAATACAGCGTACAGAAAATCTCCCACACAGGTTTCCTTTTTCCAAATGCTGGTGGTTAAGGACTTCTTTGAAGGGTTGAAAAAAGTCTATCCACCGATTAGATCTCCCTCTCCTCCATGGGAACTTAATGTGGTCCTTTCTGAGTTGATGGATCCCCTATTCGAACGCATTCATAAAGCGTCTCCGCAGCATTTGTCATAGAAGACCGCCTTCTTAGTGGCAATTACCTCTGCTCGCAGAGTGAGCAAGATACAAGCTCTGTGTTGTAAAGAACCTTGTCTCATTTTCCATGCAAACAGGGTGGTCCTTAGAACTCATCCTAGTTTTTCACCAAAGGTGGTTTCTGATTTTCATATTAACCAAGCTCACTCTTCCTACTTTTTTCCGAACCCTTCAAGTCCTCCTGAGAGGACTCTACATTCTCTAGACCTCAAAAGGTTTCTCAAATTCTATTTAGACAGAACCAAGGATCTAAGAAAATCAGACTGTTTGTGAACTATGGTTCCATACATTCTGGCTTCATCTTTCAAGCAGTCCATCTCTAGATGGATAGTTTCATACATTACATTGTCTTACCTGCTGGCTAATAAGCAACTCCCTGGTAAACCAAATGCTCATTCCACCAGGGAAAAGGCCTCTACTACGACCCTCTTCAAGAATGTACCAATTTCAGAAATCTGTAAAGCTGCCACATGGCGATCAGTACACACGTTTGCTCGCCACTATTGTTTAGACTTTGACACTCAGGCCGATGCTCAGTTTGGGCAAGCCTCTTTAAGGAACCTGTTTGGATAATTATCCTTAGTGTTTTTTCTTTGACTATACTGGTGTTCGTCCACAGGATTGTGGGGATGGGCTTGCCATTCTATTCAGTGCTTATCACTATTGATGAGTATCCCCTGGAAGAGAAAGATAAGTTACTTACCTGTAATCCTAGTTCTCTTCTAGGGGTATACTCATCAAAGTCTTAAGCAACCCACCCGACTCCCCGGACGAATACCTTTGATATTTTTTTTCCCAACATATTTTTATTGGCATTTGGTTTATCTTCAATCAGGAGTAATAACACATGTCAGTATACATCTTAATTTAAGAGTACAGCAAATCAACAACACGCATATGTATGCTCGGGCTCGAAAAATCCATTCAACCACTCGCATTGCCGAGCAAGATTTATTCAAGACTAGCTATTTTTAGGGACTACTCGCCCTTTCTGGCCAGTTGAAAATCCTCTTAACTTTAGTCCCAGAATAAAAAGTAAATGTAGGAAGAGAACTGACTTTTGACCTCTGTCTCTGAAAGCAGAGCAAATGTGACAAGATAATAAGATTTAAAGGCATCTTTATTGCTCACAAAGTGACAGAGCAATACAAATGCATTGTTTATGCACTATTATTAGTAAAACTACATGTTAGTGGGAACGTTTTGTGGCTACTTCAATGGAAAATATGCTATCTGTAAATGACAGTGCACTACCACATCATGCTTTGGTAATGTATTTATGAAAAGTGAGTTTTTAAACATGACCGGGAAATATTACTGCTCCTTCCCAGATGACAATGCTATTAGTGAACTAAGAGGCAAGCCAGGGATCATGTGTACCCTATATATGGGCTTGATTCTTGTTATACATCTAGCAAACATTTAGTCTAGTAAAAGAGTTATTTTGTACAGCAGAATTAGTGAACTTGCATATTTGAAGGTGCTCTTTTATTAAAGAAAAAGGCGGCTCCATAAGACTCAATATTTGCCTAGGATCACACAGTTTGAGACCAGTTCAATGGTCAAGTACATTACAATTGGGTCGAGTAGATTATTAAAGTTACTAGACCTGCAGGTCTAGTAAAATTTTTATTTTTCGAGCCCTGACTACTGCTCGTTTCGTAAACCCTCCCCAGTTCCAAATAATCAAACTGTCAGAATTCACCCGAGGACTTGTGTGTGGTGGGTCATGTGGAGGTATGTTCCTCTCCTACCTTTCTCGTTATATTTCTGAGGAGGAGTTGTCTATGGTCTGTTTGTGTCTATGAAAGTGGGGCCTTCGGTCGGGTGTCTCTCAGTTCATATAGAATAGTAAAACGTAAACAACTTATTAACCATTCAACTGTGCAGAGGGGTCTGGGGCATGTAATTGTGCCGTTGGTTCCTGTATAAAGGTCTGTGGCATGCAGGGGCCAGCAGGGATTCGGCCACCTCTCATGTGTCGTCTGGCCTCCACGGCACCCATTTTGTATGTTAGAAGCACTGGGGGGTGGATGAGTATTGTGTAGGGGCACTTCCTACTCATTTTCCACTTATTCCATTATACTTGTGTTGTAATTCCATGTTCACCTCCATTGTGGACTCCCCAGTACTGTCTAATTATGTTCATCGCCAGGCTGTGTGTCCTCACTGCTCCTCTCCCCTTCACTCCGGTCTCGGTCTGGGTTTTCCCATACTTCAAGGATCTCTCTCCAGAGCCCTGCAATGGGGCGTTGTCTCAGCCCTCTCAATTCTTCTCTGGCTAGAACTCTACTCTCCGCCTCGGCCCAAGAGGTCACGTCTCGTCTCCAAGTAGCAATTTTGGGCCCATTCACAGATTTCCAAGCCATCGCTTTGCTTCTCCTAGCCAAGACCAATGCAAGGTCTAGGAATCTGTTTCAAGCCTTCCGTTTAGGTGGACTGGGGAAGAGCCCAAGCAAACATAATTCAACCGTGTGTTTCAATGTACGCCCCACCGATGTCCCCGCTAGTCTCAATACTTCCTCCCAAAACCCACGAAACGTGACGCAGTCCCAAGTCATGTGCATGAAACCTGCATCATTGTAGTCACATCTCTGGCAGTTGTGTATCTCGCACCGGTAGGTGATCCTAAGTTTGTGGGGCATCATGTAGGTCATTTGGATGTAGTTAAATTGTGTATACTTCAGTCTGGTGTTGTGTTATACCTTTTTGGGATATGCAAGAATTCTGGTCCACTCCGGGTCCGGGTCGTCTCTATCTAAAATGGTCTCCCAGCGCTTATGCAGCTTTGCTAAGGGCGCACAGGCCATTTCCGACTGTGAAGCGTAGAACCATTTTACCTGGTGCCGTGCTGTACCTAACGTGAGAACAGAGTGCAAGACTGCGTGTGTCTTAGGCTCTTCTCAGCCTCCTCCCCTCAACTCCCTGAAGGTGCGTAGCACAATTTCATATGTTACGAACTGTCCTGGCTGTTGGCCGAAACCCTCAAGTAATTACTCAAAAGGAGCCAGGGCCGATTCCTGGTAGCAGTCTCCAGCGGTTTCGAGTCCAACTTCAGTCCAGGCTTTCATTTATTTGGGAGTTAATGTTGTTCGTGGATTACCATGTGGCAGACCGACAAGGGGCTGGACCGGGGTATACGAAGGGGTCCTTATCACCTTGACCATACACAGTTTCCAGCAGCGCAGGGCCGTGGTCTGCAACAGGGATAGATGGGGGATAGTCACTGTGGCATCAAGCATTCTTGCCAATAGTAAATCAGTACGGGTCCCTAGGTCCGTTAGGGCTGTACCCTCCGGGCCTGCACCCTCCAGCCACTGTGCCAACCACTGCAGTTGGGAGGCCAAGAATTAAAGCTCAAAGTTTGGTACCCCCAAGCCTCCATCTATGAAGGGGTGCTGTAAAGTTGCTAAAGACACCCTCCGTCTCCCTTTCTTCCATATTAGGTCTCGCGGTAATGAGTCTAATTGTCTAAACCATGAGGCAGGGATTGTGGTTGAGAGATTAATAAAGACGTACAACATGTGTTGCAGCATAACCATTTTAGAAAGGGAGACCCGGGCCATGATCAGCAAGTGGAGGGAACACCAGAATGAGACGCTCGATCTAAGAGATGTGAGAGCCCTCCCGAGGTTTTCATTGCGTATGTCATCTATTCTAGGGAATGGAAGACATGAATCCCCAAGTATCCAAGTCGAAGGAGCCCAATCCTCCATGAGGGCGGGGTAATTCAACAGACATAGGAAATAGGTAGGTCTTGTTCCATTAACCTCAAGTCCTGGCAATAGTTCGAACTGCTCCATTAGGTCTGTTGTTGTTGTGGTATCCACAGCTGCGTTATTGAGGTAAACCAACAGATCGTCAGCGTATAATGAGATAATGAGTACGCCCGCCTAATGTCGGACCCAGCCCCTCGCCTCCGCGTCTTAATAACGCTTCTATGGGCTCCATCACCAGTTCAAACAGGAGGGGTGACAGCAGGCAACCCTGTCTTGTGCCCCGGAAAATCCCATACTGTGTAGCCACTGTCTTACCCTTTTTAACCTTGCCCATGGGGCGTACGTAGAGGAGCTTCACCCACCTCACCCATCCCTCACACAAGCCCATGCATTTAATGGCCTCCATTAAATAATGAATTACTGAGTTAGCTCACACCTATGCGTATGAACCAATGTAACAAGAAAAAAAAAAAACTTCACTCGTATGCGTGCCAACCAGACAAAGGTAGCCAACCCCTCAAATAAGAAGAATATGCGAGTGACTCTTCACTCGATCTCTGGTTGCACAGCGTAAAATACACTTCCTCACGTTATCAGAAGAAGACAACACTCAATATACAATAAAGAATCACCGTAATTAAACAATGATATTTGATTGTTTGAAACTTTTTTTCTGGCCTTTATTTGGCTCATTATTCTTTAGAAACTTGATACATTCCAGCGAAATCAATCTGCGCAATAACACAAAACTAAATGTAGCATGAACGTGGCATTGTCCATGAATGAACATCAATAACAAGTATCCATTTGCTGGTATGCCCAATGCATTTCGGGATTATCAAATCTCTTCTTCAGGGGCCTCTGCAAAAAAAGGATGAAAAACGATCACAATGAACCAGACGAAGAGTCGTATTCAAAATACAAGGAAGGATGGTGAACCACCCAAGATGCACATAAACATGGCAACAGAGTGCATGAAAAACAGATCTGTGAAAAGAATGACATGCCCCCTAACTGCCCTAGAGCAAACACGAACTGTGAAAACATCAGCAAGAGACAAAACGTGAAAACTGCCAGTGAAAGACACGCACGTGAATCTGGAACCTTCTTCCCAATACCTAAACAAGTGTTCAAAAACGAAAAACTTCGCCCATAATGTGTCTAGAAAACACATGCACCGACACCACTGTCAATGGTAAATTAACTAAAAACTTACAGGATGACTGTATTGGTGAAACCAAACCGATGATGAAGTATCTGTGCTGTGATATCTCTGTGCGTGGTCACGAACCACTGTGTGATACATCAAAGTGACACTAAACAATGACTGTCAACTGCGTCAAACCGGAGGCAGGGTCTCCCTATATAGAAACCGTAATAAGAAGTTAGTGTGGTGTGGACATTGCCATAGAGTACTGAAGACGCTACAAACTGCTGAAAGTTACTTCAAGAAGCGTCTCACGCGCTTAAATCGGGGAATGACCTGTAAGTGCCATTTTAAATCTTAAAGTCTCTGGGTACCGGTCAGTCTTGACGCACAGGAAATACTGCAAGGAAACACAATATTCACATTCAACAGATGATCTCAAGTTACCCAAACTGGATTCACTTCCTGGCACGTAGAAGACCGCTTACCAATCTGAAGCTGTGGAGTATCCTGCGCCTGAAAGCGCGCAATCGGGTCTCCGCACAACCGGAAGCCGGAAAACCCGTCATAAATACAGAATAGTCAATGACATTGAAAACGAACTACAAACGCCTGACACAGGGAGGCGCCATGATGGAAAAGACGTTGTGGCTGGTAGAGTCTACTCGAAGTCTGTTAAGATCTCCAGTTACTTATTCACATTAACTAGTACACAAACCCTGCAGACAATGCTCTCACAATCATAAGGAATGGCTATATAAGCCAAAACCGCTGAGCTTAAAAACAAGTGACCTAGTCAATGGTTGGCGTGTGTGTGTGCACCGTCACCTAAGGCGTGTGAGACAGAGTCTGGGTGTAGTTTACGAATGTGCCAGTAGTACAAGAACCTAGTGACTAATGAATCTAAGATGCACAATGAACTGAATCGGTGAATGTAGTGAACAAAAAAGAATCAAAAAGAAGAAAAGGGAAAAATAGGCAAGTGCTCATTAGAATGACGTCAGTGTTAAGTTGCCATGTATTTGCACATTTACAATATGAATTTGCACATTTACAATATGAATGAACAATAGCCAGAGAGAGCTGTGAATGACATCTTAATGACTCTCAAGGGTGGAAAAGCAGCAGTGTCAGTGTTAAATTGCCAAAAATGTTACACATTTACAATATGAGTACACAATGACATGAGAGAACTATGACTGACATCTTAATGACTCTCTAAGGTGGAAAAGCAACAATGTGTGGAGATTCTGTCATACATTGTAATGGATAAGATGTACAGAGTTCGCATATATGCCGACTCAACCTCTTAAACATTCATTGTGAAAAAACATCAATTATAAAAAGCATATCATGTCCATTTTGTCGTTCAAAACCAGATGGAGTCATGGTATGAAGCGACTTAATCCACCAAACTTCACGCTGAGATAGAGATTTTGCATTATCTCTACCAACTCTGATCTGCAACAGTTCTAAGATAGTGAATCTTAATTGTACTACGGTGTGGTGGTTTTCTAGCCAATGTGTAACTAAGTTAGACTTCATGCTTTTTGTTCTAATTGTATTTATGTGTTCTGTAATCCTAGTTTTTATTTTCCGCTCAGTTTTCCCCACATATAATAAACCGCAAGGGCATTTTATGCAGTAAATGACAAATGAGGAATTACAATCTCCTGAGTATCTGAGATGAATCAACTTGCCGGAGTGTGGGTGATTGATCGTGTTCCCTAACATCACGTTATTGCAGTTGACACAATTTTGACACTTGTGCATCCCAGATTCTGTAGTCTTGGAGGTAGTTTTAGACTGTGTCAACATTTCTTTGAGGTTGCGACTCCTGGTGTGAGCAAACTAAGGTTGTTGAGCAAACAACCCATTGAATTCTGGTTCTGTCTGTAAAAGCTCCCATCTTGACTTGATGATTTTCCTAATCGCCACTGATTTTGTAGAATATTTAGATACAAAGACCATCCGATTTTGAGGTGTCTTGATGTTTGTTGAAAGTAAATCAGGTCTGTGCATGGTGAAAACTCTCGACACAGCTTCAGACAAAGTCGACGCTGGATACCCTCTTTGTTTGAAATTCACAATTTGGCTGTCCATGGCCGCGAACAACGCTTCTTCAGTTGATGCTATTCTTTTGGTTCTTGTGGAGGTGTATGCTAGGAGGAGACCATTACAAAAACCAACATCATCTTCACAAGAAAGTGTGGTTTCCGACCAGGAGATGAAAGTAACGAGGACTCCGCTCAGTACAGATCAACAAACAACAGGGATGAGTGCACACTCATCAGGAGCATCCTCACATGAAACGCCAGCAGCGGCTTCTCTGTCTGTGTCTTATTTAGCCAGCGGTCAAACAACTGGACGTCCACCAGATCAAAGTTTTAAAAAAAATACAGAGGGGCAAAAGAAAAGGAACAAGATGGGCGCAACCGAAGGAGCAAGACCAAGACTTAATTATCAACATCTCCTCAATTCAACTGACGCCAGCACAAAAACGGACATTGAATAAAGGTACATCATTTGTACCCACATATCACAAAAATGCTTTGGAAATTGATGTTTCCATATTCAAATTCATGAGGAATCTTCGCCTGCGACATTATTCTACCAATGTACTACCTGCATCCGAGTCAACCCAACTGTCTAGCCCTACCCAGGAGACACAGTACAGGGAATTCAAACCTCAGAGCACCTTCATGGCACCCACGTCCCAAAAGTTGTTCGACACGTTTGAGACAATGGCTAAAAAGGATTTTGCTAAATTGAATTTACAACCTAAAATCAAACCAAATCTAACGAAAACTGAGGAACGTATCATATGCCAACTCGCCAATGACCAACGTCTAACATTTCAAATGGCCGACAAAGGTGGCGCACTAGTCGTGATGGACACTTGTTTCTATGAAACTAAGGTCTTTGAACTGTTGCAGGATGCCAACACATATATCAAACTAGACCGGGATCCAACATCAGAGATTGTGTTGACATTGGATCAAATTTTAGATAAAGCTCTGGACATGCAGTGGATTACCACCAATACTCGGAAATTTCTCAAAATTCAATTCCCTAGGCGACCACGATTATATATGTTGCCCAAAGTGCATAAAAACTTACACGATCCTCCTTTCAGACCCATTGTGACCGGGTGCAGTTCTGTTTTTGAGCCTGCGGGGCAATATTTCTATCACTTTTTACAAGCATTCGTCCAAAACTGGAAGAGTTACATCAAAGACACGACTCACTTTCTCCAATTACTGAATAACGTTGACACCCAACAGTATGAACGCTGGTTGCTATGTTCCATTGATGTAACTGCGCTATATACTTCAATACCTTTGCAAGAAGGTTTGGACGCTTGCGAGTGGGCTTTGCTTCAACTTCCCGAGATAGGAGCTAACAAAATATTCATTCTGGAATTACTTCATTTCTGTCTTCAACATAGCTATTTGGAGTGGAAAGACCAATTTTATCTGCAAATAAGTGGCACATCAATGGGTTTTTCCGGGGCACCGGCCAACGCCAACATCTTCATGGCCAAATTTGAACAAGACCACATCTTTTCAAATGCAGAATGGCATTCCAATCTAGTTTTCTATGGCAGGTTCGTAGATATCATCTTCCTAATATGGAACAACTCACCAACTCTATTGGAACAAAGAATTCAAGAGTTAAACCAGAAGAATACCCGCATACAGTTTACTCATTCCATAAGCACAACAAGGTTGTCGTTTTTAGATGTGTTGATAACTAGAGGTCTTCATAACTGGGACACCACTGTGTTAAAAAAACAGACTGACAGAAATAAGCTGTTATTCTCTAGTTTCCATCCTCCTAGCTTACTGCAGAACTTACCATTTTCTCAGATGTTAAGAACCAAAAGAATAGCATCAACTGAAGAAGTGCTGATCGCAGCCATGGACAGCCAAATTGTAAATTTCAAACAAAGAGGGTATCCAGCGTCAACTTTGTCTGAAGCTGTGTCGATAGTTTCCACCATGCACAGACATGATTTACTTTCAACAAACATCAAGACACCTCAAAATGCGTCTTTGTGTCTAAATATTCTACAAAATCGGTGGCGATTAAGAAAATCATCAAGTCAAGATTGGAGCTTTTACAGACAGAACCAGAATTCAATGGGTTGTTTGCTCAACAACCTTTGTTTGCTCACACTAGGAGTCGCAACCTCAAAGAAATGTTGACAGTCTAAAACTACCTCCAAGACTACAGAATCTGGGATGCACAAGTGTCAAAATTGTGTCAACTGCAATAACGTGATGTTAGGGAACACGATCAATCACCCACACTCCGGCAAGTTGATTCATCTCAGATACTCAGGAGATTGTAATTCCTCATTTGTCATTTACTGCATAAAATGCCCTTGCGCTTTAATATATGTGGGGAAAACTGAGCAGAAAATAAAAACTAGGATTACAGAACACAAAAGTACAATTAGAACAAAAAGCATGAAGTCTAACTTAGTTACACATTGGCTAGAAAACCACCACACCGTAGTACAATTAAGATTCACTATCTTAGAACTGTTGCAGATCAGAGTATGTAGAGATAATGCAAAATCTCTATCTCAGCGTGAAGTTTGGTGGATTAAGTCGCTTCATACCATGACTCCATCTGGTTTGAACAACAAAATGGACATGATATGCTTTTTATAATTGATGTTTTTTCACAATGAATGTTTAAGAGGTTGAGTCGGCATATATGCGAACTCTGTACATCTTGTCCATTACAATGTATGACAGGATCTCCACACATTGTTGCTTTTCCACCTTAGAGAGTCATTAAGATGTCAGTCATAGTTCTCTCATGTCATTGTGTATTCATATTGTAAATGTGTAAATATTTTGGCAATTTAACACTGACACTGCTGCTTTTCCGCCCTTGAGTCATTAAGATGTCATTCACAGCTCTCTCTGGCTATTGTTCATTCATATTGTAAATGTGCAAATTCATATTGTAAATGTGCAAATTCATGGCAACTTAACACTGACATCATTCTAATGAGTACTTGCCTATTTTTCACTTTTCTTCTTTTTGATTCTTTTTCGTTCACTACATTCACCGATTCAGTTCATTGCGCATCTTAGATTCATTAGTCACTAGGTTCTTGTACTACTGGCACATTCGTAAACTACACCCAGACTCTTTCTCACACTCCTTAGGTGACGGTGCACACACACGCCAACCATTGACTAGGTCGCTCGTTTTTAAGCTCAGCAGTTTTGGCTTATATAGCCATTCCTTATGATTGTGAGAGCATTGTCTGCAGGGTTCGTGTACTAGTTAATGTGAATAAGTAACTGGAGATCTTAACAGACTTCGAGTAGACTGTACCAGTCACAACGTCCTTTCCATCATGGCGCCTCCCTGCGTCAGGCGTTTGTAGTCCGTTTTCGGTGTCATTGACTATTCTGTATTTATGACGGGTTTTCCGGCTTCCGGTTGTGCGGAGACCCGATTGCGCGCTTTCAGGCGCAGGATACTGCACAGCTTCAGATTGGTAAGCGGTCTTCTACGTGCCAGGAAGTGAATCCAGTTTGGGTAACTTGAGATCTGTTGAATGTGAATATTGTGTTTCCTTGCAGTATTTCCTGTGCGTCAAGAGTGACCCGTACCCAGAGACTTTAAGATTTAACATGGCACTTACAGGTCATTCCCTGATTTAAGCGCGTGAGACGCTTCTTGAGGTAACTTTCGGCAGTTTGTAGCGTCTTCAGTACTCTGTGGCAATGTCCACACCGCACTAACTTCTTATTACGGTTTCTATATAGGGAGACCCTGCCTACGGTTTGACGCAGTTGACAGTCATTGTTTAGTGTCACTTTGATGTATCACACAGTGGTTCGTGACCACGCACAGAGATATCACAGCACAGATACTTCATCATCGGTTTGGTTACACCAATACAGTCATCCTGTAAGTTTTTAGTTAATTCACCATTGACAGTGGTGTCGGTGCATGTGTTTTCTAGACCCATTATGGGTGAAGTTTTTCGTTTTTGAACACTTGTTTAGGTATTGGGAAGAAGGTTCCAGATTTGCGTGCGTGTCTTTCACTGGCAGTTTTCACGTTTTGTCTCTTGCTGATGTTTTCACAGTTCGTGTTTGCTCTAGGGCATTTATGGGGCATGTCATTCTTTTCACAGATCCGTTTTTCATGCACTCTGTTGCCATGTTTATGTGCATCTTGGGTGGTTCACCATCCTTCCCTGTATTTTGAATATGACTTTTCGTCTGGTTCATTGTAATAGTTTTTCATCCTTTTTTTGCAGAGGCCCCTGAAGAAGGGATTTGATAATCCCGAAATGGATTGGGCATACCAGCAAATGGATACTTGTTATTGATGTTCATTCATGGACAATGCCACGTTCATGCTACATTTAGTTTTGTGTTATTGTGTAGATTGATTTCGTTGGAATGTATCAAGTTTCCAAAGAAGAATGAGCCAAATAAAGGCCAGAATATAAGTTTCAAACAATCAAATATCATTGTTTACTTACGGTGATTCTTTATTGTATATTGAGTGTTGTCGTCTTTTTTGATAACGTGAGGAAGTGTATTGTATGCTGTGCAAACAGAGATCGAGTGAAGAGTCACTCGCATATTCTTCTCCATTAAATGATCCCATTGCACTGTATCAAAAGCCTTTTCAAGGTCTATCAGCAGAAGAGCCGCTTGTGGTGTTTGCCGTATATCCGGGTGGTATAACACTGAGTACAGTCTGTGCAGATTGAACGAAGTACTCCGGGACTGAATAAATCCATTCTGATCTAAGAGAACTAGGTCAGGCATGTGTGGCATTAAGTGGAGCACCAGTATCTTGCTAAGAATTTTAAAATCCATATTAAGCATGGAGAGTGGTCGGAAGTCCCTAACCTGCGCCCCAGCAGTGGGTTTCTTAGGAAGTGGAACCACTAATGCATCCTGCGTGTTCTCGGGGAGGTGTCCCAGTCTCAAAGATTCGGCATCTACTATCTCCAATTGTGGGACTAGTTTTGAGACCTAAGCCGAATAGAATTCTGCCGGAAGGCCGTCTGGACCCGGGGTCTTTCCTCTGGCCATGCTTTCAATCACCACGCAGATCTCCTAGAGTGTCACCGGGCCTCCCAGCTTTTCTACCATCTGTCGATCTAGTGTCTGGGGCCTTAGCAGCTTCGGGAATTCACCCTGGTCTTCCGTAGATGTCGGGGGGGAAGGGGGGGTGCCCTATAAAGGGCTTTATAATAATCCCGAAATAAATCATTAATAGCCTCTGGGTCATCAGCCGCGGTCCGTGCAGGTAACAGCGGTGGGGCGGCGGGGCCGGGTAAAGGGAGATTTCAAGAGACGATGCAGAGGGAAAATTAAATGAATAATTTTCCCTTGGCATCGTCCCTCGAAATTCCCCCTTACTCGGCCCCACTGCCCCACCGCTGTTACCTGCACGGACCGCGGCTGGGGGTCATGGACCTGGTCACCCGTGCTGGATTGAACATGCATAATCGGAGATCAATGGGTCTCCGGTCTGACTAACAACGCTAATAATCTACCAGGTCTCCTTTTTTCTTCCTGCACCTTAGTAAGGTATCCCTTGCAGTCGTGACATCTCAAGCGTTCAATGGCCTGGTGGCACGTTTCTTTTAAGGTGTCCTGTGCATCCGGTCTAGTTCCCAATGTTTCCAGCTCTCGATGCAATTCTTTTTGTGCCACTATCGATTGACCTAGGCAATGACTCCTCATCACCACCTTAAACGCTTCCCATTCTATCAGCGCCGTGGATGCCGTTCGTGTATTGTTATCGGAGTAAGTGTCTATGGCTGTACCTGTAGTTTCTCTAAAACGATTATCTTCTAGCATCAACGGGTTTAGCCGCTGTATTGGAATTGGCGGGCGGTTCCCTAGAGGCTGGAGGGCCAGTAAGACGGTGCTATGGTCTGAGAACGTATCCCCCAGGTATTCTGTATGGGTGATGGAGCAACCCAGGCCAGGAGTGCACAGGAGTAAATCAAGCCGAGTGTGTAGTTGGTGCAAGGGAGAGTAATATGAGTAGTCTCTATCATCTACATGTTGCACTCTCCAGATGTCTTCTAGCCCCCAATGTCCCCTCCAAGCTCGGTATCCTGTTGGTGTGCTATGGGTTTGGGCGCCCGGCAATGGAGGATATGAGTGGTCTAGGGTAGTATCAGTAACACAATTAAAGTCACCCCCCAACAATATGTCCGACATTAATATCTCGGCTATAGGGGCCGAAAGGTCCTGAACTAATGTCACTTAGGGCCAGATATACGACTTTTTTTGCCGTCGCAAACGGGAAATCTGCCCGTTTGCGACCGCAAAATAGGTCTGGCCCATGTACAAACCCTATTTTGCGAGTTGGTAACCTTTTACCGACTCGCAAAATAGGGTTTGCGACTCGCTGTTAGGAAGGGGTGTGCCAAGTGAGTCCCAATGGTATGTACCATTGTTTTGCAACCGCAATTGCGGTCGCAAACCACTTGCAGTTTACTACCTACTTCAAGTAGTTGGTAAGTGACTGGCATTAAAAATATTTTTCAAGAACAGGCAGTAGTCCCACGGACCACTGCATACTCTTAAAAAATGAAACAGTAACGTTTCATTTTTCTTTTTTTTTAGATGCATCCTGTTTTCCTTTAAGGAAAACGAACTGCATTTAAACAAAACAAAAACCGCTTTATTGAAAAAGCAGTCACAGAGATGGTGGTCTGCTGACCCCAGCAGGTCATCATCCCTGGGAGTGCTAGCCATTCCTAATAAGGTCATAAATTGCACCTGCCTCATGAATATTAATGAGGCAGGCAATTTGCGACCCCATTAGGAATCGCAAACAGTGTCCCAGACACTGTTGTACATTACATTTTGCGAGTCGCAAATTGTAAGCGCCGTACATCTGGCCCTGGATCCTGATTACGGTCATATATACTACCCAATGTGACGTCCCATCAAAGGAGTTTGCACTTCAGCAGCACGTATCTACCTTCTTTGTACACTAGTGTGCAGGTGTTCGAAGGGGACACCAGCCCTTACCCAGATCAGTACACCTCTAGCATACGCATATTAGGAGGTCACAAACATTTTCCTTCTCCATCTTTTGCGTGCACAATGTGCCGTTTAACGACTGAGCCTATCCCCCTGATATTCCACGTCAGTAGTTTCAGTGTATGTTGTCTGGACGCCATTTTCAAAAGCCTTGGCACTCAGCCCTGCAGACCCGCCCCGCCCACCCTGTCCCAAAAACAAAGAGCCAGGACCCCTCCTGCAAAGGAAACAAAAAAATAACAATAAACTCCCACTTCCCTGTAGCAGACTGGCAACCACCAGCCGCCCAAACTGCAAACAAACTATTTTCGTCATCTGGAGACCCCATCTAGAGCTAGGTGAGGCCTTCCAGGAGGGGGTAGGCCACATTTTGTGTAAAACAGTACGGCAATGCAATTGCATTCAGTTCAACTCGCACCGGCCCAATAAACAAATGCCTTCAGCCTATCTGGTTACGATCATATCGGAGCTTTCTGCATTGTCCCAGTGCGCGACTCTACCTAGGGGAGCCTCATTCGATCAAAGGTCATCGGCTGTTCTTGGGGTAACATTCGGTAGCATAATGCTTTCAGCTTGTAAGGTGTCTGTATCTGTATCTCCTGTTCCCTTAGCTGACCTGGAGCCAGGTTCGGAGACCAAGTCATCATCATCATCTCATGATTTCGGCCACCGCCTGTAGGGCAGCTGCTCTTTCCCTCTCTGTCTGGGATGGGCTTGGTCTTTTAGAAAATTTCCGTTTTGATCTAGACTGTGTTCTCTTCCCGGGCCTTTGTTCTCTACGTGGGATACCAGTATCTGCATTCTTGGCTTTATCCCCGGATTTGTAGGATTCGAGCCATTCCCATACTCTCTGATTTTTGCAGCGTTTGTTATATGCCCAGAGAAATGTGAAGTGCAGTAAACAATTGCAGGTGGGTATGCAAACGGGCAGTCCTCCAAATACCTCAGGAATCCCAATCTACCTTACCAAGCCAGGCCCAGTAGTGTTTGCTTAGGGAAGGATGAGTGCCCTTGGCTCCCGCCAGGGCCCCTCGCATTATCAGAAGGCACAAAGGTCGTCACTCCAGGGTAGATCCCACCGTGGTATCTACACCACCTCCGGTCTGTTCCTCTTCGCCTGTTGGGATTGACTGGGCCTCAGGGCCTTCGCCCGAGACTTCACCTCACTGTCCCTTCGTTGGCCTGTCCCTTTTAATGGCCTGCGATCCACAATTGACCCCCTGGCGCAGGCACCCAACACCCAGTTCAGTCAGGTGTTGGAGGGCGCTGGGGGGAGTCCATCAACGTCTCCACCGACACTCCCACAGCATCACCGCAGGCCAGGGGCCCCCACGGATCACAATGTAGGCCCCAAGTCTTTGTGGGGTCTAGGCAAAGTCTCCAGGGCTGCGCGCGCCTCTCACCTGATCGGGCCGACAGCCTGGCCCGCCGCTCGCCACCTCAACCTCGTAGCTGTTCTTAATCAAATCTTGGCAGGCCTTTGCTGCCAACAGGCAGCTAAGGATCACCGGCCCAACTCAGCCTCCAGCCACACCTCAGGGATCAGGCCCGGCCTGCAGACCTGTGATCTCCGCTCCCCTGGGGCGCCGCGACGGACGCCGAGTCCCCACCTCCTCTGCGATCCGGGCCACCAGCGGAGACGCCGATCTCAGGCACTGTTCTCCTGGCACTTGTTTCTCCTTTCACTGCAGGCGCCAGAGATCCTCCCGGCCTCCTTCCTCCACACGCCCAGGGAGAGGGTTTCAGTCTGCACCTGGGTCTCACCGCACACAGACCGGAGCCACCATCCTGCAGCCTAGTCCGCTGCACTGTCTGATTTCTCGCCACCACCCTGCGATGCTTCACAAGGGTCTAGAATCGACTCATCAGGCCCACCAGGCTTTCCCTCGGCTGGCGTCACCCTTCTGGCAGTATAGTGCAGCGGCTGGACTTCTAAAAAGCAGGATATATGAAGGACCGGCGCGGAGCAACACGCTCAAACGTCTGCCATCGTTGGCTTCCAAGCCACGCCCCCACGAATACCTTCGTTATAGTAGTATTTCCTTTCTTCATGATTCCTACACATGATGGTATGCCATAAAAAAGACCTGACCTAACTGTCACCTGTGGGTCATGATGGGAGCCGAGAGGTCTTGGAGGTCTTAAAGGCACGGCACCAGTTTTATTACTATTGTGGTTTTCTTTTTGCAGCCTATGGGCTAACTGCCTGCTATTACTTGCCTTTTTCTTTGAAAATTAAAAGGCTATGTTGAAACACCAAAGGAGTGCATATTCTATGTTACAGAAATGCTATATAGATATATTTTTATTTTAAATGAATAATCCAGAAGAGAACTAGGATTACAGGTAAGTAACTTATCCTTATATACATACAGTGGAGCTAATGACACATATACTAGCAAAGCATATAGGCATAACGCATGTGTTGAGGGTCTCCCCCTATCATCAGCCGCAATCCTATCTGCCCCCACTACCTGGCACCCCACTGATCTATGGGGGTAACTCATCTGGTGGCATTAGCAGCTACGAGAGCATTGCTGGCCCAAGCCTGCATGGCATCTTCCAATTTCTCATCTATAAGTGTCTTGCTCATATGACTTCTTTCAGCATTTGTCCATTCAGCCATATCCCACAGCCAATCTGCCACTTTCAACAGCCAACCTATCACTATTCTACACTTTGCTAGCACCAGTCCCAAAATAAGAAATTTTCTACTCAATTTCCTCTTTTTTCAGAAAGGGGTGTGTCCCAACAGACAAGGGCCCACCTCTCTAGGTATCTCCGATCCCCTGGCCATGTTCCGCTTTGTCAGTACTGACTGCCAGTAATCATCTAAGTTTGGGCACCCCCAGATTACGTGTAGGAAGTCTGCCGTCTGCCCTTTAAATCGGGGGCACTCAGCTGAGCGTTCTGGATTTATGGTGTGTAGTCTATTGGGGGAAAGGCATACTTGGTGAATCACGTTGTACTGCAACAATTTAAACCGTGCTTTATTGAAAGTAGTTTTTACGCCTTCATGAATTCCCTAGCAGGCTTTTGACGTAAGGAGCATCTCTAAGACAGTATGCCGTTAATATTATACCCTCTCACAGGGCCCTATAAATATGGGAGATCAGCCTCTTGCCCCCAACATGACCAACAGTGTTTCCAATGTATGGGAGGCCGGTGGTGCCTCGTGGAATGTCTGCCATAACTCGTGCGATGTAGCCGCTATTTTAGAAAATTGTAAAATTTAACCTGGTCCAAGTTGGAATGCTTCAATTGCATCCGCCGTGGTACTGCACCTATTATTAGGGCAGAGATCACCTAGAGTATGACAGCCGCTCTCCCGCCATTTGTGTAGGCACATAGTTCATTCTATGAGTTTGAATGGACGCAGTGCCACATGTCTATGTTGGGGGCATAAGGAGCCGTCTTCAAAACTACCTTTACCGCCGCTCCCATGCCCCACAAACCAAACTAACTGTATATGATAAGGTTGTTGGGGCCCTAGCCACCATCATTAATATCTCCAGCAATGTGTCCCCTCCATAGGTGCCCTTCAACAGTCTGCGTTCTCAGTTGTCTTGCTCATCCAATTGATTACGAGTTAGTACAACTATGGGCTTTTGAATTAATCGAGAAATTTGAGGTCCTTCAGTTGGAAGGGAGTGATCATTGCCCCCCTGAGTGCAACCCTTAAATCAGATATTGTACAGAGGCAGACAAGGGGCCTTAAATGTTGGTTGTTCAAAGCTTTTAAGAAAGAGACTCTCAGAGAAGCATTTAAGCTTAATGAAGGCCCTCCAACATAATTATGGAGAATTAGTCTGAGAAGGTACCCTTAGATCCTTTAGCCTGATATGATGAAATAATAAAAAAAGATTTCGCGTGCTTAAAAATAGAAATTACGGCCTTCAACACTACACATAATAAACTTCAATTCTTGAAACAGGCCAGGAATAGATAGCTGGTTTGATAAAGAATGTAGAATTAAAAAAAATAATATTCTCGAAGCTTGAAAGACACCTAAGGGATTCAAGAAATAAAATTGGGGGGCTACACCTTCTTAACTTAAAGAAAACATTTCAAAACTTGGTTGCTAGGAAGAAGCGGGAATTAAATGCAAAATGCTGGGAAGCTATGATGGAGACTATAGAGACAAACAATATAAAGAAATTTGGGAGGTTGGTTCAGAGTGGGATAGGAAATTCCCAGGGACAATCATCTGGCTCAGTGAAGGAAGACGCATGGGTAGAATTTCTAGAGGAGGCCTATAATAATGATGCCACTTCTGTTCAGCGCCCAATTAGATTCCTTGTCAAGAAGGAGACAAAGGAGAGGTTCTCAGAGTTAACAATCAAGAAAATAGTTGAGATGTTAAAACAGCGGTTATAATAATGACAAATACTGCATGGTGGTCCAGCCTATTTTATACCCTCTTCTAGGAAATACTCTTGACAGGAAGATTCCCAGATAGCTGGTAGGGAGCGGTGAATAAACCTATATATAAAAAAGGCGTTTATGCTTGCCCAGGAAATTTATTGACAAATAAATCTGTTGGATGCAAGTGTCAAAGTCTTGTCAAAAATCCTTTTGGGGATGTTAAAGGAGTGGGCAGAAGCAAATTTGATTATCCCCCAGGAACAGGGTGGTTTTAAGGAGAATCACTGGCGGATTGACCACTGCTTTAGCTCATGGGCCATTGCTAGGAAATCCATAGAGCAGTGCAGAGTATTGTATTGTTGCTTTGTTGAATTCAGCTCTGCATATGATTCTGTCGATCGAGTCTTGTTATTGGAAGCGCTAAAGGAATATGGAATCCCTAAAGATTCGCTTTTAATTTTGCAGGAATTCCACAGGGATAATTGGCCCAAGTTGAATTGGACAGTGGGGGATCCCTTTCTAAGAGAATTAACATAAGAAATGGCCTGAGACAAGGGTGTGTATTGGCACCAACATTGTTCTCCTTGGTTCTGGCTGATCTCCCTAATGTCCTAAGGCAACAAAATACTTTGAGACCAAAAAGGAATGGCATACACATTAGCGGTCTGTTCTACACAGGTGATTTTTGATTTGACAGAAATTGGGCTTCAAAGAAAATTAGATATATTTGCGGATTACTGCAAGAAAAGAAAATTAAAAATAAACATGGAAAAGACCAAAGTGCTTCAGATAGGGAAACATAGGAAAAGCATGAGTTGGGTCCTAAATAAAGTCAAAATAGAGAGAGTTAATAAATACTTAGGGGTGTGGTTCTCTCATCTATAGGGGGTATAAAGAAATTTGACAACCGCTATGGGGCCCCTGCCTACACCCAGTGTTGATGGTCTATCGGGCTTTGAGAAGGCCACAGTTTCAAAGTGGTGCTGAGGTGGTCGGCTTAGGGGGTAAAAAGAGTTGAGACTTCGAAGAAGGAAGGTGCCTAAAAAGATTACTCTCTCTTTCATCTTCTATGGTGCAGGCAGTTGGTGTAGAAACGGGCCTTCCAGGGTGGACGCACCTAGCACATGCAGAGATAATAAAATTCTGGAATGTGTAAACCTCTAAAATCTCTTTGTTATGTAAAAAGGAGATATTACACAGTGAGCTAATCTGGACCCGTGGAGTTAAAGGGAGGATCCATACATGTTGTAGGGAATAAAAAATAAATGTTGCAGATGGTACCAGTCTGATAGGAGTGAGTAAAGTGCAGTTGAAAAGAATAACAAGGCAGATCTCAAGGGATGAGGATCTTACTTGCCTAAGGGAAAAGCAATCTGTTTCCCATTTGTTGAGTTCATGGATGGATGGTATGACCTTTCCCCATCTGGAGAGACTGCTGAATATCAAGATGTGTCGACGTCCCCTGAGATTTAGATGTAGGTCACATCAATTTTCATGTCAACAAGCCATTGTATTCTACTGAATGAAGGGAAAATCTGTCAATGTGGCCTTCACATGAAAGGGAATTCAATCCAAACCATTGTGGATTGTCTGTGGTTTTTATTCCAACTGAAGACTTTTTTAAATGCCATCTTTATAAAATATGATGCTAGGGAATAGGGGGCAAGCAACTTAAATTATTGGTCGAAATTAGATTTCTTGATGTGACGTGTGCCATGGGGCGATTTGTATTGTCTGTCAATACCTTTTTACTGTCAACCTGAGATAAATTAATTAATCTGGGTGGAGTTCTTCTTTTAATTCACTATGATTTTTTAGAATATATATATATATTTTCTTGAATGAATTGTGTTTTATCATATTTTATACCAGTATTTTATATTAAGCGTTTGTGTTGTATTTAAATGTTATATTGTGTCTCAAGAATATGTTTAAAAGACTAAGGTCAAAATAAGCATATGTTTTGACTGATTGACGCCCTTCAGCAGTGGGGGGGGGCGGTGATTAACCTATAGATAAAATCGGGTGTTGTGTCCTGGGCTAGATGGTATTAGGCAGTTTGCTTTTTTCATTGTTTGCTGGTTGCCCAGCAATTGTTAAAATGAGTATTCCGGTCTCACAAGAGTCTGAGAAAGAGGAAACGACAGTAGCTGGTTTCCCTTGGACTGATGATTGCCTTGAAGCTGTTGACGTTTCAGTTTATAAAGCTGTGACACATGTGATGGCCCCCATTGAGAAGAAAGTTGGTGCAGCTTGAGCGCAATTGCAGAGAACCATTTTTCCCAAGAGAGGCTATGCCTGGAACATCTAGTACTCCTTTGCCACAGGGGCATATTGGCAAGTCTTCTCCTACGAAAGCAAAAAAGTGCTAAAAGGAAACATGAGCAGGGCGTTGATCTTAAAGCACTTGATAAATTAAGGAGATCAGTTTTTGACCTGGGACCCACACGTTGGGGACTAGGTTTCTGAAACTCCTGATTTTGGGTATTCCTTTCAGGACGAGGGTGATATTATCCCTTCCACTCCATTTTCTATTGATGGGGATGATTCCTCTCCTGTCTCAGATGGGGACAATAGACATAAACGTCCTTGGCGTCCTTCACCTACCCTTCCTTCTGCAGGGGGAAATACTTCTATTGATGCTCAGCCTCCCATGTCTCATATGTTGGATTCTGATTATATTTTTCATCCATGCTTCTCGGAGTGGAGCCCAATAGAAAAATTAGCTGCTTATGTAGGGGGAATAATGTATAAACCTTTGGATAAGGAAGTTTGCAGTGGAAGGTTGACGTCCCTCTTTGGATGGAAAAGTGGCACTTACTCCAGAGTTTGACGCCCATATGGACACTTTTTTAGCAAAAAATATTGGTGATCTGAAAGAAGTAATTGACCGTTCCTGGCAGTCATGTCAAAATAAACTTCTTGACATTATAGGGCCTCTTACAAAGATTTTAGATATGTCTGAAGAAGCTAAAGAATCAGGATCTGTAGTTTCTCCTGACATCCTTTCAAGTTTGGCACAAAGGGCAGTAACTTTCTTAAGGAATGCAAATTGTACCCTTTCTACTGAGTGACATTGTTCGCTTCTTATCAAAGTAGATCCTAAGTCAGGAGATCTCTCCATCGGAGGCTGGTCCAGTGGTACAAAGTGGCTTCTTTGGGGATCTATTTCTAAAGGAATTGGGGAAGTTTTAAGCCACGTTTACATCCTTAAATAAAGCTCAGGCATCTATGAAGAATATTTTTTCCCCTAAGGTTTTTGCATTGGTCGGTTGTGGCAACGGGCGCTCGGCTGGCAGCTTTGCACATCAGTCCCCTTAAGAGAGGTCGAACTACCAGGCGTGAACAATGGCAAGATTCTTCCAGGTTTGGAGGTTTGGAAGAGAGATGGAGGCTTTCAACCGGTGATCAATGGCTAGTATATCTCCATTTCAAAATTGAGGGTGTTCACCTGCTTCGAAATCTCTTAAGGCGGGGTGATTGGATGGTTCGTCTGGACATAAAGGACACATACCTTTCCATTCCACTTGTCTCTCCTCACCTCAGGTTTCTACAATTCATTTGGGAGTCTCGAGCTTACCATTTCTTAACTCTTTTGGTCTTTCCTCTGCACCATGATGCTTCACAAAGGTGCTTCGTACAGTGATAGAGTTCTTCGGGCACATGGTATTTGTCTTATTGTTTATTTTCATTCTAGACCACTGCCCTCAAAGGCAGATGGCTTATCTTCAGTTGGTGGTGTCCCTCCTTGGAGGTTTATGGTTCGTCGCTATCGAGAAAAAATCCAGTTTAATTCCTTCTCGAGCCGTTACCTTCCTTGGCTTAGTAATGGATTCTGTGCAGGCTATCCTCCGCTTCCCTCCAGGAAATTGAAGAAGATATGGCAGGGATTACAGAAGACGCTTGCCAGGAAAGAACCTCCTTAAGGCAAATAGCGTGATTGGTAGGCCTATTTTCGTCTTCCATTCAGGCATTTTCCCTGGTCCCCTTCATTACAGAGCTCTTCAACACCTCAAGGCAGAACATCTCAGGAAAGGTCTCACGTATTCTCAGAAGTTCTATCTTTCCCTGGAAATGAGAGAGGTGATGAATTGGTAGTTTCCAACATGGAAGCATGGAAAGGAAGAGTGATTTTCTGATCAAGTCCAGACATTATAAAGTCGGATGTCAGCGCAGACTGCTGGGGAGCTGGATTTTGAAATTTTTCTACAGCAGAAGATGGTCTTGTTCTCTGAAAAGCATATGAATATAAATTGTTTGGAACTACTTGCTGGCTCTTTCTTGGTCCAGTGCTGGACCAACGAAAAAGTTCATTTCATGTTCCTGTTGAAGATAAAAAATGTAGCTGCAGTATGCTATATCAATCATCTGGGGGCAACAGGATCCAACAGGATCCAACCAGTTAGCTGACCTCGCCAGGACCTTTTGGGAGGTTTGTATAGAGAGAAATATCCCAGTAACTGCAGAATACCTGCCGGGGAAATCAAACTTAATAGCAGATTGTCAGTCTCGTTGTTTTCAAGATTCCAGTGCTTGGGTGCTCCATTCGATTATTTTCAAACAAATATCAAAACTTTGGGGACCGTTCTCAGTAGACTTATTTGCTTCCAGCCTGTATCATCAACTTCCCAGGTATTTCAGTTGCAAACTGGATCCGGAAGTGGCAGCTACGAATGCTTTCCTTCAGGATTGGTCCTAGGAACAGGGTTATGCCTTTCCCACCTTCTCAATGATAACCTACCTTTGGACACAAGCGAGGAGACAAATGGCAGATTTGGTGGTAGTGCTACCAACTTGAAAATCTCAGGTATGGTATCCAGTTCTGATGGAACTTTTCTGGGATTCTCTAATCCCTCTACCCCATTGCCCTGATTTTCGTCTGGATCCCTTCGCTAATCCCCATCCCCTAGTGTTATTTCTCATGGCCAGGAGGATTCAATGGGAAATCCCTGGCATTTTGAGACAAGCTCAGTTCCTACTCTACAAGGCTTGGGCAGATGGAACAATTAAAACATATAAATCAGCATGGTCCCAATGGGTGCATTGGTGTATGCACCCATCGGGATCAGATATTATTGACATCTTGAGTTTTTTTTGCAACCATGACTGATCAGGGAGTGGCTTACAGGTCGGTTAAATACCTTTTAGATTGGCTATTTCAGTTAGTCATGATCCGAATGATGGGAATCCTGTGGGAAAGCATCCTTTGGTAAAGATATTACTTAGAGGTGTTGGCCTTTCTCTCCCTCCAGGACCTAGATATTCTTCCCTTTGTGATTTGGTTCTAAAGCTTTTCCTTTCCTGGCAAAGTAATACATGTTTGTCACGGAAAGAACTCTCTGCTTTATTAGCTATGCTTTTTTGTTTAGTCTCCTGTAGGAGGGTTTTGGATGTCAGAGCTCTATATGTAACGGGTAGAGTTTTCACTCCGGACGGGGTCACTTTCAACATTGTTAGGTGAACTAATCAATTCTAGAG
Organism: Calotriton arnoldi; assembly: GCA_963921515.1. Taxonomy (NCBI): domain Eukaryota; kingdom Metazoa; phylum Chordata; class Amphibia; order Caudata; family Salamandridae; genus Calotriton; species Calotriton arnoldi. The sequence continues at coordinate 1,888,604 of CAWUFW010001731.1, forward strand.
TGGTATCTTTCCCCCTTTAGAGATGTACCAAAGTTCTGTGTAGTTCAACGTATTGAAGCTTATGAAATCATGACAGCAGGACTTTGTGTGGCAGGTGGGCATCAGCTGCTAATTTCCATTCGAAAACCACACAAAGCAGTCTCTTCACCAACTACAGCCAGGTGGGTATGTTGGGTAATGCAAGTAGCAGGGATTGGTACTAAAGCTTTTCGGGCTTATTCTACAAGGGGGGTTATGGCATCTAAAGCTTTTTGTTTGGGAAGTCGATTGGGAGATATCTTAAATGCAGCAGATTGGTCCTCTAATTCTACTTTTAAGAAATTCCATTTTAAACCAGTCTCCGATATTGCTTCATTGGTAATAAATAAGCTCTAAACTAGTATAATCTTCACCTATCGACCTCCCATAGAATGAAAACTTTCCTAGCTATCGTAACAGAAAGTTTCAATTCTATTAAGGACTCAGAGGAGAGGATTATCCCTCAACATTATCAAAGGTTTTGATTTTCCAACTATGAAATATGTGAAGTTTTGGTTCGTTGGCAGAAAGTAAACATTTAGGATATTTTTTGATTAATATCTAAGTAATATTTATTGTTATAGTTTTTGTATTGCTCTTTGAAACCATGTTTATGTAATTCCTTTTTTATGTCCTGAATCAGTGATTTTCACATGTCCTTTTTTGGATCATATGTTGCTTATATTATTTTAATATCATTCCTTAATTTATATTTTAGTTATTGACTCTAATAAGCAGGAATAATGTTGACCTTTGGAATAGCATTTGTCGCAGGAAGAAAGAAGGGACATAAAAACTAACAAAGGACTCTATCAACTGTTTCATTATTATTGGTTGAATGTTTTCTTCTTTCCTATCGTCTCTTGGGGAATGTAGTTTGTTTATTGTTGAAGTTTTGTATGCTCTTGGAGAAATAAATGAAGAAAGTATAGCATAATCCTTGTCTGCGAGTCCTTAAAAGAACTGAAACTTTCCGTTATGATAGCTAGGAACATTTTCATTCTTTAAAATAGCTTAAAACATAAATAAATAACATTTTATGTTAAAATAAATTATCTGAAGAAAAAAAGCATATTTTTTATTTTGTTTTAAAATATTGTAATACCCTTTTTAATTTAAAAATCAATTTAACATTATTTTATTAAACTAATCATATTAATTAATTCTATACATCACTTTTATAATTATTAATACATAATAAAACATAGAATTGGTTTACTTTAGGTGGGATTTTTATTAATTTGACCTTCAGAACAAAAAAATTAATTAAAATTGTCAAATTGACTTATTTTGTATTCACAGTTAAGGTATGCTGTGGCATTTTGTGTTCTACATTGAAAATAAATATATAAAATTAATTTACATTAATAATCAACATAGAGATATGACTTTTTTACCAGTTTAACTTTTCTTTTAATTTTACTTTTCCCTAGAGTAAATGTACACATGTAGATTTACTCTTAACACCTTTAAGTATCTTTACTACTTTTGGCCAAAACATGCAATAAGTGCAAGTGGGCCAAGCAGGATTCGTCATCCTCTTCCATTCCAGAAAAGGGGGAAAAGAAGTGCAGTCAGCATTTCAAGGGTCGAGGAGACGAAAAGGGGGTGTTAATTATCACAGGGTATGAAGTGGCGCTTGTCTAGTGTCGTGGATTTAGCAAAAAGAAGGTTATCGATGCGGTGCAACAGGTGAGGGAAACCCCTAAACCCTCAATTCTGGACACAGGTACGTCTATATATATATATATAACAGCAAGTCCTGTGCACACGCATATGAGTGAATACAACAATAAAGGTAATCGTTATTTAAGAATGATGACAAAATGTTCTTTCTTGAAGTGTAGATTTAATGGTGTGTTGCTTCACAGGCCAGCCAACACGTGTTTCGTCATTGGGTGTATAACCCTTGACTTCTTCAGGGCTCAAATGGAGTATAACAATTCTTTGGACCTTTCAACTGGTGATAATTCCGACCCAGCGGGTCCTAACAATCACTTCGATGCGTACGTTCTCTTCTTTTGGAGCTTCTGTAAATCTCTTAAGTAAGGTAATAATATTCAACTTCTGTCGGTGAATCTCATTCCTGGCTGTGTGTGCCACATATATCCCTCAAAGTTATATGCCAGTACGCCTCAATAGGCAAGATCAAAGTAACGCGGCGCCATCCGCCGTGAGAAAAGCTCTGGCGAGTATGCCCTGTATCTCCTGACTCCAGGACCGTTTCACGGATATATGTGGCACACACAGCCAGGAATGAGATTCTCCGACAGAAGTTGAATATTATTAACTAACTTAAGAGATTTACAGAAGCACCAAAAGAAGAGAACGTACGCATCGAAGTGATTGTTGGGACCCGCTGGGTCGGAATTATCATCCTTGGTCTCAGTAAGGTCTGCTCTGAGGCTTCCTGGACTGCTGGCTTCATGTATCCTCCTGGTCCATTGTGGTCACTGGCACATGTGGACTTTGCAGTGTAACCTCCATTTCCAGTAGGCACAACACTGGGGCTCTGTGTTGGACAACATTTGTATCATAAAGGAGACAGTCCAAGTCCTTCGATGGCGGCAGGTGAACACTAATTTGTCATTCAGCAGGCCATTTTCCCTACCCCATCCAGAGATTACAGTAGTTTTGAATAGATTCATGCATTATCTGTGGACGGTCGCCTGGTAGACCCTAAAGAAACCTGCACTAGCCTTGATAACATTGTGAGCTACTGGCCCATCACTCACCTACTATTCATCTGCAGGATCATTGAGAAAGCAGTCTATGTTCAACTCCAAAATCAAATCCGTGCTAACCATCTCCAGCATGACAACCAGTCTGGCTTCAGTTCAAGCTGCAGGAGGTAGACCGCTACATTACACTTTGCAAACAATACCCTCTTCAACACAGATGAAGATAGCCTCTGTCTTCTGATAATGCTTGACCTCTCATCTGCCTTCAACCCAGTCGACTATCCCATCCTCATATGCACCCCGGAGTTTCGAATGGGATTTACCGGCAATATCCTTCACTGGTTCTCTTCCTATCTATTCACCGCTATACCGATGATATACAACTCTTCCTGAAAGTTTCCTCTGCTTCAGACATCTAACGCCTCAAGCACTGTCTGCAGATCATCCAGACCTTGGTTTCCAGCACCTACTTAAAGCTCAATCCAACCAAGACCGAATTCCTGCTATTTGCCAAGAACAAGAAACAGTACAAACCTAGCTCAATGATATGAATCTAAACAACTTCAAACCCCAAGTTTTACCGAATGGATTCACCTTGGTCACCAACCTCATACTCAAGGAATACTTTGCCAAAAGACGGCCTGGTACCAGCTCTCTTCTGAAGAAAGTGACTTCAGAACTGCTCTTCAAGCTCTTGTCCTCTTGCATCTGTTTTGTGGTACCAACCTGTTCCACGGCCTCCCATTCCCTGCCTGACTACATCGAAACTCAAGTATGTAGTCAGGCAGGACCTGCAACCTAGGCCTGGGATTACTGATTGATGGGTCACAAGTTGGAGGGTGCATAACTGGCAGGCAGACAATCGGACAAGAAACTCTTGATCATTTCCACAAATAGGCACTGCAGCATTTTAATGGTCAGGGGAAATTGCCCCAATAAAGCACACATGGCTGGATGGGGTACACCCGCTCCTAAAACACATAAAGTCCGATGCTGCATGAGTTAGGAACACATAGCCAATCGGCCTAGCACACATAGTGATCACACACTCCCCATGCTGGACATCTGGGCACATTCACCACTGGCCATATTGTGTCCACACAGGTCAAAACCCACCTGTAGTAACCATTGACCATTAAATTCTGACTCTAAAGGCAGAAACCAACATTCCTCACCATGTACGGTACGCCGGAAACCTTTATTAATTGTTGTAATGGATGTGAAGCAACCACAGATTCGAAATTTAGACAGTCCTCAGACCTAGTGCCTGTAACTGTTCTCCCAGCCGAACTGTTTCATTAAACAAACTGTTCCTGTTTTGCCAAACGCCTCTTGCCTTCAGTTTTATTTTTTTTTAAACCTTTATTTTTCAGTTTTAAAGCACAATAGACAGCAGTACAGGTAACACTATACACAGTACATGGCAGTTCGTAATGGGGAGCACTAACATTCAAGCAACAAACACTCGGGCGGCCTATCTCCAGCACTCCATGCTGCCTAGCTACACACCAATCTTGCAGCCTAAACACCCTAACGTTGCTGGGGTTAATCCCCCCCCCCAACCTGGATTAGTGTCTTCATCCACACTCGCACCCTTGTCATCGTTATCGGCAGACTCAGTGTCTGCACTTGGGTCTAAAAATGCATCACACACATCCCTCCATACCTGGATGTCATCCTCCAATTATTCATCATGTCTACTCCGCTTCATGTGCACCTCCTCAGCCAGTGACCACTCCTGTACGTCCCGATACCATTGTTTGACTCTGGGGCATGCTGTCCCATCCAAGTGATGGCTACTTTACGCCTGGCCAGGACTAGCACCAATTGCAGGAATTTGTAGGTCATCTTATGACCCTTTGGCCTCTTAACATAGCCCAACAAATAGTGTAGTGGTGTGTAGTCAATTCGTAAGTGCATGGTCCTCTGTAGGCCGGTCACCACCTGTACCCAGAAGTCCTGCACCTCCCGGCGTCGTCATGCAAGGTGCAAGAAGTCACCCTCCCGCCGACATTGCAGCACAGGCAACTGTCCGATTGGGTGGTGGATATGCAGTGAAGACTCTTAGGAGTCATATAAGTCCTTGGGAGGAAGTCTCAAATTTCAGTTCACGCCCTGTCATCTAACAGAGACTCTAGGTCTGTATCCCACACAGCACATTCCGGGTGTGGTGTACCCGCCCCGTCCAATCTCATTGCCCTATATAGAAGTGTAATCAGGTGTCGACCTGCACTGCAGGACAGTAGGAGGTCCAGCATACGCATGGACTGAGGTGCAGCAGGGTATGTGTGCCAGGTCAATTTGGCCAACTCAGTCAGTCTAGCGTGGTGTAGGACGTACTGTGGCCCTACTGCAATATCCTCACAGGCTTGTTCAAAGAAGATGAAAAACCCGCCAGGATACAGGCCCCCCAACAGAGCAGAACCACTGTCCCTCCAGGGCTGAGATATATATATATTGTCCATCATTTGCTGAACCAGCGCCAGTATCCAGATAGGGAGTTCTCGTAGAAAGGGTGCACACCTCGGGACCATTTCTACGTAGCATTGCCATATGTGCGCTGTCTGATGAACAGCATAGGGAAGGTCTCTAGCAACTCCCGCCCCCTCCATTAGCTTCACGGGTAGGCGGTCTGCGGCTACCGACACAGCCAGTTGGCACTTTTCCCAGCTGTCCCTCTCATCCAGCCTTCTAGCCGCATGATTTAAGTGGACGGCATAATAGTACAGGTCAAGTCTTGGCACCTCCAGGCCCCTTTCCTCATTCCGTCGGACCAATGTGGTCAAGGCCACCCCGCTGCAGCAACCCGCCCACAATAATTATATAAGTTGCGAGTTCAGCTGCTGAAAGACCTTCTTGGGAATGGGAGAGAGCAAGTTTTGCAAAGTATACAGTCATTGCGGCAACAACACCATTTTGGCCACAGCAAGTCTGCCCATCAGTGATAGCGATACAAAAGGGGATGATGGACGGAACGTTTGAGCCAATCAAACACTCACCCCCAGTCAACTGATCTGGGTTTAATCCATCATCATTCTTTAGCTCACTCCACCACCCCAGTTCAGACATGGCCATATGCAAATCAGTCTGACCCTGTGCCTCATGGAACAGTCCAGCCCGAACTGCCAAGCCATGTCTTCCCTGGACCGGAAACAAGCATCCTAGGACCGGTTTCTGGCATTTCAGCCGCCATCAGCCAGGCTTGCATGAATCCAGTGGCAAAGTGAGCAAGGGACCCACGTCTGGGCATACCCCCGCCAACTTAGGGCGACCAAAGCGATACAAAAGGGGATGATGGACGGAACATTTGAGCCAATCAAACACTCACCCCCAGTCAACTGATCTGGGTTTAATCCATCATCATTCTTTAGCTCACTCCACCACCCAGTTCAGACATGGCCATATGCAAATCAGTCTGACCCTGTGCCTATCAGTGATAGCGGCAATATGTTTGAGAAGGCCACTGACTTCCGTCGGGCATCAAGGACCCTATCCATATTAAGGTGTAGCTGCTGTGTCTCAGTGTGGGCCACCTGCCCCCAGATATCGGAATTGTGCCAATTCCTAACACAGTCCCAGGCTTGGGAGGCGATCCAATGGCGGAGCGACCAAGGAAGCCAGAGGAAATAGCAAAGATTTGTTGCGATTGAGGAGGAGACCAGACAGGTCCCCAAATTCATCTAAGAGTTGCAACAGTGTTGGCAGTGCTACATGTGGGGAAGCAATATAGAAAAGCGCGTCACCCGCATTGAGCGATATTAAGTGGCGCGTGTCTCCCAGGCGTATGCCCCAGTTCCACATGCCCAGATTCTATTACTAACACACACAGGAGCAGAGAAAGGGGACAGCCCTGCTGCGTCCACCACTCCATTGCCCACGCCTCCAACAGGCTTCGACCCATGTGCTAGTATTGGTGTAGAGCAACCGGGCCCATCGCAGAAACTGTGGACCAAAGGGCGCAGCTCTCAGCACTTCGATTAGGTAGCCCCAGTCTAAGGTTCATACCGGTGTTCAGGCCAGGGATGAACCCGCACTGGTCTTCGTGTACCAGCTGAGTCATGTGGGGCGCCAGACGGTTGGCGAGCAACTTGCTTAGTATTTTCACATCCGCATTAATCATGGTGAGCAGCGGGATCGGACTCAATACCACCCGGCTTGAGGAACATACAGCTCTCTCCCTCTCTCATAGACTGAGGCAGTACAAGGCTCTCATGTGCCTCCAGAAGAACCTCCAGGAGTCCCTGCGTGACCGTTGATGAGAACACCTAATAGAACCCGGGCAGAAAGTCATCGCTGCCCAGCGCCTTTGCCGGTTAGAGAATACTCACCACCATACGTAGTTCCTTCAGGCCCATCTGGACGTCGAGGGACTTGGCAGCAAGCGACGCAAGCTGTGGGAGGTCCAGACCCTCCAGGAATGGAACATAGCGAGCCAGCGTTATGGCGGGATCCGCAGTAAATACGCGCCGTAAATGCTGCTGAAAGATGCCCACTGTTTCAGCCCAGGTGGCAACCCTGGTGCCATCCAGCGATATCAGGTGTGTGGTCAGAGGCGGCGGGTGCTCCCTGCGGGTATCCAGGCTAGTAGCCGATCTGACTTATCCCCCTCTCTGTACAGCCTCTGCCTGTATTATTTAAGCGTATATTTGTCTAGCCTGTCCCATATGTCAGCTATGCGCCAACTCACTGCCTGCTCCTTGCAATGGGCGTCCTGGTGCGAGTGCTCCCCAGCCTACAGCATGGCCAGCACTGCCTCCTCCCTGCCGAGCTCCTGCTGACGCTGCCTGTGCACTCCGCAGGTGAGGCTTATACAAGTGCCCCTCAGCACTGCTTTTAGAGCCTATCATTCCATGGCCCTACTGGATGTGACACCCCAGTTGACCGTCATGTAATCCAACTGCAAGAGCGTCTCCTGTCCAACCGGGTCCTCCAGAATGTCAGCCGACATCCTCCAGGATTCAGCCTCCCATGCAGATTCTCCCCACTGCATTGTCTTCTGTTTTTTAAGGGAATTTAATTCGAGCAACTTTTTTGGTGAGCCACCCAGGAGGATTGGGACCTTGTACCCGACTGCAGCCGAAGGACGGCGACCCCGTCCGGATGGATTCACGTTGCACAAAGAGAAAGGTTGGCAGACACCGCAATTGATTGGAAGTTCTACTGAGGGAAAGAGACTACATCTAAACCTAAAACGTAGTCTAAAGCATTTGGCGTATGACAAGCTAGGGAGAAGCGTAAAAAGATAACCTGAGCGCCCTGCCGCTGGCATGGTCTTGCATAATGCCTATTTTATATGTCCTAACTGTATCAGTTGTAAGGCAGCCTTGCTGGCGTTCCCGCAGAAGTCACCTTTGTTTGATAGCTGACCGCTTACTAAGGTGAATATCGTGTAATGCTGAGTATAGCCCTTGATAACTCCCAGGACGCTTATTTTTGTGACATAGCTATCCTGATTGGGTGGAGTTGACCCCTCAGTCTCATAGTTTTTTAATTTAACGGTTTCCCAGTGCTAAAGTGGTTTCTTAACACCTGTAGTGTTATATTCCCGAGTTAGGCCCATGTAGCGAAGCAGCTCATTTCTTACATTGTCCTAGAAAATAACATTTCAGCGGTGAACTTTTATACACATTTGCATGTTCGAAAATGTTGGATTAGCTTCTCTGAAAACTACTTTGTTTACACATCCAGCTGCGCACAACATTATCACAATGCCCTGAACATCATGTACTAGGACGCACTAGGTACAAAAGTCATGCTCTCTTCTTCCACGGGGCGACAGCGCTATCTACACATCCATAACATCACTAATCTAACGCGCACATCACAAAGGCTGCTTTCAATTATAAATAATAGACATCCCGATAGATTGGCAGAGGAGGCACTTCTGCTGACACTGGCGGTCTTTGCATTCTGAGAAATCACCACGTTCTGGTCTGACATTCCCTAAGGGGTGTCCAACTCGAGACAAAGACTGGGTCCTTCGCTCTCGCCTATCAGGTAATGGGGTTGGATCGTCCCTTGGTGGATTCTTGGCTCTACACGCATACACACGCTAGGTACACTCAAAGTAGGGTCTGCATCGTATGAGTATGTTAGATTACCACTTTGCATATATGCCTGCATATATTCATTGCTTCAGCACCATGGTAGAAATGTATCTACTGTTTACTCTTTTGGTGCTTGTAATCTCCTTTATTTGCTTCTGTCTCCTAATCATTGCAGCACATATATTTTATACAAGAATAACGTTGGTTCAATAAATATATTGAAAATGTCCCACTGTGTATTCTGTATGCTTCTCTGAGAGAAAGTAAGTACAAGTGACTGGGCAAAAGGTTCTGTACTTTTTCCACGATCCCTGAGTGATCAGGGTTGTCATGTTCAGTGGTTGCCAGAGTCCATTTGCTCTCTGGTAAGGCTAGGGGAGCTTATGGTGGCACTGTGAGCTGGCTGGTCTATAGGCCAACATATCCTGCGGGGTGTCTGGAACCAGTCTAAGCACCAAGCCCTTAGTTTATGTTGTCCAAACAATGCGCAGATCCTACGGATTAGTAGGAACTACATGACATGGCACCGCCAACGTTTGTTAGGCACTTTCTTAATGGTCAAATTTCAGTAGTTCAGTTGTGCTTTCTCAGAGACCCCTACTCACATTAAACCGGAGACGTCTGTAGTGGGAAAGGGAATCCGCCTCAGCTGAGTAGGTACGTCCTATGTATTAGCGGTAGGTTTTATCAAACTTGGAATATTAAAGATTTTCCCCATATTATACAAACCAAATCTCAATAAATTCATTTTCATAAATTCCTTCATTTTTTTTTTTAAACTTGTTTTTATTAGCATTTAATATAATTCAACAATGCAGTTCTCAATATTACTATTAACCATTTTTCGACAGTGTTATACCATATCAGTCTAGTCAGTAATCAGTGACCATTATACAGTGCCCATTATTGTCATCTGCATATTTCAACAAAGTTGGTGTCAGGAGCATTGCATGTGGTACCGGGTAGCGATTGCAAGGAGGGACATTACATCAAGGTCTGCCCTCTCGTGTGTACAGCCTTGAATTACAGTAATCGTGACACGGTTACCCAGCCACCAGTACACAAGACTGGACTCCAACTCAGCAGGGCTCGGTCTTAGTGGCACACATTTCGGGTCTGCTTGTGGGAGTCACAATTGCAACTGAGAACAGTATATCTATCATAAAAACAATGAGCTAAAGAAAGTGGGGGCAAAGATGGGACAGAAAAGAGGGGACAGAGAGCAAGAGGTATGGCGGGGGGGTGGAGGGGAGTCTAACGCTGCCGGGGATGTTGGCCACAAGGGTACAGGCGCCATGGCAGCTAGAGCACACTAGTGGTCCCTAGTGGCATGTGAGTAAGGATCAGGGTTAACTATGGCGAAGGGAGAGTTGGAGATCTCGGACTCTGAAGGGGAGGGGTCATCCAGGGTGCAGTTCAAGTTGGTCAATCTGTGGGTTTCCAGAGATTATCTGCGTCTGAGGGGTATACTGCATCCTCGAAGAGGCATGATGCCCTCAACCTCGGTGGTTGAAGTCGCGCATGCTCCAGTCGGCATAGATAATCCACCAGTGGTTTCCATAATTTAGTAAATTTAATGTCCTGGAGTTGCAAGTGCGCCGTGAGTAGCTCCATTGCCACAGGCGGGTGAACCATACGTTAATCGGGGTGTTTCAGCTCTTTTCCAATAAAGAGCAATGATTTGTTTTGCAGCACCAAGCATGTGGAGGCTGAGGTGTCGATCGCGGCGGGTCATGGAACGCAGGTTCACCGGCCGGAGGCCCAGGACAATAGTAAGCGGGTTCTCAGGTAGCGGATAGCCTAATTCCAGTCGAATATGACTGAGGACTTCTTTCCAATAGATGGTCAAGAGTGGGCATGTCCACCAAATGTGTAGGAAATCCCCCGGGGCGCTGGTGCAGCGCCAGCATAGTGGCGAAGTGGTGGGGAACATTTTATGCAACCTGTGAGGGGTATAGTACCATTGTGTCATGACTTTATAGGCGGATTCCTGCTGGGGTATGCTACGGAAGGTCTTCGGGATGTCGCGCCATAGGTGTTCCCATTGGGTGAGAGCGATATCGGTGTCGGAAACTGACTGCCACCGCAGTTGATAGGGGTGCGGAGCAGTTCGTTGTGAATGTTGGAGAACTTGATATGTACAAGATATTAGTCCCCTAGAGTTATCAAATGCACGTACCAACCGCTCGAACGAGGTGAGAGGTCGAGTGGCCGCTCGTGTCAGAGAAGACGTCTGGACCCAGTGACGGAGTTGCATATATTGAAACTTTGCCCCCTCTGAGAGCTGGAAGTCCCGTTTACATTGTTCAAAAGTTTTAAAAGCATTCCCCGTGAAAAGATCACGAATTGTCCTACATCCCCCTTCAGTCCAGACTGAGAAATAGGGCGGGTGGAGGGCCGGCGGAAAGTGAGAGTTGCGAGCGATGGGAGTGTGGGGGGACGGGAAGGATGTGAGACCTTTACATATTGCTAATTTGTCCCATATTTCGAGTACAGTCTTAGTAGGGACTGAGATATAAGCGCTGCGGGAGAGTGCATCCTGAGAGAGCCACGCAAGGTCCCAAATAGGGCGACAGGTCACTGCCCTGTCCATATGGAACCAAACTTTCTCGCTCTCCCACGCCATCCACTCCGAGATGAAGCGGAGGTGCGACGCCCAATAATATTCCAACATGTTGGGGCAGGCCAACCCTCCCCTGTCACGCGGGAGCATGAGTATTTTACTAGAGAAACGCGGCCTACTCCCTCCCCATATAAACGCGGTGAGCTCTCGCTCAAGGCCCTGAATTTGATGTTCGGGGATGGGCGTGGGTAGCATCTGGAAAAGGTAGAGTATCTTTGGCAGGATCGACATTTTGACCATGTTCAAGCGCCCTAGCCAGGAAAGTGGTAGGGACTTCCACACTCTTAAGTCGGCTATTACGGCAGTTTTACATTCCTGCCAATTTGCTTGGGACCATGTGGCCAGGTTGGGGGTCAAAATGAGCCCCAGGTATCGGATGGAGTGAGATGCCCATTGATAAGGAACAAGAGATTGTAGCGCGGTAACCTCTTCTGCAGGGATCGTGAGATTAAGAGCCCATGATTTTGCATGGTTAATTTTAAGCCCCGAAACCCATTCGAACGATTGGAGCAACTTGTGCAAGGCAGGCAGAGAAGAGCGTGGGTTTGACAGTGTGAGAAGGAGGTCGTCCGCGAACAAAGCTATTTTACGGTCCAGGCCCCCAAGTTTGATGCCGTGGATGTCAGGGGATTGGCGGATCATGATGGCCAGTGGCTCCACTATGAGAGCAAATAGGAGAAGGGACAAGGGGCATCCCTGTCTGGTGCCCCTGCGGATGGAGATGGGTTGTGTGAGCTGGCCGTTGACCCGCACCCGAGCAAGCGGGGCAATATAAGGAGCCATAATTCTAGCGATCATCTGCGGACCTAATTCTATTTTCTGCAAGACAGCTCGGAGAAATACCCAATCTACTCGGTCAAATGCTTTCTCCGCATCAAGCGATAACGAGCAGGAGGGTATCTTCCAATATTGTGCTTTCCCAACTAAATGTGCAACGCGTCGTACATTGTCTGCCCCTTGGCGTTGGTGGATAAAGCCCACCTGAACTAGCTCTATAAGGCCTGGGAGGTGCGTGCTGAGGCGTTTAGCTAGTATTTTAGTGTAAAGTTTGAGATCTGTGTTTAGGAGCGCGATAGGGCGAAAGGAGGAACATAGCTTATGGTCTTTCCCGGGCTTGGGAATTAGGGCGATTTCAGCCATGGCCATGTCCGTGGAAGGTCCCACCGCATCTGAGAAAGAATTGAAGAGGCGGAGTATATGAGATTGAAGTTGTGGGGAAAAAGGTGCGGTAGAACGAGACAGGTAGGCCGTCCGGGCCCGGGGTTTTACCGAGAGGGAGATCCTTTAAAGCGCCGGTGAGCTCCTCCAGAGCGATAGGCTCCTCTAGTAGTTGAGAATGATACTTGCTAATCGGGGACCACTCACAGGCCTCCAAGGTGGCCAATACCTGGTCCGAATCAGGCGATTCCTGGGCATAGAGAGACGAGTAATAATTCTGGAATGCTTGGAGCTTGGCAGCCTCAGTAGTGGCCCAAGTACCGTCTCCCAGTTTAAGTTTAGCTATGTGTGCCTTAGCTGCCATCGCTCGAAGGCGGCGTGCCAGGAGTGTGCCCACCTTGCCCCCCCCCATCATAATACCGCTGTCGCAGGGCTAAAAGAGCGTGTTCGGCCTTGTTGGCTCTATGCGCCCGGAGTTGGCCTCGGAGCATGGCTAGGTGCCGCTTGTGTATCGCCAAGGGATGCTCCTGGTCTATTCTCTCCAGCGCCTTTATGTCGCGAGAAAGTTTGTCTTCAAAAAGGCGAGCTTCTCGAGCCCGAGCAATAGCGATGGATGTGATGTTACCGCGAATCGTGGCCTTGAACGCGTCCCAGATTACTGGGAGTGGTGTCTCTGGGAGGTCGTTGGTCTCAAAGTAGGACGTGATAGCGTCTCGAAGTTCTGCTGCGTCTACGGGATCCCTGAGGATATGAGGGGGAAAACGCCACCGGGAGGGACGTTTGGGGCAGGGGAAGCGGTCATGAATAAGGAGTTCCACATGGGCGTGATCAGAGACTGAGATATCAGACATAGACGCCGAGAGGGTGTCCTGAACAAGGGAGTGTGAGATGAAAAGGTAGTCTATGCGTGAATAGGAGCGATGGACATGAGAGTAATGGGAGTAATCGCGTACATCCGTAGAATGGTATCTCCAAATATCTATAAGGCCTAGTGCAGTTAGTTGCCTCTTTAAGGCCGCTGACATGGCCCCTGTCCTGTGGAATGAGCCCTCGCTACGGTCGAGTCCCGCCTCCCACACCAGATTGAAGTCTCCCCCCAGAATGAGATCAGAGTCATCGTGTGTTATGTGCTCTCGCAGCAACTCCCACAAGAATGAGTCTTGAGCCTGGTTTGGTGTGTAAATGTTGCATAGGGTGAGGATGCGTTGTCCAATCTTGGCCATCACTTTGAGAAATCTGCCATCTTTGCTACGAACTATTCTGGGGTCCCCCTGGTGGATACCCGCCCGACAGAGGATTGCTACGCCTGCTGACTTGGTGGTCGCAGAGGCCCAGAATTGAAGAGGGTATCGAGGATGAGCCATGCGAGAGACATCGTCCCTCAGGAGGTGGGTTTCTTGCAAAAATATGATGTCCGGATTTTGCAATAGAAGATATCGCCATATCTGGCAACGCTTGTTGGGGGAGTTGAGACCCTTCACATTGAGGGAGAGGAGTTTCAGACCGGGTACAGAGGTCATGACGTTGGTGGGTCAGGAGCGAGCACCAACACAAGCAGAAGGGTGGGAGTGGGATGCAGGGCAGCTTTCCGCCCCCCCACCCCCCATGGAGGTCCAAGGAGCACAAAGGCCATAATGTTCGCTGCAGCGTGCTGGGTGCCAGAAGGACAACCTGCCCAGGGAGAGTCCCCAGTATTCTCAGGGCTGCCCCCCCCGCCAGGGATGGGAGTAGATGATGGGAAAAGAAAGAGAAAAGAAAAAGAAGGCATGATATCTCGAACATAACAACGGCCAACAAAGTCTATTCCAGTCCGGGGACAGGCCAGGCGCAAGGGCACAAGCCATCCCAGAGATGTCACTCTCCAAGGAATAGAGGTGGAGGCGGGTCATAGGAGATCAATATCGCCCTCTAGGAGTGCAGTCCGGAGCCACCGTCGGGACGCGGTTCAGGCACAGGTCAGCCATATCCACAGGGTGTCGATAAGGGAGTGGAGCGCTAGTCCCATTTCCGCAAAGGACCGGCTCGGGGCAGAGAGGAACAAAGCGGGCAGCTGGCAGGTGTATTGTCCAACTAGTTGTCAGATGGCTGAGAGCCTGGGGGTGAATGTCCACCTTCCAAGGAGCGAATATGCTGTGTAATGTCCTGCTTCTCTTGGGAGGTGGTGTAGACTCCCCAGGAGGAAGGGCGTCTGGGACGATGAACTTTAGTTCATTGGGGTTTTGCAGGCTCGCGGACCCTGGGAGGTAGGCGTGAGGGGCTCGTGGGTGGCATGTCGGAGATCTGGAGCAATTGGGCAGCTTCTCGGAAGGACCGCAGCACCCGGCGCTTGGACTCCCACTGGAAGATAAGTGCAAACGGGTGACCCCATTGGTAGCGAACACCCAGTTCCCGTAGCTTATCTGTTATAGGCCGGAAATCTCTGCGGCGGCAGAGCGTTGTGGGTGCAAGGTCCTGAAACAGCTGGATGGGAGTATCCTTGAAGGTGAGATCTGGTTTGGCTCGAGCTGCCTTGAGGATGGCCTCCTTCTCTGTAAAAAAAAATGGACCCTGGCCAAGATGTCGGGGATGAGGCCCGGTCGTCCAGGCGGTCCAGACACTCGATGTGCGCGGTCCAGGGCTGGCGGAAAAGCATCCTCATCACCCCTGATGTCCTGAAACCGGTCTGCCACAAAGGTCATGATGTCTGAACCTTCTGCCCCAATCGGAACCTCTCGCAAGCGCAGGTTGTTTCGGCGTCCCTTATTTTCCAAGTCCTCCTGCTTGATCTGCAACTCAATGTGCTGTTCCTCCAGGGTGGCCAAGCGCTGCCATAGGTGTTCTTGGTCCTCCGAACGGGCATCCAGTGTCTTTTCGAGGTCGTCTACCCTCCATCCTAGCTCCACCACGTCTCTCCGGAGCTCCTTGACGCAGGCCTGAACCTCCGTTCTAAGAGATCCGATTTCAGATTTGAGTTTGTGCATGAAGGTGGCCATAAAGGACTGCGTGACCGGGTCAGAGGATCCCCCGGCTGCTGATGCCATGTCTGCTGCTAAGACTGATCCTGGTTTGTTCCACAGAGCCGTGACTGGGTTATCTTTAGGGGCTGCGGGAGGTTCCTTCCCGGTCCGCGAACGAGTCATGTCCCCCACGGAGTGATGCCACAGGCAGGAGATCCCAGGTAAGTAGGTGCCACACAGACACCGGCTACTGTCCGGTCCGGCTGAGAAGGGCGAACCTGGCCACAGGGACAGAGGGCCGTTGAAGCAAGGTCCGGCGCTGGTGATGTGACACGAAGGCAGCCGAAGGTCAGTTCATCAGAGTCCCCCCAAGTGTTCTACTATCCAATTGGGAGGGTGCGAAGCACAGGCAGGGTTGGACCGGAGAAAGGGTGGAGGCCAGGCCAGGTAGATGTTGATATCGCCACCCTTCTGCCAGAGCACATAGGGAGGGTCGCCCACTCTGACCAGGCAGTAATTTCCGCTGTTGGGATGGCACTCAGTGGTATCCCAGGAGGTCGGCCAGATCCTACAGGGGTGTTTGTCGTTGAATGTCGAGGTGTCTACTTCCCCCAAGGTGCAGCCAGGCAGCAATACGTAGCGTGCACTCACCGGGATATTCCGACGGGGTCTCTTTACCACAGCGGAGAGGCAGGGTAGAGCATCAGGCTCCACAGCCCGGTAACTAGAGGCCAAGTAGGAGTGGCGTGGGCCTATGACTCCGGTGAGGCTGCTTACTGGTGTCTCGATCCTCGGGACATCAATCCAGGATTTCAATGTGGCAAGGAGCACCCCAATGTAGTGTGTGAGCCATGTGGGGGGAGCTAAATCCACCAGGCACCCCCCAGGGCCCAGGGAGACCCAAGGCGGCCGGGGCTTCGCCCCCGGTCCGGTCGCAATCTGGTGCTGTCCTGCGCTCTGCCGCAAGTAGTCCAGGGCCCTCAGCAGTATCAGCGGGGAAACTCAGGGACTCAATCGTGTTCAGGGGGCCCCACCAGGGTAGTAGAGGCGTCAGCTAGGCCCCTGATGTCTGCGGGGTCCCGGGACGCCCAGCGTCGCGTCCCAGCCGAGGCGCAGCCCAGGAACATTCAACACCCCGCTGTGCAGCGCCCGATGCCCCTAATAGCGTCAACAGGGGTGCCCCAGGGCCCAACAACAGTCAGAGAGGCCCCGCTTAAGTGGAGAGATTATGTATCTGGGGCCACACGGATTTAGGGTGCGAGAACAGCGAGAGTCAAAAGGAGGCTGGCGGGCCAAGCCTGGGCAGAGGGGGCCACTTGTAGAGACCTCCAAGCCTGCAGATCAGCACTTTCAACCGGGGCAGCGTGCAAGGTCTGGGGGCCCAGCCGAGTGAGAGGCGCCTCCGCTGGCAGGCAAGCAGTGCAAGCTAGGCCCCGTGATAGATCCGGACTACGGGGTATGGAGGCCGAAGATGACGGCTAGGCGGGTCGCTGTCTGGAAGGGCACCCCCTGGGTAGTAATGCTGGCGCACCGCAGCCCCTGTACCTCTGCTGCTCAATCGGTCTCCCTGTCGCCAGCAATCCCCAATCAGAGGCCACCAGTTCAGAGCCGGGATCCACTTAGGGGCGCTCTAGGTCGGGATCCACAAAATGGCGGTCGCTTTCTCGCCAGCCGGTGCGGTCCGCCTCCCTCCGCGGTGCTGTCAGCCGAGGCAGAGGGATAGTAGCACCGGCGTGTCCCAGCCCCCTCACCACTCCTAGGGGCTCAGGCGACTCTCCGCTGATGGTCCCCGGCCAGTGATCTCAGGCCCACGTCGGGGGGTCGCCTTCTCAGGAGCGCGCAGGGCTGGGATTCGCAAGATGGCGGGTCCGCTCATGAGGGCCGGAGCGCTCCCTCTCCGTCTCTGCATGCACCGCCAGCAGCCAAACCAGGGGGCCGCCAGGCCTCCAAACAGCAGCCTGGGCTCTTCCGCCGGTCAGTCGCCCCCAGCCAGGGCACCCCCGGGGCTGTTGTGCCGCTTAAAAATGCTGATTTCACCGGCGGCGGCCCGGAGCTCCAACGGCGTGCGTCTCACTCCATCAACAGCAAGACCACGCCCCCCTCCTTTTCATTTTTTTAACAATGACCGAACAAGCCGACGATGTTGAAGTACAAGTAGCTACTCTAAATATTTCTGAAAAAATTGCAGACAGGCAGTTACTGTGAAATTATTACTACATGGCCTCCCCGCAACGGGTGGAGATCTTACCTTCATGGTCAAAGCACACAAAGCATTCAGGACTGAGGTATTCTATTCTTGGTTTAGATTCCCAGCTGCAGAATCCCGCACAAAATTGTTTCACACTTACATTGAAGATGAGACACCAGATGAATACTTTCCATACGTGGACATAGAAGTCCCTTTAATGTACCAAGAACATATAAATTGGTTTAAAGCCGTTCTCCCCCCACACTGTAGAAAACGTGAGACTCGGTCCACTCAGTAAAGAAGGTCTTGGCTTTGTGTACACCTCATACAGACATTCACAGGTTACCAGCAGCCGAAATGTGCACACTATATGAAGATTTAGTAAAAATTTACAGAAATCTTACACAGTTCATAATGAGAACACTTATAGTTCAACCTATGAGGGCTGCTCAGGCTGCATAACCTCAGTTGGCTACTACGGGTATCAGCCCTCAAAAGCAGAATGCCCTCATGTGAAAAATTCCCACCAGTCGGGAGCAAGTACCGTTCTGGATAGCTCAAAAAACAGCACAGCTTCAAGTGGTTTTTCCCCATAAGTGCCCATAGGAAAAACGCATAATTCTAACAATTTGCTTGCCAATGGGGATGGCTCCCTGATAGAAGATTGTGCCACTTTGGGTACAGTCTTTGCTGCCGTTTACACCAGAACTCATGGTACCCCTTCAATAGCGGTAATACCAGATGTATTGAAACAAATACAGAATGAGTACGGGGCAGAACCTGCCCTAGACTTAGGGATGAAACTAATAGGCAATTTTGCCCAAGTTTCTGCAATTATGTTAAGTTACATAAAAGGGGAGGTAGCTGTGGTGGCTATACGCCAACGCCTGAGGGAATTCACTCCTACACAACAGAAGTGGAAGTTACCTAAGATTATCGAAGAAATATACGCTTCTCTGGGAAGAGATAATCTGGGAGCCAGACCTGGGAAACCAGTGGTTAAGGGTAATTCTGAAAAGGATAATTCTAAGCAAGCACCCAATTCTTCTAAAAATAAATGGGATAACAAAAAAAAAATAACCAAAACAAACAATCACGGAGTGGGTCTCCTCAATAGGAACACACCGAAAAGAGCTACAATCTTAGGAACTGTGATAATATTAGAAAGCCTGACCGATATCCGGATACTGATACACGTTTCTCTCATTCCTTTCAGGATCAATCTGAGAAATGCTCAGAGAGAGGCGGGCGGTCAGAGCAAAGATCAAAAATCCACAAAACCGCAATTCAAAAATAAAAAGGTAGCAGAGATTAAGATCAGAAATGCCCAGGCTGCTGAGGACACTGCTTCTGAACAGGGAATGGGCAGTGACGATGCTGGACAGTGCGGCAGAAGTCACAATAGCTTGCCAGAACCTGATGGATTTTCTGGAAGTAGTAGCGCTGAGTGAGTATATCACGGTGGAAACACCTGATATAAGAGTAAGTGTCCCACAGCGTTTACACAAAATAACGCTTCAAATAGAGGGGGACATACAAAGACAGGTTAAGGGTCTCTTTTGGGAGGAACTGACATATGGTTACGACATTCTTTTGGCCACAAAGGATTGGCCATCGGAGTTCGTAATAGATTGCTCAATGGGGGAAGAAGTAATTTTACCTGCTTTCTCCAACCTGTAGCAGAATCAGTTAAAAACGTATACGCGCAGAAGTGGGCATCAGCTTTAGCGCCTGCTCTATACCGCAGTCATGTTGGATGAGAGGATGAGTCTCATCACGACATCCCATTAAAAATAATTCCTCAACCGCAGAGACAGTACCCAATTAAACATGAAGCAAAGAGACAAGTCAGGGAGATCTTAGATCAACTTGAGTACCAGCGTGTAATAGAGAATTTCACCTCATCTATAAATAATCCTTTGTTTCCTGTAATTAAGTCAACAATTCATATCGTCTAGTCTTAGATTACAGACATTTAAATGCATCCACACACACTTGCAGTACAGAATGCTCACAGTGCCGCACTAATGATTAACATTGTGCGGAAGAAATACAAAATAACACTAGACATCTCAAATGTTTTTTTCTACCAGAACATAGCACCTGGAAGTAGATACTTGACTGCATTCTCGAAGCTAGGGTCTCAGCAGCAATTTTGTCATTTACCACAAGGGTATAAGAATAGCCCTGGGCTGTTTTCAGCCAGAGTAACAGAGTTACTTCAAAGTATTGATGAGGAGGCATTGTCCTATGTAGATGATATTTATCTGACGGATGATTAATTAATGGAACATTTGGCTAGAGTGAACAACATAATAGTGGGGTTTGCTTACCTGGGCTACAATAGCCCACCTCAGTGTCCTGTTTCTGGGATACGAGTTATCAAGTGAAGGTAAAAGCCTGGCGACACATTTTTTAGCAAAATGTGCATTGCTCCAACCTCCAGCATCTCTGAAAAGACTACAGTCCATTTTAGGATTTTTAAATTTTGGCAGAACTTACATTTTGAATTATGCAGAAAGGGTAAAACCCTTCTACGACTTAATTAGACCTGACTTTTCAGTACAACACTGGACGCAGGAACATACTGATATTTTGCGTTCCGTACAAGCTGACATGCTAGCTTTCAGGCATTTACACACACGTGTCAACACAACTAACCTGGTGATCCGCGCAGTCGCTTGACCAACAAGGTACAACTATATCACTTTCAATGAATGTGATATGGTAACTATAGCATACTAATCAAGTATACACGAACACTGAAATTCGTTTTACACCCATAGAGAAAACAGCTGTACAGACTGCTTTATCGAGAGAGAGAGAGAGTGCATAATTGTTGTTACCCCAGTATCGACCCTGAAGGTCGTTACATAGCAAGCATTCCGAATGCTAAGGCTCTACATCCAAGATGGATTCAATGGGCTAACTCTCTCACTGCAACAGATGTAGACTACAGATTTGACGCTACATTACAAACACAAGCATTTCTGCAGTACGAACAAGAATATCCTCTGCCGACTGAAATAATGCCTCCGGATCAATATGAATGTATCATTTAAACCGATGGATCTGCTCAACCTGCCGTAGGATCGAAACAGCAATATGCAGCGGCTTGCGCAATAGAAAAAGGGTGCATGCAAGACAGAAAGTTTCTTCCTGAAAAAACACACACACAGTCCCTGGGGACTGTACAGTGTAGCTGGCAGAACTAAACGCCTTGATACAGGCGGTACAAAATTCAATTGCGAATTCCCCACACTTATCGTATGTGATTCATTTTACTGTGTCCAGTCTTACAATGAATACCTTCACTATTGGGGCCAAAATGGGTTTCGGCATTCCAAGGGTTGTACAATCACGCACAAGATGCTTTGGGAACAAGTGGCAAAGCTGAAAGAAAGCCTGCCCCCGGGCTCATGTTATTCATACATCACGTCATCATAGTGTTGGCGTTCACATTGAAGAAAATTTGATGCGGATGAAGCCGCAAAGGCAACAGTTGGTACTGCTGCCGTTGCTGCAATCACTCGTTCTAGTACGAGGATAGATGGAACAACTTTGATAGCTGTCCATGCAACATGCAACCGCTTCACACCGCCAAAAGGTTTTCCGCTCAAGTACTCCTACAAGTTAGATGCACAAAACATTCTGTATGCTCAGATTCCAGGAGTGGGGGATAGAGTAATACCAAACACTGACCGCAGACTGGGATTAATACTATCTGCACATGAGAGTCTGGGTTCAGCTCATGAAGGGATTACTGCTACAGTTTCATTACTAAAGCAGCGCTACTGGTGGTCAGGTCTCACTAAACATACCAAGGACTTTGTCCTTAAATGTGACATCTGTCAGCAGATGAAAAGTTCCACCGTAGCACATCCACCGCAAATACCTTTATTGATCTCAGACAAACCTCTCCATGTGTCTATTTGTATCACTGCTGCCCCTTACACTCTGACGGGACTAACAAGTACATCTTGGTGGCTGTGAATTCATGCTCTAGATTTCTATAGGTTTGGCCCCAGTGATGGGCTGACGCCCGAATTTTTATAAAGGATTTATGAGTCTTTATTGGGACATATGCAATTCCGACCAGGGTCCGGTGTTTAGCTCTCGGGTTTACAAAGAAGCCATGGAAAGTTTAGGTGTGGCCTTGCGGTACTCCTCCTCATACCATCCGGAGGGACTTGAATCAATCCTTAACAGCTAGGGTACTAGACTCGGGTGGCAGTTGGGTCAATCACTTATACGGGGTCCAGAGGGCACTTAATAACATGCCAAGAAAATCCCTGACCTCGATAGTTTCAGCACAGTGGCGGCTGAAACTCCATTTGACATCCATGATCGTTGGGATGTTTTACAGGACCTGAAAGAATTTGCAGCTTCAAGAAGCAACGTCCAAGTGAAACGCACCACCACTGGGCAGGTGATAGCAGTATCGGCAAGACCTGTCTGGGTTCCGAAGATTGGGGACCTGGTCAGAGAAACAATAGTGGACAGGAAAGAATTTGGGCTATCTTACCTGTACCATGTACCTGTCCCGGCTGTTGAAGGTACCAGAACTGTACTACTTCCGCCTCTTGCCGATACAAAAGGTTTGTCTCAATTTGATCACACCACTCTATGTGGCCGATTCTCAACAGTAGGCAGCGTGAGCTCCTGGGTAGCTGCCGATCTCCTCTCGCTACCGTACAGGATGTTCAGATGGAAGCTTTAATATCAAATAAAGACTCCACTTTCCAAAGAGAAGCAGTAAACAACAATGAAATGATGCTTCTCCCTATTGAAACTACGACTGTACAATCCACTAGTACAAAAATTTCAATTCGACAAATCAACGACATCCGTGTGAATAAAGCACAGATCTAGTCATCTCCTGGTTCTACAAAACCTGCAGAGCTGCCAAAAATAGACCAGACTGCATCTGGCTACTTCGTGCATTACGACAACTTTTCATCGGATCCAAGTGAAACTGAATTGCCAACACCGCCACTCCGTTTTTAGCTATGAGTTTCTCCTCTCTATCTTTGGCGAAAAAGACATACCTTGTTGCTCCCTGGATGCATCTCTGGGTTACAATTGGATTACTTTTCCTGGTACTCTGGATTGATTTGGTGACTGTCTTTTTTCTACTTCTGAATGGACATTATCTCCCAGAACGCTCTGCAGTCCAACATGTGAACTTGGTACTAAAACCACATGCATCATCGCACCGTGAACTGAGGGACCTATCCCTGGTGAACATTACAGCAGTTCCAGTTCCTGATGGAATAGTTTGGGACAGGGTATCGTATGATGTGTATGGTCCTACTAAACTTTTGCAAATCCCATATTTGTTTACAATTTCTTTAAATTATATCATCACCTCTAGTACATTCTTGGGACATAGAAACTGTGCATAATTTGCTTTCAGATCTAGAGCAATCAGCAGCATTTTCTAAGGATGAATTGTATGATGGTACATCTAATTTTGGCGACATGTTCTGTTATCAACATTATGGTCACCATTTTTTACACAAAGCTAGTATCCCACGTACAGTCTATAATTACACCCAATGGGAACACTGCTAAACACCACAGAAAGGTAGTTCAAAGACATTTGCACATTTTTCTGGTTTTGACACTTCAGACACAGCCTCTTACTATAGACTCGCACCTACACCTGCAAAGAAGAATATGCTCACAAACACCAAGCTGATTTACTCTGCTTCCTTTATTTCCCAACTGTCTATACAAGGTTTTGACTTTTGGAAAGACACGATAGACACAAAATCTGTATGGGGAACGAGAGATTGGCAGGTTCTGGGACAAGAGGCCTTATTCAGAGCATGTCTCCTACCACATCAAATAATTTTCCTGAATAAAACAGTACAACAGGCTTCCCGTCTTGGTTTAGCTAAGGAAAAAGATTTGAACATACCTTGCATTCATTCCCACATTTGCATGTTTTGAACATTGGCAACAATACACGAAGTACAGTGGTGATAAGTTAGATGCCATTCTCCGCAGTGGATCATACAATCAATCAGACCCCAATCAGCAGGGTTGGTTGGTTTGGCCCCTAGACACAAATAAATGTCAGTCTAGATTCCTAGGTCACTCGGGAGGGTTTAAGATCAACAGGTCTGACCTACGCTATGTACAAACAGAACATGCAGGGGTGGCAACAATATATAGGGGCCGATTCCGATTCGGGCCGGAAATCTCTCCGACCGAGCCGGACCCGGAGAGATTTCCGACCGAATCGGACCCGTGCAGCCCGACCGAACGAGTAAGATGCGCACTTATGCCATCGGACTCGAGTCGGTCGGACTCCCATTGAAGTCAATGGGAGCCGGTCGTACAACGCGTACGTGGGCTCCCATTGACTCAATGGGTGCGAGGCGGACAAGGGCGCCCCCTACAGCATGTACGCGGCGAAGCGACTTGCGCCGTACACGCACAGGTAGGGGGGACCCATGGGTCCCCCCTGTGTGCGACTCGCGCGGCTATGCATACAGGGGGGTCCGACACGGACCCCCAACGTACGGCTCCGACTGCTCTTTCGAGCCGGAGTGTGCGGCTCGGTCGGACTGCTCGCGGCGCGCATTGTACTTACCCGGCCGGGGAACGTCTCCATTGCGCGGTGCGAGTCGAGTCCGAGCGAGTCGGTCGGTGCGGTTAGACCCGGGTACGAGTCGGTCGGAGCGGTCGGGACACCCGGACGAGTCGGTCGGCGATTTCGCATCGTACTCGCTCGCCCGGACGCGCGTACGAATCGGTCGGGAAATAGGGCTCCGAATCGGATCCGGTTAGCCGAATCCGATTCGGAGCCCTACCGGCCGAGATCGGAATCGGCCCCACAGTGTTGGGAAGTTATGCCTAGATTGGCTAAAGACCTCAAAACTTTCGCAGGTGAAACAACACTTGTCCCTTCTTTCTGATGACCTGGATCTCAGGGATTTTTCTACTGGGTCCCAGAAACCCACGTCAAAGGTGCTTCTTGTATGGAATATTCAACGAGCTATGGAAGATTTCTCAGCAGGAAGCTGCATAGAGATTGGGCCAGATCGACAGGGTTATTATGGAAAAGGCTTTGGCTGTGGTTAACAACGGTATGACCACATTACCATCCAGAATTTATTCACTGGGCAACAATGTGTCTTCGGCAATCAACGTAATTCAGCAGGACAGGTCTATTTTACAACATGGACAGTCACAATTACGATCAATTGTAATACTGAGCTGTACGTTACAAAAACTACGATCTGGCCATGTGCCGTGGCGTTACATCAACACTACCAGCCTGTTTTCTGAATATGATCTGATGGAAAGACCGATAACTATAACACGTAGAGATGCGAAATACACCCTGTTCCACAGTGAGAAATTAGACCAGTTACCTTTTACTGTGGCAGAGACACCATCCACAGACTGGATTATCCATGGTTATATCTCCCTACCGGTCACGACTTTCCAATTCCAATATTGTCTCCAATACCAACAGGTAGGCAGCTACGAAGCGCTTGGGGAAGGTTATGTACATGAGTATTGGGAATTACCGTTCAGGTTTAAATGCAGGAAAGGGGACACAGCGTTTTTTCTTAGTGGTTCCGACTGTGAGGAAGCCTTAAGCGAGTCTTTAGTTTGCAAGGACATTTCTCTTCACGGGGCATGCAATGCTTCTGTTGCAAACTTTTCCTGTTATCTGAAGGGTTCCTCAGCTGCTGTGATACGTCTGGTTTCTCGAATGGGAGCTACTTGATGCTGAATGATCAAGGTTGCTGTGGAATGGGATCGGGCATCGCTTTTCTGGTGACGATTAATTCCTTAGTCACTTGTTGTACACAAGTCCTGTTTCCACCTGCCCGCAAAATTTGGGAGGCAACGCTGTGGCCTTCGATAAATGTTTCCAACATACGCTTTGATCCCCTTAGCAGACTGAATGCCATGATTTTCAACAGGATGTGGCCTTAACTTCGGCCAGAGAGACGTTTGATCTCCAGATTGCAAAGTCCTCGTCGGAGATGCAGACACTACTCCACACTAACTTCCCGCTGCATGTTGGGGAGCTAGTCCATCCTATCTTTAACATTTCTGATACTAAAGGAATAGTGCACTTTTTTAAATGTATCAGCTCTGGACTGGTTAGCACCTTTCAGGCAATCTTCGGAGTTATTCCATCATTTATTCACTCCGTGCTGGGAAGCATTTGGGAGGGCTCCCGTTTGTCCTGCAGCTTTTGGCGGGAATATTAATTTGAATTTTTCTGCTCCGCGGTGTACGTCCTAGTTCGATTCGGAAAGGAGACAGCACTCCTTGTACTTCGAAACCGTGAGCACATGGTTCAGACATTTGGCACACTTCGACTTCGAGAACTGGACGAGCCTTGTTCTTGTCCTTCAGGCCTGTTTAGCTTAACTGCATACAACCTGTATTCTACTGCCTGCTTTGCGGCCACAAATGTGTATTGGACATATGCCTAGGATCACAATTGGTTGCGATGAAGCAATGAATATATGCAGGTACGGGTCCAGTAGGACATTAATGTACTACTGGACCCGTTAACTGCCCATGGGTATTGTAGTCCCCAGTGTCTTCTATTGCTGATGAATACATTTCTTGAGCCACATTGGGATGCTTCAGCTCCTAGTGACTTGGACAACGGCTCTACGATACGCATACAGGATATAGTCTCTCCCTCAGCGGTTGCAGTGGGAATTGGATGGAATCAACTTTGCTCCATAAATCTGCTTCAAAGTGCGCCTCTGGGATCGTTGTCTGCAGTTATGGACAACAGCAATGTTGTGTCTGCCACTCGGAACACACTGAAATAATTGACCCTTTTCCGGGTGGAAACAATTCAGCTTGTTTTTATAAACAAAAAATAATTTGTCGACCATTATTGAAATGTATTCTTGCATGTGATGATATTGCATTGATTGTCTTTGAAAACTGTGCCATATGAACATTTGAATTTGTGCAGGTTTTATTCTAACTTATCGCATACTCATCCTTGTGTTTCAATACGACATATGCAGTCTTATCTTCTTTTATTGAAATGCTTGTTCAAACTGTTTTGATGTAAAAAGTGTAAACGCTGAGCTCATAGTATGTAAATTATGAGTGCACCATATACGAATTGCCCCTACGATTTGACAAACCAAACTAGGATAACATCATTTGAATTGTATTATCCAAATTACCAAAATTGTTATGGATTCCCCCAAAAGCATATGGAGACTAGTTTCTCCAAACAGACAAAAAGACTTAATTAGTATTTGCAAGAGTGGCATTTACACATGAAGCACTCAAATTTCCCGGGCCTAAGGAGGAACGTTTGACATAAATATAATTGAGCACACTAAAACACATATGAAAGCCAGATGTACAGGACGGAAGGAAGACAAAGGGGAGGCAGTTTTAAAATTGTGTGCTATCTTTGAAGAGGTTCAGCCTGATAGCCCCACAATGCCGACAGCGAATGAGGCATTGGCACCTTCCCCTCCATATGCAGAGGTGGATGTGCTCACACCAGCTCCCCCTGCATTAAGATATTCAACCCCAATAATAGTAGAATCCGACAACCCCTCCATCGAAAGAAGGTTAGTCAGGTCTAACCCCGAAAAATCTAAAAGCAAGCGAGCCCAGATGCTATTAGTGCAGCCCACGTTTCTAGTGAAGGTCCCCAAAAGCTCGACTCCCTGTCCACCACACTTGACATGTGACACCTCAAAGGCAGGTAAAATAAATATTCCCACTGGGTCAGGCAAGTGCAAACGCATGTCAGGAAAGTTTGTGGCAGTTCTCAATAGTGACTCAGTGAGCTCGGGAGTCGATGACGAGGGTGGGGCTACAGGGTTTGCCCAGGTAGCCGAAGAGGAGAGTGAATTTGAGGGTGAAGCCAGACTAACTAAAGCAGTGCATAGCACTGAGCAAAGAACCAGGCTAGACGGCGCAAGGAAGAGAGGCATGAATGGAGGCTCGATAGAGAGAGGGCGCCCAACCCAGAGTTAGAATGAGAATATAGGACAGCGCACTTCCCTCATGAGGAAAACGAAGCCAGGTACAGGGTGTCACGCCGGGAAGAGTCTGAGGTCGAACGACTACTAGCGGGGCTCAGAGCCACATCGTTCGGTCCGACATAAGATTGGGGCTGACCAAGAGCTAAAAGAGCAAGGCAGCCTGCTACTGACCCACCTGCGACGCAGGAAAAACAAAATGGCACCAGTGCATGCACAAGTTGGAAGCAGCGACGAGGATACGTGTTGCTCCTCCTGGGCGCACAACAAAGATAGACGAACCCCAAAGGAGACAATAACTAGAAGGGAAGGTAAGGCCTTTGGTAGGTAAGGAAGGTAAGGTTTTGCGACATAATAGCAGAGTGGAATGAGGAGAGGGACCAATATGACCAGCCTTGGCCGAGGAAAGATCGTTTGAGCTAGAGGACATGACAGTAGCCAAGGACTGCATCAGGCATGAAGGAGGAAACCCTATGTGGGATTTTCTCTACATGCAGCAATGCCTTGCGAGATTGGAACGCTATGTTGAGGAAAAACCCTTAGAGAACCATAGAGTGTGAGAGTGTGCCCGTTACTACAGAAGGATGTGGTGGTTATTATATATGTGCCATGGGCCCAGATGGATAAAGAGGGGTTGGGAACGAAGTTACCACGATTGCTACACTGCAGGTATCAATCTAGCGATAGGAGATAATACTCTGCAAAGTAGTATAATTTGGGAGCAGACTAACCTGGTGTTCAGCTGAGCTTGTATACCAGCAATCACGCTGATGGATACCCAGCATGACAGGCTGCGTTTAATGCACACCGGGACCGGATCTGGACAGCCCTGAGAGAAATATTCCCTGACTGCCCAGATGTAGGAGGGTTGATGGCAGAGACCATGAAGCCAGAGGAAAGCATAAATGATTTCCTGAATATAATGAGGAATGATGGGGACAAGAAACCGGACAGCCATAGACCGATACGGCCCACAAGTCACATTTTTAGGTCTCGCCAAGGCAGCACTTGCGCTGTCTCTTCGAGACATGCTGTATCTAGGATATGGGCTTGAAAAAGCACCCATCTTTTTCATTGGTTCCTGTTGCTGTCCTTTAGAAATGCTGGCTTTTTATTGGTGAATACACTTAGTAGTCCCTCCTTTTGGAATTTTGTATCTTCCCATGAGGACTGCCCCTCTTACATGTGTTCTTACTGTTCTGGTGATTTATACCTAGAGAGAGCATTTTTTTTTTAGTTGGCCTGCCTCTTTGCTCGTGAACTGTTCTGTTGACTTGTGTAGTGAAACTTCGATCGCATCATTTGCTTGCTGTCTCTTTATCTCGGTGCCTCCCCCAAACTCGTCCCACAACACTGCTTTGGTTGCTTCATATCCATTAATCTTCCTGTGCTCACTCCTCCGAGGCCACTGCTGTATTGCTCATTTTTTTTTGTTACTTTACAAACGCTTTTATTCATATTGCGCCTAGCCATGGGCTCGGGGAAATTAAACAACCAGCCCATTATCACAGGATGTCGAGTCTGACAGTAGACTCGAACCGGGATCCCCAGCTCACCAGTCGGCAGCAGCTCTCACCGCTTTCCCATATCCTTTCCCTAGTCATGTTGCAGGGTGCGGTACCATATGTGGCCAAAAGACACCTAGTTGACAGCCTGTGGTACTGCACCCTCACAACACTGCTTGTTTTAACGTGGAGTCGAAACTGCCGTTTTCACTCCCTGCGCTACAGCACCATTGCAGGTTTACTACATAAAGAAACCACAACGGAGTTCTTTATTTTATTAAGGTGGGGAAGGCATATCTATTGCATAGGTAAAAACCTAGCAATACCATTAAGATTTTGCTAAGCAGTCTAATTGGGGAGCAGACTAACACGGTGTTCGCCCAAGCGTGCATTCCAGCAATCATACCAACAGTTACGCAGCATGACGGGGCCACATTTATTATGCACAGACACCGGATCTGGCCCGCCTGAGGGAAATATTCCCTGACCGCCCAGATGTAGGAGGGCTAATGGCAGAGACCATGAAGCCATAGAAAAGCATAAACGGTTTCCTAAATAGAATGAGGGAAAGATGGGGACACGAAACCGGACAGTCGTGGACCGATATGGGCCCACAAGTCACATTTTTCTAAAATATTCTTAAGAAAAAGTTATCCACGAGATACAAAGCTGGCTGGACAACGTAGTTGGTCTAGATACCAAACCCTGATGGGAGATATAAGCTCACATACTGCTCTACCATAAGAAAAAGCAAGAGAAGGATAGAGAGAAGCAGGAGCAGGCACAAAGAGACACGGTAGTTTAACACAAGTTGAAAAAAACTGTCCTCAAGGAAGCAGCAATGGCCACAACCGTGCAGATGGCACCATTCAAATGGGGTCTCCACAGCCAAACTTTAGAAGATACTAAACCAGCAGTCCAGGAGCATGACCAGTATATGGTAGTGGAGGCCAGGAAGGCTGGTCGCAACGAGACTCTAGAGAGTGCTACTATTGCCATAGACAGGGTCACCTGGTAGAGAGGTGCCGAATAAAGGCTTACCATGAGCAGCAGAAGCAGCAACTGTCAGTGAACCAGGGTCACCAGCCACAAACTCCCACGAACGCCCCGCTTCAGTACCAAGCAGAGGGTAATCAGACCGTAGCATATGCGCAGTTGCAGGGAGGCCCGCCGGTCGCCGCACAACTGCAGGATGGATCCAACAATTGGGGGAGCATGTGGCAGCAGCAGCCACAGACAGGGAACCCAGTGCAACAAGGACCAGGGCCACAACGCCAGCAGGGAGGGGTGACAGTATGAGGAGGTAGTGCCTTCTTGCAATCACAGAGCCAAAATACACAGTAAAATAGGCCAACGCAGCAACTAGGAACAAAAAGTAATAATAATACAAATGATCTAACCCTCAGTAGTTCACCTCCAATAGTAAAGGCAAACAGCATCCCCCCCTCTCCAGAACAGAAAGGATTACAAACCGCATTAGAGGCTCAAAACGTTTTTACTGGCTTCCAGGAATTGGGGGCTGCTGTGGGCTGTCTCATCAGGTGTCCACATTATGTCTCGCATTGATGATGAAGCCATGGGAGCATAGAATAATCAGGTTGCCTAAAGTGCTTTCAGAAACCAGGCCCCATTCTGCTGCTGATCCCCAAGGTAGGGGTTGGCTGGCCGCCCAACAGGGGCAGGGCAGTCTGACGAGGGGGCAGAGAGGAAAAAACCCAAAATCTGTGTAAAGAGCAGTCATTCAGGCCCTTCAGCCAAAGTCTAATGAGACATATTCCAGTTGCCAGGTCAACAGGTCCCCAGTTCCTTGGGCCTCATGCCCAAGCTTGACGATTCCTTCATAGCGTGCAATTCCAACAGTGCCCCAAATTGCTCCAAAGGCCTCCGATGCAATGTAGGCCTCCCTTTCAGCAATGAACAAAGCCATCCTCGGCGTCAGGAACCAATGTTCTTCTCGCGCCTAGGATGGTAAGATCCTAAAGCTCCACAACACGACCCCCCTCCCTCCTCCCCCCCACACACACACGCAGGAGTCAATAAGCCTAGAGGCCTCTGTGGAGGTTGACCAGATATCTCAGTTTTGTCTGGACAGTCCCGTATTTTCTTTTTGGTCATCTATCCCGCCAGAATTTTTTGGGTGTTGGGACGGCCCACCGAACTAGTCTTTTGAGCCCGTAGTTAGTCTGTCCCGTAGCGCCTAGCGGTCTGTGTTGGCTCCATTAACAAACGCCATCTTTCAGGCATCCTGCGCCACTCCGCGACGTGAAATTGCAATCCTACTTCATTTTTGTGTAATATCCCAATTTTTTGAACTTTTGGGAAAGTTTGGTCACACTACCTCAGATTAATGACGAGCTTGAGACTCAGGGTAGGGTGTGGCCCGAAGCAGAGAAGGGGCCAGAGATGAAGGCTTCCAAGTCTCTACTCCCGCTCAGGACACCGGGTGCACCCCTTTCCAGGTTTAACCCTTTCCAAGCATAATCTGCTCACGTTGCTCCAACCTTGCAGGCACCATCCAGGAAACCATCGGCCCTAATTGTCAACGCCACAGGGGCAGTATAGGGGAGGGGAGAAGAACCACAGAGCAGCCTCTGACCCTCTCCCCGCAGGGCAAGGTAAACAATGAATGGTGCGGTCAAAGGAAAATGGCCGAAACTATAAGTAAAAAACACCCAAAATCAGCCCAAAAGAAAGATTCTAGATCAAATGCGGGGTTGAGATCAGGAAAACCAGGTATCTGAGGCCATGAGGGGGAACCACGTTACACACCACGTGCCGGAAACGGGGAGGAGCACAAGCACCAAAACATTCTCGCGGGGCACGTGGCAGACACCAGCAACACCAAATGACAATACTCCCCCCTCCTCCTACACTTCCATGCACCTATAGCGATACTAAGCTGCAAGGCTTCAGCAGGACTAGCGTCACCCATAGGACCCCTACTAAAAGCCACCTTTCTATCCCTCCCTGTATTCGTGAGACCACCTCACCAACATACCCACCACCGATCTGAACACTCCGAATCAAGATGTCAAAGGACAGAAGACCACCCAAGTAGGATTAAAAGGGGTGGGTGGGGGGCCCAACGACTTATAAAAACAAGATCTGTCTAGAGAATAATAATCACCCTCACTCCTCAAATCACTAAAAGATGTTTTTAATTGGGGTCACCTTCCAGTGCCTCACTAGATTGCGACTAGTGTAGTGTTGGGATCACACCCCTAGGGGACTCGATACCATAAATAACGGAGCATGTGTAATGTTTCTGAGTTAACAATCAACCAACCTCTTTCAAAAAACAGGTAACCAAGAAGACAACATAGTGCACCAAAGCGACTTGTCGCAAACCCCCACGAAGAAGGAAAAAAGGACATTTTCGAACTTGTGCCAATAGAAGGGAAAACCTATGGGCACTCAGTGAGGATACTGCTTAAAACCCCCGTGGGGGCACGGTTCCTTCGTATAGTCGAGCTCCTCCATGGCGATGACACCCATGAACTAAATGCCACAAACATTGTCAAATTGGTCAGAAGGAACACAGCCACCGGAGGAGCACAGACCGCTCTGAAGGGACTCACACCTCAAATTACAATATCATGACAAACGTTATGTATACTTGTATGGTTGTGTATGATCTGCCTAGTATTGGGGAACTACAGCATCCACGTAGGGACCTTTCGTATGTCACCTACAATTACATTAAACAGAACGCCAGCATCCCACATGTACTGCTCAGCGCCCTTTTTCATAACACCTGGTATTAACACATGACCTCAGTCGGCTCCTAAGCATCAGCCAGGTCATGCTATGTCTGCTCATTGATGCCATATGCAGTAGGCACAGATAGGCTGTACCTGTCCCAAGAAGTAGCCCCAGAGAAAGCAAAATGCCTAATTCACCTCTACCTGTGTAGGATAAGGGCCAAGATCCAACCCAACAAGATAGAACCCCATAGGGTAGTTGTAAACCTGACCTGATATGACACCAACCCAACATCGCTATACATCTTCACTGAATATCCAAACCAAGCTTGACAGAATGCGTAGGAAGGGTACCATAGAGGAGGATATCACCTGGCCCCAAGATATCCTGGAGAAGAGGTTTTTGGAGGTAGCCAAACCCCCAACTCAGTGCACAAACACATCCGCTCCAGTGTCCATCTGTGGACTGAGAGTGGCTCTTAGTGCATCGTGGTCGGTCTTCTTCAACAACAAGTGGTCTCCCGACATAGAATTCCTGTTTAAGGCCGTCCAGCTCGGACATAAAAAGGGGAATGGGTCGCATGGGGGAGGGTTTAATGAAAGTATGGCTGACCCATGTCAGGAAATCTGGGACACAGAGGTGGGTGGATACACTTGGTTAGAAGAGAAAGTTCAACCCCTGATTGTAAGGAAACTTACCCTGTATTCCTTATCTTTCAGAGGAAAAGGAACACTTTTGATTGGCATGAATGCTAACTGCAAAGTGATTTTACATATTCCGGATATACGATGGGGCACCTCCACACTTATGGATTTTTATTGACAGTGCGGCGAGCACGCCTATACTCAGCTGGTTCCCAGATGGAGAGGTTTGTGTTCCCTGGTAACCTTGCACACCCAGACCCTGGTCAGTCCTGTAGAAGAGCAAACAGAGTTGTACCTGCACCCGTTAAAGAAAGAGACCACCTTGCTGCACCAAGCTCGCGAAAGGAAATCGGCGTACTATTTTGGCTGAGCTCAGCTCAAAGATATTCCAGAAGATTCCATCCCCCTAACAAAGGCATTCTTTTCACAACTAGGCGGTCAACTGCTCTGCTTGGTTTTGGCTGGTCAGAGGCCACGGATAGCATGGGATACACTTACTCCCCTACGAGCGCAGTGGATTTGCAGTCCCCGACTTTTATTTATACTATCTGGTCGCACAGGCTCAGTTCGCATATCACTGGTTTCACCCAGACGCACGCATACCTTATAGCAAACCCGAACAGGACTTGTCCGATCCTACCCCTCTGGAGGCAATATTCCCACAGGGTATCCGGCTGGATCCCAATGATGTACAAACATTGTCCACTACATGCTGGGCCTGGTGGAAGCTTGGCCTGCTCCTAGGCTTCGGCTCTTTGTACTCCCGTAAACTCCCGATATCCCAAAACCTATGGATACCATCTACATCTGGGAAAGTGGTCCAACGCACCTTAAGTAAACTGCATCTGCACACATTCGGGGGATCTTTTCCCAGATGGGCATGTCGCAACCCTTGCTGCCCTTACTGCGCATGCAGAGATGTCACATATGGACAGATTTATCATGACTAGGCTACTGGGTGCCCTGCGCTCGACAGTCCCTTCCTTTCCCCTCCCTCCAGACGAACTTACCCCTCTTACACTGTTGATAATGGACCATGACGGATCACACCTTGTCACCAAACTATATCGTGCTTGTATGGCGCTCAAACAGGTGCGAGACAGAGGGGCGCGACGCCATTGGTAGGAGGACCTGGGACAGCCACTCTCTGACAAAGAATGGGCCTGTAGCCTTGAGAAAATCAAGAAGGTCTCCCCCAACCATCGACATAAGCTACTGCACTTTAAGTTCGTCCATAGAAGCTATATCACACCTGTCGAAGTGGCTAAATACGAACCCTCCAAAACATTCTAATGCCCCAAATGCCAAATAGTCGAGACTGACTTCGCACATATGACCTGGACCTATCCAGTCAAATCTGCTTTCTGGGCTTCGATATTTCAGATGTTGTCTGACATGACCTCCATACCTCTACCTCTTGCGCCTACCCCCAAGCTGGCCCTGCTGGGCATTGTCTGTGACATTTCAACCTGCTACTGCAGGTTCGTAGCGATAGCATTACTATTAGCCAAAAGGGAAATTGCAATGCATTGGGGAGCCCGACAACGCCCCACAACAGAAGCATGGCTTTGCAGTATGGCGTACTGCGATATGCAAACAGAGGTATACTCCACCCTTCAACCCCCCACCTCCTGGCCCAAGGATATCTGGCACATATATGGTACATATCTGCTAACCTTGCAACACGACTCCACTGCCTCTTCCCCTGTGACTGTATCGGACCGCGACGAGACACCTCCTGCCCCATTGCCCCCAACTTCACTGAGTGAAACCCATTGAATACCACATGCGCACGCTCCGCATGGCGTACACTGCTTCAGAGTGCCGGACCTCCCCTCATTAACCCTCAGTTTCATAACCTTCTTTTCTGATAAACACTTACCTTGAGTTTCTATGCGGTTATACCTTCTTCCCCCCCTGCCCTCATCCCTCCCTGTTTTCCCTCGTAGATCTGTCTTATACTATATAGCCTGGTCGTCTTTCTTGATGTTCTTCGTTGCAATGGAGAGCATGTACAAGTTACTCGCTAGAGGCATCACTCAGTTAAGCCCATTGTTCTGTAACTGCGTACTTTGACAATGTACTTAGGCACGACTCTCCTGCTTCTCTCCGGAAACGCAGAAACCAAGCTATCTTCTGTTATGTATGTCTGTCTTTTGATTTTGTTTTCTGTAAATAATAAAATCAATAAAAAAAAATAAAAAGAAATTCTTGAGCATCTTCTTTAGAATTAAGAGTACATTGTGTGTCACCAGTATATAGGTCAACACAATCACGTATACCTGTCACAGAGTGACATGGATCTTTCTGGGCTCGCACAGTCCTCAGTGAAGTTGGCAGTGCTCTACGTAATGGTTTATCTTCATTTTGCTTAATTCCCTGTGTCACTGGAGGTAACACAATGAGGGCATCGAGAACTACATTGCAATAACATCCATCTCCAGATACATTAGAGAACTGACATCCAGTCATTTTTGCTACATGTTCTGCTTTCTCTTTTTTCAATAACTTTTATTTTATATTCTCCTCTTTTCAACCTGCCCTTTCCTCACTTTACTAAATGTACCTTTAACAATGATGCCATGTGTTTCGTAGATTGGGTATTGACCCAGATGAGGAGTATACAGACTTCTCGATCGATTATACTCTCTGACACATGAGCTGTCTGCATTTACTTTGCTAGCATCAAAATCTACTCGGTACAGCCCTGAAAGTGACCTAACGTAAATATAAGAAGTCCCCTCTTCGAAATCTTTTTGGGCCTATGTTTATAAGTGCAGCATCTAGACTTAAATCTTGAGACTTATGTATGGTGACAGTATACACCAAATACAGTAGAAACTGTTCCCTACTCACATTAAATAATAACTTCTATTTGTAAAGCACGAGCATATCACCCCCTTAAGGATTTCAAGGTGCTAGGGGCGATCGGGAGATTAAGTAAGCTAGTGCCCAGAGTCACATGATGCTGAGCTGAGCTGCCACCGGCGATTAAACCGTGAGCCCCGTGCTCCGTATTCAGCCTCTCTGGCCGCTGCGCCACACCTCTTCCTACATTACATTACATTCAAATCTTTCACTAGCAGCAACCTAGCACTACACCTATTTGTTCTGGCTACTCTAAATAGTCAAATATTTTCACAATGTACTCACTCTCACTTTTATTAGTATATGTGATGAAGCCTATTACATCTCCCATAGCACCATTCACTAAGCCCTCCTCGACATTCAAATTTCGAGGCAGAAGGATTTTACAATTTTTACAGAGGCTTAGATTTTTCTCTTAACATGCTTTGCGAGATACAGATTTCTCAAGTCCCTCCAGCTTCTTTACCACTAATTGACTTAGTAGTAAATTTATGCCTTGATACTCCATTTTGTCTTTACATGAAAGGTTAATAATGTCTTCTTTCTCTAACATCAGCATTTCTATATTGAACTGTGCACACTTGTCACTGTGCACAAAGTTGGCATGAGGCACCCAGTCTCTTTGTAACATTCAAGGTGCTCCTCCATTATAGCTCCTGCAGACTTGTGTTATGAGTAAAAATATTTAAAAGTATTACTCTCAAGAGCTGACTTAGCCTTTCTG
This sequence comes from Calotriton arnoldi, assembly GCA_963921515.1. Classification (NCBI taxonomy): domain Eukaryota; kingdom Metazoa; phylum Chordata; class Amphibia; order Caudata; family Salamandridae; genus Calotriton; species Calotriton arnoldi. The sequence continues at coordinate 1,925,702 of CAWUFW010001731.1, forward strand.
TGACTATTCCCACGCTAATGTCCTTCAATATATTTCCATACCCCATAATTTGCCACCTGTCTCTATTCCTAGTTAGTTCTTTGTATTGGACATTCAACCAAATGTTGATATTTACAAAGCTCCCTAAAAGCTACTTGGTTTGCTCATGGAACAGTTTATTAAAAACTGGCGTACCTTTCACAGGTGTCAGCTAAAGTAGATCCCCAAACACTGGGCCCGATTCACAAAGGCAATCTGAAGCAAAAGTCTAACTTTACGACTTTTGGTATTCAAAGAGGTCATTTACGAGTAGTATCTTTACGTCCGCAGTCGGGCCGTACTCTCTGGCTCGGGCCTTACTCTCCGGCTCGGGCCTTACTCTCCGGCTCGGGCCTTACTCTCCAGCTCGAGCCGTACTCATCGGCTTGAGCCGGATGAAGTATAATCAATGGGCCGGTATATAATAACAACTTTAAGGAAAGTGTGATAAATGGTAGAGGAGGTCATGAAAATCAGTTTGGGCAGGGAAAAGGGTGTGGCCGGACACTACATCATATCCCAGAAACGTTTGCTCTTTTTCTTCATGGTACATGCAGTCCATGATTTGCGCTCCCTCAGTGTTGACTATAGTGTCACAATATACAGTCAACACTAAGGGTAGCGCAAATCATGGACTGTATGTATCAATTGCAAAAGAGCAAACTTTTCTGGGATATGATGTAGTGTCCAGCCACACCCTTTCCCTGCCCAAACTGATTTTCATGACCTCCTCTACCATTTATCACAGGTTCCCAATGTTCCTTTTTGTAAAACATTTTATTCCGACCCATTGATTACACTTCATCCGGCCTGAGCCGGGGAGTACGGCCCGGGTGTGGAGAGTGCGGCCCGGGTGCGGAGATTCCTGCCCGACTGCGGATGCATTTATGTTTCTGGCCCGCCTGAGAGTGGTCCATGATCACTGCACCTTATTCTTCGACACCCCAGAATCGGGTTGGGACTGGCTCGAAACACAATACCCAAATGCCCGTCGGCCCCCATCCCAGGTCACATCGCAAAGTCCCATGTGGAAAAACCAATGACGCCGGATGGGTGCTCCGCGGCCATCCTCCAGGGCTGCTCCTTCTCTCCAATAGGCATTGCGAGAGTGCCATGCAGTGATTGAAATGGTGACTTTGGCCGGATGAGGACGGCTCCACGGTCCATCCCAGCTCATCCAGTGCTGCCGTCTCAGACCCGAACTCCAATGCGAATATGGCCCTCTTCCCGCTGTAATGCAGCAAACTTCGGACAATGTAATATGACTCTCCAGTGGCCACCACCTGGGTACAGGATTCAAGACCCATACTGTGGGGAGGACACAGATGTCGACCCGGACCCTTCTCGTTTTCGCTGGACTCGCGTATATTGTGTCTGATGTTATACCATGCACTAATGTGTTTCTTTTTCTTTATCGATCCGGTTTATATTTTCCTGACAAATGTCAGTTTTACTGGTCTACTGAACGTTCCTCACTTGACCTAATGTTGGGAGTTGTTCAAAGGAGTTTTACCACTGCCATGTGCTGTGGGATTGCATCATATCCGGGGTGGGGAAGGGTAGGGGACTCTTACTGATTCGATCACTGTTCCCATTGTTTTATAAATTTCAACGGTAACGAATACTTTCACCATATTGACGTGGAATGTCAAGGGGATGTGGTCTGCCCATAACTGGCAGCGTAATAATTCCCAAATTAACTGACGTAGAGTCTCACCTCTCCTCTACTGAGTCCCATAAGTTATGAATGAAATGGAGGGGACAGCTGTTCGCCACTGCATTTTCAGCCTTTGCAAGGGACTCTGTGGTCTGGATATGGACTGGGACCCCGTTTGATGTGGTGGATACCAGGATAGATGTCAATGGCTGTTATGTGTTTGTACACAGGACCTTAGACGGTAGGCCTTTAGTATTGGGTAGTATTTATGCTCCAAACTCAGACCAAGATGTCTTACTCTCACATCTCTCGTCTGTGTTGGCGACTGGTCTCACTTGCCGTGGGTCATTGGTGGTGACTTCAACGCAGTCATGTATATATATAGTTGGACTGCTCCCACCCCCCAACTCGGGCTCCCCCCTTTAGGCAGGCGAAGGCACTGCAAGACTGGACGGCAAACTGGTCACTATCAGATGTGTGGAGAGAACTGAATGCAGAAAAGTGTGAATACTCCTTTTACTCCCCTCCACATAAATTACACTCCCGCCTTGATAGCATTTTCTGCCCCTCACATATGCTCCTGAGCATCACCGACTCCACTTATCTAGGCAAAACCCTGTCTGACCATGACCCTCTGGAGATCATAATGTCCTGAAGCCTTATTCCTACCCTGGTCTCCACCTGGCTGTTACAACCCCTCAACCTAGAGGATGATGTATTTGAGGATACTCTGGCCACTGCCATCACCAATTATTTTGTTGAAAACACTAACACTGCTTTATTGCTTCTGACTGAATGGGAAGCGTTCAAGGTGGTCATACAGGGGGTGTCTTTATTCACAATGGCCGGGGCACGACACTCAGTCCTAAGAGACCTTACTTCCTTTGAAACATAGTTGGGACAGCTTGAGCTCGAGATAGTACATGATGACTCCAAGACAGAGGAAATATGTCACTGTCGTGTCCGTTATGCAGAACTGCTGGAACGCCTGAAAATTATTGACCACAACGCATACACACTCAGGGGCCGATTCCGATCTCGGCCGGTAGGGCTCCGAATCGGATCCGGCATTACCGGATCCGATTCGGAGCCCTGTTTCCCGACCGAGTCGGACGTGCGTCCGAGCGAGTACGATGTGAGCGGACGCGAAATCGCCGACCGACTCGCTTCGCAGGACCCAACCGCACTGACCGACTCGCACGGACTCGACTCGCACCGCGCAATGGAGACGTTCCCGGCCAGGTAAGTACGATGCGCGCCCGGGCAGTCCGACCGACTCGCGCCATCCGGCTCGAGAAGAGCGGTCGAGCCGCACTTTGGGGGTCCATGTCGGACCCCCCGTACGCGTAGCCGTGCGAAGTCGCACACAGGGGGGACCCATGGGTCCCCCTACCTGTGCATGTACGGCACAACCCGCTTCGACGCGTACCCGCTGTAGGGGGCGCCCTTGTTCGCCTCGCACCCATTGAGTCAATGGGAGCCCGCATACGCGTTGTACGACCGGCTCCCATTGACTTCAATGGGAGTCCGACCGACTCGAGTCCGATAACATGCGAACGCATCGTACTCGTTCGGTCGGACTGCTAGGGTCCGATTCGGTCGGAAATCTCTCCGGGTCCGGCTCGGTTGGAGTGATTTCCGGCCCGAATCGGAATCTGCCCCAAAGACTACAAAATGAAGGAGAGAGAGCCGGTGCACTTTTAGTGCGTATGATCTGCCCACAATTGTCCTCCACCCCTGTCCTCTCAATTCGTGCAACCACTGGCACCCAACATATGACACAACTAGACATCGATATCACCCTCAGAGACTATTATGCCCATCATTATAGACCTCGCCCGGCACCATCCCCCATTGCCCTTGCAAACTTCCTGGATGGGCTGCACCTACCCCAAGTGCCAATGTCACACTGCGCAGACCTTGTGGCCCCATTGATGCAGGCAAAAATCCGTAGTGCAATCACAGACCTCCCCCACAATAAAAGTCCTGGACCGGGTGGCTTGCCCGCTGAATTTTATGCCACCTTTGCTGCCTGCCTGGTACCTCATTTAGACAAGCTGTATAACACTTCTCTAGAGCTAGGCACTCTTCCACCCACAGCCCTAGTGACACCTCTACCCAAACCCGGCCGTGAGCCAGAAGACATGTTCTCCTATAGGCCACAATCATTATTATAAACCGAATGCAAAATACTGAGCAAAATTCAGTCGAAAAGGCTGCTTCCCATACTACCAGACATAGTTCACCCTGACCAGAAGAAATTCATCCCCGTCATAGCAGCTCCCTAAATATTAGACGCTTCTATCAGGTGTTGAAGGCTGCTAAATCTACTTACCCAGATGCAGGATGTCTCTCCCTTGACATCCAGCAGGCATTCAATATCCTTAGCTGGGATTGTATGTTTGCTACCTTACCCAAATTCGGCATCGCCCCAACGTATATTAAATGGATCAAACTTCTATACACTGACCCCACGAGCATGGACGGGGCTCTATATATGATCCACTTATTCCATTTACAGAGGCACCAGGCAAGGGTGCCCCTTGTCTCTACTATTGTTTGTACTTGCAATGGAATCCCTAGCGCAGGGTCTCTGACAAATAGCCCGCGGATGGGGCATAATGCAGGGGCCCCAGTGTTATGCCGTATCCCTGTATGTGGATGACATTATACTTTATTTGCGTGACTTGACTATGGATCTTACACCACTCACTGCCAAACTCAGCCTTTTTGGAGATCTCTCCGGTCTCCGAGTGAACCATACCAAGTCCTATGCCTTCTCCTTTAGGGAACGAGTCTTGGTTGATACATTATCATTGGGCACTTCTCCATTCCACTTGCCTCCCATACGTTTCGTTACTTCGGGGTACAGATCTACCGGGCCCCGGCTGAATTGCTAGAAGGTAACTTAACTAAGACCATCAACTCTCTCGACTCACAGGTGCGATTTTGGATCACTCTACCTCTGTCAGTAATGGGCCTGGTTGTGCTCCCTAAAATGGTGATGCTCCCTCGGCTGCTGTATTTTTTGAGAAACTTACCTATAGTAGTCCTTCTGACATACTTTAGACAACTTGATACGCTACTCACTGACTTCAAATAGGATACAGGGAGACACAGAGTAAGCCTGACTAAACTGTAATTTCCCCTGGACAGGTGCGGGATGGGAGCCCCTGATTTTTGGTCCTATTGTTATGCCGCTCAATTACAATGATTGGCATACCGACTGCCAAAGCTTCCATCTTACAGAAATAGATTATACTCCATGGATGCTACGGCAGGGTAAACTGCATGCCCTACTGCTACTGGGTGTGTTGCGTCCTCCGCGTCTGCTGCTGCTCTTAATAATGCATTAACGTATTGGAGACAGGCTCTAAAATACGCATAGACCGCTACACATTATGCTCCAAATATACCACTACGAGGGTTGCCGACACCTATAAGCCTGCTCACCTCCCTTAAACTGAAATCCTGAGAGTCGGCTGACATTCACACTCTGGGAGATTTATATTCCAATGGAGAACTAATGTTCCATCAAGAACTTACCCAAACCCATGATTTGCCCACCTCCCTCTTCTTAACGCATGCAACAATTTCACGCTATATCCGGACATGGTGTTGAGACAGAATATTGAGTTGGAAATGTTGACTTACACAAATATCGAGTTGGAAATATCGTGATTCAGAAATATCGACAGCAAGAATATCGTGGTCAAGAATATCGAATTTAAGGTACGAAATATCGTTTTAAAAAATATAGAAGTCATTAATATTGTTTGCAAAAATATAGTTGTTTAAAATATCGATTTTTTTAATTAGTATTATGTATTTTAGTTTATATTTAAATGTATGTGATGTATGTTTTTTTATATATGTTTTAAATTTGTAGTTGTTATGAATTTTATTTTAATTAAATTTTGCATTTTTTAGTTCCGTAGTGGGTTGTGGGTTTATAGGGGAATAGGGTGGGAAGTAATTTAATTATAATAAATTAATGATTGTTTTTTATTTATTTAATTTAGATTTTATAGTGTTAATTGTGGGAAGTAATTTATTTGTAATTAATTATTAATTGGTTGATAAATATTAATGAATTGATAGTTAATTATGGTAATTGTGTGATTTTTTTTTTTTTAGGTGTGGGTTGTGGGGTTTATGAGGTAAAGGGTGGGAAGTAAATTATGTTTAATTAATAATTAGTTCTTAATTAATATTAATTGATTGAAAATTAATTATGGTAATTGTGGTTTTTTTTAGGTGTGGGTTGTGGGGTTTATGGGGTAAAGGGTGGAAAGTAATTTATGTTTAATTAATAATTAATTGTTAATTAATATTAATTGAAAATTAAATATGGAATTTGTGTAATTAGTTGTAGGTGTGGGTTGTGGGGTTTATAGGGGTAAAGGGTGGGAAGTAATTTATGTTTAATTCATTAAAAATTAGTTGATCATTAATATTAACTGATTAATTCATATTTAATTAGGGTATTTGATTATATTTTTTGTGTGGGTTTTATTGTTATAGGGGTACAGTGTGGGGAGTAAATTAATTTTACTTACTTTATAATTAGATGTTAAATACTATTAGTTTTGTAATTGAAAATGTTTTAATTGTGTAATTTATTTTTACAGTTTAATTTTAGCTGTGGGTTGTTACCCCTCTGCAATCCAACACTTTAATGTTTTTGTTTCTAACAATTCTAATTAAAAATATTTATTTGTTTGGAAATTATTTTGTATTTTATTTAATATATTATTTGTAGGTATTTGTCATATGTCCCTACTTTTACAATTATTGGAGTGGGAATAGTAATGTTTACCCCTCCGCTATCCAGCACTTTCCCTACTGTTGCACAGACTGGTGTGGGAATAGTAATTTATACCCCTCTGCTATCCAAAACTTTCCCTACTGTTGCACTCACTGGAGTGAGAATATTAATTGTTACTCCTCTGCAATCCAACACTTTCCCTACTGTTGCACAGACTGGTGTGGGAATAGTAATTTTTACCCCTCCGCTATCCAATACTTTCCCTACTGTTGCACTTACTGGAGTGGGAATATTAATTTTTACCCCTCCGCTATCCAACACTTTCCCTACTGTTGCACTCACTGGAGTGGGAATAGTAATTTTCACCCCTCCGCTATCCAATACTTTCCCTACTGTTACACTCATTGGAGTGGGAATATTAATTTTTACCCCTCCGCTATCCAACACTTTCCCTACTGTTGCACTCACTGGAGTGGGAATATTAATTTTTACCACTCCGCTATCCAACACTTTCCCTACTGTTACACTCACTGGAGTGGGAATAGTAATTTTTACCCTCTGCTATCCAACACTTTTCCTACTGTTACACTCACTGGAGTGGAAAATTTAAGTTTGAAGATTTTTAAATAGTTTAATGTTTTAATTTATAATAGATTGTTTTTTAATTTCGATTTTGTTATTGGTGTGTGTTGGCGCACAACACGCTGGGAGGTCACAACTGAGTTCGCTGCTGCCTGCCAAATAAAAGGTGAAATACGATTGTGTGTGGCATCTTCACTCTGGGAGCAGTTTCGATTGGATATGTAGTGGTCCGCTCTGGCCACGAAGACGCCCCACTGCAGACTGCAGCAGGTCCTAGCGCCTTGAATCTGAGGCGCGCACTAGGAACATCGTAGCCGCTTTGGTCAGGCAAGAGTCAAGCAGCCAACCAGTTCTGTCCACAACAGCGATCCGATGGGATGGTGAAATCAGTGGAGGGAAAGGAACGGCAGCATCCATTATGGCAATATCTATCTGAACTACGTTAACCAAGGTGCACTGCATGCACACGCCCATGTGGGCGGCACTATGTGACATAAAACGTGATGAAAAATTGCTCAGCTGTTTCTCCACTGCAAAGCCAAGCCAGTGACAAAGGGAGAGTACCCGAAACGCATATGGCGTAATTGGCGCACAACACGCTGAGAGGTCACAACTGAGTTCGCTGCTGCCTGCCAAATAAAAGGTGAAAAATACGATTGTGTGTGGCATCTTCACTCTGGGAGCAGTTTCGATTGGATATGTAGTGGTCACGCTCTGGCCACGAAGACGCCCCTCTGCAGACTGCAGCAGGTCCTAGCGCCTTGAATCTGAGGCGCGTACATAGGAACATCGTAGCCACTTTGGTCAGGCAATAGTCAAGCAGCCAACCAGTTCTGTCCACAACAGCGACCCGATGGGATGGTGAAATCAGTGGAGGGAAAGGAACAGCAGCATCCACTATGGCAATATCTATCTGAACTACGTTAACCAAGGTGCACTGCATGCACACGCCCATGTGGGCGGGACTATGTGACATAAAACGTGATGAAAAATTGCTCAGCTGTTTCTCCACCGCAAAGCCAAGCCAGTGATAAAGGGAGAGTACCCAAAACGCGTATGGCGTAATTGGCGTACAACACGCTGGGAGGTCACAACTGAGTTCGCTGCTGCCTGCCAAATAAAAGGTGAAAATTACGATTGTGTGTGGCATCTTCACTCTGGGAGCAGTTTCGATTGGATATATATATATATATATATATATATATATATATATATATATATTCACTGAAAAAACCATAGGTTTTAGGGACAGTTATAGTTAGTTGGACATTTCACTCGTACAAAACCCTTGAAATTCCCCCGTTATAGTTAGTTCAGCTAACTATAACTCGCGCCCCGCAATGCACTGCTGATGACGTCACATATTACATCACTCATGACATGGTCAGTGACATCACTGATGACACTATGCATCTCAAATGACATCACTGATGACATCATCCAGTGACTGTGTGTTTCTGTAAAGTTTAAATATTTTTAATATATATCGGAAAAGACGTATTGAAGAATGAGTGGGTGAATAAGTGTCTGTATGGATGATTTAGTAGGTGCGTGACTGACTCTATAAGTGAGTGATTTAACGTATCTTACTGAATGCATGGGTTAGTGACTAAACTGGGTGAATGTCTGTATCCGTCTGTCTGTTGCTGTGTAAGTGGCTGCATGTGTTTGTGAATAGCTACATGAGTGTGTATATGAGTTATTGAATGGTTGTCTGAGTATCTGTATGGGTGCCTGAGTGTTTGTGTGGGAGGGGTGTGTGCGACTCTGTGCATAGATGTGTGAGTGGGTGATTCACTGGGTGGATGGTTTCAAGAGTGCATCTGTGATAGACTGTATGGGTGGGTAAGTGTGTGTAAGAGTGTGTTAGTGAGTGAATGTATGTCCCAGTGGTACTTGTGTGAGTAACTACATATGTGAAAGGCAGTATATATGTGTGTTGGAGTATATAAATAGCTATAAGCGAGAGTGAGTGATTGTGATAGTGGCTGTATGGATGAGTGTGTGCTTGTATCAGTGATTGTATAAGAGCGTAACAATGTGCTAGTATTTGTATGATTAAGTGAGCTGGTGTGTGTATAACTGTATAGGTGAGTAAATGGCAGTGTGTTTAATTATTTGCATGACTGACTAGGTGTGTGAGTACCTCTATGGATGAGTGGCGGTGTTTGAGTGTCTATATAGGAGTAAGAGTGCATATGATAGTCCTGTACTGAGTGACCATAAGTATGAGTGACTGTACGGGTGAGTGAGTGGATGTGTGTGTGTAGACCTAAGAATCAGTGAGTGGGTATGTAGTTATTGGTGTTGGAGTGTCTATGGTTTTGCGAATGGCAGTGTGTAATTTAGATTGGGTGTATCAAAGGTTATATTAGGGTGTGAAGAGCTGCATCAGATTATCACGTGGATGATGTCATCAGTGATGTCATTTGAGATATCATCAGTGATGTCATCAGTGATGTCACTGACCATGTCATGAGTGATGTAATATGTGACGTCATCAGCAGTGCATTGCCGGGCGCGAGTTATAGTTAGCTGAACTAACTATAACGGGGGAATTTCACGGGTTTTGTACGAGTGCAATGTCCAACTAACTATAACTGTCCCTAAAACCTATGGTTTTTTCAGTGAATTTCAAAGGTTTTTTAAATGCTAATTTCTAACTATAACATATCTGAAACCTATGGTTTTTTCAGTGAATTTCAAAGGTTTTTTAAATGCTAATTTGTAACTATAACTGTCCCTAAAACTTATGGTTTTTTTCCTTTGAGGCCCCCACCCATTAAATTATCCCCCCACCATGCCCCCGGGACTTGGGCCACCCGGGGCCAATTAACATCGAAGCGCGGGAGACCGCGCTTGATTTTTTTTCGGCAGGATTCGCGCACCCTGAGCGCATCCAACGCGTTTACACCAGGGGGCCGCGCTGGGAGTCGCGCACCCAACGCGTTCACACTAGGGGCCGCTCAGCGGCGCGCTGGGTGCTGCGACTCCTTATTTTCCCGTAAAACTTTTGATAGCTCCTATCACTAATTTGTATTCTCCCGGGGACCCCATCCCCGGGGTTTATATAATGATGGAGACCGTGAGGGGAGCCCCAATGCCCCCACGGTCCCGCCGGCTCCCCGCGTCCTTCGAGAGCCGGCATTGCTTTCCCACATGGGGAGCTACATGCAGCTCTCCGTGTGGAAAGCAATCTGCTTTAGATATTGGAAGAGAGAGCAGGTTTTCCTGCTCTCTCTTGCAATATCCAAAGCAGTTTGCTATGGCAGGACGGGAACCGCGAGGCTCCCGTCCTGCCATAGCAAACTACAGTGTCCCGGGGGTAGGCACCCCGGGACACTGCAGGAGCCGGCCCTGGGGGTGGCGGTCCCCAGCGCCATCAAGGGCCTCCAGGAGGGGGCCGCGCGGCCCCCTCCCTTAAATTGCACAGCCCCGGGGAGGTGGTGGTCCTCGGGGCTCTGGGAGTCCGTAATGGACCCCACATTTATTTTATAGGTGCCCCGGGAGGTGGTGGTCCCGGGCGTGTGGGGGCTGGAGCCCCCACACAGGTTTTTTTAAATAAAAAGAAGCCCCGGGGCTTGGGGGCCCTTTGAGGCCCCCACCCATTAAATTATCCCCCCACCATGCCCCCGGGACTTGGGCCACCCGGGGCCAGTCTAACATCGAGCGCGGAGACGGCGCTCGATGTTCGGCAGGATTCGCGCACCCTGAGCGCATCCTGCCGATTTTTAAAAATTTTTTTTTTTTGCCCAGGGGGTCCTTGTGGGACCCCTGAGAAACCTAGGGGTCAGGGTGTTTCTACCCTGCCCCCTTTGTGCGCTTTGCGCAGCTTGTCCCTCGGTTCTACCAGGACAAAATGGCTGCCAACATTTCCTGAATCGGAATGTTGACAGCCAGCTGACAGCCAATTAACATGCAGCTTCGTGATCGGGACGGTGCGCGCAGGGTGCGCTGAGGGTACGCGGACCATACTCGGCCATAGATATCACTAACTTTTACTTTTCATTTTCTCAGCAACTACTGAACGGATTTACACCATTTAACAAAAAGGGTTCTTTCTGAACCAAGAACTACCTCTTTGCCAAATTTGGTGTAATTCCGTTCAGCAGTTCGGGCTGTAGCCGTGTCTAAAGTTTCCTATGGAAAAGTGCATGGGGAAAACACGTTTTGGGACCCCCTTTTTCTCGGCCCCGCTTGACGAATCCCCGAGACTTTCAGGGTAGGAGCGGACCGGAGCGGGCCACAAAGTTTGAAAATTTCGCGAAGATACGTCAACCGGCAAGAGAGTTATTTCAAATAGAATGTCGCGGATTTCCTATGGATAATAGGTTGTAACTATAACTATCCTCCCTCCTGGCTCGAGTTCGTACGGACCCCTGGCGCTCTCAATCCGGTGCAAGTTCCAAGGCAGAGCCCCGCCGTATTAATTACATCCACATTAATCCTTCCGGATTATAGAAACGCACTCACAGTATCGTCTTCTCCAATTAGTTTATTTTCACGAACAAGTAGATCTGGTTGCGAAAACACAGTTTACTATCAGATCATGATCAAGTAAACTGTGTTTACGAAACGCGTCGGTTGTTCCTCTAACTGGATACGTAAGCTTAATTGAGCCACTCTATGCGGTCTCGATTCAATGTGGTTGTGTGTTTTATAAATAAATTCTAAAATACATTAAAATTAATAGTTTATTAATTGTTTTAAAGCAGATATATATGAATTATTATGTGTTTAACTTTTTTAATTAGGTTTATATTTTTTTTAAATTTATATTAAATCTACTTTATTTTTTATATTAATTTTATTATTTAACATTTAATATTTATTATTTTATATGTATATATATAAAATTCGATATTTTGTACAACTATATTTTTTACATCAATATTTTTTTCACTTACCTGTTTAAGTATAGGCAGTCGATATTTTTGCATTCTATATTTTTCATCAATATTTTTACTTCTATATTTTTTGCATCGATATTTTGTCAGTGAACCATCGGGACACACCTGGCCCCCGCAAGCACAGAACCTGAGATGCACTCCTTCATCCAGGCAGTGTACAAAATGGATGCCGAGAGGCTGTATAAGGGACTACATACCCACCTACGTATCTCCCTAACACCTCTTCGCGCAAACTGAGAGGGGACCTTGGTCAAGCCCTAGACGATTAAGAAGGGCACATTTTGACAGCATACTACACCAGAATCCCCTGAAACTCTTGATTTTAGTTTATTCAATTTTCAATATTCCACAGGGCCTATTTCACACCACAGAAATTGCATAGGATTTTCCCTGCGGTGCCCCCCCAACTTCCCCAGGTGCCCTGCACACCAGGCAGACTTGATGCACATGCTCTGGGCATGCCCCTCCCTCAAAACCTACTGGATCGAAGTTCACATCTCTTTGGCGGAATTAGCAGGTACCCTCCACTGGAACACTGCGGAGCACTGCCTGCTGGGTTTATACCTGCGTCCTAACCAGAATAAAACCTTAGCCCATTTTATTGACCTGGCTCTTCTACTGGCCAAACAACAAATCACTAGATGCTGGAAGTCTCCTCATGCCTGTGGTGGGCCGGTTGGCGGGAGAAGTTTGCACTGGAGCGTGGCCGAGGGACATGCAGTGCGAAGAGAGGAATACCTTAGGCTACGAAGCATGGAATCGCTTTGACTTTTGATGGCTATTTGGAATCATACAGGGCTCAGGTAGATGATGACTAGTAATATGCACACTAAAAAAGGAATTCACCAGATTGCCATACTCGTAGCACCTTGAAGTTCCCGCACCAGATCTCACATAGCAGATCATAACTGTGATCATCGGACTGATGCCCTCTCCGGGTAGACTTCCCCCATCTATGGTCTTCTCCCTGTCAACCCCCCCTTCCCATCACCCCGTCACACTCCGACACTACTCCCTCAATAGCACTCACATTCTGCTTCGCAAATGACAGTTCATTAGTCTGGGTTAGGGTGGGGGGTGAACTACTGTTGTAATGTTTCCAACTGTAGTGATTTACTGATATTGCCATATGGATACTTGATCATTCCCTGAGAACTGCCCTCCTCTACTGTATTATGTGGCATTTGTGAAGTTGAAAGTCCTGTACTTATAAGCATGTGTTCCATTGAAGTATGGTGTATTATTGTGAAAATTCCATGCATAACCATTATATGAGGTATGACAATAACTCATTAAGTCTGTTTAAAAATAAATATACCTAGTAATAGGTATTGTGTCCAGTGGGGCACTGGCCTCTTGATGCTGAGCTTTGTTTAGGAGGACAGCTGTAAGTAGAAGAGGGTCTTCCTACTGAGAGATGGAGTGTCTGGGTGTGCAACTGGCCTCTTGATCCTGAGCTTTCTTTAGGGAAACATCTTTATGTAGAAGAGGCTTTGCCTACCAGTACATAGTATGTGTGGTTTGGGACTGGAGTCTTGAGGCTGAGCTTTTTTCAGAGAGAAAGTTCATGTAGAAGGGGCTTGGCCTAGAAATAGGTGATGCGTCTAGTGTGGGACTGGCCTCTTCATGCTGAGCTTTCTTTACGGGAACAACTGTATGTAGAAGAGGCTTGGCCTACTAAAAGGTGGTGTAAATTGTATTGTGCAAAAAGAGGGCAACTAAAGACCCCTTATTTGTTTTGAAAGTCTCTTTCACACACATCTTTTGCACTGGACTGATCTTTTCACAGACAGACCAGTACTCCACCGTAATCACAAGCTACACCTTAGGCAAGCCTCTTCAACAAAACAGCTTTGTACCTGCACAAACCTCTTCACTGACAGGCCAGTCCCCCACCACATACACCACGTATTACTTGACAAAGCTTCTTTTACATATACGTTGCACCCTAAACAGCGGTTTTTATGCAAACAGTGGTCCCCCACCACATACATCACCTATTAAATAGCCAAGCCTCTTCTACATGTAGCTTTCACCCTCAACATAGCTGATCATGGAGACACCTGTTCAGGACCACACACATCACGTATCACTTTCCCAAACCTCTTCTACATACATTTTTCACCCTGAACAGACCTATTTGCAGAGACGCCAGTCCCCCTCAAAAACAAATCACCTAATAAGTGGCCCGCCCTCTTGTACAATACGTTTTTGCTGTGGTTTGATTTTTTTCTTCAGAGTATACCATCTTATCATTAGACCCTATTCTGTTAAAACTATGTATAACCTGATTTTTAAAACATGTTCACATCCTTATCCTACAGACAACGAATTTCAATTTGTTTTCTTAATCTACATTATTAGCTACTACATACTAGGTATTCTTCAGCTTAAACCTGCAACAGACATACCTTCATAATATATAAAAACAGAAATTGGCTCACAGTTTATATCCATAATAAATGTAGAAAAAATATTGCTGTTATATTTTCAATAAGTTCTAGTTATCAACAGCAATTATAATCAATAGAATTGAAGTACAATAACTATGTAAATATGTTAACTCTCAATTGTTCATCTAAAGTGCAACACAATGTTTATAATATGCAACCAATTATGGATTCACAGAAAATGCATATCTATACTGATCTCTGTTTTCCTCCTTCTTTTATCAAGTATTTAAAACATTTCAGCCCACAATCAACATATTCTACACTGTAGAAAGGTAACGTACACATTAGCAAAAGTGTAATGAATGTATACCCAGGACAAATTCCTGAAAAAGAAGCTGTTTGTTCAATGAAGAGATTTGTACCACACTCACATTAGCACGCTTTTGGAAACGAAGCAAAAGAGTCACCTTCTGCATTTCCTCAACAACCAGAGATAAACTCAAGCGAGAAAGGTTATGCATGGGTATATGTATCTGTGGGCTTGAAACTGTAACTCACTCACAAAGCAGCATTCTTTAGTTTGTTTTCTGGGAACAGTTGCTATTAGTTGAATGTAATGTAACGTCTTTTTACATGTGCAGGATTCACAAATCTACTGTGGATCACCAATATGCACGCTTCACTATGTGAAGCTTTATTGGGATCCACAGATCCATCATGGCACTCCGCGCAGCTCACCATGTAACTCTGCGATGGATGTGCGGATCCACAAACAATGTTAAAAAAAATAGAAGACCCCAAAAAGTAGAAGACTAAAAAAAAAAAGGAACTGTTAGGTTACTCTTATCTATTCCTATTTTCTCGCTTCCACTTCAAGTTTGACCAGCATAGTGTGTCAACCTAATAACTTGCTTGATGTGCAATATAAATACACACTCTCCATTACACCCTTCCCCATATACCTTTACACAAGCTCAGTTTCCTTGGCAACCGAATTGAAAATCCTTAGAAGCCATCCACAGGTCAAAAGATCATAAAATGTTGTCAACTCTGCATGTCTGTTTCAGATTCTCATTGGAAATCACCTTCTATAGTTAAAAAATATAAACCTATTAAAAACAATATAACAGTGATGATATATTTTCTCCAATGAAATTAGCAGTTATTAACTACCTAACCATAATTTGGCACTACACATGAGCCATCCGCAACCTTTGCACAGCCTTTGTTTTAATTCTTTTGGCACTCCCTTCACCCTCCATGCTGTTTGTGCACATTCTTTGTTCTACCACTAACTCTTCCATTGACCTGTTTCCCATAGCAGCATCATGGTTAGAGTGTGAATTGTGGGCCACAGCTTTATCTTTTGGGCCATAGAGCATGCCAAACATTGTGGCATTTACAGAGATCTTGCATTTCCCCAAGTGGACTTTACTTGGTTTGGCCACAGAGGTATGGATTGGCATCAGTTGTCCCCTATGATTGAGATTGTGATCACCCAGACCTCATGATTGTGCCCTGTCATGGCAACAATCTAGGCACAATCACAAGGGTTGGACTCAAAGGCATTGGCAACATTGATGATGCTCTTTCCTTAAACTGTCAAAGGCAGAAGAGGCAAATGTCGTCTCAGTTTTGTCCAAATACTAAGAAATCTAGGTTATGCAATGCTTCCACACCTAATATTAAGTTGATAATAGTGCTGAATAATGAAAACGATTAACATGTATGCGACTATTACCATCTTGTCATAGAAAAATGTAAACGGAAAGTCTGCTTATAATCATGCATGAGTATGTACCATCCGCAGTACTCAAAGTTTGTGTTAAAAAAAAGACTAAGAAATCTAGGAGACATGTTAATAAAGCAATTTTGTCATTTTCTCCGTGATCATAGGATGGGGTCCATTTACCACAATAATATCTGCTTGGACATGCCAGGAGTGTACTGAAAGAATGGATACATTCCACAGCAGAAAGGAACCAGATCTTCCTTAACAACATCAAGGACTGTATACAGTTCTACATATTAAGTGTGCACAATACACTATGTAAAAAAGGCTCTTTTCAGAGCCACCCAATGAACAAATGAAGCACTTTCTTTTGGATATTTTTTCTTAAGTATGTTTATCAGATCCTGCGGTTACTCCAAGATGCTAATACCGGAAAAATAACCGAAATAACCATATGTCCATTTTTTTTATGCATCTCAGTGGGATCTAATCAAACTTTTTAATAAATGTATGCCAAGTTTGTCTGGAGATATGGATAACCGTATGTCTATACTTGTGTAAGAAAATGTGTGCTGTGGTCTGTGTAAATGTGTGTCTGTGTTGATGTGAGTGTGTGGGGTTGTGTGAGTCAGTGTGTGTGGGTTTGTCTGTGAGTGTGGAGAGGTGTGGTGCAGCGGCCAGGGCAGCTGACTTCGGAGCACAGGGCTCACGGTTTGATCCCCGGCTCTGGTGGCAGCTCAGCTCAGCACCATGTGACTCTGGGCAATAGCTCACTTAATTTCCACGACGGCCCCCAGCGCCTTGAGACCCATAAGGGTGAGTAGTTCGCGCTTTACAAATACGGATTTACAGTGTGTATGTGGGGTTGTGTGTGTGTGGAGTTGTGTGGGTGTGTTCAAGTATGAGTGTGTGTAGAGTTGTGTGGGTGGGTGTGTGACTGTGCATGAGGTTGAGTATATGTGTGGAGTTGTGTGGGTGTGTGTGACTGTGTGTAGGAATTGTGTGTGTTTGCAAATGTGTGTGTGCCTTTGTGGGTGTGTGGGCGGGTTGAATGAGATTATCAGTGTGTGTGTGGGTGGGGATTGCATGAGTTTGTGTGGCTGTGTGTGGAGGTGTGGGTGAGTGTCTGAGTGTATATGGGGTTGTGTGTGATTGGGATTGTGGGGTTGTGTGGGTTTGTGTCAGTGTGTGTGAGTATGTGG
Organism: Calotriton arnoldi; assembly: GCA_963921515.1. Taxonomy (NCBI): domain Eukaryota; kingdom Metazoa; phylum Chordata; class Amphibia; order Caudata; family Salamandridae; genus Calotriton; species Calotriton arnoldi. Next base: position 1,942,964 of record CAWUFW010001731.1, read on the forward strand.
GGTTGCGTGTGACTGTGTCTGAGGTTGTGTGGGTGAATGTGTAGGGGTTGTGCAGGTTTGTGTGTCATTGTGGGTGTGTGTGGTATTGTGTGTGTTTGTGACTGTGTGTCTGGGTTGTGTGGGGTGTGTGTGGCTGTGTGTCTGTGGGGTTGTGTGAGTGTATGAGTGTGGGGTTGTGTGTGTGTGGAGAGTTGTGTGAGTGTGACTGTGTGTGGAGGTAGTATGTGGGTGTTATGTGTGTGCAAGTGTGTGTGTGTGGAGGGGTGGTGTCTATTTGTGTGTGTCAGTATGTGTGGGTGTGCAGGGGATTGTGTGTCAGTGTGTGTGGGGTTGTGTGTGAGAGTTTGTGTATGTGGTGTGGGTGTGTGAGACTGCAAGGGATTCTGTAGGTGAGTGTGGTGTTGTGTGGGTGTGTCTGAGTGTGGGGTTGTGTTCTTGTGACTGTGTATGCGTGGTGTTCTGTAGGAGTGTGTTTTTTTTTTTTAAACTGCATTTTTTTTGTCCGACGAGCCATTGTAAAGCCTGGGGGGCAGCGATGGGCACTGTGATGGATCCACTGATCCGAAGATCAGGCAAAAAAAAGTCCTTAAACCGTTTTAACCACAGGGGGGTCCCGTTAAGACCCCCCAACCCCTCCAATGGGTCAGTGTACCTTTACCCTGCCCTCTTGTGTCATTTTTATTCAATGTTCTGAGGGCACAGGGACCGATTCCCGCAGTCCCAAGATGGTGGCCACAACTTGCTGTTAAAACTACAGCCAGTCAAACTGCACTGTTGAAACTGCAGATTGGCAGATCCACTGCAAAGGATCTATAGTGGATCCGCAACATGATATATACATTTTGAACCTGATTGTCTCCAAAACTACTGAACGGATTAACACCAAATTACAAAAAGCACACTTTCTGGACCAAGATCTAGCTTTCTGCCAAATTTGGTGTAATTTCATTCAGCTGCTTTGACTGTAGCTGTGTCTAATGTTCCTATGGAAAAATTATGGGATAAAAGCGTTTTGGGACACCTGCACTTTTTTCTCTGCCCCCACTTGACGAATCACTCCAAAAATTACCAGGAAGAAGCTGAGGTGAATGACATTTTTGGGGAAAGTTTTGAGACGATTTGTCAAAATTATTAGCAAACCAAAAAATGCTTTTCCTGTGGAAACGTGGTCCTAACTATAACTACCCAGCGGCAACCACCGTACTCTCACGAAACTTGGACACTCTACTTATTCAGTCATTGAAGTTATGGCATGCTAGATGTCGTCAACATCTGTTCACAGGAACTAAACTTAAGGTGGGTGGGAGCATGAGAAAACAAGTGATTTTTCATTTTAGCTCCCATAGGAAGTTTTGCTCAGATGTACAGCCAAGTGGCTGAAAGGAGTGACACCTTAACTTGGCATAAAATTAAAGGGTCTATCAGAAGGCAATTATTTTTTGGTTTGGTGTGAATCCGTGTTGTAGTTTTTGAGATATAAGCATTTAAAAAGGTTCTAAAGTTGGCTTGAAAGGGATAATACTTTTGTATATCTATGCCATATTAACTCGCAAGTCATGACTCATGAATCCAGTCAATCACATTTTGAATATTTTACAAAATGTGGCTGGCTGTATTAAGGTGCACTTTTTGTTTCCCATCTTTTTTCACACTGTGGAAAAAAATTCCACAGCCTTGTGGGGCCAGCACCAAAGATGGGCAACTCCAGGGCAGTAGTCAATGATATCCAAAAAAGTAAAGTCCAGAGGGGAAAAAAGTGCTTTTACCTGTGTGAGACCTTTGTGAGCTAGCCAGCAGCAATTTTAGGTGCTGGATTTGACCGACATTTTGCCCCTGATTTGCAAGTTTCCCTAGCAGTGTTAAAAAAAAATGCACAAGCAAAGCCAAACTAAAATGAACATCTGAAAGAAACACGTTAGTTATAGATTCCTTACCTTAGAATTACCCCCAGGCGTCAGACTGGATCTGGAAAGTTTTTTCGTCAGCAGTACTCTCGCGTCGGAAGGTGGCGTCGGTCGGCTCCGTGTCAGTCGGCGTCGTGGTCGCCGGGATGACGTCACAGCAGCTACTTAGACACCGCCCTCGTGCACTGACGTCGGTTCTTTCTTTTTCCGCGCCAGCCAGCGCAGATCTGGGAGAAGCGGTACCTCCAGTCACTTTTTGACTGACTTTTTTCTCGACTTTTCTCGACTTCTTTTTTGAGTCTTCGACTCCTGGTGCACGAGGGATGTCCGGCTTCAAGCCAAGCGGTTCCTGTCATCGGATTATGTCGGTGACGGTATTCCCACCGCGTGTGCCACTTTTGCCTGGAGCGCGACCACGACCCCAAGTCGTGCTCCGACTGCCGGTCGATGGTGCCGAAGGCTTTGCGGGTAGCGGTCCTGAAAAGCTGCTTGAGCACCGGCAGTCGGCTCCGTGCCGTTCGAGGTCCCGGTCGCGAGGGAGGTCGAGGGACCGGTCGCGGAGCTACCTACATTCGTCCAAGTCTTCGAAGTCTTCGCACTCGGGGTCGGGTAAGTTGAAGCATGAGAAGAAGTCGAAGAAGCATCGTCGCTCTTCGACTTCTCCTCGTCGGTCAGCCGACCCGACGAGGGACACAGGTGGTGCCCCTCCCGCGGAGCCTGAAGAGTCGACTCTGCGTTTCCCTCCCTTCCCAGGACCCGGAGCGACTCCCGCCCAGCTTTGTACGTTCTACGAGGGGATGCATGCCATCTTTGGGTGGCCCGAACCCGCCAGCACCCCTTCGGGCCCCGCGGACTCGATTAGGGGCCCTAGGCCTTCTCCACCGATGGCTCCGGCGCCGCTGGCCCCCCCTTGGATCCAGGCCTGGATCGGCGCCGGTTGACCTGATTACGCCTCCACCGGCGCAGCTTCCTCCGGCACCACTACCGCGTTAGGATGCCGGTCGATCCCCTGGCCGGGGTCGACCCCGGCCTCCATCCCGACGTGGAGCCGGACCGGTGTCGCCCGACGCCAGATCCGGTGCCGAGTGGGGTTTTGTACCCCTGTTCACTCCTGGGGTCCCTTTTTGACCAGAGGATGAGGAGGAGGACTGGGAGGGGTCAGGTAACCCTTTGACCAACCAGTTGGATGAACAGGACTGGAGAGAGGAACTGGGGGATGCCAGTGGTCTCGACACCTCCCCTGACCTTGGCATGTTGTCTCCTCCTACCGTGGCTACGGAGGAGGGAGCGTCGTACGCAGTGGTGTTGCGTAGGGCGGCCAAGGCTCTCAACTTCGAGCTTCCTACGGTGGCGGTCAGGACTAACCTCCTGACAGGTGCTTCAACCGGCTGCGAGCTCTTCGGAGCCCTTGCTGCCATTTAATGAGGCCCTCACCGACGTCCTTTTGGGCACGTGGTCCAGGCCCAACATGGGGGCTCCTGTGAACCGGATGATTGCCCGACGCCACCGCCCGGCTCCGGGCGACCCCACTTTCCTCTCCCAACACTCCACTCCGGAGAGCTTGGTAGTCCAAGCCTCCACTTCCAAGAGCACGTTCCCTACCGCACCACCGGAAAGGGAATCCAAGAAGCTGGACCATCTTGGAAAGAAAATTTCTCTTCCGCTAGCTTAGGACTGCGGTCGGTAAACACCGCATGTCTCTTGGGCCGTTATTCCCACTCGGTGTGGGATACGGTTGCGCAGGTGCTGCCTCAGTGTCCGGAGGAGGCCCGGACACTACTCCCCCAGGTTGTCGCCACCGGGAGGGATGCGGCGAAGTTTACCATCCCTTGTGGGCTGGACACCGCCGACTCTCTGGGCAGGACCATTTCATCTTCAGTAGCACTTCGTCGCTACGCCTGGATGAGATTGACTGGCTTTTCAGGGGATGTCCAGAACACCTTGATGGACATGCCCTTTGATGGCCGTCGCCTTTTTGGCGACAAAGCAGACAACGCTCTAGAGCGTTTCAAGGACTCACGGGCTACGGCCAAGTCCTTGGGCCTCTCCACCCGCCCTGCGCAATCCGTTTTTCGCCCCTTTTGTGGCTACGGAAGGGGTGCCCCGCTACGTCCCGCCCAGAGCCACAGGCCGCAGCAAGTTACCCAACCTTCGCGTGGGCCGGGGAAGTGGGAACAACCGTCGTGGTTCCGGGGGCCAGTGGGCGGGCCAGTCCACCAATCCCCTCTCTGCAGCCTCCTCCAAACCTTCCTAGTCTGACATTTCGGGCCCATCAAACGCCAGTGGGTGGCAGGATTTGCCATCACCTCCCCCACTGGTGCACCATCACGTCGGACAGGTGGGTTTTGCAAATAGTCCGAAGGGGCTACTCCCTCCCCTTCGAGGCTACCCCTCCAGCCATGCCACCACAATACCACCGCATGTCGGAGGATCACCTGGCCCTTCTCCAGCAGGAAGTTTCGGCTCTTTTGGCCAAGGGGGCCATCGAGCGAGTTCCTGTCCCAGAAGTAGGTCGTGGTTGCTATTCCCACTACTTTCTGGTCCCCAAGAAGGACAAGGGTCTGCGTCCTATCTTGGATCTCAGGAACGTCAACTGCTTCCTCCGGAAGGAGAAGTTCAAGATGTTGACGCTCGCTCAGGTCTTGTCTGCCCTCGACCCGGAAGACTGGATGGTAGCGTTGGACTTGCAGGACGCTTATTTTCACATCCCTGTCCTGCCGGCCCACCGGCGTTACCTGCGGTTCACGGTAGGCCACGAGCACTTTCAGTTCACCGTGCTCCCCTTTGGCCTTACCAGCGCCCCTCGGGTGTTCACGAAAGTGATGGCGGTGGTCGCAGCTCATCTGCGCAGATCAGGGGTTTTCAGTCTTCACCTATCTCAACGACTGACTGTTGAAGGCGGGCTCGCCCCTGGCAGTTGTCTCCCACCTCCAGACTACGGCCGACCTCCTGCATTCGCTGGGGTTCTCCATCAATGTGCCGAAGTCACACCTGATTCCCTCTCAGAAGCTCCTCCTCATCGGAGCGGTTCTGGACACAATGCGGTTTCGGGTCTATCCTCCCGGACAGCGAGTCTGGGATATTCAGGCTATGATTCCGATCTTTCAGCCTCTATCCCGGGTTTCAGTCAGATTGACCCTGAGGCTGCTGGGCCTCATGGCCTCCTGCAACCTGCTAGTCGATCATGCTAGGTGGCATATGCGGGCTCTGCAGTGGGACCTGAAGTTCCAGTGGGCGCAGCATATGGGGAATCTGTCCGATTGCGTCCAGATCTCGGAGGGCACTGCGCGGCAATTGTAGTGGTGGCTCACGAACCAGGATTGGGTCAACGGCAGATCCCTCTCCCTTCCGCAACCAGAATACACAGTGGTGACAGATGCATCCCTTCTGGGATGGGGCGGCCACATGGGAGAGGCGGAGATCAGAGGCCTCTGGTCTCCGGCGGAATCCGGGCTCCACATCAACCTTCTGGAGCTTCGGGCGATTCGTCTTGCATTCCTTCCCTCTGTCCGGGAAAGAGTAGTGCAGGTGTTCATGGACAACACCACCGCCATGTGGTACTGCAACAAACAGGGCGGGGTGGGGTCGTGGACCCTTTGTCAAGAGGCCCTCCGCCTCTGGACATGGCTGGAACATCAGGGCATATCCTTGGTGGTTCAGGGCCGACTCAGCCGCAGGTGCATGATGGATCACGAATGACGTCTTCACTCGGAGGTGGTGCAAGGTCTCTTTCGGCAGTGGGGAGAGCCTTGGTTAGATCTATTCACCACCGAAGAGAACGCGCAATGTCTGCAATTCTGCGTGTTGGAATTTCCAAGGCGGCACTCGCTAGGCGACGCTTTTCGCCGCGAGTGGAGTTGTGGTCTGTTGTACGCCTTTCCGCCTATACCACTTCTGCACAGAGTGCTGAAGAAGATCAGGCGCGACCGGGCCCAAGTCATTCTTGTGGCTCCGGACTGGGCACGGAGAGTATGGTATCCCGAGCTGCTCAACATGGCCATCGATCCTCCGACCCGTCTGCCTCTTCGGGAGGATCTTCTGTAGTAGCAACAGGGGACGGTCCTCCATTCGAACCTGTCCAGCCTACACCTCCTTGCATTGAGATTGAGCGGCGGCAGTTGACGTCATTCGACTTGCCTCCCGAAGTCTGCGATGTAATTCTGGCAGCCAGGCGTCCCGCCACTAAGACGGTATATGCCTGCCGGTGGAACAAATTTGTGGCGTGGTTCACAACAAAGGCTGTGGATCCCCTCTCTGCCCCTCTTTCTGAGGTTCTTTTGTTCCTTCTTTTCTTGGCCTAGCAGGGCTCTGCTCTGGGCACTATCAAGGGCTATCTCTCGGCCATCTCTGCCTTCCTTCGGCTTCCAGATCAGCCTTCCCTTTTCAAGTCCCCGGTGGTAAATCGCTTCTTGAAAGGCATAACTCATCTCTTTCCTCCTATTCCTTTCATTATGCCTCAGTGGGACTTGAACCTGGTTTTAACCTTATTTAATGTGCGCTCCTTTGAGCCGCTTCACAACTGTTCCTGGTGGCCATCACCTCTGCCAGACGGGTGAGTGAGCTCCAGGCGCTCTCTTCTAAACCTCCTTTTCTATCTGTGCATCCGGACAAAGTTGTCCTCAGGACTCGTCCATCCTTCCTGCCTAAGTTCGTCACTGCCTTTCACATTGGGCAGACCATCACTTTGCCCACCTTCTTTCCGCCTCCGCATCCTTTGAAGGAGGAAGAGAGGCTCCACCGTCTGGACCCAAAATGTGCACTTTTTTATTTAGATCGCACCAAACAGTTCCGGGTGGATGACCAGCTCTTTGTTGGGTATGTGGGCGCCAAGAAAGGTCGGGCCGTTTATAAGCGGACTATCTCCCGATGGGTCGTTCTGTGTATCAAAGCCTGCTATTCTCTGGCAAAGAAGGAGCCTCCAGTGGGGTTGCGCGCCCATTCCACCAGGGCGACGGCAGCAACTACTGCTTTGGGGCGAGGAGTGCCTCTCAACGACATCTGTCAGGCAGCTACGTGGGCTTCGCTGCACACATTTACCAAACACTACTGCCTTGACAGTCAAGTCCGGAGAGACGGCTTCTTTGGCCGTTCTGTTCTCCAGGATTTTCTGGTGTGATCTTGGTTTGCAGACCCACCTCCGGGGTTGGTATTGCTGGGGTATCTATTTTAAGGTAAGGAATCTTTCAGATGAACAAGTTACTTACCTTCGGTAACGATATATCTGTAAGAAACATTAGTTAGTTATAGATTCCTTACGGCCCCACCCATCCTCCCGTTCTGCAAACTGATTTCTAGGGTTAAGGACATCCCTTCAGGGCCCTAGTTTTGTGCACCAGTGGTCAGTGTCTTGCATGGCTCTGCGATTCTGGCGGGGAAAGTAGTGTACAGATCTGACGTCAGCGTGCGAGAGCGGCGTCTAAGTAGCTGCCGCGACGTCATCCCGGCGACCACGACGCCAACGACGGACGCAGAGCCGACCGACGCCACCTTCCAACGCGCAGAGGTACTGCTGACAAAAAAACTTTCCGGATCCAGTCTGACGCCTGGGGGTAATTGTAAGGTAAGGAATCTATAACTAACTAATGTTTCTTACAGATATATCGTTACCGAAGGTAAGTAACTTGTTCGTTTGGCTTCGCTTGGACGTAATAGGTGGTGGAGGAAATGTCCCCCACCAACCTGACGGATGAAGTACCTTCCTTCAAACTGTAAATTAGGCCCATAATCTCGACAATGAGATTTAACAAAATTGGCATCACAGATTAATTCAGAGGAGGAGAGGTATTTGCTGAATAGTTCGTTGCAGAGCAGTCCCTAACTTACTGATCTCGGATTTGAAAATGCCACTGTAGATGGGTGCAGCTGTAAGCACTGGTATGCTGAGTATAGATTTAAATTGTACACACAAAGGCACTAATGGGTGCAGGGGGACACTCACTTGGATGACGAGCACGGAGAGGCCTATATACGGGAGCTGGTCATCACGGGGAGGATAGTGGGTCTCACAGAACATACCAATACGAAATGTTACGATTATTAACAATACCTTTAAGCTATTACCCACGTGAAGATACTTCTCTAATGAATGGATTGCTGGCAGAGTGTAAATTGACTGTTTTGGGGCCTCAAGAGGCGATCAACGTTGAAGATGTTCTGAAAGCTGAAATATTGGCGGCTGTGAAAGGCATGTCCAGGGGAGAGCCCCGTAAACGATGTTTGGGATCGAATTTTTTGAAGGTTCTAGCCCTACTAGCGTCACATCTACTAACGATAAACAGAAATATTACCTGCTGGTACTCTAGCCCTGTCATTAAGGAAGGCTGTTGTTATGGTTCTGCCATTCCCGGATATAAATCTGCCAACTTCTTCATACCAACCCAGTTTCACTGCTCAATGCTTCATTATATTTTGGCCCTGCTACCTAAAACAGGGAAAAAAGACTGACCAAGGAATTTTGGGGCCCATTACGATGACGGACAGAAGCCCATCCGTGCTGGTGGCGGAAAACCGTAATGTTTTCCGCCCCAGGTGCGGTCATTGCGACCAACAAATCACAATGGACCTATAGAGGCCATTTTCCGTCCGCCGCTGTCTGTCAGGTTCCGCACGTTTTTTGCGTACGCAAGGGTGGTGGACGGAGCAAACAGAGCAGGACCGGCGTGCGGAAACACGTTCCGTCCGCCAACCAGATCACGATGTTGCAGACATCCCTTCCCCCCGCCGCGTAAAAACCACCACGTTGCGGATGGCGGAAATACAACAACGGAGAGGAAGAGCCGAAACAGAAGCCATCTAAACCACCGTTGTCGCCATGGACCCTGCGCAACAGGCCTTCCCGCTGCACAACCTGCTGCACCTCCGGCAGACAAGACGCCGCCTTGCCCAACAGCAGAGGTACGTACCAAACATCTCCACGCATGCAACCCCTGAACAACTACAACTCCCAGCAAGCGTGGCGGCACCACGATGAATGTGGCAACCTGCCAAATGCAAAGTGCGAGGCCCACCCAATCCCCATGAGTGACCCTCTGTGCCCCAGAAGGCAATTGGGGCCAATACTGAGCCCCGTAGTTGCAGAGCGCGCACACCGCAATATCTAAATATGTACGCCGAAGGCTACCATTGGCTGATGGCTCATCCGCATAGTGTGTGCCATACCCTGGTGGCCCGGAAGCTGCGACCGCAACCCTGCAACATTCAATTGGGGCCAATGCGTGTCATCGCTGCGAATGCCAGCTACCGCGCATGCGAACACATACTGCATTTACATTGGCACCCTGCGAATTACATCACACATCACAACTCATTTCCCAAAGTGATTGGTGCACCCCATGTGTAATGTTGTGGGGCACGAGGCCCACATGCATATAAAGTAACCACACAGACACCGTACATGTATAGGAGAACTGGCCCAGGGCACGTGCATCCAGACCCGTTTGTTGGCAGGGTCACATGTCCAGTGACGCCTGTGCTGGGTGGCAAGCCAGCCCTCTGGGAGTGGCTGGTACATCAGAACAACTAGAACAGTGACCAGCTGGTCACTACACTGTGAAGGGATCAGAGAGTGTGACCTTTGAGTCAAGTCCTCACACACATGGTATGTCCAAGGAAAGGAGAGTGAAATTATATACATATTCATCCCTCGTGGCCAGATGGACATAAATGAGGGAAGGAGTCAAAAAGGACAAAGGGGTCTCGCACTGTACCAATGTTGTGTAATGAAACATCCAATATGTGAACCAAGCTTGAATATCCCTTGACATCTGACTGGCGTCTCTTGGCCAGGGGTCATCTTGTGAAGGGTCAGTGACGTAGGCAGACAATCAGAGGTGTCCATTATCTGCTAATCAGACATACGTGTAATCCCTAGCACGCCCAACACACGTACTGGTGTGGCGTGCAGTGTGCCTAGCTGCCATTGACTGTAAATGTACCCACACACGTCCTGAGTCAGTGCTACTCCAGACCAAACGCCCTATAAAATCCTGCCCACCAGTATGGATGACATGTGATCACCACACCTTGTAATCCTCCTTGGCTTTCATGACATTCCCTGTAGACTGATGTACTTACATACTTGCAAGATTGAATCTCTCTGTACAATGTGTGCGTGATGTAAAGTACTGTCACAGCCTACACTGATATCAGTAGCGCCATACAACAAATGAAATGCACATGAGCGAGTGTCTATGGAGAGATGACGGGCCCTGGACGAGGGTGGCAGAGAGGGAATCCGAGGAGAAGGGCATGAGTGAGAGCATGAGAAGTGTCACGTGCCTGATACTCCCACCTCAGGAAACCTCCTCCTCCCATCAGGAGGACCTTTTATGGAAAAAACACACTTCTTGAGAGTGATCACATCTAGAAAGAGAATTTGGAAGGAAAGAATGCGTCTCCCTGGCAAAACTGAGGAGAGATAAAGGAGGGCCCTGAAGCAGGCCTGGCGAGAGACACAAGTGACAAATCGGGCACGCAGTGGCCCACCCGAATGCCTCGTTGGACCACACAAATAAAGATTCCTGGAGCCGGCCCTGCCTGGGAGTCATCCCAAATGTAGATGGTAGCCATTGATGGTACACACATTGGCCCCGTACCACCACAGGCAAGTGAACCCATCTATAGGAACCCCAAACACTACCACTCCATCAACGTGCAAGTGGTATGACAGGCGGAGCAGATCATCTCACACGTGTGTGCAGAGTATCCGGGTCGGCACATGACTGCTACATCTCGCGGACCAGCAACATCACCCCCGCTCCCAACCCACACATGCCCAGTGACGATGACAGTGGTGAGGAAGAAGGCCTTGACCAGCTTCACCAGATCGTCAACTACTTCTGTTGTGTGAATCAACAATGAGCGAATATGACTGTGTCTGTGTGCCTTGCTGTTGTCTCACAGACTTTGACAAATGTCCCTGAGCTTCCGTACACATACTGGACTATGCGCAGGATTTGAGAACTTGTGCATGCAGGGACTGAGCACCCCTACGCTCAGGACACCATTGCCATGTTGCCTCACTTGCTCTCCTACTCATTCTGAGGCATTGAAGTGCCTGTACACAAGCAGACAAGTTGAAGACAAGAAACGTTTCCAAATGTGAAGTTTTACTACAGTGTCAAAGCATGCAACATACGTGCCACAACAGTTTGAAAAGGCATGAGTACCTAACCAGTAACCACAGTGACATATCCATTTAACATGAAGCAAGATGTTGCATCAATAATCCCTCTGGACATAGAATCATGAGCATATCCCCCACCCCTTGCAGGAAGGAGTTGCATGGGATGTCCTTGGTCTATGGGCTTTGTCAGCAGAACCCATTACTCAGCCTATATATGGTGAATTTGACTCCACATTTGCTGTGTCGCTCTCATCACTAGATGGATCACCCTCCAAGTGTGGGGCATCTAGCCCGCATTCCCATATTATCTAAAGGGGATCTGTGTCCTCTTGCAGCTGTGAGACTTTGTTAAGTCGGGGTGCCATGGCCTGAACAGAACCGAATGACAAGGGACAAAGTCCTCCGGCCACGGACAGAATGTTCAGACAGTACTCCAGGACCGCGCAGAGAACAAACTCTGCGAACACCTCTCATGTGACAGACATGTACTAAGGTACTTGCAGGGCAAACAAAAAGTGGGGGGACTGACCAAGTAAGACAAAATGCAAATGACCTCAACGTCACGACGTAGCGCTATGAAAGAAGTAAAATAGTGCAACTAACATGATTTGTGCAAATACTGGGACAGACTAACCCATCTGACAGTCTTACAGTGTCTGCATTGATATACAGGGACATAACTAAGGCAAAAGCATGCCTCCCTTAAGTACCTGTGAACAGAAGGCAAGCTGTGTGCCTATGTTTCCCTCTGTGGCATCTACATTCAAATGTAAGGTTCAAGGCGGCCCCCAGTCAGCATGTACAAACAAAAGGAGGCCGGATGGCCCCTTTACTTCGGCCCGGCTGGAGGTGAAAAAAGGCTCACTCACTGCCAACACGTTGCTGCTGGGAATGGAAAGCAGTCAACGTGCAGGTGCTGCTGAACGTTTCCCGGTATCTGGAAAGTACACCGGGACAAGTTAAGCATATTCCTGTGGGGGCCAACGTCCTGGCAGGGGGGACGGCGTCCACCCCGTGCAAAGAGGGGGGGGATGCCGTGTACCTGCGTGTACCCCCAACTCGAGCCCTGGTCACTTGCAAAACAACAACGCCATGTAATCTTCGTGCGCTACAGCTGCATAATGGAAGCCGGGCTCATGCCAGACGACAATGTCCACGACGGTCAGATGACAGCCTCCACTTGCTCAGGTCTGTGGTACCAAGCGAAACAGACCGCAGAGCTCAGCATAGTCCAAGCCAATGCAGACAGGGCTAAGGTCAAAGAGCTGGATGACAAATCTTGTCAGGAGGCGTGAAGAAAGGGAAACGATAATTGAATTAGTCACCAAAAGTTCCTGTTGCTGTAAAGTAGTTACGAATCCAAGAAGGCACAGGCAGCTTCGAAGGCAATCAGTTCCAAAAGACGATCCAATTCATCTTCAGCAGTATGAAGGAACAGATGTGCTCCTCGCATCACGAGGTTGCAAGGAGCATCCCATCGCAACCTGGGAGAGGTTCGATGTAGGCTTTGCACAGGAGCCATTGTGCAAACGCACAGGTGCAGCTGTCAGCCTGCCTGACACATTGAAAGGCATCCCATAAACGTGTCTCACCGAAGCAGTCTTGCACGTGGACCAACAAAGGAGTCACCCACAGCTCATGATCCAGGTCAGCAAGGTATGTGTTGGAAAGGCAGACATCCATGGCCCACTCAAACAGACATCTTCTGCAGGAAAAGACAGGTTGCACGCAGGTGAAATAGGCATAGCGGAACGTTAGCCTATAACTGATGCCCAGCACAGCCAATGGGACACATCCAAAGAGAAGCTGTATGCGGTCACGGTACAGTTGCAACTGACCGGGCTCGGCCTGGACCACAGGACGGTCAGACATGGCGTGAGAGCAATCTCAGAACCAGCGCTCAGCTGTACAGCCAAAGTAATGCTCTGAAACCGCTAAATGCAGTGTGCAAATTGGAGGAATGACACCCGGTGGTACTCACGGAAAAGCATGGAAGGAAGGGACAAGGCCAGAGCCCAGAAGTCTGATAAAAAGTGTGCAACGGCCTTCAGTATCAGACGCTATCAATAATTTTTGTCAGTTCACCGCGAAATTAGTGGGAGAGCCATGTTCAGCAGTGACTGAATCGCGCGGGATGGTCAAGACACCTGGAATTCGAAGGTCTCCTGGCTGGTGTGGGAGCGACCACTTGTCTAAACAGAGGCCCATTGTGCATGCACACTTATTGAAGTATGCTTTCACTGTGGGAATGTGAGGCCACAAATGACTATCCACAATCACCTATGGGGGAGTTAGCAGAACATTGCCACAAAAAATGACACGTTGTGCAACTGTTCCCATATACGTGATGCCTGGCCTGTGCACGCAGCTGTTGTGCTGATGCAGGAACAGCTAAGTACATTTGGAAAATAGATTTGGCATGGGTATGTTGTCGGACTGGTATTCATGTGGTGAAACATGCATAAATGGCACATGTCTTATGAAAATCCCTGTACACCAGTACTTGAGTGTGTGAATGCGACATTGTCACCATCGTTCACATGACAGGATGTGGTGTGATGCTGGCTCCTGTGGGCACACTGCTAAGGATTTCATTGGTCTGCGCTATGTGATCTGTGACAACTTCCGTCATGTCCATGTTGATGTTATTAGGGGGATGGGAGCACACTGCTTCACCACCCAGCACAGTTCATCCCTTAGCATTCTGGTAAATGCAGTTCAGTCATGATGCTTACTCGTCATAGGACTGAGGTGTTTCACCTGAGTTGGGCAGGGAGAGGTACAGAGACCCGAGTAGATTGTGGCAGCTTCCTCAGCAGACACCGATCACAATGTATCTTACCTCTACTGATGTGGGAGGATAACGCGACACACATGTGTCTAGGGAATCACAGCACTGACCTGCACCAACCTTGGTGACACACGACTACGGTGACACGAGTAAGCACTTCAGCTGACCTGCATTGACCAGGATGCTAAGGGGTGAACTGTGTTGGGAGGTGTAGTCGTGTGCTCCAGTCCCCCTACTGTCCATGTTGATGGTGTTGGCCGGTGTTCCCTGGAAGGCATATTGTACAGTGTTGCTTAGTAGTGTGCTTTTGCGGTTATTCCATAATATGTCTGCGCACTGTTATGTCCTTGTGTCTTTCAAGCTCCCTCCACTCTCTCATTGGATTTTCGCTTTTACATATTCGGATACATTGCAATGTGGGTTAACATGCTACTTACTGTAATGAAAATGCTCTTGACACCAAGGCATTCTGTTGTGAGTTGTGTTCCTTGGCCAATGTGTGACAGGTGAGAGGTGAATTTGAAAGTGATGGTACACGGATCGTTAGTGTAGGACACACAATGGTAGAGTCCAAAAGTAAAACCGAACACTCCCATCTTTGTGGCAATGTGGGTTCTGATTTACAACAAAGTCAATGTTTGGTGTTACAGTGGTGACATCAGCGGTTGCTCCGAGGACTGGTACGGCACGGTGCTGTGCCACGTGTTCGTCCCGGGGTCTTTTTGGGACGCACCCTCAGCCGTTTGCCAGGGGGGGAGCCTGCTGCATGCTCAGAAGTGTCTGAGGATTCGCTGTGGTGTGACTCACCCCTCCCTGTGTCCGCTGCTGCGGTGGTGTGACTGACATCCGGCTGGCCAGCTATTTGTGCTGCATGCATGTCCCTCAGGACACCCACAAGCTGGCCCATGTACTCGGCAATTTGTCCCAGACGAGTGTCCATGGACCTCTGCAGCAGGCGCTGTTCCCGCAGTACTTCAAGGCCCTGGCCCATCTGTCCCTGGTTTTGCTGGTATGCCCTAAGGACAGTTAGCATGGTGTCCGGGGCCTCTGTCTCATTGTCCTCCTGTGACTGTCCCCCCAGTTGTCCTCCCACCTGCCCTGAAACCACGGACATGTGGCATTGCCTGGCGCAGCCGCCGCACACCGTGCCCAGCATCCCCGGTGTGCCTGGTGTTATTCGCAACTGCTGGCAAAGGGACAGTGTTGGAAGTAGCGGTGGTGATGGTGGAGGTGGCTGCCACACAGGTCATTGCTGCAGCGGTCTGCTATGGCGGTGCAGCTGTTGTGGTGGTGGGGGTGGGGGTGGGGGTGTCGGTGAGGGCCAGAGCATGGCAGGCCCTGGGCACGCCGGAGGGGCAATGTAGGTCCTCCTCACCTAAACAGACCAGGGACTCTGCATCCGAGGGTTCACCTTCCGAGGGGAGGGGCTGGCTGGGCTCGTCCATGGCACGGTCGCCTGCTGTTGCTAGCGAATCACCTGTTGGAGTGTGGTCATATTGTCAGCATGTTCTGCACACAGCACAGTTTTGATGTTCATGTGTGGCACATTTAATTTGAGATGGCATGACTAATACCTTGGCATTACTAGGCATTCACGTCAGTATGTCATCAGTCACACATGATGTTGAGGTACATACATGGATTTAAGTGGGCCGGGTCTCACCGGTGCTGGGCATCGTCATTTATTCAAGGGGGCCTCGGTACGGGTCTCTTTCGTGCTCAGTTTTGTGCCCTGCCACAGGCGGTCCGTTCATTTAGCTGGAATGCATTGACAGCAGGCACATTGTTGTGCGCATGGTCACACTCCTCACTTCTCACTGGTGGAGTAGTTACGGCATGACGTCATGCCAGGTGAGCGTTGTGGGGAAGTGAAATCCTTTAAGGATTCTTTTTGTCTCTGGAATTCACTCCTTTGGAGACTCATGTGCAGCAACATCGTTGTGGTGTCATCAGGGCTTTGAGTGGAAGATTTTCCATTGTTAGGTGCAAGCCATAGTTGCTGCTTCTTCATCTTATGCAACTGACAAACATTGACAAGGCCTGTAGTCCGGAGTTGTAGTAGGTATCATGTTACTTGTATCATATGTCTGGGTGCAATGGCAGTGACAGAAAAATGCTAGTGGCGTAGCCCAATATGCTAAGCCCAGATTTATGTCTGAGGTTTTTAGGCCACGCCATTCATTACATTGGCCAGGCCCCTTTGAGAGACCCCCCAGTTATTTCATCCCACTTAGAGCCCTGGGTACCTACATTGCTCGTTAGCGATGTGACATGTTTAATGGGCCAATTTCATATGTACCGATGTTGTATTTCCGAGGACATGTCCTCTGGTACTAACTTGTTGCTCATCCAATTCAGTTAATGCTTGGACATTTGTGTCTTCTCTATGTGTATCTGACTACTATGCCGCCACTTCATGCTTTGTGTTGTGCTCTTTGTGCTTACCTACTGTGGTTTTTGAGGTTTGACAGAGTTTCCATGCATGTGTTGTGTTGATCCTGAGTATTTCTGCATTGAGGCAATGTGACTTGCACATTGGCTTTTTGTGGTCACGTTCTTGTATTCTGCTTTGCAGTTGCATGTGACTTCATCAATGACACTGTGAATCATGTGGCCTCTCGATGGTATTAGCTGTATGTGCACGGCCTGAGAAGTTATGGGGGTTTCCAGAGTTGGCTACCAAGTGCGGGATATGGGGGTCATTTGGCTCCATGCTGTTTGTGAGGGGAGAAGGAGGGCCTTGTGGGAGTTGTGGTCTTGCTGTCAGGGCTCAACACCGCCCTCCCCAGTGAGAATGGCTAGCTACCTGTTGGGAGGCACTGTCGACGGAGTTAGCTGCCACATGGCTGTGGGGTGGGGAGGGTGAGCCATGCTGTTTGGAGGGAGGGCAGGGTGCATGAGCTGACCACCTACCTGTGAGGTTGAGCTGATTGAGGATATGCTGTCCTTGTGATCCATTCATATTGTAAGCGTGCATTCCACATGAGTTTGATGTGGGTGGGCGATTGGAGCTCTCTGGATGCATTATGGCAGGCACCTTCTCCTCCCATTCGGTGGAGGTTAGTGGTGGGATGGGAGGGCCACCACCAGTTCTCTGGCTTGCCGCGTGATTCCTCTGGGCCCGATGCTTGACCCGGCCCTTGAGGTCGCCCCACCGCTTCCTGATGTCACGCACAGTGCGTAGGGTGGTCCCTACAGCATTGACTTTGCTGTGGATCCTTGCCCACATCTGATTCTTGCACGCAAGTGGGGTGTGTTGGACCAGGTGCCCAGAAAAATGTGGTTCTACCCTGATTATCTCGTCTGCCATCACTTTCAACTCTGAGTCAGTGATTTTGGGCATTTTCTTGGGGGGCATGGTGCAAATGAATGAGGGGTGCAGGGTGCAAGGTGGTGGTGGAGATATGTGTAGTGTGTGAGTGAAAGTGGTGTTGTGTGGAGATGGGTGGGTGTGATGTTGTGCAGTGTGAGTCAATGGTGTCCTGTCTCTGTCTCGGCTTGTGGTGTGCAAAGGATGCTGGTCCAGAAAGAGGTTGGTTTTATACTGTGGCATGTGGGTGTGTCCACATGAGTGATGACCTCCAGATGTCTCTTCCATGCTGCGCATGGCTTTCCTTACCAGGTGCAAGTTGGGGTGTATCATTGTGGCGTGTGTGTGTGATTGAGGGTGGCAGGGAGTACAGGCACACTTCGGGCGTTGTTGTGCAGTTGGTTCCGTCCGCCATTCATTTGGCCTATGTGCGTGCGTGGCGGTCGGACGCAGTGCTTGGTCCGCCAGCTCCGCATTCTCATCGTAATTGGCCGTGCGGTCATGCCGCGGCAGGAGTGGCCTTTTCAAGCCGTTGAACAGCTTTCCACGTCCGCCGCGGTCGCATTTGCAGCTTTTCCGACCATGGTGGACGGTCTTTGGTGACATCCGTCCGCTGCGGTCTGATTTTGCATGCATTGCATCGTAATTTGACCGACGGAAATGCTGGGTGTGTCAGAGGGAGGGGGGTTTCTCAGACAGGGGATAAGTGGGATTAAGTTAAGTTCACATTGTTTTTCAGACGGTATAGATATTTGTGCAGTGCCTCTCGTAAGAAGGATAGAGATTTATGGATGGACAGCAGTGTTTCATAGAGATGGGGTACCAGTGCTAGGCTTATGTCGCAAGCCCGAATGGGTGTACTGAGAGTTGCATCTATTAATATCTGCGGCCTAAATGATGTGAAAAAAAGACAGAAAGTTGTGGTTGGGTTACAGTCGCTGGGTGCAATAATATCTGCCTCCAAGAGACACACATAGATGGGGCACAACTGCATATCTTAAAAACACTGGGATTTAGGGTGATAAGTGCAACAACGCAGGGGGCTTGGGTGCGGGGCGTGGTGATCCTGGCTAAAGGAGGTGGAATGCAATTTACTCGATCGTGCTCGGATAAATTTAGCCGCTGGGCGATCACAGAATGTCATTATGGTGTGGGAAAGAAATTAACGTTATGCACACTATATGGATGTAATAGTGATGACCCTACTGTGTTGGATACTATCTTGAGTGAACTTGCTCACTGGCCTCTCCCACTCATTGTGTGCGGGGATTACAATATTAACCTGTCCAGCGATTGGTCTGTGGAGGGAGGGTGGAGATATGCGGGTAGGAAAGCAAAAGTGTTTTGGGCTCTAAGGAATATGTGTCAGACTCATGGTTTGGTTGATTGTTGGCCGCTGTTAAAACCGAAGGACACAGGATATACCTATTTTTTTAATCCACACATGACCCATGCCAGATTGGATTATATGTTTATCTCTAACTCTTTAAATTTGAAATGTCCTATAGAAAAACGACTGCGGGTGCTCTAGGACCATAACCCGCTGGTGCTCGAGCTAGAAATGGAGCTAGCGAACCCTAACATGAGTCCCTGGACATTTGAGAGAGCTCTGTTATCAGATACTGGATATTGTGCTCACATGAGGCAGTGGATCCCAATGTTGCTGGAGGATAACTTAGGAAGTACCTCAATTGAGGTGGTGTGGGATGCCATGAAGGCAGGTATTAGGGGAGAAACATTGCGGTATTCCCTCAACCTTAACAAACAGGCCAAGCAATCTTTGAAGACGCTGCAGGATAATCTGGGGGTGGCAGAAGAGGATTTGGTTAGAGCTGTTAGAGAAGGCCAGGATCTGGAGACAGCACAGTGGCAGGCAGCAATCGCGAAGGCTGCTATCACTAACGTATTTACAGACAAAGCCGTGAGCAAAGCTGTATCTCAGAAAGAAATGGTCTATGAGCTCAATGAACAGATTGGTCACCAGCTGGCTGTTCGCACTAGGCAACAAACTTTATCAAATATAATCCGAGAGATTATTGACCCTGTGATAGGACAGACCACCAACCCAGATTTAATAAGGGATGCATTTGGGAGGTTTTACCGCTCTCTATATACGGCAAATGATAGGAGTGATCAGGGTGATATTGAAGGGTACCTAGACCCCGTATCACATGAAAAATTTCAGAAAGAAGATCAGGAAAGTTTAGACAGCCCATCGTGTTGGGCTGAAATATTGCTGACCTTAAATAGCCTGGCAAGGGGGAAAGCTGCGGGAACCGATGGCATTCCGACCGAGTTTTATGTCACCTTCACAAGCCAGTTGAAAAATATCCTTAATGAATTGATTGTTTATATATTCAATGGGGGACGACCCCCCCGGATCATGGTCACGGGCAAAAATTGTGATTTAAAATAAAACAAAGACAAATCCCCAGTACAATTGGGTTTATACCGTCCTATTACATTAATTAATGGCAACTCAAAGATCTATTCAAAATTGCTAGCTAGTAGATTAGCACCTATAAAACATAAGGTTACCTCTGAGCGCCACCACGGGTTCGTCCCTGGGAGGTCCACAATAGATCACATCCAGAGAGTCATCGCATTATTTGACATCACCAATTTTGCAGGAGACCCTATGGCTCTGGTTCTGTTAGATGCAGAAAAAGCCTTTGATAGGGTCTCCTGGCAATATCTATGGACTACCTTGTCTAGGATTGGGATCGGGGATGGCTTCATCCAAGCGATTAAAAGACTATGGGGCATATTATCTATAGATTGCGATAATTATCGCAAAGCGCGCTTAGAGCCTTTTTGATTATCGCCGGCTATCGCTGGATTACATCGCCGTGTTAGTGGCGTATTAGCAACGCTTTGCTAACAGGCGAAGTACAATCCAGCGTTAGACAGCAATAATGATCATTAGCGTGTGAAATCCAGCGATGATTTCACAGCGCTAATGAAAAGCTTGGTAATAGGGGAGTCTGGACTTAACCATACAATCCACCTCCCATTGACAATAATGACAAGTCAGGTTTTATTCAGGCGTTAGGATCCTGCGATAATGGGGGCTTAGTGTGCCTTTTCTCTTCGCTTCGCTGTACAGGGGCAGCATTGGTAATAGCACGATGTTGGTTTAGCGAGCATTACACATGTTGTCCTAGGAGGGAACGCCTACCTTGCATCTCATTAGCGATGTATATCGCTAAGATGCGTGGCGTTAGGAATTCGGCTGCTTACATGCGCTAATGCATGTTAGCGCTGCCTTCCTAATAGGGCGATTAGAATATCGCCGCTTTAGCGGCAAAAAGTGCAGCTAAAGCGGCGATAATGCCCTTGATAATATGCCCCCATATGTCGAACCATCAGCGGCTGTGATGGTAAATGACATACTTTCAAAAGAGTTTCCAATTTTCTGTGGTACCAGACAGGGCTGCCCATGTTCCCCTCTTTTGTTTGCGATTTATATTGATCCATTTATTCGCAGACTAGAAAACAGCGGACAAATACTAGCAATATGGTCTCAGAACTGGGCTACCAAGACCCTGGCGTATGCAGACAATATTGCTCTGGTGACGGCAGACCCAAACTCTGCCATAACGGTAATTGAAGAAGAGGCAGAACGCTTCCGACAGGTCTCTAGGTATGCACTTAATCAAGATCAGACCCAGGTTGTCTTCAATGACAAGGTCAAGATGACTGATAAACAGGTGGTAGAAAAGGCCACATGCATAGGTATTTGCATATCCTCCAGGTCAGACAATGTGGTCAAGGATAATGTGGAACCCCTAATGGGTACTATCAAAAAAGACCTCCAACGGCTCTACAACCTACATTTATCTATTGGAGGAAGGTGTAATGTTATAAAAATGCTCTTCTTTCCGAAAATCCTATATGTTTTTAGAGCTATCTGTCTGGAATTCACGCCGCAGTGCATCAAAGCAATAGAGCGAATATTCTCCCGATTTATCTGGGCTTACTCACGACCACGGCGTGCGTTCAGATTTCTTCCCCTACCTAGGGACAGGGGGGGGGGCTGGCTCTCCCGAACTTGAAATGATATTATTGGGCTACTAAACTAATTTATAGCTGAGAGTTACTTCAGACCAATACAGACAACATACGAACCGATAAAATACCCTCCCCCTTTGAACGTCTGTGGGGAGGAAGACCAGTGGTTGTGTATGGCGTCAACCACATGATAGCTACTAAAAAAAAGTCCGGTTTAAAACCCTCTTCAGTGCTTTTAAAGTATGGAGTGCCATACGGAGAGTATTAGGAATTGGTAGACTTGTATGGGAAAATGGAAGCGGGCTAGAATTGATCGGATTGGTTGCTTCTACTCCCCCGCTGGCTTCTGATCCTTTGAAGAACTGAAAAAAGACTTCACTTTAAACTGGCGGGACTTTTTTAAGTTTCTCCAGATTAGAGATGTTCTGTTACGGAAAGGAGGGGGGCGGGCCAAATTTGAGAAAGTGGAAACCATTGAAAGAATAACCCAAGACAAAGTAAGTTCTATTGGTGAGATCTACACGCTTATAAACGCAGCCTATGCCTGATGATTTGGACAAATATTCCCAGAAGTGGCAGACGAAATTAGGGGTGTCAGATGGAACCTTTATGTATGCTTATGAGCTGTCACAG
This sequence comes from Calotriton arnoldi, assembly GCA_963921515.1. Lineage (NCBI taxonomy): Eukaryota > Metazoa > Chordata > Amphibia > Caudata > Salamandridae > Calotriton > Calotriton arnoldi. Next base: position 1,964,737 of record CAWUFW010001731.1, read on the forward strand.
TGTATTTTAATGTCTACTAGGTTACAGACACAGTTTTATAAAACTTGTTTTTTCATGTATTATACACCTGACAAAATTGCAAAATGGGGGGCGCGGAAAGGGAACATTTTGTCCTCGATGTGCACTTTATAATGCAGATAGTGTCCATATTTTCGCATCATGTAATGTGCTGCAAAAACTAATCATAGATATAGCGAATTTTTTATCCAAAGTTTTAAAAACTGAAATAATATTGTCTGATGATGTAATTCTGCTAGGGACTTCGGAAGCTAATCTTTTAGGGGTAGGGCATGAATTGATTTTTATCTCTATGGCAGTTTCAAGAATGTGTATTGCGTCCACCTGGTTGGATCCCAACGCACTGGTTTTTCAGCAATGGCTTGCCAGGTTGTTAGCAATGTATAGTTTAGAAACAGCCATATATAAACGAAAAGGGAGTAACCTGCGTAGAAAAGGTATGAAAATTTGGAACCCCTTACGCACTTGGATCCAAACCCAAAGTGGGGAATGATGGAGTAAGAATACTCACCCCATTCTGTGGGTTGTAGAACAAGAAAGAAAGACCTTTATATTATATTATAAGGGAAAAATTCTGCACATGTCACTTTAGAACTTTTTATTGGTGTCACATTAGTTGTTGTTTGTCAGTTGGATTAAATTGTACTGTATTAAGTAATAGTAGACGGGATCAGTTCAATTACTTCAGTTCCTTTACTGAAGAAAACAAACTTGGACCCGCTGAACCCTGACAACTACAGACCCATTACAAATGGACCTTTCCTGGGCAAACTGATAGAAAGAGTAGCGTACGCCCAGATGTCACAATTCATTGAAGAGAATGACATACTTTCAGACTTCCAAACAGGTTTCCGTCCAGGAAGAGGCACAGAATCTGCCCTCCTTGCCGTCTGGGATGACCTGAAGAACACAGTAGACCGCAACGGGGTTGCTGCGCTTCTCCTCTTGGACCATGATCCAGCGCGACTAATATAATTTCTTCTCCTTTGGACATGACATCCAGGTTGAAAACACTCTTTTAACAATTATACCAATATGACGGTGGGGCCCATAACACCGCATAAACATTCACTCACTCAAATATTCCCTGGATCCCATCCACTTTCACCTAGGAGAAAGAGTTAAGACTGCTGGAGGAAAACGGGATACCTTTTAAAGTCGACAAGATAGTTTCTCAAACATCATACATAATTAGTTTTAATCCTGTCGGTTTCTAAGACATCAAGGTATTCCGCTCTTTGGTCGATGGACCAACTAGTAAGAATAAGTTGATGGTGATTAAGACCAGCTCAATCACATTTAAACCTATTAAAACATTACACTTATTATTGAGCTAAAGAACCACAGACTCGTAGTTTTAATTGTAATAAAGTTTATCTACTTTCTTTAAATGCATGAATAAGTTTCAATTTTATTAATCAGTTTAATATGTTTTAATATCATTATAAGAAATAAACTTTAAAAGAATTTATGCATACCCTTTTTAGATGAAAAATAAAAGTTCGCCACGGCGGATAAATTGCAGATCACAGCATAGAACTCCCAAAAACTGACTGCCTGTCCCGCTAAACAGGCCTCCTCGACGGACCATCTATACAGGTTTCCCGCAACGGTCTTGTTCCTTCCCAGTCAGATTTAAAGCAAAAAGATTAATTATAGTTTAAAAATGGCCTATGGAAAATAGCAGCAGCTCTCCAGCGTCAACGTCCAGTGCTCAAAAATTATGTATGAATAGCGCTCCTCCTACTTAAGAGTAGGTCCTCTTATACCCTATTACTAGCTTACTAAACAGAAAAGTTTCAATCTTTGGGGGCGAGAATCACGCTAATTGGTCCATTGGAGGGGTGGCAAGCATCTCCTCATTGCCCTCCTTGCTTAAACCGGTTCCGAAAATGTTTATAACTTTGTCCTTTCTCACGGCTTTAGGACATTACCAATCCGATTGACAGTTCATCACATGTATCTTCTTTTGTAACTTTATTTTAAACAGTCCATTGTTAATTCACAGCGGCATCTTCGGTTCTCATAGATTCTCACTGAGTCCTTCTTGGCACTCGTTTGGTGACAGGTCACGCTGTCCTTGACACTTTTCACTCTGGGCTCTACTTGTAACCACGTGATATTTTTCTGCAGCTTTCTTCCGCTTGGAAGCCATTTTGCACTTGCGCATTAAGCTCATCTGCCTCAGCAGCCATCTTTACAGCACGGCCTAACAGGCCCGAACGAACGTAATTTTGATGGGGACACCTTATGTCCTCCTCCTGCTAAATGGTTCAGTAAAGCAATTGTGTCAGTAACACATGCTTCTCTGGTTTTTGATGCCACCAATAGGTCATCAATGTACTGAACCATCACAGATTTTTCAGGCATTTTTAAATCTTCCAACGATTTCTTTAGGATCTGATTAAAGATCGAGGGACTTTCTGTATACCCTTGAGGAATTCGGCACCATGCCAAAATACGCTCTCCGAACCGGAACGCAAATAATGGCTGGCTATCTGGGTGTAACGGGATAGAGAAAAATGCATGGCACAAATCAATGACGGTGTACCATTCTGCCTCATGTGGAATCTGATACAGTATTACAGCAGGGTTTGGTACAATTGGACAACAAGGAACAACGATTTTATTAACCTTTCGTAAATCTTGCACTATCCTATATGTTCCATTCGGCTTTTTCAGTCCCATTATAGGTGAATTACATGGACTGCTCATTATTTCTTTCAAAATTCCTTGTTCAATCATTTTATTTATTACAGGTGTTATTCCTTCAATGATTTCTAGGCGTCAATTTATATTGTGGAGTATTTGGGTAATTTGTTCCTTCTCTAACAGAAATTTTAACAGGGTCTACTCCTCTCATTAACCCAATGTCTTCGCCTGTAAAATCCCATACCTCCTGTTTGACTGTTTCTTTTAACTCAATTGGGATTTTCTCTACATCAAACACAGGAAACATGTCATTCACTCCTGGCTCTAATTCTGCCATTGTCATTTTATATAGTACATCTTCATCTGGTGTCTGAAACGCAATCCCATCCGGAGTACAATAGATGGTGAAATTCATTTTGCAAAGTAGATCGCGTCCAAGTAAATTTACAGGACTGCAATCACACACCACAAATCGGTGCATTTCTCTGAATGGTCCAACTTTTACTTCTACTAGTTTGGTAAGAGGCGCCTTAATTTACTGGTTTGAGACACCAATGACTTGGATATATTCACCTGAGAGAGGAAGGTTTGGAATTTCCACTGATCTAACAGTAGAACGGGTAGCTCCAGTGTCCACAAGGAATGTTACATTTGTACCATTCACTTCTCCATCCACAAATGGACCTGCCTGATCTACCTCTAGAGTTGCGCCAAGTACGCACTCTTCCTCCTCTCCTAGGCACCGTCATAAACTTTCATCCGATTCATTCTCATCCTGTCGTAACCAATACTGCGTTATCGCAGCTGCGCGCGGCAATTGTGTTACCTGCTCTCCTCCGTAGAATCCTGTCTCTGCACTGTATCTCTGTGGGTTTACACTCTTGGGAAGTGGTGGTTGTGGCACCTGACTCTGCTGAGTAACTACCTGCGGTTGCTGCAGCTGTTGGTAACTCACCTCACTCTGCACCTGTGGATTTAATTATTGATTTTCCGTATTAGCTTTTGGAGGAAATTTACACTCGTTTCTCCAATGCCCTAACTTTCCGCAGTTGTGGCATGGCCACTTCTTCTTTGCTTCTTCTATACTCATTTGACCTTTGCCTTTACCTATATTCGGTTTGGATTTAGTTTGTCCTGTCTCATTAGCCTGATTATTCAGTTGAGCTTCTTGTTTTTCTGCAACTTTCACTTGTGCCCACATTGCTTTCTCCTTTAATTTACGCTGTCTACATTCAATGTCATCACTACAATACTTGGCATACCTCAACACTTCGTCCACTGTACTGTTTTGCCAGCATATCATATGCTGTTTAATCATTTCGCTTATTTCTGGTTTCAACCCATAAACAAATCTATATACAAAATGACTCATGTCCTTCTCATTCAGAGTCTCATAACCGCTATACTGTTTGAAAACCAAAAGTAGCCTCTCATAGTAGGCATGTACAGACTCCTTACTCTCCTGCGTAGTTCTGTCAATTTTTACCCAATCAGTTTCTTTGGGTGGAATTTTGTTTTTCAAAAAGGTAATAACTTGATCATATTTCCTCATCACTTCTGGTCCTGGCGCTCCTGTTTTTGCGTCTCTTGGGTATTCTACAGTTGGCCAATCAATGGTAATTTTACATTCTGTCCATAAATCGGCTGGCACTACAATGTCAAATAATCCATCCAAATCTACCCACAACACCTTCGAAACTTTGACAAACCTTTCCACTTGTCTGTACCATTCTACAGGTTTTCTCTCAATTTTGGAAAGTCATTTGTAAATGACAGTATATCTTGTCTGGACCAGGGGACATGTACATAACTACCTCCTGGGGTTTCTCTCATCGGATACTCCCTTACAACCGATTCCTTGCCTGTCACTGCAAACGCCAAAGACGCTTTGTCTGTTGTTCTCTCATTCCTTTTAGTCCACCTGCTTCTCCATCTGTCCACATCACCCCATTTTCTCAACAAAACAATCAGTTCTTTTATCTGGGTTAACCGTCCTGATGTGTTCAGATTTTCTATATCTTTCTCACAAAAATCTACCCTATACGGTTTCTGCAAACTCCTGACCTTTACAAATTCCACTCCTAGTTCATTCGCTGTCTCTTCCAATTTGTCATGCAGATTTCTAACTCTCCAAGTAATGCTCTTACATAAGAACATTATCTTGTCGTCCTGATATGTTTTCAATTTTTCTGTACCAATAGTCCCTAAAATTAACTCTTCCATATCTATCTTTAGCCTAATTACATCTAATGGTTTCGGTTCTGTCTCTTTCTTTTGCAAGTTTCTCATCCATTCACTTAATTTTTCTGGAGTTGGACCTACAGGTGTACTATTTATTTCTATCCAATTTCTATTCCTCTCTGGTGTTTCTGATGCAGACTCGGTTCCCATAGGAATCCTCCTTATCTCACTCTCATTTACTGTCAGGTTAGTAGGTGGGCTTGGTCTATATGAACTGACCAAATTTCTTGCCCCTTCAGTTTCTAGTTCCATCCCTTCTCTCATTCTTTGCAAATTTGAGTTCATGGGGATGACTAAGGAATGCTCATCTATTTTCTGGTTCTCAAAAACTGGTATTACTGATCCTATTGTCACTGGCACAGTCACAGCTTCCATGTTCATTGTTAACTCTCTTTTTTTCTCAGTCAATTCTTTTGTAGTTTTTGCTAACTCGGCTGCATTGTCACTGTCAAATTTTTCACTTTGTGGGGTCTTTAGCTGTTCATTTGACCTATTTATCTCGTATCTTCGTTCTGGACTTTTATTCCTCCCAGTTTCCATTGGCTGTGCATTGGGTGTCACCACCGCAGAATTCTGTTGTTATGGAGGTGGATTTCTGTTTAAAATATCTTCCAGCAACTCATCCTCTGTCTCGCTACCTCCATACCCGTACCTTTCTGTAACTGTATGTTTTTTTTTCTCTGTCCAATTTTCTAACCAAATGCAAGTATGATAACCGTATTTCAGCATCATATGCGAAGCTGGCGTTTTCGGCGGAGGAATTACCTGTCCCTCTCTAGTCACTACCTTTTTGTCTTTCTTAAATAAGTTCTTAATTTTCGCTATCCATGACGGTTTCTCTCTACCATATTCATAATAAGCCATACTTCACGATTTCCTTTCCTTCTGCAAGCTCGTAACTCTGCTCTGTTCCTCTATGTGCTATTCGGACCTATCCCAGCGCGTCTCACACCAACGCACCAATCCGAAGCTTCTGCGACACTGCTTTTCAGACCTATCCCAGCGCGTCTCACACTAACGCACCAATCAGGGCGTTTTCCGTGTTTCTATTGCACTGGCCAATCCCAGCGCAGTCTTTTGTCAACGTCAGTTCTACTCCTGACCCCTCCTTTACAAAATTTATCGGCAGTTTGTTCTTGACTATATTTGATTAGTTACTGACATAAAAACACATTTCCATTGTCTGTTTTCGCTAAACAAAAGTGATAGTTTACTCTATTTTGCAAGAATACAGTTCCGTTCGATAAGTGTAGCACTTCCTCTACCTTACCCTTCTTTCAAGCAAGGGGTAAACCCGTTTCTCTGGGGATAAAACACATGTGGAGACTACACTGCTCCTGAGAATTAAGGCCAGAGTTTCACAAGAAAACCAGTTGCTATTTCACTCATACACGTTTTATACAGAAAATGTCCCTATCATAACACAACCTGTGTTATCACCAATTTGAAAACCAGACAATGCACTATTCCATGTGACTTCTCTTGCCACACGTGTCCACTTCCTACTTCCCGGTAGCTTCAAAATTTTCGACTTACATATAACATAATACAACTCAACATGAAGTGTTAGACATGAAATAATCAATAATCAATAATCAATAATCACCAAACTAATCTATAGTAACCATAACTCTGCTACCAAGAAATCTGATCCAGCGCGACTAATATAATTTCTTCTCCTTTGGACATGACATCCAGGTTGAAAACACTCTTTTAACAATTATACCAATATGACGGTGGGGCCCATAACACCGCATAAACATTCACTCACTCAAATATTCCCTGGATCCCATCCACTTTCACCTAGGAGAAAGAGTTAAGACTGCTGGAGGAAAACGGGATACCTTTTAAAGTCGACAAGATAGTTTCTCAAACATCATACATAATTAGTTTTAATCCTGTCGGTTTCTAAGACATCAAGGTATTCCGCTCTTTGGTCGATGGACCAACTAGTAAGAATACGTTGATGGTGATTAAGACCAGCTCAATCACATTTAAACCTATTAAAACATTACACTTATTATTGAGCTAAAGAACCACAGACTCGTAGTTTTAATTGTAATAAAGTTTATCTACTTTCTTTAAATGCATGAATAAGTTTCAATTTTATTAATCAGTTTAATACGTTTTAATATCATTATAAGAAATAAACTTTAAAAAGTTTATGCATACCCTTTTTAGATGAAAAATAAAAGTTAGCCACGGCGGATAAATTGCAGATCACAGCATAGAACTCCCAAAAACTGACTGTCTGTCCCGCTAAACAGGCCTCCTCGACGGACCACCTATACAGGTTTCCCGCAACGGTCTCGTTCCTTCCCAGTCAGATTTAAAGCAAAAAGATTAATTATATTTTAAAAATGGCCTATGGAAAATAGCAGCAGCTCTCCAGCGTCAACGTCCAGTGCTCAAAAATTATGTATGAATAGCGCTTCTCCTACTTAAGAGTAGGTCCTCTTATACCCTATTACTAGCTTACTAAACAGAAAAGTTTCAATCTTTGGGGGCGAGAATCACGCTAATTGGTCCATTGGAGGGGTGGCAAGCATCTCCTCATTGCCCTCCTTGCTTAAACCGGTTCCGAAAATGTTTATAACTTTGTCCTTTCTCACGGCTTTAGGACATTAGCAATCCGATTGACAGTTCATCATATGTATCTTCTTTTGTAACTTTATTTTAAACAGTCCATTGTTAATTCACAGCTGCATCTTCGGTTCTCATAGATTCTCACTGAGTCCTTCTTGGCACTCGTTTGGTGACAGGTCACGCTGTCCTTGACACTTTTCACTCTGGGCTCTACTTGTAACCACGTGATATGTTTCTGCAGCTTTCTTCCGCTTGGAAGCCATTTTGTCACTTGCGCATTAAGCTCATCTGCCTCGGCAGCCATCTTTACAGCATGGCCTAACAGGCCCGAACGAACTATCATGAAAACAAACACAATCATAATTAAAATAAAGAAAATAAGCCTTTTCGTTTCCCACCCATCATTCTACGTACCGCATTTAGGTGTTACCTAGCAAAAGCGACATGTAAAGCTATGTTTACTTACCATCCGCATTCTTTTGCCACAATACAATTTACTACATAGCACAAATCATGCAATATCATTCTAATTAGTACGCAAACCATTATATTAATATTATTCCACTTTTTACAATTGTAAGTAAGTTAGTTTTGCACATAAATTGCCAGTTACCAAAGATATAAAAGACGCAAAATGTTGATTAGTCATCAAAACAATTATTAACATTAATTATTAGCATTAATATTAGGGGGTTCAAAAATTTCTTATTTACCTTGCTCCATCAACCTCTCGGCTGCCTTTGACACGGTTGACCATGATACTCAGAAACAAAGACTCTATGAAGCCGGCATAGAGGGGACTGCTCTAGACTGGATCGCGTCCTACTTTCGAAACAGAACTAATTTCATCCATACCCCACCTTTCTCATCCAAACCATACTTCACAAAAGCAGGGGTCCCTCAAGGCTCTATCATTTCGCCCATGCTTTTCAACATCTACATGAAGTCATTACCGGTACTGATCAATCAATTTCACCTCACATGCTATAACTATGCAGATGACACACAAATACTCCTTCAACTGGAATGCCCCAAAGACATTGGAAACTCCCCAATTTTCGGTTGTCTCAGAGCCGTGGATCTGTGGATGACTTGGAGCCACCTCAAATTGAATACTTCCAAAATGGAATACTCACGTCTGGCGATTGGAAACATTATGACCCGCTTGCCGCCTGGCCTGATGAACTGGGATCACCACCTAAAGTATCGAAGGAAGTAAGAAACCTCGGAATGACCATGGACTCCGAGCTATCGATGAATGCCCAAGTGGACAAACTAGCAAGATCAAGCTTTGTCACTATAAAAACGCTGCAACAAATTTTCCCTCATTTGGGATTTCCACACAAGGTCCAAGCTACCATCTCCCTTATTCTATCCAAACTCGATTACGCCAATAGCCTCTACCACAGATCACATTTAACGACCATGAAAAGACTACAACGGATTCAGAACTCGGCTGCCAGACTACTCTTGCATATCAAACTGCGAGACCACATCTCACCTGCCTTGAAAGCCCTGCATTGGTTACCGGTTGCCAGAAGATCCACGTTCAAGCTGCTTTGTATCAACCGCAAAGCAATACATGGAATGGGACTGCTCTTCATCAGGAATAAAATCACCAAACACATTCAACAAAGGAACCTCCACTCTAAAATGGCACCTCGCCTCAAAATCCCAAGATACAAGAAAAAAACCATGGGTGGCACATCCTTCTCTGTTCAAGCAGCCAAACTAGGGAACTCTTTACCCCCCAACATAAGATCCACGGACAGCCACCTTATCTTCAGAAAACCACTCAAGAATTGACTCTTCCCCACATAAGCACCATACGCAAACAGAAATTTACAGCATAACCCTCTGTATATAATCATTTATTTTTACTATATATATGTACCTATCTTTGTGTATTGCTTTGTATAAACATGTAGAATAATTATGTTAAAAAAAAAATTAAAGTACAATAACACTTGAAAACCGGAGTTTATCTGGTGCATCTTTGGTCTACATGTCCTTCTTCCGTGCATCTATGTACCTTCCATGTACTTGGATCTGTATGTTTGTTACTTTCCTCCTGAAAAGCATATCCAATGCACTACCCTATTTCTCATCCTGTACCTCTATCAATGTCTTTATCTACATATACCTACCTCCTTTATGCTTCTGTATACTTTCAATGTACTTATGGATCTATATATTTATCACTTTCTTCTAATTCAGCATATCCAATGCACTACCCTATTTCTCACCCTATATTTCTCTCAATATATCTTCTAACCCAACTTTCTGACTCATCTCAAACTTCTTTCTACTTCTCTTTCCAATGCACTACCCTATTTCTCACCCTATACATCTATCAATATATCCTCTACACCCACTCTCTCATTTATCCCAAACCCCATACCATTACTATGATCCCCAAAATATCCCTTTCTAGACTCTCCCTTACTTTACCCCTCCTTGCATCATCTGACACCTCTTTTACTATACCGATCCCCAAAACAAACCTTTCTAAACTCTTCCCTCTGACTCTTCCCCTCCACAACCCCTTTTTACTCATCCGAAACCTCCTTCTACTGTTATGACCTCCAAAAAAATAAAATCATCATCCTTCACTCTCCTATCCCTCCACTATCCTTTTCAATCAAAATAACAGACTAACATGTTCACTTCTCAAATTTCATATTCCACTATACTAATTCACCACTAATCCTTTATGGGTCCCAGAGTAGCGTGCTACTCGCCAAAAAAGCGCTTCAACACATCATCAGAGGTAAGCAAGCATTATATAAATGCAAACCTTTTTCCCTCTTCTATCCCTCCGCTACCTTTCTCTATCCGACTGAATAACACATCCACCACTCAAACTACTTTCATATTTCACTATACTAATTTTCAACACTAATCCTTTATGGGTTCCGGAGAAGCGTGCTACTCACCAATAAAGCGCTTCAACACCCCATCAGGGTTACAAGCGCTATATAAATGCAAACCTTTTCCCTTTTCTACCCCTCCCCAACCCTTCTCAATCCAAATAACTGACTAACATATCCACCACTCAAATTACTTTCATATTTCACTATGCTAATTCAACACTAATCCTTATGGGTTCCAGAGTAGCGTGCTACTCATAAAAAAAAGCGCTTCATACCCCATCAGGGGTAGGAAGTGCTATATAAATACAAACCTCTTTCCCTCTTCTATCCTGCCGCTACCCTTCTCTATCCAAATGACTGAATAACATATCCACCACTCAAATTACTTCATATTTCACTATACAAATTTTCAACACTAATCCTTTATGGGTTCCGGAGTAGCGTGCTACTCGCCAGAAAAGCGATTCAACACCCCTTCAGGGGTAACAAGCACTATATGAATGCAAACCTTTCTCCCCCTTCTATCCCTCCGCTATCCTTCTCACTACAAATAACTGACTGACTAATATCCACCACTCAAATTACTTTCATATTTCACCATACTAATTCACCACTAATCCTTTATGGGTTTCCGGAGTAGCGTGCTAATGCCCCCCCCCCCCAAAAAAAGGCTATCCTTCCGAATCCAAATAACTGACTAACCTATCCACCACTTTAATTACTTTCATATTTCACTATACTAATTCAACACTAATCCTTTATGGGTCCCGGAGTAGCGTGCTACTCGCCGAAAAAGCGCTTCGACGCCTCGTCAGGGGTAGTAAGCGCTATATAAATGCAATTACAATACAATACAATACAATGTACAATCATGAAATATTGTAATGAATTTTGGGACCTATTTGTTGTATTAAAATCTTACCTGTCTGAATTGGGGAGGAGGCGGGGGGGGGGTAAGCGGGGGTTGAAAATGTAAAATGAATAAAGATTGTTTAAAAAATAAAAAATAAAGTTGCTTACACTGTAAAAAAAGAAAAAAAAAAGGAAAGGTTGCCCTCCAATATAGAAAGAACAGCTGAAAGATTTACACCACATTTGGCAAAAAGTTAAAACTTTATTCAGATAGCATGCTTTTTGTTATTTGAAGTAAATCTGTTCATCTTTTGTAGAGAAACTAGAGTTTAAAAAGGTGCTCAGGGTTGGCATGAAGGACTTAACCCTGGTAGAAATCTCTGGACTGTTTGTGTTCAGATATGCACTGACTAGCCCAAGTGGATGGCCTGGAGATTCTGTCCCAGAGTCCTGAAAAAAACACAAAAGACCACATAAGGGGGCAGGGTTGGCACAAACTGACCCCTGAAGTCAAAATAAAAACAATATATATTTTGGGTCGCGCGTACCGCCACACCAGCAAGATACCCTACTGTGGTAACGCGGTACCAGTGCCGGTACTGCAGCAATGGTATTGCATTGCAATGGAATTGCAGTACCACATTTTTTTTTTAAAAGAGAAACATCTGGTGATAGAACGGTCCATGCAGCTAACTGCCATTGTGCAGGCCGAAGACTGTGCGCAGTGGGTGTCGGCTGCCTGCAGTGGGTTGTGCATCCTCTAGGGGGTTTGGCGACCATGAGGATTGGGTTCAGAGCCTGTCCAGAACTAGGGTCTGTACCCAAAACCCTCTATGCATGGCCAAAGGTTGTGCGCAGGTGGGCTTGCCCACCCTCAAGCTTCAGAAAGGGTGAAACAAAGACAAACAAAACGTAAGACAGAGATAGGTATGTGTGCAGCAGTTATAGCCACCCACAGCCTGTGGGGTGCAGGGCCTGGCTGAAGGTCAGTTCCTGCACCAACCCCCTATCGGCACAGTCAAAAGTGGTGCGCAGCAAATCTTGCCCATCCACAAGTTTCACAAAGGATGAAAAAAGACAGACAGCATGCAAGGCCGAGAGTTAGGGATGTGTGCAGTGGTAGAAAGCCACTCAGAATAGGTGGGGTGCAGTGTCAGGCCAAAGGCCAGGCCCTACACCAACCCCTGCAGTGGGCTGTGATCAACCCCCACCATGAGTTGGCCATGAGTGGCAGGTTGGGAGCACTTGGTGGCAGAGTAGTTTCCGCCCCCAACCGCACTGTGCACAGCCAAAAGACATCTGCAGTGGGGGTGAAATGCCCTTTGCAGGCTGCACACAGGCCCTGACCACAGGGCAAGCCCAGCACACAAACCCCAACCGCAGGTTAGGCAGAGTGCCTTGAGCAGCGTGTTTTGGAATTTGCTTAAGTGTAAAACCACTGAAATTTGCCAGTTACCGTTATCAATACATAAAGCCCGCGGTAGTTTGCAATGACCACCATGTTTTAAACACTAATTTGCCTGCGGTACCAAAACAAATAAAACGTTTACAAGAGAACAACGTGGTGGGTGGCATGTGTTGTGTGTGTTTATAACTATTATTGCTGAATATTAGTGGTTTTACAGTTTTGAGCCAGAACCATAACTTTATTTTTAACTGTGGCTTTTTTGGTGTAGCTATACAAATAGGAGTAAACTGGTATACAAAAACACTGCTAGTAAATCCCTTACAATAAATGATATGCGTTCAGTGTCTAGAGTTGGTCTTTGGTGCCAGGTCTGGTGGCTCAGTGGACTAATCCATCCACTGTAGGGGCCTGTGTTCGACCTCATTGTCACAGGTTCAATTCCCGGCAGGTTTACTCAGCCTTTCATCCTTCTGAGGTTGATAAAATGAGTACCATTGAGTTGGGTAACAATAAACATCTGTTTTTCAGCGCCAAGATACCCCTTTAGGGGTGTACGTGCACTTTACCAATACATATGTTATGGTGCCGACTCAATAAAAGTCTGTTAGAATAAGTAACAAGAGGCTGCATTATGGGTCATGGGGCACACTTTGCTGAGAGTAGGAGTAAAAGTGTATGGGAACCGTGTCTGTTTCACTCTACAACTGATACTATGCTCAGAATGAAGTGAACTTCATCATTATTATGTAGCATGGCGGGAAAAGTCCATCATACTCTATGGGGCCGATTACGAGTCTGGTGGTCCGAGGACCATCAGACTCACGTGGGCGCGTCGGTTGTGGTCCAGCCCCCGCAGCACCGGCTGTCCGACTGCCTAATTACGAGTTGGGCAGTCGGACCGCTCTGGGACCGCCGCCGCCAGGGAACTGCCATTCCCTGGAAGTGGTGCGGCAGTCAGAGGCTGCAATATGCTTGGTGGGACCACCACTGTCCTGCGAAGCATATTACAAGTTTCCTCTCCGCCGGTGGTCAACCCTGGCATAGAGGAAACAAAGCCCTACAGGGCCCCCTGTGCGTCCTCCACTTGTGCATGCACGCAGGGGGGCATAAAATGTCCCCCCTGTGTGCATGCACAACAGTTCCTGCACGGCACGGACTTTTCAGTCCATGCCATGCAGGAACCTTGTGAGGCGTTCCCATTGCAGTGCCTTTTTCAAAGGCACTGCAGCTTTTGAAAGAGGCATAGCCCTGGGAACGCCATTCAGCCTGCCTGCCAACCTACAAATAACTTGTAATCTGGTGGGCGTGCAGCAGTGAGTCTCGGTGTGGCGAGGGGGCGGCGGTGGAGTACCACCCGCCTTCGCACTGCCGAAACTTGTAATCGAGCCCTTAGTGTAGTGAATCTGTTGTCACGGCATCACACAGCTCTGCTACTCGCTGGGGAAAGGCTTGACATAGTGGTAAGATAGCACTTAACTGTGCAAAATAGAGTCACTATGCGTCAAGAGCCTGGAACAGTGACTCATAATATGCCTTATCCTAGAAAACAAAATGAACTTGACATCAAGTTGTCATTTAGAGAACCGCGTGACTGATGGGGGGGAAATATAAAGTAAAATTGTGTCAAAAGTGTTCTATGAAAGGGGTATCCTTGCCTCCTGGCATGCCCTTGTACCCCCTCTCATTTACCAGACACCCTTGGAATTAAAAGGGCAGATAGGAATTCCATATCTACTCTGCCACTGGATATCTGTAGCATGGAATCGGTTTCTGGACAACAGTCTCTATCACTGGGTTCAGTTTTTAGGAGAAGAATAAGCTTTGGAAACAAATGTTTTTGTTAAACTTTCTAAATTATAGTTGTTTATTATGCAATAAATACATGTACTCTAAATTACAGAGAACAACCTTTTACATAAAGACTGCCGCTATAAAAAGGAACAGTAGGTCCAAGAAGACACCTACCATTCTGTACCATACATTAGCCCATTGTGATCCATGATCCATGTCTGCGTTCACCTGTGTATACTGGGCAAGCGTGGAGACATATTCCTCTGAGCTTCAAAGGCATTCAAGTCTTCCACTGGAGAGTAGATCAAAAGTACGTGAAGAGCGTAGGTGTCGCTTGGACAGAAGCTTCGTAGTTGCAACACCTACACTACATGAAGCACGCAGTGGGAACTAATGGAAACTACAATTCTCAGACTGCCATGGGATGATCTCGAAATTTGAAATGATGGTGACCATCGGGATCCATTGGGTATAGGTTTCTTGTGTATCTTGTTAGGAAATTGATACCTCTACTTGCTGCAGCCAGAAACCCTGTGACCAGGAGTCGAGTTTCATCACTCCTTAATCCCAGAGTTGTTCATGACTTCATATTCAGAGAACTATACTGGATAACATTAGAGACTAAGGATTTAGACTATGGATCTAATTTAAGGTTTGGCGGGATGTACTCTGTTCATACACACAATGGAAAATATGAACTCTGCCACACTAATGGACTACACTGAGCCAAATTTAGGGCCTAATTTAGATTTCAGAGTACAGGCCACCATTCCTCTGTCACGGAATACTTCATGCATCTGCTAGCCTGACGGTATACCGTCATCTCATTCATAGGCCTTAATGTCCGCCGCCTGTCATGAAGGGTTTGTTTTCATCATCCAAATCTGATTACTCTATCGTTGGTCACCACTTTCTTGGCACTGGTTTAGGGGATACAAGCCTGCCATATTTAGAATTGTACGCCATCATAGCCAGATGGACTAACCAGCACCACAGAGTAGCTCTGACAAGTGTATATTTGGTGTTCTGTCAGATGCCTAGATCAGTGAACACTCACACCTGAATATTATCACGTGAAATAAATCCCCTGCTTCTAACAGCATAAAAGGGAAGCCTCTACCCAGACTGCCATTTACTTTTTCTACACTCACACTACAATTTAGAGGAGCAGCAGCGGTATTCGTGCCTAGGCTAAATTTTTGTTTTTTACTTTAAGAAAGAAAAGCCCTTAGATTTTCAGAAAATGACTTGACTGGTATAGTTGATGACAGTGAGGGTTGAGCCACTGTTATTAGGAGACCTAGTACAAACAATAACCATGAGTCGGAGAAGGCAAATGTGAGACATAATATCAATGCAGTGTCTATCTGTAAGTGCTCACAGGAGGGCATTCACAAGTGTTGGAATGACCTGCGTTGGAGAGTATTTTTTTTTATTCCAGGGCAGACAGAGAAGCCATGACAACTGATGGTGATTCTCGAAGGCCCTCATGCCTTGGGACGAAACGGTGTAGTCCATACTCCACACTGAAGACATTACAGAAGTTCCAGGTGGAGTGGAGACTGGTGAGCTTTACATTTGGAGATAATTATTACTCCTAAATGGAGATCTATTAGAGATGTATAATCTGTGCAGAAATTGTACAATTAATGTATTAATTTTGTTCGAAATACTTTATTATGTGATGCTAGCAATGTGACTTGTAGCATCTTGGTAAATGTGCTTAAGGTAGGGCTCATTCTTTAACTATTTGTTTACTGAAACCCTGTCTCATGATACTTACATACATTTAAAATGTCATTATTTGGCAGAGGTAGGAAATTGGGTTATTTGTTGTGCAGGATGTGAGGCCTGCGTAAGTAATAGGTCCACAATTTCTCCTTTCTGGTGTTGCATTCCTCTTAGGGTGTCCGTATGTAGGTTTTCCTGTATCATGTCCTTATATAGGCACAATTCGCCCTGCCCTTATATAGGCATAAAATCCAAGTCCTTATTTAGGCATTAAACCGTGCACTCCAAATACAGGCATGGTCTCCGACATCCGTCCACCCTAACGTCACAACGAGTTCTTGAAGAACAGACCCTTAGGCTTCGGGAGTTTCCTAGCACAGGACTATTGATTTCTTCAAGGACTCATCCATTATGCATGAACAATTATACCTTAGGGGTTCATTCATGACGTCTTCCGCTGTCCGATTCACGTCAATGCTAACATTCTGAAGTACCTCTCAGGTATAAATATACCTTCCCTAGCCCTTGTAAACTAGAGGAGACCTCGACTTCAGAGGAGCCCGTTTCCCGGCCTGACACACTGAGAAGACGCTGTCATCCCTGCACGCAGAGAATCCAGCTTCCAGTGATCTGACTTCCCTTGCGGGGTGTTGGAGTTTGAGTCTGGCAAGAGATTCCCACCTCTCTCATTCTTAAGGTATGGAGCTGACTAGAACCTAGAGGGACTCTTGGCATACTAGGCATACTAGACTTAACATACTCTTAGTATACCATAGTAAGGAATACTTCACCTACTTCATACCTCTCCCTACACCTAGGTTAGGTTAGGCACATTGGGGTAGAACTAGCTTAGAAACGCATCGTATGAGTACTCGCATTTTTAGTCTGTGTTATTTATGTAAATGAATATCTGCTAAAGATAATGCTATCGCAGTACTATTTATTTCTACTGCTTACGCTGTACATTATTTATCTCGCATACTGTCTTGTGATCATAACAGCACATTTAACTTACACGAGAAACAAGACTGTTCAATAAATCTTTTATTGAAACGCCCGTCTATTCTTTCTGTGTAACTTTGAGGAAAACTAAGTATGCACGATTGAGCTGAGTGAAATAGTTATCTATTGTTTCTACGACTCTGGGACACGTTCTGATTCTAAAAAGAAACAAAGTTGTCATGTTTTGCGGCTGCCAGAAACTACTCCCTTCTTGTTATCCAAGGAGTTTCTAGTGGCCTCTGAGCTAGCTGGCACAAGTAATTAAGTTTAATATACTCGATAGGGACATACCGACCTCAGTCCTATGTCAAGCCTATAGGGTATATTATTCCAATGCGCAGAGCCTATTAGGGAAATAGGAGCTACACTACACTGGGAACCAAGCACTTCACTGTAGCGCTTGACTCTCTCAGGCTAGCAAAGCAGAGTAGCCCAAGGCCTACTCGGGATTTGGTGTGGGCACGTCATCATCGTTTGCTGGCAGGCAATAATAACACTCAATTAATGGTTGTTCAGTCCATGCTTTTTCTTTAGAAAAAGGAAAAGTACCTTTATTACACACACACTACTAATTACTATGTATTATTTTACAAATATATACATTAAGCAGATTGAAAATACCATAGATGACATGGCAAAATAATAGTTGATTCATATGTTGTACAGTTATCCTCTTGGAGCTCTCAGATCTGGTTTTCTCGCACATGTTCTACCCCATTTTGATATGTCATTGAACTTTGTAGGCCAAAGGGAAGCATAACTGCACTGTAAGGCACTTTTCCCCTATGTGTGTAATAAAGTGTCACTGCAGACAAAACAGTAAATCACAATGGCTTTCCCTATAAGTGCACACTAAAATTATAAGGCCTATCCCACTAATCCTGCAGAGTCCCCTTTGTGCCAGGCTACCTGTGTGCAGGTACCGGTCTGCGACGACAGTAGTTTCACACGTGCAACCTTCACACATGTGCGCATGCGTTCATGTGTAAGCAGCTAAGTGCACCTTACCCTACCCGCAGTGGCCCATCTTAAAAGGCAGACACTGGCAGAAAACACAAGTATTCCATTTGCCATGTGATTACCATGGGTGAGACACATGTAGTGAGACTCACCCACAGTAAAAAGTCCAAAACCAGGCGATCCAAAAAGGAAAAAAAAATCTGGCCGTATTGAACGGGCAGGACCAAATTGCAACAGCAAGCATTTACACACTATAGCTTAGGTGCTTATTACTTTAGACCTTTGTTCACCCGCCAAAAGAAATATACACTATCTTTGTCAGAGTCAGCTGTACAAGGACTCAATTAAGCTGAACTTAATGCCCTGTTAGGTCTTGAACATAACACTCAGGCATAACTTTTGGATGAGATTAACTTTATTTTAGCAGTTCCAAATTAATAAAAGTTTTGAATATAGCATTAATAACCTCTCCAACATAAATTCAAACTGACTGGAGTTACATTTTTACATGTCTGCTAAATGTCACGTTTCAATAAATGCTGCACCTGCAATAGGAATGCACATATGTTCATCATTAATTTTTCGTCAAGAAGCACCAAGTGCATATGATAGACAATGTGTTAGGGTTACTGTGACATATATGATATTTTGATAATTGATTTTGTTCTCAAGTACAATGCAGGTTGTATCTAACAACCTCGTTCCTCCTTTTCTCATTTTTTAAGTTAAGAGTTTAAGCCTTTAAGTGACAATACAACACATTATAAAATATTTGAAGGCCGTCACTACTTCAGTGGAGCGCATTACAGACTTACAGGGTATCAGCCAAGGCCTAGCAGGAAGCTCCAGTCTAAGTATGATTGCCACTGGTCATCTTTTCTTTTTATTTAAATACTCCTGTAGGTTCTTTAATCCTTGTACCTGACATATAAGGTGTTCCTTGTACTACACTTGTTTGTCCTGTGTACTAGAGCGTCAATGTAAAGGTTTACTTATGTGTTCTAACACACTGGGCTATTAGTTGTGGGGGATAGTACCCACCTCAAGTAAAAATCACAGTCCTTGTCAGGGTGTACCACTGAAGTTACTAATTAAACCTGAGCTCAACACCTTGTTACCTATGCCACAGAGTAGACAGACTTAACTTAGAGGTAATGTGGACAGTATTTCCACACTGCCAAAACAGAAATAAAGTAAAAAAACAACATAAGAAAAATTCTAGGTTTTGCAATTCTTTAGGAGAAGTACACTTTCACAGCAGTCACGGGTCCAGGTACTTAGGGACAGCACATGAGTTTTATTACTCACTCAAGCAGAAGCCAGCAGCAGGGTCTAGGGCAGGTCCAGTTGAATTGGTCAGCTGGACAGTTGCAGAAAGGCCTCTTGTAGCATGCTTTGTTCCTGTAGCTCAAGCAGGAGGTCAGCCTTCTGACCCTTGGAGACCACTTCTTTGTCTCAGGTACAAGGGAGAGCAGGTCCTGTCCTTCAGGGCGCTTCACAATTTGGAGACAATAGGTTCTGTCCTCTTCAGATGTTTCTACAGGTCCAGAAAGTGTTAATAGGAGGGTATTGTGAGTGCCACATTTATGCCTGAAACCAACCTGTGGGTGGCGGAAACTCCTGGCTACTCCTTAACCAATGTGGTTAAAGTTTCCAGGGATGACTGTTACAATCAAGGAAGGATCCTCTGTAGGCAGGTCACATAGATTTATAATGACGTTTATTTAATGATAATGGTCTTAGTTACATGATAAGGTGATATATCTATGCCAAATAAATGCCCCACCAGGAGCAGCTTCCTGCTGCTCAGCCCCTCTCTCCAACTGATCCTCCAGGCATACATAAACCTATTATGGCATCACACGCACAGGCTGAGCAGCAGGTATCCTAGCAACTAGGGAGAAAATGCATTATATCATAAACAGGAAATAACACATTTCCCCCCTTAGAAATAAACATACACAATGGGTATCTTTCAGCTCTAGTCCAAAAAATAAGCAACGGGTATCTCTCAACCCACACTCATCCCAACATAGGGCATCTTGTGAGCATTCACAAGTGTTGGAATGACCTGCGTTGGAGAGAATTTTTTCTTGATTCCAGGGCAGACAGAGAAGCCCTGACAACTGATGGTGGTTCTCGAAGGCTCCTCAATCTCATGCCTTGGGAGGAAAAGGTGTAGTCCATACTCCACACTGAAGACATTACAGGAGTTCCAGGTGGAGTGGAGACTGGTGAGCTTTACATTTGGAGATAATTATTACTCCTAAATGAAGATATATTAGAGATGTATAATCACTCAAGCAGAGGCCAGCAGCAGGGTCATAAATACCCCTGGTCGATGTCATTGATGAGTAAGTGTACTGGACTGTACCATACTTACAGGTGGAGTAACACTAACTACAGTGGTAATACCAGGGGTATTTATGACAACAAGGAAAGTAGCATAGGGATCCCGTGTGTCCTGATGAATGCCGGTAGAGAGACAGAATCCGGCAGGAATCCTCTATGCAGAACGGAGGGGTGGAGAGTGCATAATTCACTCACACCACCACCATCCGAGGGTATCTCTTCACCCTTTTTTTACTCCTGGCAAGGGAATCAAGGAATAAAATTGTTATGACGATATCTCTTAGTCAGTTTTAACACTGTTCGTCTGTACCTGTTTAGGATCCTTTTCTTTTCCTGTTTCTAATTGTTTGTATTGTCTACCCCTCCCTATTGCTCCACCTCAAGCATTGGTCTGCGCTGAGGCGTTTAGTAGCAGCCCTTTGATGAAGCATGCCACAACTTGTTGTGGGTGAGGGCAGTTTTTACAAAGTGAATGTGCTCCAGGCATAACTTGATACATACTTAAAATTTGCGAATTGTACTCACCTTACTTCCTTTTGTGTGTATATGTGATGTGTACTCAGCCGGTCCTCCTCCTCACTGTGTGTCTTGTTGGGTTGCTGTGGTGTCCGTGGAATGCCTTCGGGATTCCAGGGAGGCCTGGCATTTTCGGTGAGGCAGTTGACAGAGGTAGCAGGCTGGGATCCCCGCTCCTGCTGAAGAGGCAAATAAGCTTACCTTCGTTGGACTCCTTGGTGTCTGTCATCATTCTTACCAGCTTCAACATTTTGGCGACGATTGCCTGCAGCGGCTCTTTGGCAGTGGGGAGTGAATCCACGACGTTGTTCACTACGTACTCTGCTAACTCTTCATTTGTTGGCTTTCCAAGTTGCTGCTTCACTGGATTTTCTTCTTTGTTCGTGGTGAGCCCAGACCATTCTCCGCAGTGAAAAGGTACTGTTTTCCTTTATTGTTATTTACTCGGACGAGCCGTTGCATGCTTGCGCACCCTGTGTTGCCAAGCAACCTCTTCTTGTACGCGCTCAAGTCTTCACCGTGCTTTACGAGTACTGGCGTCAGCACGCACACGCTGACGTGACTCCATTTTGGTATTACCTGTTTGTGGCTTCACTACGCTTTCAACTCCTATGTCAACAAGCATACGTTGACGTGCGGCCATATTGGATACACTTTTACTTTGTGTAATTACGCCGCTCCTCACAGCTGTTTCCCCGACTCTGCTCTACCAGCTGTCATTGCTTATGCGCTGTCATCGCACTTGCACTCGCATTGTTTTGCAGATCAACACGGTGATCTGCACACCTTTTGTGGCAACTTACTGCTCTGCTCATTTTCTGCTACAAATTCTTTTAAACATCACTTGTGCTGATCTACACGGTGATCCGCACACCATTTATTTAACATTATTTGTGTTGATCTATACGGTGATCCGCACACCCCTTTTCAACTATATTGTTTTTTTCACAGTGATTTGCACATTTATTTTTTTTCTTCCCACTCCTGTGCACATCCGTAAGGTGTTTTGGTAACATATGTGATTTGCACCTCCCAACTACCCTCTTTCACGGCATTGGTAGTTTATTTATTTATTTTTTGTACGTCATGGCGGCAAGTCAAACGTTGTCTTCACCGCCTATTTTCTTATCAGAAGGCGATACACCGTCCATAGAATGGGAAGAATGGATCGGCATTTTCCAAAATTATTTAGAAGCCATTGATGGTCTTAGGTTTCAAGCTTCTAGGAAGAAAGCTTTATTATTAAACTCTTTAGGAAAAGAGGGTCAACATGTTTTTAAGTTTCTTCCTGAGGTTATGGGTGCTGATGGTGAACCTATTGATAACCCGTATATTGAGGCGAAGAACACACTTGCTTAGTATTTTGGCAAACAGGTCAACATTGTTATGCAATGTCACAAGTTTTGTTCTCTACTTCAAAAGGAAAGGGAAATAGTTCATCAAATGGTCACATGGTTACATGAGCTTGCAATCAAATGTGACTTTGGCGCCATGACTGATCAGTTAATTAGAGACCAGCTTATCGTATAATGCGAGAATAAGAGAATGCAAGAGAAACTTTGGGCTGCTAGAATCCTACTTTGCTTGAGGCCATTTCTATTGCTAAAGTTGTAGAGGAATCTGATAAGTGTATGCGAGAAATGCACAGTTTAGAGTCAAGAAAAGAAGACACAGTAAATGTAGTAACCAAGAAAGATATTCCATTAGATAGTGACCTCAAAGTAAAACATAAAAGTGATAACACACCCAGTTCATCCAAATTCAAAACTAAGCCGCCAAGCGATAATAGGGGTAAATTTAATGGATTTTATAGATGTGGCAGTATGGGTCATGCAGCGGATTACGTGGGTTGTTATGCTAGAGACAAAATTTGCAGAAAATGTGGGAAAAAGGGCCATTTAAGCAGAGTTTGTAAAAACTTTTCAAGAAACCGAGTTGCGTTTGTTGATGAAGATTGCGTTGCACCTGACATACTACTATGTGTGGAAGATGAATATGTGAACAAGTTACAAAGACCTAAGGCAACCTTCCTTGTGAATGGGGTCGCTGTAGAATTGATGGTGGATCCTGGTTCTATGTTCACTATTATTCCCTTTCGCATTTTTAATAAGTGTTGGCCCAACGTGTCACTCACTAATAGTGACATTTCTCCCAAAGGGTACAGTGGTGAGGCTATCTCCATTAAAGGTGTGATGGAAACTAAATTTGAATTCAAGGGAAGGAGTGCAATGGGAAAGGTGTATGTCTCAAGTGACGGTCCTGCCATCTTAGGCTGGGTACAACAGCACAACTTGCATGTAGTCATAGATCCCAGATCTGTTGAGCAAGTAATGGTGGTGGACGATCATGCTACAATTGATACTATTCTTTCCAAGTAAAATTAAGTTTTTCGAGTAGACCTAGGAAAACTGGTGGGATACATGCATGAAATTAAACTTAAAGATGATGCTTGGCCAGTCAGACACGTGTTAAGGAAGATCCCCATCTCCATTCGTGATGAGGTTAAGGAGATGTTGAGTGACATGCAGAAACAAGATGTTATTGAACCTGTAGAGGTCTCAGAGTGGCTTTTTCGGTAGACGTTACCAAGGAAAAGGATGGTAAACTTTGTTTCTGTGTTGACCTCAGGTCCTTTAATCAAAACATCATTGTCAATAGTTTTCCTTTACCCAACATATCTGAGATGGTATTTTTGATGGATAAAGCTAAGTTTTTCACTAAGTTAGATCTAAGGTCAGCGTACCATTAAGTTATGTTACATCCTAACTCAAGAAAGTTGACAGCTTTTCTAACCATGGAGGGGGCATTTCAATTAAAGAGGCTTCCTTTCGGCCTTGCATCGGCCGCTAGCGTATTCCAGCGCATGATGCATAGTCTACTTAAAGGGGTAAGGAATACTCACTACTTTCAAGATGATATTCTTAATACTGGTAAAAACGAAGCTGATCACAACAAAACATTGGCTACAGTGCTGGAGATTTTACATAGGGCGGGTCTGAACCTAAGGAAGGAAAAATGCAAGTTTATGTTGAAAGAGGTGGATTATTTAGGATACACTATTTCTGAGGGTGGTGTTCAACCTAAAGAAGATTTTTGAAAGCCATCAAGTTGGCTGCCATCCCCACCACAAAAGAACAGCTTAAATCCTTTATGGGATTGATTGAGTACTATTCAAAGTTCGTTAGTAATTTTGCACAACAAACCAAGTCTTTAAGAGAGTTGTTGAGGAAGGGGGCACCAATTTTTGAATTTACCACAAGTTAAAGCTTTTCAAAACATTAAGGATGACATTGTGAATGCTGGTATTCTTACTCCTTTTGAACCTGGTAAGGATACTTTCAGTTACTGTTGATACTAGTGCTCATGACATCGGTGCTGTGTTATTGCAAAATAAGTGTGGTGTTGAGAAAACAGTTGCATTTGCGTCACGCACGCTTAGTAGTTCTGAACGTAATTATGCAGTCATTGAAAGAGAGGTCTTAGCTGCGGCATGGGGTGTCCAATACTTCCGTACCTATTTGTGTGAAACACACTTCACCCTAAGAACAGACTACAAGCCCCTTATCAGAATGTTAAGTCCAGGGGGGGCAAGTAAAGGTTCTTCGCCTTTGATGAGGTTTGCCGCCAGGTTACAAGAGTTCATGTACAAACTTGAATACATTTCTGGTTGGAAAAAAGTCCAAGCGGACTCCCTATCTAGATTACCACTTAGCGTGGAGGAGAGTGGAGAGACTGAAGAAGAAATGGTTTGTGTTGTGACTAGTGTTGAGGATGCGTTTGTTAATGAGTTCAAATCCATCTCTAAGGATGAGTGGCATCAAGCAGTCATCGAGGATCCTGACTATAGAGAGCTGGTTAATTCTATCAGGTCTGGTTGGAGGCGTGAAGGTAATCTCAAGCCATCCTTACGGAACTTTACTAAATTGCAAGAAGAGCTCAGTATTGGGGTGACTGACAACTTGGTTTTAAGGGGTGAAAGATTTGTTCCTCCCAGAAAGAAGTTGTTTCTTCAGGCACATGAAGGTCACCTAGGACAAACTATTATGAAGAAACGTCTTAAAAGGATAGCTTTTGGTGGCCAGGTCTTGAGGAGGATGTCAGAGTGTGGGTGGATAACTGTAGTCTGTGTAGAGAAAGCGAGAAAAGACTTAAAGTAGGTTCGCAAGGTATGGGTTCCATTTCTGGAGGACATTCTGGTGCAGCATGGGAAAAAGTGTGTTTGGATTTCATTGGCCCTATGGATTTTCTTCCAGGAGATAAACGTTTTGCTATGGTTTTGGTGGATGTCTACTCAAGGTGGGTTATTGTAGATTTTTTTAGAAATATCACTACTGGTATTGTGATCAAGAACTTAGATTTAATCTTCAAGAGAGAAGGTTTTCCCAGCATTATGGTAAACGATAATGGCACTCAACTTGTTTCCCGTGCCATGCAGAGTTTCCTCAAGGGGAATGGCATAAAGCATGTATGTACTTCGTTATACAACCCTCAGGGAAATTGCATGGTGGAACGCATGAATTGGGTGATCAAGGGCACTATCCAAATGGCCATTCAAGGGAATCAAAATGTTCAGAGAAGCGTGGACAACATGGTGTGGTCTTACAATACTACTTTACATGGTGTTACTAATGAAATGCCGTTTATCAAAATGAGGGGTAGAGTGCCGAAGACTAAACTCACTCCTCAGTGGATGCGAGAAAGTGGTAGTCTTGTAAGAGAAGAGCACTCTGTGAAGGGTGGCAAAATAGAGATTGGTGATCTGGTCAAAGTAAAATTGGGAAGAAGAGAGCAAGGAGTGAACAGATTTTCTGCACATGTGAAAGTGAAGGAGGTGCACAAGTGGCATGTTGTGTTAGAGAATGATCAAAAATGGAACAGGAGGAGAGTAGCTCTGTATGGTAAAAAGGGTGATGTCTGTGGGGATATGATTATTGAAGATTTCTCACAGGTTCCTTCTTCTGAGGCAGTGCGAGGTGTTATTCCTGAAGCAGGAAGACAACCTCATTTACGTTCTGTACTTGTAAAGTCTAATGATTTTGTAATGGACTAGGATTTGTTTTGTTTACTTCTTCTGTTTTTTTTCTTCTCTTTGTTCGCTTTAGTGCGTTTTTCTGAGATGTTCATTCACTTGATTTGTTTTGCTTAAGTTTGTAAAATAAGGGGATATGCTGTGATGTGTACTCAGCCTGTCCTCCTCCTCACTGTGTGTCTCGTGTGGTTGCCGTGGTGTCCGTGGAATGCCTTCTGGATTCCAGGGAGGCCCGGCATTCTCGGTAAGGCGGGTTAACAGAGGTAGCAGGCTGGGATCCCCGCTCCTGCTGAAGAGGCATATAAACTTACCTTCGTTGGACTCCTTGGTGTCTGTCATCATTCTTACCAGCTTCAACAGTAACCAAATACAAAACTTCCACACAACATTTCACAATACTCCATAAGCATATATACATAAAACTGCCATTCTGCATTACATCTCATGCAAACTGTATTAAATATTACTGA
Organism: Calotriton arnoldi; assembly: GCA_963921515.1. Classification (NCBI taxonomy): domain Eukaryota; kingdom Metazoa; phylum Chordata; class Amphibia; order Caudata; family Salamandridae; genus Calotriton; species Calotriton arnoldi. The sequence goes on from CAWUFW010001731.1 coordinate 1,991,218, forward strand.
CAGCTTTACTCAAACCCAACATGACAAACATAACCATAGCATGTAACACAGTGTTCAGTACACCGGTGAGCGATACCTCCCCCGTTCCTCCTTGGTGCAGGGCATACACAGGCCGTGCTGCAGAATGTTCACTATTAAAACTGTAAATATACACTTATTCTGGTCAGTTCTCCTCATGTTTGCAGGTTTCAACACTTTATGTATACACTTCTTGCTTCCCCTTAGACGCAGATTTTGCTTCCAGAATAGAGTCTCCACATTAATTGCACTTAGCAACCCAGAACGCTGAAAAATGTTCAAAACTGCCTTTAAATTCAACAGCGCAGCACCAAAACTTCATATTCCTCCACTCTAATGCCTTGTTCTCGCATTACCGAAACTGGCGTCTTCCACCCAATAACTTGTGTGGTTCTGGAATTTGCCAACGATAATGTCGAATGTTGTGTAGCACTGCATACACTTCGGGTATGTTCCCACTTGCTGCTGGAAACTTTGCAGCACAAGTGCTGTATTCTTTGTTCAACTGTGCTGTCAGTTGACTCCCCACCGGCATGTCCTGGTAACACAATGAAATTTGTACTAGCCTTGGAGGCACCAAAGTCACACTAAAACAGGATACACTTTTAAATCAAGCAGGTCAAACACCCAAGACATCTGTTGTCTGCAGTCTCAAAGTTAAACAGGTTAAACACTTAAACGCCCTCCTCAATTCAGTTGACTGCAGGCTGTCTGATGGTGCAGACACCGATAGGGCTTCCAGGGGGTTCATTTTCCTTGCAGGCATTAACTTATTTTCTCTTAGTTTCAGTTGTGAATTCACTTAGTTTCTTGCAGATGTTATCTTCCTTCTGTTACTCCTTCACTTAGTTTCTTGTAGACATGACATCTTCATGCATAGGTAAGTTCTCCAGTTGTCACCATTGTTACAACCAAGGAAGGATCCTCTGTAGGCAAGTCACGTAGATTTATAATTACATTTATTTAATGATAATAGTCTTAGTTACAGGATAAGGTGTTATATATATGCCATATAAATGCCCCAGCAAGGGCAGCCTCCTGCTGCTCAGTCCGCTCCTTCCATCTGATCCGTCGGGCATATATAAACATACTATGACATCACACACAGAGGCTGAGCAGCAGGTATCCTGGCAACTAGGGAGAGAATGCATTATATCAAACACAGGATATAACAATGACCCTAACCACTTTTGTAACATTTCCTGTGTGAACTACTGCAATAATGCCAATTAGTGGTTGAATTAGATATGTTACATTGGCCCAGTCAGACTACAATGTTTGTTATAAAGCCATGTTTGCATTGGCCCTGGATTGGATTTCATAACATCTCCTGCAGTATAGTATTGTTTTTATTTTATTATTCCCTGTCTACTCTTAATTCCATAAACTGGTGTTTTTTAATTCACTAACATTTGGCAAAAATAAATATGCAATATTTTAATTGTTCTTTGGATGTCCATAAGAATTTTAGGACTGTTTAGCAATTCAATATTGTTACACAAAAAATCCAAATACTTCTAATTTACTGACTTCTCCAGCTAGCACATCCATGGAATGGACACTGTTGCCTCTGGATTCACATGTCACCACCTCCCCTCTAACAACTCCGGCTGCTCCAGTGGCCCTTTGGAAGGGTGACTCATCTGACCAAGCTGAGGACAACACTAAACATACTACCATCAAGAGAGGGGAGAAATAACTGTTTCCTGTGAGTGGCAACAAAATACATTTATCCATATTCTGTCTCCCATTTGATGATTGACACATAGATATTTGTTTGCTAATAATACTGTTGGCTCAACAACTTTCATTCTTTGTTGAACAAAACAGTCAGTAGTATTTCTGAAATATATTTACTTTTAATCTTTTGGCTGAATACACTGTAACAGATAATAAAGTAAAAAAACTTTACATCTTTAAGTTTGTCTGTTTGCAGAAATGCTTACGATCCAAACACACAGTTTAGATTTTAGAGAAGGGAATAACCACATAACAAACAAATTAGTCTGTTTAAAAAAAATAATAATATAAATATTATTATTTAGTTTATGTATGTCCTTGTAAAGAGTTAGTAGCATATCCTCCTTGACACAAACACATCTAACAAGGGAGACTAGAAATCCATAGAAAAGACCAAAGATTTACCAATCTGGATACCTGTCATTCTGCTGATGCATGTTCACAACATCACCCTGGAGTTTTCCTTGATAATCATCATCAGGTATGCATAGGATTTCCCTCCTCAGGGCAATGTTGTGCAGCATACAAAACAAAAACAGTATTATGCAGACCTTCTCTGGAGGGTAGGGGAGGGCTCCACCACACCTATCCAGGCAATGGAACTATGGGCCTGATTATGAGTTCGGCTGTAAGGGATCCGCCATTAAAGTGGCATCAGATTCCCCGCCGCACAGTTGGCATTGCACCTGCCGAATTACAATGTTGGCAGTCTGGTGAAGGGAAGACCGCTGGAGTACCACCATTGCCACCAGCCATTCGCAGACTGCCGCAACGGTGGTAGGGGGAAAGCAGCTGTCAGAGGGCAGCACAGACAAGTTCACCACCGTTGGAATTATGAGTTGGCTTTCCGTTGAGCCGAACGTGGTGGGAAAACCACCTGCTTCAAGTCAGCGGAATCAAAGGAATTGGGGTGCATACTCACCAATTTCCTTTTCTTACCTTCAGACTCCCATGTGGATCCCTTCCTCCAGGGACCCCCTTCACAGCAGCATCCTGACCCCGAAGAAAACAACCCTGTTGGTGCCGAAATCCAGGTAAGTCCGTTTTGCACTATGTACCCATTGACTGGAATGGGGACATATGCTCCAGACTCCAGCAATGGCAAAGTACTCGTAGTAGGTATTGTTTCACATGTGTCATGCATATGTTTAGATTTGACACTTGTACAGTCAAAATACACACCTGCATCGACACATATGAAAAAAAATTCCCTGCCATCAGAAACACATTCGCTGGCCCAGCAGTGACATCGTAATAAGGTGGGCGGGAGACCGCTGTCGCAGTGATCGTCTTGGCACTGCTGCAGGGGTGGTATGGCGGTAAGACCGCCAAACTCGTAATCAGGCCTTATGTCTTTATGAGCCCAAAAGTCTGCTTCACTGGTCTCCTAGTTCTGACGTGTTCCTCATTGAAGCAGACTTCCCCTGATGTTGTGGTGTTCCGAAGAGGAGTTAGTAGCCAGGTATTACTAGAATATGCAGAATCCACTGAAAATTAAATAAAAAAGGATTGAATTATACAAAATCTTATCATTATTATATATTATTTTTAATTAACATTGTTTGTCAAAATGTAGTAGTAAAGTAACCAACAAGTCAGGTCCTCATTGCAACCAGACTTTCCATCTGTTTTGGTATTCTGCTGTTGGGTAGCACTAGTGAGTCATGGGCAGGTCCCAGAATTCTTGTAGACACTCTTTAAATGTAGAATCTGGTAAACAAATAATCTGAAACTAATGAAGTGGTAACTTTTCTATAACAATACACTTTCTCACGGTCATGAAGTAGTACCAGTGGTATGTGTGACTAATCAATGGCACCAACTACACGGGGATATTATTCAATGTTGCACTGTCAGTTGGAAATTGGATGTAGTCATTCATATGTTGGAGCATGACAACCCAAAACATGACTGAGAACAGCTGAAAAAGTTGGTTGGGACATCCGATTTGAGTAGCAAACAGTATACTGGAATGAGTCAGTTGCACAAATGTAAGACAAACATTATTTTCACAATAGGAGCGGTAGCTGTTGGATTCCTTAGTTCCGGCATCAATTCTCCTTCAAATTGTTGGCTTAATGCTTTAATAGTTGCCGTGCTTAAGAAAAATGTTTTAATGATATGTCTCTCTTGCATGGTAGCCTGATCATGAAGACGTGTGTAGACTCCTCTCCTTTATTATCGTCTCCACTGCAGTGCTCTATGGCCATAGCTGTAACAGGAGAAAGTTCCTTTTTTTACAAAAATATTAAAATGCACAAAATCAACAGTCATTTTTTTAATGATTTTTTTATCACAACATATAACTCATATAATTTATGTGTAGACATTATCAAAAAGATTAAAATATTCTTAAAAATACTTTTAAAGAAAAACATGTGAGCCTCAAGGTTGCTGAAAAAGAAACAAAACAATTAATCAGAAAACAAACACTCTTTAAAAAATACTTTTCATGAAGTAAACTAGTATCTAGCATTGCTTTTGTATGCATTGTAGTTTGTAACAGAATAATCTTTCAACGTTTGCACATTTAGATGTTTGCTATTATCTCATCACTAAAATATAATCGTTGAATAAAAATGGTGTTCGCTTACACTACACTTTGAGCTGGTTTAGCAATACAGTGTTTGTGTCACATTACATGTGGTTAATAACCCTACCCTTACCACTCCTGGGGTCCTCAATCTCCCTCATACCTCTACCTCCTTCCAGACACTTCCTCCAGACTCTGCTTGGCCAGAGGAGTCCCATCACTGTGAGCCCATACTTGGGCAGATTCTCAAAATATAAGCCCCTTAGACTTTAGGCAGTGTATATTTTTTATATCTGGGACCCCTCCCTTCAGCGTCTACTCGCCCATAGCCCTCTCCATGTCTCAGGACACAAGCTTGGGCGAAATCTCACGAATATATAAGCCACACCCAACACGCTTGCTGTGCTTGGCTTTCTTTATTTTGGAAGTTATTGTTATTGTTATTGTTAGAAAAACTTATACAGCGCACGATTACCCTGAGGTGTCCTGGCGCTTGCTGCGGTCCTCCCATCTTTCATGGATTACTGCCAGATTGGTGTTCAGAACAGCCATGTTTTCAACGCCTTCCTAAAAGCCATCAGATCATCAAAACTTCTCAGATAAAAAGGAAGCCCGTTCCACGCCCTTAGCTGCGCCAGCGGTAAAGCTTCTACCTCCCCATCTAACTTTCTTTGTAGGTGGAACTACTACTAATTTTGCTCCTGACGAGCGTAAAGATCTTTTGGGCACATACCACTGAAATTGTTGTTTCAGATGGGCAGAGCCTGTGCCTTGAAGAGCTCGGAAAACTAAACAGAGTGTTTTAAAAAGGACTCGTTTTTTAACGGGCAGCCAATGAAATTTTTTGATTGCACTCGAGATTGATGCAAATTTCGAGGTTCCAGTGAGTAATCTGGCTGCTGCGTTTTGCAGCATCTGAAGTTTTTGTATACCGCGCTCCTGCATATTTAGGTATAGACTATTACAATAATCTAGTCTTGACATAATCAAGGCTGTAACCACTGTGTGCTGGCTATCTGCTGGCAGGAGAGGCAGAATTTTCCTCGTAATCCTGAGAATATATGATGTGGCAGAAACCACAGCATTGACTTGGCCGCACATGTCAAGATGTTCATCAATTACCACCCCCAGGTTTTTGACTTTCCTAGAGGGTATTGGTAACGCCCCCATTGAATTTGGCCACCAACTTGGGGTCCAGAAATTAACATTATTCCCAAACAGGATGACCTCTGTTTTGCTCGCATTAAGTTTTAAGCAGTTTTGCGTCATCCAGCCTCCTATTGCCTCCATACAATCCTGGAGCCTTTCTCCGGTTGCTTTCTCCTGTCCTGGTTGGAGGGATACCACAATTTGAGTATCATCGGCATATGATGTAAGACAAAAGCCGAATGACTCAATCAGGGGGGCCAAGGAGGATACATAAATATTAAAAAGCGTAGGGCTCAATGATGACCCCTGAGGAACTCCACAGGGGAGAGAGAAAGGTTTTGAGACAAACTCACCTAAAGCGACTATCTGTAGTCTATCCGAGAGGAAGGATTTAATGAGAGTCCAGGCTTTATCCTGCACTCCGCAGGCCGACAAACGGTCCATCAATACTCCATGGTGGACCGTATCGAAGGCTGCAGAGAGATCAAGCAGGATCAATGCAGCCTTTCCTCCCGATCCAACGCTCTCCTAATCTCTTCCGTGGATTTAAGAAGGGCAGTTTCCGTACTGTGCCCTTCCCTGAACCCAAATTGAGTGGGGTCCAGAAACTTGGCCTCACGTAGATAAGTGCTCAGTTCAATATTCATATGTTTCTCAATCAATTTGGATGGCAAAGGGAGGCGTGAAATGGGGCGAAAGCTGTTTGGGTCTTTCATATCCAAACTTGGCTTTTTTAAAAGTGGCATGACAGATGCAGTTTTCCACACTTTAGGAAAATGCCCTTCCGAAAACATAACGTTGAATAAAGGAGTGAGTGTCATGGCTATAGGTACAGAAGCCAGTTGTGCCACTGCCACTGGGCAGGGGTCATAAGGTGAGCCTGATTTGGCTGACAAGAGAAGCTTCAGTGTTTCTGTGAAAGATATTGATGCAAATTTATCCATACTGGGCTTTGAATCTAGCCCCACTTTGTGGCCCTGTGTTAAGACTTCTGATCCGCTGCCACCTGGACCCTTAAAGGTGCTAAAAATAGTTTCCACCTTTGCCTGGAAAAATGTTGCGATTTCTTCGCATAGTTCCTGGCTTGTATTAATAGTTGCTGATTGTGGATGAGCCAGCCTAGTTACTACTTTAAAAAGTTCTTTTGGTGAATTAAGGGCTAGATTAATTTGTCCAGCAAAGAATTCTCGCTTTGTCTTGAACAGTAGCTGTTTATAAAGTAGGAGGCCTTGTTTATATATTGTTCTCTCGGCTGGTCGGTACTCCTTCCTCCAAGACCGTTCCAACTGTTTACATTTCAGTTTTTGTGCCCTCAGTTCCTGAGAATACCACTGGGCTGTCGGATGTGCCCTTTTAGGAATGAGTGCTTTCTTGGGGGCTAGAGTACAACAGGCATCCTCTACCCAGGCCGTATATGCGGAAGAAGCTTCCTCCACATCTATGGGCAGAACTCCCTGAGTTGAAAGTAAAAGCTCTGTTAGCTCTTTCCCTCCCACTTTATTCCAGGCTCTAATTTCCTTATGTTTCTTAGGGAGATGGTCCATTCCCTGGTGGTCTTGGACTGCCAGCTCAAATAAAACAGCTACATGATCCGACCATACTAGAGGCAACAATCCAGTGACAGAAAGATATGGGTGATTCGAGAAAATCCCATCCAACGTGTGCCCTGCCATGTGGGTAGGTCCGTTTACTTGTTGTCTTAGCCCTGCGCTATTCATCAGATCTAAGAGGTTTGTTGTGTCTATATCAGAGGCTGCCTCCAAATGAAAATTAAAGTCTCCCAGTATCGTTTAGGAGTCTGAGCTCAAACCCTCCTCCAGTAAGTTGCTCACCAGAGATATAAACGGGCTTCTAGGACCAGGTGGTCTATATACTAGGATTCCCTTGAACGTATGGTGGTGGGAGAGGTTAAGAGAAAAGGACAATGCTTCATATGAGGTATTAGAGACTGTTTCAAAAGTCGCTTTAATTGAACTATGATAAATTACTGCTAGTCCCCTCCTTTCCTGAGGGGTCTATTGACTGTATGGCATAAAAGCCGGGGGCGTTGCCTTCACTAAATCTGGACCAGATGCCTCGTCTGTCCAGGTTTCTGTGATAAAAACTAATTTAGTTTTACCATCCTCTATTAAGGCTGCACACTCAACACTGTGCTTTACCAGTGAGCGTGCATTCAGCAATAAGCACTTTAGCCCTGCTTCTGCTTCCTTGCTGTTCGATGTCCTATCCGGCTCCCCCCTAAAATGGTTTAATTGCCCCAACTCCGGCAGAGGCGTTTTGCAATAGTGGCAGAATCTCACAGTTGGTACAGGCTCTATGTCAAACATGAAACAGACACATCCAGATTTTCTTTTACAGCTATTTAAAAGCAATAACTCCTCTCTAGAGTACTTTAGAAACGGCGGCTTACCAGCAATCATTTGGACAGGGGTGGTGGCGCAAAGCGCAAACCGAGCGCGGACGGGCGCAAACGGGGCTTGCCTTAGGCGCGCCTTCGGCGCGCCCGCGGCGCCGCTCGCGCCATGTATTGAGATATAGAGTCAGGGCCAGAGAACTGGACCGCTGACCGTGAATCTCCCCAAGATGGCGGCCCCGCAGACACGAGCAATCCCCCACTATTAGGAGATAGTGCCAGCAGTCAATTTGAAGCCCCGCTACCCCGTGAGTACCATTTCTTCAAGTTCATAAAATTTCAACAGCAATATAAAAATCTCATAAGTAGAAATTAAAAATATTGGTTAAAATACAATAGCAGCAAGAAAATTAGCAGCAGTAATACCACGAACAGCCCACAGTCTCCCGGCTCAAGCCTCAGGAGGTGCAGCAGTGCGCGTCGCGCCACGCATCAAGATATAGAGTCAGGGCCAGAGAACTGGACCGCTGACCGTGAATCTCCCCAAGATGGCGGCCCGCAGACACGAGCAATCCCCCACTATTAGGAGATAGTGCCAGCAGTCAATTTGAAGCCCCGCTACCCCGTGAGTACCATTTCTTCAAGTTCATAAAATTTCAACAGCAATATAAAAATCTCATAAGTAGAAATTAAAAATATTGGTTAAAATACAATAGCAGCAAGAAAATTAGCAGCAGTAATACCACGAACAGCCCACAGTCTCCCGGCTCAAGCCTCAGGAGGTGCAGCAGTGCGCGCCGCGCCACGCATCAAGATATAGAGTCAGGGCCAGAGAACTGGACCGCTGACCGTGAATCTCCCCAAGATGGCGGCCCCGCAGACACGAGCAATCCCCCACTATTAGGAGATAGTGCCAGCAGTCAATTTGAAGCCCCGCTACCCCGTGAGTACCATTTCTTCAAGTTCATAAAATTTCAACAGCAATATAAAAATCTCATAAGTAGAAATTAAAAATATTGGTTAAAATACAATAGCAGCAAGAAAATTAGCAGCAGTAATACCACGAACAGCCCACAGTCTCCCGGCTCAAGCCTCAGGAGGTGCAGCAGTGCGCGCTCGCGCCACGCATCAAGATATAGAGTCAGGGCCAGAGAACTGGACCGCTGACCGTGAATCTCCCCAAGATGGCGGCCCCGCAGACACGAGCAATCCCCCACTATTAGGAGATAGTGCCAGCAGTCAATTTGAAGCCCCGCTACCCCGTGAGTACCATTTCTTCAAGTTCATAAAATTTCAACAGCAATATAAAAATCTCATAAGTAGAAATTAAAAATATTGGTTAAAATACAATAGCAGCAAGAAAATTAGCAGCAGTAATACCACGAACAGCCCACAGTCTCCCGGCTCAAGCCTCTCTCCTCACGTGCATGCACTTACCTGCTCCTGCCTCCCGAGGCTGAGGTTGTATTCCAGCGTGCCCTCCACTCTCCAACTCAGCATCCCCTTGTTGCGATGCTTGGACTTATCCTGGACAAGGATAAAGAAAAAGAAAGTCAAAGGTCAGTGACAATTTGAACAAGACCTTGCTGCGCAAAGCCAAAAGAAACATTTATTTCCGCAAAAGAGCCTATGACAGGTTGTGACTTGATAACCCTGTTGTACTAATACTTTGGCACAGTGGAGAAGTAGCTTCTAGTACTGTATCAAGAAATCGGATCAACCATCGGTTGTAGAGCACCAACCCAAAAAATCTGGATTACAAATCAGTAAGCCAAGCAACTTTAATGTTCTCTCCTGAACACTACCAAAGGAGTGATTTGGTGCGCATAGTTCATTGATTCCTTCCTGGGTTAAAGACTTTTGTTACCATTGTTCCGAAAAGTAAAATGGTGGACAGAAAGAGTTTTGAATAGTGTAAGTAATAGAAGGGGGAAGTTATTATGACACTGAATAAGAAATGCAACTGACTTACTAGCTTGGTAGCTAACGAGGTTTTGTGTCATTGTTTCGTGGGGCTATAAGAGGACAGTCATGAAGCTGAAGCAAAATCCAACACTCTAAGCAGTCCAGGAGAGCTGAAGGATTATGGCATCTTCAAACAGACAGAAAACCCAGATATCATCCCAACCCCCTTTCCCCTAGCAGGATGCACACACGACAGTGTACTAACGTGTTTAAGGCTTGTTTAATGGGGGGATTGATCGGATCCATGTCGCTCCTGCTATTCTTGGCACCTTTGGCAAATCAGGTTAGTCCATGACAGTTTGTAGTATTGATCTGCATAAAGGCTGAGGGTACTTGTGTCTATCACGTCAATTGTGTCATGCATATTGTCATGCAGGAATATGAGGACTCCACAATATTTAATTTACCTGACAGATGACAAGCACAGGCATTTTTAAGTGACAAAAACATTTTTTGTTTAATAAAATTTATAAAACATTTTTCTGTTGCTATTTATTTTGGATACACTTTATTCCTAAGTGTTAATATATTTTATATCATTAGAGTGTGCCATAGTTAATTTGTGCTTGTTTAAAAAAAATATAAAATTGAAGTTTTTTATTGCATATTTCGTATTTTTATTTTGTAGACAACTACCTCTTCCCACATTATTAGCATGCAGCATATTCGCTGTGTTGTCTTAATCATGTATTTGCCATTTAATAATCAATATAAAATAGATGTAAAAACCTAATTTTTAAATTTATTTTTTTAAATCTATGACATTTACAATCAAAACTGAATTTGTTTAAAGAAATATTTAGAAGTGATTATTTTATTTCTGGATTTCAAATAAGAACTATTATACTGGCTGTTATAATCAATATTTTTTATGTTGTGTCACATTTATGACTAGGCGTAATGTGACTTGAATGAATCAATATAAAGCTTTCAATGCAAGTATTGTCATTTATTTAATTGTAAATAATACCAAATAAAAAGTTTAAATAAAAAGAATTTAATACAATTCAAAAATGTTTACAAAAACATTTTTTGTTGAAGCATTGTAAATGTAATTTAAAATGATACAGAAATGTATGCTTGCTGGATACTTTCATTTTAAAAAGAAACACAGATGTAAATTAATAACTATTCTATTACAAAATAGGGTCATTAATATGATAAAACTGTGTAAAATAATACATTTTACATTTGTTCAAAATATATACATTATCATTTGTTAAATATTTGTTAGTGTTGCTAATTCAAAATTTTCACAATAAGGACGATGTTCAATCAAACCTTTTAAACTTTTTAAAGTTTATAATTCTCAATAGGTTAGGCCTCAGAAGAAGAAGAAGAAAATCTGGCTAGCCATTGCCAGAGAAGAATGTCAGGTTGGGGTCTATAGGTGCTGCAGCCTGCATTACAGGAAGAGGTGGGAGGACCTTTATCACTGGACCCACATAACAACTCCACAGAAGCTCTGAAGGTCCTCCTAAAAACAGAAGCATGTATGGCACTCCATAACCCCCTGGTGCTGTGTGTTCTGGTGGTAGCCTACCCTGAGTTAGCTGGGGACCTGAGGGTCATGGAGCAACAAGTGTCTAGGTAACATTATTTTAACCTGTTTGATTGTGGGTAAGAATTTACTAATTTAACTAAAAATTCACTTTGCAGGAGGTATTTAAGAAGAAATGCAAGTTCTTTTGGAATATTGCTGAAAATATTTTGGTAGTTATTTCCTATAGAGTGCCTTTGTTGCTTTAGATCTTAACTAATTGAAAACTGGTAAGTATTAGCAATTTTTAAAATAAGAGAAAGATCGGTTTTATTAACAAATATTCTAAACAATGTTTTGCATAATGTTCATGATCTATGAAGTGTGTAACAAAATAATGTATGTATGGTCAGATGACGTTTCTACCTAATTTTGACAATGCAGCAGATTTTTTATTTTAAAATACCAATGTGCTTGTATGGATTGACAAATACGGTCACAAGCCAGGTGTATCTGAACATTTGTCTGTAGCAGGGAAATGCACCATGCTTTTGAACGAGTTCCAGGGGTATGGACAAAGGGCATCCTGTGAAGCAGTAGAATATTCATCAACACACACAAGGCATTTTCCCATCTTTGGGATGTGTTTAAACAACTCATCAAGGGTATAATTGGCTGTCAGATGACCACTTAAGCTCTTTGAAATGTGACTACTGTGTGTTTAGGCATGGGAAAGGTGAATGTGTAGATGTAGTTTCTTTGAATATTTGAAACGAATTTCATTGAACTATAAATGACAATTCAATACAATATTTCTGTTATTTTGCAATCAAACATTGTGTAACCACACATAACAACATGAAATATGCAACATTAAAACATATGTTTCATATGGATCATGCTGCCTTGCAACACAGATAAAAGCTTTTAGTCCATGTAGTAAATTGCACAATGGGTGATGTTGTACACTATATTCAGTATTCATACAAGCACAGCTTTTTTATATAGCATGCAATCAGAGTTTTTTTAAATATGTCAAACATGTATATACCAATCTCATGTTATATAAAGGTTGGACATATTTACAGATGAAATGGTTTGTAGCTAAAAAGTGCACAAAGATACACAATCATGACATATATGATTGTAGAAAATGATTGCCAAGCCAGGTTTAAGCTACAATAACTTTGATCCTAAAACACAAAAGAATGATAACAGTGTTTTTTTTTATCTCAGTAGATAGATTTTACTCAAAAGAAATGAATATTTTTTAATTCATAAATAGTTAGATGAAATTACACATATATTTTTTTCTTTCAGCAGCTTCAGGAACAAGTGAAGACAGCAGTGGCTGTCTATCTGGTGAGGAGCAGGACAGTATCTGAGAATCAAAAAATACCATACTGCTGCAAGGAGGCTAGCACTACATCGGACTCATAGGCCTCTAATATCTACCAGCCTTTTGTGGTGGCAGAGCAAGACTACACTGAGGAAACATCAATTCTAGTATCTGCCACCACCAGCAGTAACATCTCCACCCTCAGTTCTGTAACCACAGTAGTTATGCCACATCCAGTCAGTAGAGGGGCTGGGGTCCCACTGCCCCATGCCAGTATCCCTGGTCTTAGAGAGGCACTTGAGATTTTAAGAGGCCTCTCTGTTGGACAGACTGCATTGTTGAATTCCATCCAGGGTGTTGGTCAACAACTTAATCAAGTGATCAACATCCTGGGTGGCATTCACTCTGCCATGTCTGCACTACAGAGATGATTATGTCCCACCAAGCGCCTCTTCTGAAGCCACCCAAAGCACAACCATAATTTCCCAGTAAACCAACACACATTGCACAGTGCTGTAACTATCCCTAAAATCATCCCCTATTCCTAATACTACCTTTATCACAAAACCCACTACCTATCCTGCTTCTTCCTATAACTGCAAACCCTCCCCTGTTCCTAAAAGTACCCTTCCCCAAAACCCATTACCCATCCTGCTTCCTCCCATACTCCTAAACCCTCTCCTGTTCCTAAGGTTACCCTAACCCCACCCCAGCAACAACCATGTCACATACACCTACACACTCACAGAAGCAGACATCCACACAAAGAAATATAACTGAATACACCCAAACATATATCCACAATCATCCACCAAAAACCCAAAATACTCATATAAACAGAAAACAACAAACAGGCACACTGAGACAAACAACTGCACACATCAACAGAAAAACATACATAAGAACTTGCAGACACATCCAAAGATATGCGCAGACAGACTCACACACAAAAAACAAAAACCCGCACAAAAACACACTACACTTGCAAACACCTTCATACACTGACACACGAGACAGCTCCATAATTCTTCTACCCACCCAGACACCAACACCTAACTTCTCCAATACTATACCAACCAAAGATTATCAGGTCCTTACCTCCCGTAAGCAAATCCCCTCCCACCCATAAAATGTAATTAATAAAGATGCCTGGATAACATCAGCTCCTGAAGGAAGACCATTTGTTTGAGCAGAATGGTTGTGATAATTAGGAGCGAGGAAAAATGGCAGGTACCATTTATTGGCTAACCATAAACTATGATAAGACACTACTTCCTACATTTAAAATATTTTATTATAATATATTTTATTTAAAACATCACAAATTCTGAATATTTTTGTTTGATTTAGTACATCTTTGTTTATGTTCTTCCTAAGATAGTAAACATTCTATTTTTAATAATGTACATATGCATTTAGATTAATAATAATACTACAATTCAATATTTTAATATTGGACAGCCAGATTTTGGTCCTATTTCACTATTAGTATATGTGTCACATTAATGTAACATGCCACACTATAAAAGACCATGCACTCTGCCTTATGGGCAACAAGGACTACCTCAGAGTGATTTCTTATTCTTCTATAGGAAGGTTTTTACCATGTCAAAATCGGTTAACTTGACAGAGGAAAATGCAGTATTTCAATTGCCACTGTCAGGCTAACATGATAGGCCTGAAGACATTTTTTACACTGGTACTGTAGTGGATGGCAACTTAGTACCTGCAGTCCACTGCTAACATCCATTTTATATGTCTCGTGTACACCAGTTACCATATAATAGGGATTTCTATGTAGGTAACATTTTTGGATCAGGGTTATAGAAATTACATCATGTCTAAAGGGGAAGCACAAGTACTTTAATACTAGTTAACATGAGTAAAGAGCACCGAGATTTACTGACAACTGATTTATCTAGTCTCAAAAATACAAATGTGAAGTATTTTTATAATTCAATTTAAGCAATACACATAATGAACATTTTATGATTAGTGGAAAATGGAAAATAATGCTTTCTGTTTAGTGCTTAATTTGTAAAAAAAAATAAGTGCCAGGGCTCCCGTCAGGAGGCCACTGCAGCTTGCACCACACATTGCCTTTGCCAGTGCTGCCAATGACAATAACAACACAACTACTAACCATCACACTCCTCCAAGTGTGCCAATTCGGACTATTTCAGGCCCCCAAAGCTATAAGAATGGCTTGGGCAGGAGGTAACAGTTGTTTTTAATGTATAGTGAATTTATAATTAACTGCTGTTGTGGTCCTCTCTAAATTCTCTACACAGCGCCACCTTGTGGCAGACTCTGACAAGTGTCAGTGTTGACAATTATGTGCCAGTGCCTAGCACCAGAAACCACTGGCTCAAATTAAGCACTACTTCTGTTTATCCAAAATTAATAGAAAAATATTACACACAACTTCGAAAAACCTACCATTTGTCATGTTTAAGAAGATCCAGAGGACTGGAACTAACCTAGTTGGTATATCTGGCCTGCGCTACATGTATGTCGGCATTAAGATATATCTAAGTTCCGATACGAAACTCACGTTGTTAGTACTTAAAAGACAACAACTATAATGCACTTTAAATTTTGAGGTTGATTTGCTTGCTCCTCCTCCACCATAGTGAGGTACAGTCTGACGCCTTGCAGAAACAGTGGCATGCTTCCATGCTTCCAGAGGGGATTACTGTAGTCATTTGTTTTTGTTTTTTTATACTTCAGTTCACTTGTCTCAAGTGTGGGGTGGCTCTGCCATAGTTACATCGACGGAAGTGAAATCTAAAGAGGGCGTGCGGAGTTAAGGCTGATGTAACTACATCCCCTGTAATGGCTTGATTAGTCTGTCGACAGAGAGTGAGAGTTGATGGAGTTTTGTCCGTCAAACTGCCAAACTCTAAATAAGGAAAACAGCC
Source organism: Calotriton arnoldi (assembly GCA_963921515.1). NCBI lineage: Eukaryota > Metazoa > Chordata > Amphibia > Caudata > Salamandridae > Calotriton > Calotriton arnoldi. The sequence continues at coordinate 2,006,716 of CAWUFW010001731.1, forward strand.
CTCCATGGTGGAGATGGTTTTACATACGATTCCTGGCAAAAATACCTCATCCACCAGACCGTAAATCAACCCTGTAGGGATGGCCTCTGGCCTAGTGGTCATCTCAGTACATTGAAAGGAACCTGTGGCACAGTGGTTCCTTTCAATGTACAAAACGTTTGAAAGCCACATTGTTTTGACTGCAGTTCACCAAACATTTCACAAAGTGGGAGTTTGTTTCTGAAAAAACTAAAACTAATGGCCCCCTCACCCTGGCAAGTTTCTAAAAAAGCTGTGGGGTTCATTATTGTTTTTATTCTGTCTCTCACCATCAGACTTCTCCTGGTAGTGATGGGCAGAAGAAAAAAGATATTATGCCATCCACCCTAAATACGATGGGTAAATTCGACAGACCCTGCTTCATCAGGCCATCAGAGGAAGTCTATCCATCTCTAAATGAGGTGGGCATAGCAAGGGTTTGGGCACAGTGTACATTGTCACATTTGCAGCAGAGAACCCAGTGTGCCAAACTATAAATCAAGCCCCATGATATGAACTCTATGCTGGAGTCCTCTTGTTTGGGATGATGTGCTCTATACTAGAAACATCTTGTTTAAAATATGGGCTCTTAACTGGAGTCATCTTGTTTGGAAACACAAATTGTATATCAATGTCAGCTTGTTTGAGAGTATAAACTATGTGCTGAAGTCATCTTGTTTTGGAAAATGAACTGTATACTAGAGTCTTCCTCCTTGGTTTAAGAAGTCTATAATACAGACTATGCTATTTCACTTGATTAACAAATGGTATTAAGGTATGACCAGGTGTGGGGAAGGGAATACATAACATTAATGAGTACTCAATAAGTTGCAGATGATGAACTATGGGTGTTAAAGATTATTCAACTCACAGATGTAACTCCTAAATTGCTGAAGGTAGTTATATGAAGTCGAATGTTTATTATAGTTCAAGTTGTTCTATGAAATATTTTTAGCAGTTCTTCCTATACTGCAGCTTTAGGAAATCAGTAGCCTCAGAAAGTGGAGAAGGCATAGATTATAATGATGGATAGCATTTTACAAAGTAGAAGCAGTGAATTATAACCTTGTTGACCAAAACCTACAAGAGAAATCTCTTGTGTGGGAATCCTTAACTCTACAGTGCAGGTTGAGACCAGCTGAAAAAATACATGCAACGTGAAGGTATACATTGTCTCTGTTTAACTCTCTCTTGTCTCATTACCCATTCCTCCAATCTACAGCCGGCTGGCACACACATCCTTTGCATGGTCATCAGTGGGTTCAGGGCAGTGATCATCCTAGCATCGCTTTGGTTGGATCTAAATAGCTAGGTTAGTGCAATCTTGACCGTGCCTTTGACTTGTTACAAAGAGCAGTAGGCGTCTTGCTCAGGAATCCAGCATATCATATTCTGCTCTTCTCCTAGATCTCTACTCTCTAACATCTCCCAAAAAACTGCCCCTACAAATATTCATGGTATGTATCTGAAGGGACTGCTCCAAATGTTATGTTTTTTATTTGAGTCCTTTTATGTGTGAATTCCATTGTATCAAATCAATCAGAATTATACATTTGAAAACTGAAACCTCATTGGCTGCAATACAGACATAGAATCCTTCTGAAATGTACAGTGAGTCATCATAAAGAATCATTTAATTAATGGGTAGTGAGTTGATTGTCAAGGATATACATCTGCAAGCTGAACCTGTAAAAGCTAAACACCTAGCTTGCCAAGGCCACAAATCTACAAATTTCAAGTAGGAATAAAAACATTACTCTGAACCATCTCAACTGCATGCTACAGATGTACATTATAAACTATGACTAATCAAGTGAACATGTGTGCACTCAAAGCCCTTGATGATGTAGCTAAGCCGAAAGATAGAGAATGGTTCTCGAAGTAACTCTGCTGCATGGCAAAGTTATCCATCATGAAATGTAAATGAACTTGCAAACTGAAAAATAAAGGAATTTGTAAAATAATTTTCAAAGAGGTAAACCACAAACATATGTAAAACGTAACCGAAATTCCTGAGCTACATCTTCATGCAAGAAAATTGGTGTCAATATTATTTGAAGCACAATTTTAGGAGGAAAAGGTCATGAGAATTAGCTTTTTTTCAGATGAAGATCAAGGTGGAGAAGGCAAATAATAGGTAAAGAGAAACTCTGATTTGGCAAAAGCAGGTCAATAAATCTATCAGCATATGTAAAAAAACACTAAGGGCCCGATTCCGATCTCGCTAGGAAAGCCCTCTGTATGACTCGGATCCGGAGGGCTTTCCAAGCGAGACATGCTCCGGGAGTCCGAACGAGCGAGTACGATGCTGCCCTATGCTTACGGACTTGGTTCGCTCGGACTCCCATTGAGCTCTATGGGAGCCCGTGTACAGATGCGTACACAGACTCCCATATCAGAAAGGGGTGGGTGGGGAAAAGCGTACACCCTGTGGTGGGCACACCATGGTGCCCGCCACACTGTGCATGCCTGGATCGGGGTGACCCATGGGCACACCCCCGTGACAGATTCGGAGGGCCCCGGATGAAGGGGGACCTGCTACGGCCCCCCGAAGTACGCTTCTGACAGCCGTTTTGTCTCGCTGAGACTGAGGTGAAGCGGCTGTCCGAATTGTGCATCGTACTCGCTCGGTCAGAATACTGCTCAATAGTGCGGCACGATTTAGCTATGAACGAGTTGTACAGACAGGTTCGGGTCCCGGAAACGATTCGGTCGGCGCATACGCGATCTTCGCATCGTACTTGGTCATTCAGACCTGTGTACGATTCGGTCGTAAACAAGGGCTACGAATCGTATCTGGGAAAGCCAAATCCGATTCATAGGCCTTCCGAACGACACCGGAATCGGGCCATAAGTTGTTGAGAGGATCAGACAGGACTTGTCATAGAACATACATCAATAGGATAATAATGTGACACAATGAATAACATAATTTTTTTTAAATAGAAAAGCAGAATATTTTTACAACTGTTACATTGCAGTCATGTTAGGCTCATAGGTAAATATGATGCACAATTGTTATTGGCAGAGAAGCAGCAGTAAGTTATTGGCCAGTAGAGCTATAAATAAACAAGTAATTAGAGACACAGAGACTTATTTACTTGAGATATTAGTGAATATAATGGCTGAAAGTAGCCATATTTGCATCTCAGCATCTTCACCCAGTCTATATGAAACTATCTGGAGTTTTAAAATCCACTTGCTCTCCTTTTTCGGTCTGACCCAGAAAAAGCTTTGGTTGTCTCGCCAGCCTCATTTAATACAAATATGCAAATAAAAATGCATACATATATATATATAGGGTGTTTTAATCAGCTCTCTTCATCCATTGTTCTGTTTGAATGCCATTCACATTTGCTTCAACTCTCCACAGCTTATTGCATGGGACAATAAGCTGTCCCATGCCACTGCAAAGGACAGCATTCAGCCTGCACTTTGATATGTTTGTAAACGTCCATTTAAAAGAAGTGCACTTCAGTGCTAGGGCTGCTAGGACAATACTTTAATTTACCAATGCTTGTTTCATTACTTTTTTTAAACTCAGGATAGAGTAATTCAAAGTCAATAGTACATTTTATTTGCACCACTAAGAATCATATTTTCCTGTGGTGTGCATTAAAACTAGAAAGGATTTTTGTAACTGTTCTAAGTACACTTGCTTATGAGACACACCTAATGGGATGATTATTTTTTTATTTAAACTTTCTATTGCAGGTTTATATTTTCTTTTTTTTGTGGCACATATGTACAATAAAGAATAAAAAATGTTAGCATTGCTCCAGCTTTGCTCTGCCAATGCTTTTATGCATATGTATAGTTCTTAAATGTCCGGACCCTCTTTTTTGTAGGAATTCTCTTAATGGCGTAAAATCAGAAGTATTTTTCTTGCTTATGTTTGGCTACATAGTGGTTTGAGAAAGGAGTTTGGCAGTGTGAGAAATTAAGTTATTGGTTGGGGGTTGTGAAAACCCTTCTCAAGCAACAACCACAATCCTTGTCAAGGTGAACCACAAAAAGCCATTAAATTAACCTGTGCTTAACCCTCTGGTAGCTTGGCACAAAAGCAGTGAGGCTTTACTTAGAGGCAATGTGTAAAGTATGTATGCAGCACTTCAAACAGTAATACAGTTAAAACACAAACAAGAAAAATTCCACACCAATTTATAAAGCTAAAGTAAAGCTAAATAATTTATTTGAGACCAAAACAACAAAAATCTTATCAGTAGAATTGGAGCTATTCAATCTAAAAATGTAAGTCAAGTATAGCGCCTAAAAGCACAAAGGCCGACGCGATGAAGCAGGGACCAGGTTAGTCCCGCTGAAAGAGTTACCTTCAAATGTCCGGTGCAAAGAGTTCTGCCTGTGGTAAAGGGGGCAGTGAGTAGCAGGGAGAGTATCACGGATGGTCGTCAATGTAGCGCGAAGAGCAGGCTGGGTGTCATGGATGGACATCGCTGTAGCGGGAAGACCCTGTTGGGCGTGGCGGACGGTCACTGCTGGAGAATCACGTTGGCGATCATCGCAGGCTGTTGATGCTGTCGGGCAAAGTGCAGATCTTGCATTGGTGGGCGTTGCTGGCGGTCGCTGTGCCACATAACTAGGTGTTGCTGGCAGTTGGTATTTGTGTATTGCTCACAGACAGTGACAAATATGCTTATTTCTCATCATTTTCCTCATTCCATGTGTTCTACATTTAGCAGCACACATAGAAAGAGGAAAATGCCTCGTAGGATTTTTTTGGCCTGAAAAGGCCCCTTCCTGCACAAAAACAATCCTGCATGCAATGGAGTCACCCTTGCACCAGGATGCAAGGGTGCCTACGTTGGCGCAAGGCTGCCAATACGGCATCAGCCAAGGCAGAAATTACAGGAATGCACCATATTGCTTAAACCCGATTCATTCCTACCCTTTCACTTTGGCGTAGGGCAGCATAGCAAGGTGCCTTGGTGTGCTGCCTTACACGAAAGTGCCATAAATGAGGCCCTCTGGGGCTTATTTATAAAGCCCAGCGTCACTTTGCACCATGTAAAGGGGTACATGTATGCAGGTTCACTGGAACTTCATGTTGGCGGGCAGCACGGGTGGCAAGATCTCAGAGCAAACTGGCTTATTTGTGGTCACGAAGAGCCCAAAGATTCAGGATTTCTCCTTTTCTTTGAGGTGGAGCTCCACCGATGCCACACCAGGGGTCCAGGACCTGAGGGGCACCTCTTGGGGATGAGGAACTCACTCCAGCAGAGGCAGCAGGTCAGATGGGCAGATGCAGCAAGCCTCTGGAGCTTGTTCTGTCCCTGGAGCTCAGAACAGGAGGTCAATCAGCTGACCCATGGAGTCACTTCAGCCTGAGATGAAGGGTACAGATCCAGTCTTCCTTCTCAGCAAGCAAGCAGCAGCGTAGCAGGGAAGCAGTTCTTCTGGCAGCAAAGCAGCACAGCAGTCCTTCTGTAGTATTCAAAAAGGTACAGAATAATTGGGTCTGAGAGTCCAATATTTATACTTGGTGCCAGCTTTGAAGCAGAGAAGTTTCTGGAGGTTTCCACCCCCAGAGATGTTTGGAATTTCCTGCCTCCTTGCCCTGGCCTCAACTTGTCTGAGGGCACAAAAGACTAGTGTCAACTCCTTTATGAGTGTGCTCTGCAGAGTCTTTGTGATGTGCAAGTGTGGTAGAGTGACAGCTCCGCCCCTCATCAAGCCCGAGATGGCCTGTCCTGCCAACACCTAGTCCCCCTTTGTCTCACTGTCTGGGAGTAAAACACAAAAACCAATTGCCAGCTACACCTAGCCATGTGACCCAAGATACAGACTACAGGCACTAAATGGTAGGACAAGAAAATGCCAACTAACTTTCTAAAAGTGGAATTTTCAGAATTGTGTTTTAAAATCCGACTTTACCATTAAAGATGGTTTAAATTACAGTTCTTTAGACATCAAACTCGACAATCCTACTGGCTGCTAATTAAAAGTCAGCACTTATTAAATTTAATAAGGTAACCCAATGTTATCCCTTCAGAGAGGTAAGCCTTGCAGTAGTGAAAAATTAATTTAAGAGTGTTTCACTACCAGGACATGTAAAACTTAAAAGTACATGTCCAACATTTTAAATGCACTCCAACCTGGCCTTCGATCTGTTTAGGGCCTACCCTAGGAGTGACATATGTATTAAAAAGGAAGGTTTAAGCTTGGCAAAAGATTTATTGTGCCGGATCAAAATGGCAGTGTAAACACTGCACACAGAGGCTGCAATGATTTACATTGCTACCTAAGTGGATGGCGCAGTAAGTGCTGCAGGCCCACTAGTAGCATTCAATTTACAGGCCATGGGTACATGTAGTACCACTGTACTAGGGACTTACAAGAAAATTAAATGTGCCAAGTGGGTGTCAGACAATTTTACCATGTTTAAAGGAGAAAGCACACACACGTTAGCACTGGTTAGAAGTGGTAAAGTGAACAAAGTCCTAAGGCCTACAAAAACAAGATCAGCAAAAATGGAGGAGTAAGGCAGAAAGTTTGGGGGAGGCCCACCCTAAGGCTGACAGGTCTGACAATTAGCATATGACCCCTGATTGCCAATTTCTTCAAACGAAAGAGTTTGTCTAAAATAATGACTGTCATAGACTGTGACCCTCCTGACTCCGTCCCTAATGACCGCAACTCCTTTCTTCCACTACCCACGAATCATTAGTTCTTGAGTAAGTTACTTCCATTTTCAACATTGAGTGCAAGTGGTATCAAATATCCTTTGACTCCTGGAGATTGAGTCCACTGTCCAACCCCTCGCCTTTAGCAATAATGTATTTGCTCTTAAAGGACTGGCCAAGAAATGTAAGCGCCTCACAGTAAACAGATTTATTAAAGCCCTGGATACTTTTTTCCATGTGGATCTACCCATGAGCGCAGAACTAGCAACAGCAGTGCTAGCAGAACTAAAGGGCAAGCCAGAGGCAGCCAGTGCTATACCTGGCACTGCGTTGTTGGCACTTATGATAACATCTTTTTTCACTCAGCAAATAGAAGCTTCTAAAAACTCGGCTAAAGAACTTTTTTAGTCATAAACAAACTGACTAAACTCCCTGAGACGAAAAGTAATAACATCAGTCAATCTTTTTGTGAAGAAATTGCCTCACATTTTCGTCACAAAGTGGAACTAATATATAATAAATTTTCCATCGCCAATGACCTTCCAACCAGCAAAGGTTCCATAAATGCCCTGGATGTAGATAATACTAGTTGTTTTGCTAACCTTAAACAATTTACAGTTACCACTTCGGATGAAGTTTTAAAGTTAATCAATTCTACTAAGTCAGGATCACCATTTGACCCATGCCCTCCTTCTGTATTAAAACAAATTTCAGCTCCCACTGCAACACCTTTAGCAGACATCTTTAATGGGATGTTCAGCACAGGTATCTTTCCTGACCTTTGGAAAATGGCTTCAATTCTACCACTTTTAAAGAAATCAAACCTAGACCCGGACAACCCAGCCAATTACCGTCCTATCTCCAGGCTACCTTTTCCAGCCAAACTTGTGGAAAAACTGATAAACACACAACTATCAAAGTTTATTCAGGATAACCATCTGTTGGATCCTTCTCAGTTTGGCTTTAGGGCCGAACATAGTACTGAGACGGCTCTAATAAAAACAACGGATGAGTTAAGAACTATCCTGGATAAGGGGGGCTCTGCAGCACTCATTTTTCTGGATTTGTCGGCGGCCTTTGATACGGTTGACCATGTCACCCTTGTCAACCGTCTCAGTAAACTGGGCATTGCCGACAAAGCCTTGGCTTTACTCCAATCATTTCTGACTAACAGAAACCATTCAGTTATGTTAGAGAATTTTTCTTCTGATTCCTTTCTACTCCCTTGTGGTGTCCCACAGGGATCTTCATTGAGTCCGCTGCTTTTTAATGTTTATGTTTCAGAACTAGCCCCTCTGATTAGATCTTTCGGTTTTTCCCCTACGTCTTACGCAGACGACACCCAAATTGTGGTGGCAGCCTCGAATAACATAGAAACAACTACCTCTCAGTTCTACAACTCTATGAGAGCAGTCAGTGGCTGGATGGAAACGCACTGTCTTAAGCTAAATGCTGAGAAAACCGAGGTTATACTCTTTGGTAATAACCCCTCTTTTTGGAACCCGGCTTGTTGGCCAACAGAGATGGGAACTCTCCCAATTCCTGTACAAAAAGCTAGAAATTTGGGCGTCATAATAGACGGCCAATTAAGTTTTAATAAACACATCAGCTCGGTTGTTTCGGCCAGTTTTAATACCCTAAGGATTATCAGAAAGATTCTTTCTTTTATTCCTTTAAACACCAGAAAAACAGTTGTCTCTTTATTAATTTTCTCAAAATTGGACTACTGTAATGGCCTTTTTGCTAAGCTTCAAAAACAACATATAAAGAAACTTCAGAGTGTGCAAAATGCGGCAGCCAGGCTGGTTTTCAACCTGCCCAAATTCCACCCAGTTTCCTCGGCTATCAAGGAACTACATTGGCTGACGGTATCTAACCGTATTAAATTCAAGGCATTATGCCTTATTTCAAAGCCCTGCACGATGTAGGTCCTTGTTATTTAAAAAAATCTCTTTCATGGTATGTTCCAAACAGAGAACTTCGTTCTAAAAATACCTTGACAGTGCACTGCCCCAGGTTCAAGAGATTAAAATGGGGAGGCAGTTGTTTTACCACCGAAGCCCCTGCCCTGTGGAACAGTCTACCTATAAACATCAAGGCAGCACCAACATTGCTGGGCTTCAGGAAGCTAATAAAAACTTGGCTTTTTAATGGTTAGGTGTTTAGTCATTTCTCACCACCTAACTACCATCACCTTACTGCCATTCAAATAGCGCCAAGACACCTATGGGTATTCGAGCGCTTTAGAAACCTTTTAACATAACATAACATAACACATGAGAAAATATTTCATTTTCTTCTACTCTAAACTTTAGAACAAATTCATGCCACCGCAGAAGGATACAGGACAAGGATCTCTCCGCTTTCCTGTGTCCACCTAGGCATGCTGAAATAAACCAGATGAACAAAAGCATGAGTGTGCAGTCCAAATGGGCAGATCCAGGGGACATCTTGAGGTGCCGAAGAAAGGGACCCTACACTTAAAATGAATGTGAAAACAGTGAGGTGCTGTGGAGGGGCCGATCACTAAAGAGCTGTACAAAATAATGCTACTTCTTTTGCAGTTGCTCTGAGTGCAAAAGCACAGAGCTTCACACTTGCCATTATGTGCACAAAGATGCATTTGTACATCAATTGATAGTTCTATTGCTGTAAACCATGGAGCATATGGTTTTCCTTTTGTTTTGCTTATGCAAAGGAAAATTATGCAAACAGGTTTTGGCACATTCTTTTTTGTAGCAGGGCAAAAAGTTGACCAAAACAATGTGTGCTGCCATGTGCAGCACACTTGGAAAGGGGAAAATGCCTTGTAGGAATGTTTTTGTGCCAGAAGATGCCTTTCCCTGCAGAAAAATAATCCTGCATGCAATGCAGGAACACTTGCAGCATGATACAAGGGTGTCTTCATTGGGGTTAGGCTGCCAAAATGGCACCAGCACAGGCAGAAAGGGCAGGAATGCACCATTTTGATTAAATACGGTGCATTTCTGCCCTTTCACTGTGGCATAGGGCAGCCATACTTTACCTTGGTGCATTGCTCTACACCAAAGTGCCATAAATGAGGCCCTCTGGGACTTTTTTACGAGAGCCCTGTATCTCTTTTGCAGCACGTAAAGTGGTACATGTGTGACGCAGGGCTCTCATTACAATTTATGAAGCCACGCAAAGCCACCCTGTGTGGCTTTGAGTGGCCTCATAAATCATGAGTAAGGTGAAGCTGCGCAAATCGCTGTGTTGCCTTACTCTGCACCCAGGAGGCCTTCCATGGGCATTGTGATGGGTCTTCACATGCAACACCCATGGAATTTAATGCTGCCCGATATTTACAAACTCATGTAAACCTGGAAAAGCGCCAAATCCATATGTCTCCCGAGTTGAGGCATAACGAGGAGAAATATGTTTATTTATCCTTGTTTTTTCCTCTTTCCATGTGTGCTGCGTTCTGCAGCAAGCACAGAAAGAGGAAAACGCCTCTTAGGATTGTTTTTGTGCAGGAAGGCGCCCCTTCCTGCACAAAAACAACCTTGCATGCAATGGAGGCACCCTTGAACCACGATGCCTTGCTGCACTGCCCTACGCCAAAATCCCATAAATTATGCCCTCTATGTAGTAGTATGTATAGTGCAACATTAGCTGGTACAACGTGGATCCTGTACATAGTGAAGTGATCTATTTTTGCCATGTTTAAATATTAACGAATGGAACAAATAACGTTTTTCACCTTTGAAACGTATGAAATTTGGTTTGATGCAAAGTCACTTTTCTCAAGGACAGCCTACATAGCACAAAGTCACTTTACTCAATTTTTTAAAATGGTTATTCAGGGGGTCAGTTTTTTTCCCTGTTAAAAACTGCTTGCACTACAATGATTTATGAGCAAGAGATTTTTCATATAGTGTGACTGTAGTTTTCTAAATCATTTTCTTTCAATTTTACAATCGAGCAAAATCGTTCTGAATGATAGGCCAGGCCAAATAATGTTTGATACGTTTTCTAGTTATTATTCAAGCAGCAAAATCAGTGCAAACAAGCATTTGGTTCCTGTTTTGTGCAGCTTCAATTATTTTTTTTGAAATTTCGAACGTTTCAGCTTTCACCTTTTACCTTCCCTTTCACACCAGGAACTCTGCAGCCACATATCAGTATTTGCATTTCGCACTCCACAAGTGCTTGCTGGAATGGAGGAAATACCTCGTTTCGTTCTCCATAGCATCTTGAAAGAAGGAAGTGGAGATCACAGCAAAGAAATGCAGATATCTGGCTTTGAAATGTAGATGCCTTTGTGTAAGTTTGTGAGGGAACCCTATACCTGATTGTAATACAAAATCAAACCCAGGTCTGTGATCAACCACGGGAAAAAACTCTTATCTAACATTGTAACAGAAAGGCAGGACCGACCTTAGAACCACTGGCGCACCGTGCGACAGTATTTGTTGCCCCCGCCCCACCTCCTCAGTTGACCTTCTACTCCATGGATTCCCTCACTATCACCCTTCGATGCATCTCCTCATCTTTCGTATCCCCACTCTCATATGTATTTGGGGGCATATTAGCAAGAAGAGGCGATAATCATCGCTAACCCTGCTTAGCGTGATTTTTTTTATCGCCGGCTATCGCTGGAATATATCGCCACGCTAACGCTGTATTAGCAACGATTAGCGCTATGGCGATGAATATTCCAGCGATAGCGGGGAAATGGGCCAACATCGCTGAAAAACCAGCGATGTTGCATGGAGAAGGGAGAACACCTTGCTGATACGACCCTGTGGTCGTATCAGCATAATCCACCCCCCATGTCAGGTATGGCTAACACCTGCTAATTGCAGGTGTTAAATAAATGGCGATGACCCCGGTTAGCGCGACTTTTCACGTCGCTAACTGGGGCCATGGCCACCTTGCTAATAGGCGATAGGCCTGTTAGCGGGTGTTTCCCAGGTTTGTTCGTCGGAACGCCCACTTTGCATGTCATTAGCGATAAATATCGCGACATGCAAAGCGGTAAAAAAACGGGCGCTAATGCCCGCAAACTGTCGCTAACTGCTGTTAGAGACAGTTTGCTGATAGGGCGATATGAATATCGCCGCTTTAGCGGCAAAAAGTGCCACTAAAGCGGCGATAGTGCCCTTGCTAATATGCCCCTTAATTTCTTTAATACTGCTACTTATACCAATGTAGAGTGTCAATTCACTTTATATCACACACACTATACAGAGACAATGAATCACACGTGTGTAAATAAATGTATATATAAAAAGTTGACATAAGACAATGCAGACAAGATATCAGAGTCACGTGTAGTGAGTATATTTTAAGAGTGCTTGTACTGGTGAAGCACAAACTCTGCATTTAAAACGTAACTCAGTGGTTGGGATTGGCTTTACAAATAATTTATTTATTTCGAGCCAAATGAATCCTTTTTAGCAACCAGAAATGCAGAAAAGTGCAGAAAGGAAAATAAAAATGAGGGTAGAAAAACGAGTGAAAAACGAGTGAAAAACGGGGTGAGGGAAAGGAGATAGATGTCCACTGGACCACCAGGGATGAGGCACAGGTGAACCTGCGTGTGGAGGAGGGCCTTGAGCACCTGCCCCTGCGCAGCGGACGCGCCGCGCCAAAGGCAAGCCCGTCTGCACCCGACCGCGACCAGCGCCAGGAACCCTGGACCTCCGCACCGCCAACGCTACGACCCAGCAGCACTCCACGCACTCAACCCAGGCCGCACCAACAGCTGCAAGCTGGCCTCACCAGCGGACACCCACAGACCCTTCAGCTGTCACCGCTGCCGACAAACCTACAGCACCACAAGGAACACAGACCCAGCACAACCCGACCGCAAGAACACACCTGAACCGAAGACCCTGCAATGCATCCTCCTCAACGTCCGTTCCCTCCACAAACACACCACAGAAATCTGGGACCTCCTCGACAGCACCACCCCGGACGTAGCATTCTTCACCGAAACCTGGACCAACACCACCTCGGGACCGGACATCGCCATCCCCCAAGGATACAAGATCTCCAGGAAGGACCGCCCCACCCACCCGGGAGGAGGAATCGCCATCTACCACAAATCCACCCTCCACCTGAGCACCCACCCGGCGAGCACACAGACCTGATGGAACACCTTCACTTCAAGATACTGGCCAGCCCCACTGCCACCCTCCGAGGAACCCTCATCTACCAACCCCCTGGACCCCTCGGACCCTTTGCCAACTCCATCACGGACATCATCTCCCCACAGACCATCGCATCCACCAACTACACCCTGCTGGGAGACCTCAACTTCCACCTCAACAACCAACTGGACCCCAACACCGCATTCCTCCTGGACAACCTCCACAACATCGGACTTCGCCAGATCGTGACCGAGCCCACGCACTCAGCAGGACACACCCTCGACCCCCTCTTCACTACAGGAAACTCCATCACCTTCAGCCACGCCACCGAACTCCCATGGACCGACCATCATTGCGTCCACTTCACCTTCAGAACACCCACCATCCACAGACACCACCACCTGCTCCCACGAAGAAACTGGACCAGAATCACTGACGACCAGCTCACCTCCTCACTCAACAACTCCACCCCAACCATCGCGGAAAACGACGACCCCAACACTGCAGCCCGAACCCTGCATAGATGGATCTCGGACAGCACCAACACCATAGCCCCCCTCAAGAAAAACAACAATACCCGCGCCAAGAAAGCCAGATGGTTTACCACCGAACTTCGTGAGTCCAAACGCACTTGCCGCCGCCTCGAAAAGGCCTGGAGGAACACTAAATCCACAGAAGCCCACAACAACTTCAGAGCCGCCACCAACGCCCACCACCAACTCATCAGAGAAACAAGGAAAAAAGCGATTGAAGACATAATCTCCACCCACGCGCACAGCAGCAAGGAACTCTTCAACATCATCAAGGAGTTTGCCCAACCCACCAGCGAGTCTACTGACATCCCTCCCTCACAAGACCTCTGCGACAAACTCAGCACCTTTTTCCACCACAAAATCAAGAGCATCTACGACAACTTCGACGAAGACAACCAACACACTGAACCCTCACCAACCACCGCCGACACCCGGAAACCAGCGATTGACAACTGGATAGCCCTCACCACCGAAGACACACTGAAGACAATGAAGTCAATCCACTCAGGAGCCCCCATGGACCCCTGCCCCACCACATCTTCAACAGAGCCGCCGACACCATCGCACCCATGCTCCGCCACACCATCAACTGCTCCCTGGCGACCGCCTCGTTCCCCGATGACTGGAAACACGCTGAGGTCCACCCCCTCCTGAAGAAACCCTCGGAGGACCCCACTGACCTAAAAAACTACAGACCCATCTCCCTGCTGCCCTTCCCAGCGAAAGTCATCGAGAAAGCCATCAACAGCCAACTCGCCACATTCATCGAAGAGCACAACATCCTCGACTCCTCCCAATCCGGATTCAGAAAAAACCACAGTACGGAAACTGCCCTCCTCGCCGCAACAGACGACATCCGCACCCTACTGGACAAAGGTGAAACAGTAGCCCTCATCCTCCTCGACCTCTCAGCGGCGTTCGACACAGTCTCTGACCGTGGCCAGCACCAGAACCCCTGCATCTACGGAACCCCACCGATACAACGCCTCCGCCCTCCACGCACTCGACCCCGGAAGACACGACGACTGCCAAAGAGCCGCACCCAACACCACCCAAGGACAATTCTCTTGCAGACACTGTCGACGATCCTTCACCATCAACAGCGCACACATGACCGCAGGAGACCAATTGGACAACCGCACTACCCAAGCCCTGACATGTTTCCTCCTCAATGTATGTTCCCTACACAGGCACGCCGTAGAGATCTGGGACCTGCTCGACACCCTCTCGCCCGACTTCGCCTTCTTCACCGAAACCTGGACTAACGCCACCTCCGGCCCCGACATCACCACCGCCATCCCCAACAGATACAAGATCCAGAGAAGGGATCGCCCCCACCGCCCCAGTGGAGGACTAGCCATCGCGCACAAGACCTCCCTTCAACTCTCCACCTCCAACACGGACGACCCCCACTCCAACACAGAACACCTCCACTTCCAGATCCAGACCAACCCCAGGATGACACTACGCGGCACCCTCGCCTACAGACCCCCAGGACCTCGCACCCAGTCCACAACCACCATTGCCGACCTCGTCGCAACCCACGCCATCACCTCTACGGACTACATCCTTCTCGTAGACCTCAACTTCCACCTCGACAACCGCATCGACCCTGACTCCATCACCCTCCTTGACAACCTCTCCAACCTCGGACTCAAGCAGCTTGTCACCACCCCCACCCACAGAGCAGGACACACCCTTGACCCCATCTTCGCAGGAGGGTCAAACATCCACTTCAGCCACACCTCGCAGTCCCTTTGGACGGACCACCACTGCGTACACTTCACCTTCAACACAACCACCGGACCCAAACCCGCCCGCAACCGCCACAAAGAAACTGGAGTAAGATCACAGCATCTAAACACCACACTGTGCCTAGACCCTCCCTGCGCCAAGACGGACGCCAACTCCGCAGCCAAGGAATTTCACTGCTGGATCTCCAGATGCGCTGACAAGCTCGCACCCCTCTGCCACCCCTGCAAACAACGCCCCCTGAAAGCCGCCTGGTTTACCACCGAACTCCAAGAAACCAGGCGATCCTGCAGACGCCTCGAGAAAGCCTGGCGAAGCCAGAAAGCCACGGAGGACCTTAACATCTACCGCAGCGCCCTGAAAGAATACCACCAGCGCATAAGAGACACCAAGCGGACGTTCATCAAGGACAAAATACTCACCAACGCAAACAACACCAAAGAACTCTTCAACGTCATACAGCAATTCACCAAACCCCCCTGCGAAGCCACGGACGTCACACCTTCCCAGGAACTCAGGAACTCTGCAACAAGCTCAGCTCCTACTTCCATCTGAAAATCAAGGCCCTCTACGACAACTTCAGCGAACAGACGCCGGACACCAGCCCCCCCCCCCACCGACATAGAGCCGACCATCACTACCTGGAATCCCGCCACGGCGACCATGAGGAACACCCACTCAGGAGCCCCCACGGACCCCTGCCCTCCGCACATCTACCACAGAGCCGCCGCCGCCGTTGCACCCGAACTAGTACGGACCATCAACGCCTCCTTCGAATCTGGCATCTTCCCAGATGACTAGAAACGGGCGGCAGTCAAACCCCTCCTCAAGAAGCCCACGGCTGACCCGACAGACCTGAAGAACTACCGGCCCATCTCTCTCCTCCCCTTCGCAGCTAAAGTCACCGAGAGACTCATAAACACCCGCTCCTATCTCTCCGGCAGAAGCCAAAGGATCAGATTCCCCCCTTTCCTCTCCGAACCCACAGAGATCACCTGCGGAGTACCCCAAGGATCATCACTAAGCCCCACGCTCTTCAACATCTACATGGCCCCCCTCGCCGCCATCGTCAGACAGCACGGGCTCAGCATAGTATCCTACGCAGACGACACCCAGCTCATCCTCTCCCTCACGAAGAACGCCGATGACACCAGACTCTGTTTCCAGGAAGGAATGAAGAACGTCGCCAACTGGATGAAAAACAGCTGCCTGAAGCTCAACTCAGAGAAGATCGAGGTCCTCATTCTCGGCCCCTCCACCTCCGTCTGGGACAACAGCTGGTGGCCCTCCGCCCTCGGGAGCCTGCCCACTCCGACGGACCATGCACGGAACCTCGGCATCATCCTAGACTCTTCCCTCACCATGACCTGCCAGGTCAACTCCATCGCCTCCACCAGTTTCAACTGCCTGCGGATCCTCTGCAAGACCTTCAAAAGGAAACCCCCCGAATGCAGAAAAACCATCACCCACGCACTCATAACCAGCAGACTGGCCTACGGCAACGCCCTCTACGCCGGAATCAACAAAACTCTCCTACGCAAGCTCCAAACAATCCAGAACACCGCAGCCAGACTCGTCCTCGGAACCCCACGGCACGAACACAAGACCCAACACCTACGAGACCTCCACTGTCTCCCCGTCGAGAAGAGAGTGACCTTCAAACTACTCACCCACGCCTACAAATCCCTCCACAACATCGGACACAAGTACCTCAATGAGAGAGTCTCCTTCCACGTACCCAAGAGGATCCTCCGCTCCGCCGCCCTCGCCCTCGCAGAGACCCCCCGCATCCGCAGAACCAGAGCAGGAGGAAGAGCTTTCTCCTACGTCGCAGCAAAAGCTTGGAACAAGCTACCAGTCAACATCAGACGCTCACCCACCCTGCATTCCTTCAGGAAGAACCTCAAGACCTGGCTCTTCGCTTGAACCGGAGCTGCACTCACCCCCCCCAGCACCTTGAGACCCTCACGGGTGAGTAGCGTGCTTTATAAACCCCTGATTGATTGATTGAGTCTCTCACGGCACCCTAATATGCAGACTCCATGATGCAGGAATCCAGAACAAGGCCCTCGACTGGATCCGCTCCTTCCTCTCCGGCAGAACGCAGTGGGTCAGACTCCCCCCATTCCTCTCGGACCCTACACCTACCACCTGCGGAGTCCCCCAGGGCTCCTCCCTCAGCCCGACACTCTTCAACGTCTACATGGCTCCACTCGCCCCCATCGTCAGGACCTATGGACTGAACATTGTGTCATACGCAGACGACACCCAACTCATACTCTCCCTATCCAATGAACCCAACACCGCCAGACACAACTTTTGAGAAGGCATGGAAGTCGCCGCCAAATGGATGAAAAACAGCTGCCTACAACTAAACACCAACAAAACAGAAGTTCTCATCATGGGCCCAAACCCCGATGCCTGGAGCGACACCTGGTGGCCCCCCGCCCTTGGAAACCCGCCAACCCCCACGGACCACGCACGCAACCTGGGAATCATCCTGGACTCCGAGCTCAAAATGGACCGCCAGATCAACTCCCTCTCATCTTCCTGCTTCCACACCCTCCGCCTCCTTCGTAAGACCTTCAAATGGGTACCCCTCGAACATAGAAAGACCGTCACTCACGCCCTGGTCACCAGCAGACTCGACTACGGCAACGCACTCTACGCCGTAATAAACAAAAACCTCACCCGCAAGCTATAGAACATCCAGAACGCCGCCGCAAGACTGGTCCTCAACCTGCCAAAACACTGCCACATCTCCCAGCACCTGCGCACACTCCACTGGCTCCCCGTCGAGGCAAGAATCACCTTCAAGATACTTGCCCATGCACACAAGGCCCTCCACGGCACCGGACCAGCATACCTGAACAGCCGACTCAAATGCCACGCACCCCAAAGGACCCTACGATCAGCCCAGCTCTCCTACGCCATGGTCCCCCGCACCAGAAAGACCAGATCGGGAGGCCGCTCCTTCTCCTTCCTTGCGGCCAAAGCCTGGAACGCCCTTCCGCTCCACCTCAGACAGACAACATCGCTCCCCATCTTCGCAAGAAACCTCAAAACCTTGCTCTTCGACAGACCCCCTCCTTGATGGAATGGATCCTGCACCCTCCCTACCCCATGCGCATTGAGACCCTTACGGGTGAGTAGCTGCGCTTAACAAACTTCTGATTGATTGATTGATCCAGCAGGTACGTTTAATCCTGTAAAATATTTCACGGTGTAGGCCCTCCGTGCCCGGTGCTTAAGCACCGATCGCACTGTCCTAAAGCCGGTCCTGAACAAAGGTTTTGCTTAAAAAAACGTAAAAGCTCCCGCAGGCATAGACATACTTTTCAGGGCATGTGCCTGCTTTAATCAAACCATTTTTATTTTGCCTTTACGGCAGAAGATAATTTATTATATTTCCGTATCGCCATCCGCAAAAAATTCTGGGATTGCCGTCACCATCCCTCACTCACATCATCTATGCCTGGCCTATTTGGGTGAAAGTTTGGGACTGCAGGAAAGGCCTTGAAAGTGTCTGGGAGTAAAGTTACAACTTTGTGGGCGTTTACATCAGTAGCATTACTCGCTGTCTGGCCCTTACTACACGCCCCTTTTAATTTGTATTTATATCATTATTAGTTTTATGTAATGCTCCTGATACATAAGTTGTGAATGCGCTTTACTCATAAATAGAAGCAAAAACGAGTACAGGTAAATGTAATGAATGCAAGAACAGTGGAATAGTAGGTAGTGCAACCACGGAGTGGGTAAGAAGTCTGCACATTCAAACTGGTGTGGAAGAGTTTTATCGTTTCTGAAGTTCTTGTGTCCCATCGGAGAAAATTCCAGTGCGGTTCACACCTTAAAAGGTCTTAGGTCTTAAAAAGTTTTTACTACTAAGTGAATCAGGATCTCCAATTTCTCTGCAGAGATGCAGCTTTTTCTACATGGAAGGTACACTTACATGCAGACAAGCTTTAGAGACTCATGCATCCTATGTTCTCTCTGCTATAGGTGCCCCAGTCCTTTCTAGGTCAAGCGTGAGCCAGCGCGCAAGCGCAGCTCTGTGAAGAGCTGTGGTAGTTCAGTACGGAGAGAAGCTCCGCCCATTCCCCACCCTTATTTTTCATTGGCTTGTGTGTTTGTCCTTTGTAAATGCTGTCTTCTGATTCATTATGAGGCTTGTTAGTCCCGCCTTAGTACAGCCATGTCGTCATTTGTATCCTAAGCAAACACAAGGAGATGATGGACGGAGCGCTGAAACTTTTCAGACACTCACCCCCAGTCACAGATCTGGGTTGAATCCATCATCGTTCTTTAGCTCACTTCGCCACCCCAGTTCAGACACAGCTATATGCAAATCAGTCTTGACCCTGTGCCTCATGGGAAGAGTCCAGCCCGAAACAAGCATCCTGGGACCAGTTTCGGGCTAACAGCCCTCATCAGCCAAGCTAGCTTGAATACAGTGGCAACGTGAGCAAGGGACCCACGTCTGGGCATACCCTGCCAACTTAGGGCGAACAAAGCAAACACAAGGAGATGATGAACGGAGCGCTGAAACTTTTCAGACACTCACCCCCAGTCACAGATCTGGGTTGAATCCATCATCGTTCTTTAGCTCACTTCGCCACCCCAGTTCAGACACAGCTATATGCAAATCAGTCTTGACCATGTGCCTCATGGATACAGTCCAGCTCGAACTGCCAAGCCATGTCTTCCCTGGATCGGAAACAAGCATCCTGGGACCGGTTTCGGGCTAACATCCCTCATCAGCCAGGCTAGCTTGAATCCAGTGGCAAAGTGAGCAAGGGACCCACGTCTGGGCATACCCTGCCAACTTAGGGCGAACAAAGTAAACACAAGGAGATGATGGACGGAGCGCTGAAACTTTTCAGACACTCACCCCCAGTCACAGATCTGGGTTGAGTCCATCATCATTCTTTAGCTCACTTCGCCACCCCAGTTCAGACACAGCTATATGCAAATCAGTCTTGACCCTGTGTCTCATGGGAACAGTCCAGCCCGAACTGCCAAGCCATGTCTTCCCTGGACCGGAAACAAGCATCCTGGGACCAGTTTCGGGCTAACAGCCCTCATCAGCCAGGCTAGCTTGAATCCAGTGGCAAAGTGAGCAAGGGACCCACGTCTGGGCACACCTTGCCAACTTAGGGTGAACAAAGCAAACACAAGAAGATGATGGACGGAGTGCTGAAACTTTTCAGACACTCACCCCCAGTCACAGATCTGGGTTGAGTCCATCATCATTCTTTAGCTCACTTCGCCACCCCAGTTCAGACACAGCTATATGCAAATCAGTCTTGACCCTGTGCCTCATGGGAACAGTCCAGCCCGAACTGCCAAGCCATGTCTTCCCTGGACCAGAAACAAGCATCCTGGGACCGGTTTCGGGCTAACAGGCCTCATCAGCCAGGCATATAGATGGGTCTGAACTGAGGTGGCGAAGTGAGCTAAAGAACAATGATGGATTCAACCCAGATATGTGACTGGGGCGTCTGTTGTTCCCACTGCTTGTTTTTTGTCAGTAAGTAAAAAACGTGATTATGAAATAACTTATTTACATTTCTTTCTTGTGTTGCTGTGTTTGCTGCAGCTCTTCAGTATATTAGATCCGAGGTGGAGTCGTTCCCAGGAGCGGGTATCCCTGTAACATCCGGGTGCTGGGGTCCACACTGCTCTGCCAGCAACACCTGTAGCTCTCCCTACGCTGGGAGCCTGCCCATGTGGCTGCAGTCCCCTTGATGTTCCTGACCTGGGAGGAACGCACAGGCTGTGGGTGTGGCGTTAGGGCCAGAGATGCTGACTTTGGTACCGGGGAATCAGGTTCGAGTCTCGGCGTTGGCTCAACATCCCATGATTCTGGGCAAATCACTGAAACTCCACGAGCCTACAAATGAACGTGAAATATGTAGTGTAACTGGTGCTCGCGCAAAAGTGATCCAATGCCCCCGGCAAACAAAGCTGTCCCAGTGCACCTGAGTCCTACCCTGCAGTACCCCATGCCTCAGCTCTCACTGTGCCTTCTAGTCTCTGCCCTGCACCCCTTGCTGTTCCAGCAGCAAGGTCAACGCCTCGCCCTTGCCGTGCCGCTCTCCAGGCGCTGCCTGCTTTAGGCGAGATTCTAAAGCCTCTGTTGTGGCAGACACGCCTGTCGTTGCTGGGCTGGAGCAGCCGAGGCCTCCCTGGGGGTGGGCAGGGCCTGACGTTGGATGGGCGGGCAGAGGGCTCGCCTATGACACCTGCTATATCTCCGCACTGTCGGGGTGTCCATGGCAACGGAGGGCAGTGTGCTGGCTGCGTGAGCCGGGAGGAAGAGCCGCTGGCGGCGGACGCTGCAGAGAGCAGGTGGGACAGTGTGAGGGGGTGTACATGACCCTCGTGGCATCCCACGTGTATGTCGCTCTCCCTTCCTCTCTAAGCGCTATCCTTCTATATTCATTCAATCTGCCTCTGTGCCTTTTGCACCCAGTGTATGCTCTCTTGGCCTCCAATGCCCCGCGCCTATCTCTGGCCATCAATATCTATCCCTGTCTCAATCTACCCCCTCACTCTACCAGTGTCTGGTATCCTCGGCTTCCCATGGGCTCTTTCTCCCTCCAGCCTATCCCTGTCTATAAACATCTATCCCTGTCCCAATCTACCCCCATCACCATACCAGCGTCTGACACTCGCGGCCTCCCATGGTCTCTGTCTTTCTCTATCACTCTATCCTTGTCTCCCTCCCTTCTATCCCTACACATCTACCACTTGCCCACTCTACCATCTCACCCTACCAGTGTCTGGCCCTCCCGACATCTCATCTGCTCTATCTTTCTGCCCCCATTCCTTCATCTCTGCCCCATCTATCCCTCTCACTCAGTGTCAGGCCCTTTCAGCATTACATCTGCATCCTGTTTCTCTCAGTCTGTGTGTCAATCTCTCCCCTTCTCTAGCCCTCAGGGTTGCTATTTCCAAAATGTTTTTCTTTTTTGCCTAGTTTCTAAATGGAAAGTTGTGGGGTGATCCATCTAGTGGGTACTAAGAACTAAAGGGAGGGGGGTCTCAAAACACAAAATCTCCATGCATTTTCCCTAGACATTTTTAGGAAGCACTACTGCAAAAACTGCTCAACGGAATTACACCAAATTTGTCAGGAAGATAGATCTTGGTACAGAAAGCATGGTTTGTGTGAGCTGGTGCAAATCTGTTCAGTAGTTTTGGAGATATTCACCTCCAAAAAGATTTCTATATCTCCATGGTTCAGTTTAAGCGACTCTAGCTCAAGCCTTCTGATAGCCCCCGGGAGCTTTTTTACCCTCAGACCAACTTCCTCCCACGGGAGCAAGGCTCTGATTGGCTGCTAACAGCATGAATAAAATTGTTGCTGACAGCCATTAATGGACTCGGGGACTTAGTCCCCTGTCCTGCAATAAAAAATTTAAAAATAAGATACCTTGTCCCCCTTGGGCCCAAAAATAAACAAAATCATCCGCTTTTGCCACAATCCAGTGGAATTGTGGAAAAAAAAAAAGACAAGCATTTGCAACGCAATCGGTCTCGCATTTGCGAGAGTTTGAGCTATTGGCTTTGTAAATGACAATGCATTTTATTTGCGTGTTTTGAAAACCTGGAAGGGCGCACGTTGTACTTGTAGTCCTTGCTTACGAGAAGCAAGGCTGGCAGTAACTACGCCCTCTTTTACTGCCAGCCTTGCTTCTCGTAAGCAAGTACTATAAGTACAAAGTGCTTGTTTACACACTGCTTGCAACTTTTCAAAACACATAAATAAAAGGCATTGTCATTTACAATGCCTATACCTCAAACTCTCACAAATGCGAGACCGATTGCATTGCAAATGCTTGTTTCAGTTCTATTGTTGATTTCCTCCCATCAATCAGACAGGAATGCAGCTGCAATCATGTATGCATCTTTCTAAAATTCATGGGTTTGGTCATTAGCTTCCTCCAAAACCCAGCTGGAAAACTACCTTTAGGGCCTGATTATGACTACGGCGGTCCATCGTGGAAGTGCAGGCACCGCCGGTCCGACCACCCTATTACGACTTGGGCGGTCAGACCTGCCATAGGACCGCTGCTACTGCTACTGCTACTGCTACTGCCAGGGATCTGGGATCTCTGGCAATCTTGCAACAGTCTGAAGCCCGCAACATGCTGGCGGTGCTGCTGTGGCACAGTAAAGCATATTACAACTTTCCTCACTGCCACAGTTTTCATGGCGTTGAGGCCACCATGAAAACTGTGGCGGTGAGGAAAATTAGGTGGCCCCACAAGGCCCCCTGGTGCATCAAGGCCATGGGGATTCATACAGGGGACACATGGTGTGCCCCCTGTCTTCATGCATGGCTAGTTCCTGCATGGCACGGATGTAACAGTCAATGCCGTGCAGGAACTTGCCTTGGTTTTCCCACTGCGGTGCCTTTCTAAGGCTCACCACCTGGGACCGCCAAAGCACCGCCCGGCAGACCAGGAGAAAACTCAAAATCTGGTGGGTGGTTTCAGTACGGCTTTGGTGGTGTGGCAGTGGGGCGCTGGTGTGGCGGCCCACTGTCACACCACCAAAGTCATAATCAGACGCTTTGTTTTTATGCTGCTGAGCTACAGTAATTAAATTACACCCTCAAATCCCCTTCTCTTATTCATCTTTCCAAAACTATACAACTTCTGCTGCAGACCTTGCATCCAACTAAGTAGCTTTCTTTCTTTTTGTATTTTCTTTACCCAATCAGTGTTTTACCATGTCTCGGTCTATTTTCAGAGTTTTCTTAATTTATAGTTAGCTAAGTCTCAGAGTCAGAATCTAATAAAAAGTTATATATAAGATTTGGTAATAATGTTAGCACCACTTGACAAATATGCACAAATTCTTCCCTTGATAAGTCAATCCTAGTTTCTTCATTTAAAATTGTGTTCAGCTTGATCTCAATTCAAAAAATACTTTATTTAGACAATAAAGTCTATCAAAGTGCCTAAAATTACAAATAACCTTAACATGATGATTGTTTTCACAATTTTTCAAAGGTCTCCATAATTTAACAAATAATTCATAATTCATCATCAGTACTTACTAGTAAAAATGGTTAAAATACGTATCAATGTAAAGAGGATACAAATACCTTTGGTTAAAAAGCGAAGCAATGCTATCAAAGCGTTGCAAATTAATTTGATTAAAAAGTTCAAATATTCAGAAAACCTCCACTTCCTCCTTTTGAGATTCAGAGTTTATTTTTAATTGCTTCTCCACGCATCCTAGAAATTTTACCAGCTTTGTGATCGCTTGCGGCTGCTCATTGTTCAATAAACAATTAACGGCAGATGGTAATGTGCGTGTCCCCTCCTTGATCCATAGGAGCCTGAGGAATGAATGGGACATATACAGAGAAAATGAGTTATTGACTCCTGAGATAGGTTACACAGCCGACAAATTGTTGACTCTGATTTGTCTGCCCATGGTGGAGACAGATCTATAGATGCAAATTTCCCATCCAAATCTGCAGAAATTTCTTCTTATGATAGGTGGAGAAAGGTTCATTAATATATGTTTGAGGGCCTTTTCTGTCATAGCTACCAAGGACCAGGTAAGAGTGTTTTCTTTTAGCAAATACTCTTTGATCCGATTTCCATGATATCGTTTTTACAATTCTGTTCAGGAGTGTTTTGAACTGTAACTGAGGTAATTTTAAGTACTATAGTTCCCTTGATTGAGTCTGAACCAGGGCTACATCTAGGGCTTGTGACCAGATGTTTGAATGTTTTGTGTTGTCAAAGCCTGCAACTTCAAGCCAGATAAGATGTTTTAATGATCCTTGCACAGCAGATCTTGTAGAGTGCAGGTATTTTATTATGCCGGCCATTTGTACGAGCATTTGATCCTGTAGTGTGAATTCCAGCCTAATTTGTGCTGGCGAGGTGTTACCTGGCAGTTGAAATAAAGACCTGAACACTGCGCTCTGTGCCTTGTTCAAAAAGGACCCCAATTTTCCTGGATAAGCCTCTGAGCCATATGACAATGTTGGCACCAGTTTAGCAGAGACAATTTTCAGAAGTGCCTCGAAAGAGAATTTATTTGTGCCCTTGGATATTGTCCAAAAAGCAGCTTGCAGTGAGGCTAATTTTGGTTTTAGCGAGTTCAAGTTTATGAAATGACCTCCTGTTCAGCTTGATCAATAGAGGGGAGGGTAGAAGGACCTCATGTACTACTATACTAAAAACAAATCTCAAATTACAAATAATAATTCATGATTTCTTATTTGGAGTGTACTAAAATGTATTTGGTAAAAGTAGTTGCAATTTGTGCACCAACTTCCACTGAATGCATTGGTATTTTGTAAGCCAACGTATCTATTAATAGGTTGGTTTATGACATACTAAATCATAGGGAGTAGCAATTTTACCTACTTCATTAATGCGCATGAGGTAGGTCGCAATTTTGGACCCACTATGATTGGCTAGTGTTAAAGGCATGGTGTCCTGCTGGGGGTTAGCCAACCACCATACCTGTGATTGCTTTTAAATATAACTAATTATTTTTTAAATGCAAAAAAACGGGATGCATTTAAACAAAAAAATGAAAAATGTTACAACCATGTTTTAAGATTAAGCACTGGTCCTAGGGACCAGTGCCTGCTCTTAAAAATGTTTTTGTCCGGGCGTGGTTTGGAGCCTGCACAAGATGGTGGCTCTCATTTCATCTCCATTGAGCCCTCTACGCCTACTCGTGATTATATCTGCCCTGACATCTTGAATGTGATTATTTATGACTGGTGAGGAGGATCAGATGCTGTACACTGCATGAGAGCTCTGTTGAGGAATTTGAAGGAAGATTTTGACCAATCGCGGCTCCCGACCTCTGGTCGCGTATCAAACAAGATGGTGAAGCTGCACCGAGTTTAAAGCTTTATTCTGCCTATAAGCTGTCTGCCCTGTCACTTTTTCTGCCCTTGTATGGAGTGAAGTATGTCTGCACACCACCGGCAGGTATTTACTTTATGATACCCACAGTTAGTACCCTGCTGTGTGGGAAACCAATCCCATTTTGGATGGCTTGCTGGGCACCTGGTGCCCTGCCCATCTGCTCAACACTTCACCAGAAGCTCAGCTCCTGGCCTCGCATCAACGCAGACTGACATCATTCTTCATTAAGTGTTGTGTGCTTGTGCTTACTCCTAAGAGATCGCTTTTATATGCACAATCTCCAATGGCCTGTATTTTGAAATCCTCTACGCTCAGCATGTTCATGCATTTTTGTATATGCTGACTGTAGTGACCTGGGTCAGGGGCACTAGGACCCTGGACCCAAATGATTGGTAGGGGGCAGGAACCGGACACCACTTCCGGTCAGGGAGTGGGGAGGGCACTCTGCAACCACAAGGGCAAGAGGACAGATGCGCATGTGGGCACTAGAAGGATGAAAGGAAATAAAGTAATCAATGTCCACCTACCTGTCCCTGCGTGCTGATTGGTGAGGACATGACAACTGGCGACGACAGGTGGGATCTGAAGACACCACCAGAAGCGCGTGCCCCGACAACATCAGAACGGAGCCAGGCGCCCACCCTGGTCTGCCGACCAATAAGAGGCGAAAACGCGACGTCGGGAGTCCACCCCGGTTGCAAGGAAAACAAAGCCAGGAGCCTACCCTGGTCCGTCGGGCCCCAAAGAAAGAAAACGCGAAGTTGGGAGCCCACCCCGATTGCAAGGAAAACGGAGCCAGGAGCCCACCCTGGTCCTCGTGCAAGAGCCTGCAGCGACATCGGGAGCCCACCCCGGCCACATCATCAAAGTGAGGTGAGGAGCAAGGAACAGGGCACCCGACCGTGACAAAACCCGACCGCCGACTGCAAAGAGAGCCCCGAGCCTCCCGCGTGTAGATTTCAAGCCGAAATCTCGCGAGAGCTCAGGGGCCATCTTGAAGTCTGGCGGGAGAGCCAATGAAAGGCTGGAAGAGACCCGGCGGCCATCTTGAAGTCAGGCCATAGAACAGATAACAAATCTCGCCCATAGAAATCACGGCAGCCATCTTGAAGTCAGGCAGGAGGACCAATAAGAGGCCAGAGAAGGCCAGGCGGCCATTTTGAAGTCAGGCAAAGACTAAAAGGAATAGAAAAAGAAGGAAAGAGTGAAAACAAAAGGAAACTACAACCAAAAAAGAAAAAATAAAGGAGGTAAAAGAAGAAATAAAGGAAATTACTACAGATTTAAGGTGAAACAAAGAACTAAAAGACAGCAAAGGAAGACGCTGCATACAAAAGAAAAGGAAGGCACCACAACAAAATGAGGGGAGACGCAAGCGACAAGAATAGCACAAATGCAATCTTCCGCAGACCACTACTGTTGAGCCTGTTGGTACCACAAATAGGCATTCGGTGGGAACGGTGGATAAGGCAATTCGAACGATACATGCTTGCCAACTGCAAGGCGTATACAGATGACCAGAACACAGACTTGTTCCTAAACTTTGTAGGTGATGAGGTTGAGGACCTGCTAATTACTTTTCCCCAAGATCAAACAGCAACATACAAGGGAATAATAAAGTGTCTCACAGATAAATTTGACCCGCAACGAAATGTAGATTTCGAGAGGTACACGTTCAACACCACGTGTCAACTAGCAGAGGAGTCCCTCATTGATTTCGCAACAAGACTGCGAAAATTAGTAACCTATTGCGAGTTCGACAAGTTTGACAATGAACAAGCAATACGACTGCGCCTCATTGAAGGCTGTCAGTCAGTGGAATTCCGCGCAAGAATTCTAAAGGAACCATCCTCGCTCGAGAAAATACTGACCATGGCCCGAGCGGAGGCCAGAGCAACAACACATGCAAGACAGATGGAACTGGGAAAGGCAAGAAGAGTGGAACAAGCAAACTGCGTAACTGGAAACGTCAAGAAGAGAGACAATACACAACCAACAAGAAAGAAGCAAGAAAGAACGTGCAGGCTTGAATTTCCACATACCGGCGTATGCCCGGCAATGGGCCACAGATGCAGAAAATGCAACAGAAAGAACCATTTTGCAAGCGCCTGCATGAGTGGACAATTCAAGAGTGAGCGAGGAAGGCCGGCAAGATCACGGACAGTGACGAGCAGATATGCAAGACACATGGAAACAGAGAATCGCAGTCCCTCAGCTGAATAGGAGGGAGCAGCCACGCCAGAGGCTGCGAAACAACTCTATCTAATGTCTGATGAACCCGCAGAAGACCGCACCCCAGAACACATTCTTCTTGTAGAAAAACATCAGATAAAGAAAACAACGATGGTGAACATTGAAGTAGGAAGACATAGCACAAGCTTCGTGTTAGATAGTGGAGCTACATGCAACATCATGTGCATGTCAGAATATGAGAGGATGAGAGTGAAACTGCCACAATCACAGTCCACTGTTGATGTATTCACCTGGGGCTCCAGAAAACCAGTAGTGAACATGGGAAAGTTCACAGAGACATTAACTTACAAAGGAAGGTCAAGCGAAGAGAAAATACATGTACTACGAGGGGACATTCCCGCACCCTGTCTGCTAAGCAACGTCACTGCGCAGGTGATGGGGCTCCTAGCAATGACCTACAACATGTCAGACAGACAGAACATCCTGAGAGAGCATTCACCCATACTACAAGGGCTGGGCAAGCTAACAGAAAAACAAATAACTCTGCACATCAATGAAGCGATAAAACCTGTGGCTCAACATCACGGAAGAGTGCCCATACATTTGCAACCACAGGTAGAAGAAGAAATACAAAGCTTGCTGGCACAGGACATCATAGAGCCAGCTGACGGGCCGACTCCCTGGGTATCTCCAATAGTAGCAGTGCCAAAAAAGAACACCTCAAAGATTCGCATATGCGTGGACATGAGAGTACCAAACACGGCAATTGAGAGGGAAAGGCACCCCGACCTCATCTAAATGACATGATCAGCTGTCTCACTGGCGCATGCCGGTTTTCAAAACTAGACCTGTGCAAAGGATACCATCAGCTGGAGCTTGACCCGCAATCGCGGTACATCACTACTTTCTCCACTCACATGGGTCTTTTTCGCTACAAACGACTGAGTTTCGGAATATCGTCAGCAGCAGAGATATTTCAAGAAATCATAAGGCAAGTAATAAGGCCGGTAAAGAACAGTGTGAACTACAGTGATGACATCCTGGTGTTCGGCCGTTCAGATGAAGAACACGACAAGGCCCTACGTGAAGTCTGCAACCAGTTGGAACAAGCAGGTCTAACTCTAAATGAAGACAAGTGCGAACTGGGGAGAAATGAACTAGTATTCTTTGGTCACATCTTCTCAAAAAAAAGCATGAGGCCAAACCCCAGCAAAGTGGAGACGTTGGAAAAGGCAAAACCTCCAACAGAAGTTGCGGAAGTGAGGTCATTCGTTGGTCTAGCAAGCTACTGTGCTTGCTACATAAAAGACTTTGCCACAGTGAGCACACCTCTACGGGATCTGACAAAGCAGGGTCAGAAATTCCTCTGGACACAGGAATGCAATAGGGCATTTGAGGCCATTAGACACGCAGTAATGGCTGTGGATCACTTGGCCTATTTCGACCAATCACTATGCATTGAGCTGACCGTAGACGCCAGCCCGGTATGGTTGGGAGCCATCCTAGCGCAACACATGCCTGGGAGAGATTCGCCCAGAAAAATTGTCGCATATGCGAGCAAAAGTTTGTCTGACATCGAAAGGGCATACTCGCAGCCAGAGAAGGAAAGCCTAGCAGTGGTATGGGCGTGTGAACACTACCACATGTTCATCTACGGGAAGCCATTTACCATCGTAACAGACCATCAGGCCCTAGTGACAATATATGGAAATCCGAATGCAAAGATACCGCCACGCATTGAACGATGGGGAATAAGGCTGATGGACTATGATTTCAAGATCGTGCACAAGCCGGGAAAAGAACACAACCCAGCTGACTGCATGTCACGACATCCCTTACCACAGACGTCAGAGAACACGTCAATGGCAGAAGAATACCTCAATTTTGTGTTGAGGCAGAACACTCCTGCACCCATAACAATCGCAGAGCTAGAACATGAGACAGCGAAGGATGCCACAATGCAGCCGTGAAAATGACAACAAGACAGGAAAGATGGAGACACATAAACAGCAACAGCGCCATGGGAGAAGGAGTCAACATGGAAGAAATGCTGGCATTCAAAAATGTACACGAGGAACTCTCGGAGACAAAAAAAGGAATCCTACTACGAGGGACGAGGATAGTAATGCCAAATGCACTACGTCGGCAGACTGTAAACTTGGCACATGAGTCCCACAGAGGCATGGTAGCAACAAAGAAAATGCTACGGGAGAAAGTATGGTTCCCAGGCCTAGATCGACTGGTGGAAAACACGACCATAAACTGTCACCTATGCCAAATAACAGGGCGGCCAGCAAAGCCGGAACAACTACAGATGTCGGAGCTTCCAAGGGCAGTGTGGACAACGTTGGCAGCAGACTTCTATGGGCCACTAGACACGGGAAACTACTTGTTAGTGATCATTGATGAGTACTCCAGATTTCCCATAGTGCGACACGTCTCGTCAACATCAGCGACCGCGACGTTGCCAATACTAGACGACATTTTTGCAGCCTGGGGTTCCCCACAAACAGTAAAGACAGACAACGGTCCTCCTTTCTCAGGAGAGGAGTTTCGCAAGTTCATGGACTACCTAGGCATTAACCACAGGAAAATAACGCCTCTGTGTCCGCAAGCAAACGGCATGGTGGAGAGGTTCATGGGGAACATAAAGAAAGTGGTCCAAAGAGCAAAGCTAGAGCAGATCTCCATAGGACAAGCACTCTGTCAAGTACTAAGGGACTATCGAAACACCCCCCACAGCTCCACGGGAAGATGTCCAGCAGAACTAGTACTAGGAAAGACAAGCAGGACAAGACTGCCCCAACTAGAAGCAAAGGCGCCACCAGAGCACAACAGCATTGCAGTAAGAGACCAGGAGGCGAAAAACAAGATGAAAGTCTATGCGGACGCCAGGAGACATGCCACTCTATCGCACCTAAAGCAAGGGGACTCAGTGGTGGTGCGCCAGCGACAGTCAAGAAAATCAGACAGTCCATTCTCAGATGAACCACTCACAATAATAAACGTCAAGGGTCCAATGATAACAGTTGCATCTGGCCCCTACCGGATCACCAGAAACAGTTCTCACTTCAAGAGACTAAAGACATTGGTTGAAGACGGAGGAGACACAGCAGGAAAAGAGGAAGGTATGGCCAGAGATGGACGAGAGGCACACAGCGGTGAGAGACAAGGAGAGGGATCACAGAAGGAAATGGACAGAGAATGTCCAAGAAGAGTGAGCAAAAGGCCACAAAGACTGATTGAGGAAATGTAATGATGAGGGTCATCTCTCTCTCTCTCTCTCTCTGTCTCTCCCTCTCTCTCTCTCTCTCTCTCTCTCTTTCTTTTCTTGCTCGCTATCACTTGTCTTCATGTTCTTTCCACAAAGGGGGAGATGTAGTGACCTGGCTCAGGGGGCACTAGGACCCTGGACCCGAATGATTGGGAGGGGACAGGAACCGGACACCACTTCCGGTCAGGGAGTGGGGAGGGCACTCTGCAACCACGAGGGCAAGAGGACAGATGTGCATGTGGGCACTAGCAGGACGAAAGGAAATAAAGTAATTAATGTCCACCTACCTGTCCCTGCGTGCTTATTGGTGAGGACACAACACTGACGACACACCAAACTGCCATCACAACTCGGGCCAATGTGAATAGTTTCTTTGCTCTTGCCAGATTGCTTTGAGGGGGTAATGAAATTAAGTGCTGTTGGCGCCTGATACCGAGTCTACTCAGTGAAACCCCTTCTGATCAGGTTGGTGGGAGAGCTACCTACTACTAGTTGGGGTGTCACACAGAGGATCTCTGAGGGTCTAAACTACTATAGTTCCGGATCATCTTTGTTCCTACTCTGCTCATCACAGTCTAGGTGATTGGAGCCATCCTTACCTAGTGGGAGCTTCTCAGTGTGCTGGTCAATGTGCTACTATACCTCTCCTGGCACTTTCAGGCTCCTCTACTGGCTATATCCATTAGTATTCAACAACATCCCTCATCATGGCAGGCTCCAAGGATCGTAAGGGAAAAGAATTTAAGGGCAATCTAAAGAGGGCCAAGTAGGAACCACCAGTGCCTGGCTCTCTGGTCAAAGACAAGGCGAAAATCTGACCACGATTGAGGCTATTTTTTAGAAATTGAATGTTGTACATGACATTGCCCGTAGTACCAAAGCAAACACGGACTTACTACAAGTAGAGTTTGCTGGAATCAGAAAGTTGTCAAGGACCTCAACATTAGGATGACAACTGCAGAAAGCAGGATTAGTGCCAATAAGGATCGTAACATCGTTCAGGCAAAACAAATGCTGAAGTCTGACTCTTTAATAGCCACACTTAATAGTACCATCACTCATCTGGAAGTTCGAATAGAAGGAGCCATTTGGTGTTCCAGAGAGTGCTACGGGCACTGCTTCATCGGTGATTGCCTTTCTTGAAGTATGGAACACTTCAATGCATAATATCACCTTTGCTAAAGACTTTGAGCATGAATGTGCTCATCGGATTACCACCATGAAACCCAAGACTCCATTTCGCAGAGGGCACGGATTTTTAAACCATTACGTCAGCAACACTCTGAACATATTCTGGCACATAAGAGGATCGTCAAATTTTGAGAGGGAACATGGCGGCCGCACGTTAGCCGCTAGCTCTCGGAGCTCCTGCACCAGCCACCAAATGATTTGAAACCCGGGGGTAGAGAACTGACCGTAACTGACCTGGTTGGGACCGGAGGGCCCGTTTTCTGATTGCCGGCGTCCTCGGTGGTTCCTGTCGGCGGCACGATTATCCATCTTGGCAGCTCGAGGAAGACGCAAGACGCGAGACGCGAGACGGCAGGAATGTGTAGAGAGGAGGCGGGGGTACGTCTTCCTACGCCTCCTCGTTTGCTTGAAGCCGCCCTGGAGCTTAGGAGAGGGCGTAAGGTGGCCGCGCGAGGCCTCCTCAGGGGGAGCGACAAAGCCAGTATCAGCGGCTTTTTTTGGCGTACGAGGGAGTTAAACGAAGGCCTCGTACAGGAGCAGAAGGAGGACGGTGACAGCAGCGGTAAGGTCGGAGAGGGCGGGGAGGTGGTTGCCGGAGACTTGGAACAATATATTAGAAGGAACAAGGGAACCCAATCCAAGTCAGCCAGGGACCTTGGGTGCTTATCTTTTATAAGGAACAGTGGTCCCTAGGAATTCTACAGTTGCAAGGTGTTTAATAAAAATATAGACCCAATCAGTACTATATTGGTAAGTGACGTGTCCAGCCGGACAGAGGTCCAATATTTAATGACAAAGCAATTTATTGGAATAATTTGTAACAATACAAGTAAGTGAGGCACAGGCCTGTGCCCTCACTACATAAACAACAAAAGAAGGAGTGGACAACATATACACTTTAACAACAAAGGAACAGGTTCAGGCAGGGCTATTGATTTGTTAAATGTATAAGCAATGTAGCCAACAAATCATATTAGTGCACCTTAACACAACAGTAAACATTTCAAAGTAGTGTTTAAGGTGTTTTTTGTGTCGACGACGTTTCGATCCATACATTAAATACACGGATCATCATCAGGACTAAAACATAAGCTAGCCTGAAAATAATGCCGGTCTCTCAAGAATGGGAGACCCGAGTTTCAAGCGCATGAAGCGCGTGTCTGAGCAGATAGCGTGAAAGCAATTGTGAGTATACAGGTGTCCTATAGGTTGTGGGATCACATGTAGATAACCGGTGTCAGGGGAAGGCGAGCGCCGGGCAAGGGATACAGGTAGTGCCAGGTGAGCGCGGCGGTCCTAGAGTTACAGGATACGCTCGGGAATTCCTCAATGGGAGCTGATGCATGTAAAGTCCCGGCTCTATGTGTGCGGCTCGATGTATGGAGACTTGGAACAAGGCATTGGAGGTGAGCCAGAGGTGAGGGGGTTAGTTCCCTCATTAGTGCAACATTCTGGTAGCTACCAGACCCCCCAAAACGTACAAGAGGTCTCCTCCCCTGCTGTTGTAAGCCTGCAAACAGTAGTTAGGAGAGAACAGAGGAAATTAAAAAAAGGGGCCACAGTGGGCAATAAGAAATCCAAAGCAGATATAAAAATTAAAACTACTTCCGGCAAAACAGACATCGGGAGGAAAGCCCCTGACGTTGATCCACTGCAAATTTTAACTACTGTTGTGCTTCCCCCTGGTGCAGTAGAGGCCACTCCAGCTGAAGGATCTAAGTCTCTAAATAGTGACTCTGCCTTTCAGGTCTATCAGGTGAAGGGAAAGTCCATTAAACCTAAGAGGCCAAAGAATAGGGCAGTTAGCAGTGTGGTTAAAGTGACCCCGTCGCTACGCTCTTACTTTAGGATTCAGCCAGAAGTATTGGTCATTGGCGCGCGGCCTGACCCCCTGGGGCAGCGCTCGGCAAGTTTAATTCCTTCTATGGCATTAACCCCTTCCTCGGACACAGTCCCTGTGAGCATGATGGAGGCAGTATTGGAACCTGCAACAGACTTGGTCCCCCAACAAAGTGATCCAGGGGAGCTTTCAGGGGACAGGAGTGCTCCGAGTGATGACCCTTCGGTCTGCGTTTCGAGTCAACCACAACCGCAACCACAGGCACCAACAGTGTTTAACAGCAGTACTGGGGAGGAACGAGAAAGGGATACCCTATCGGCGCTGTCATCTTTATCCTCACCTGTAGGTTTGGAGGGTCTCTTCGCTACACTATCGGAGGATATAAAGAAAGGATTTGCAGTATCCGCAGTGAACCATGGGGAAATCAGGAACTTCTGCGAATCCCTGGAAAAAAAAGTAGACCTCATAAATTCCAGGACCGTAACTCTTGAGAATACAGTGGGCGAATTGAAAGAAGATCTGGGTCAGGCAAAGTCGGATATTCAACTTTTAAAGTCTGAACATTGGGACCTCAGAGATAGAGTGGAGAAGTTAGAGAACAACGCACGTAGAAACAATTTACGCTTATTGAATGTACCGGAAGGTAGCGAAGGATCTGATATCCGGTCCTACATTGTTTCTCTACTTAAGACCTCTTTACAGCTTGAAGACTCTGAGGAAGAACTTAGCCGGGATATACAGAGGGTACATAGGGATCCTTTTCGAAGGAACCCTAATAGACCCAGACCCAGAAGAATTCTCATTAATTTCCTCACATTCGCCTTAAAGGATAAGATTCTGAATTTAGCACTGAGACTGAAATCAGTGCGGGCAAAGGAATTCTCGTTTGAGATCCGGTCGGATCTCTCAAGGTGTACTTTGGAGAGACAATGGGAACTGGGCAAGAGGCTGGAAGAGTTAAAAAAATTAGGGGCAGTAGCTCAACTGAAATTCCCGGCTTTTTTAAAGGTGATGCATAACAACAAAATGCACAATATAAGATCGGTGCAGGAAGCAGATGAGCTGCTCAATAGCATCAGTAAAGGTGGTCTATAGAAGGTCTACAAGTGGGTCATTATAGGCGGAATGTAGTTGGAGAATTTGTATTTCCATCTTTCTCCCGTAGAGGGAAATTAAAATAACGTGATATTTTAGGTGAGAGAGATTAAGCTGTGAAGATGTGTGAGGAGAAGAGCACAATTATTTAATATTTAAGTCCCATGCTTCTTCTAATTGACCACGTCTGCTTTGAAGTATAGTTAGTATAGTTAGGGCCTCTCTGCTTTTTATCCTCTTTATCTCTCTTTTTCTCTCTGCAGGATTTTTATTTTTTTTCCTCCCCTTTTTTTTCCTTGGTGGTGGCTGGGCGGATTCCTCCGGGATGCAATGGCCTGGACTCCATCTGTCCAGATAATTGGGGTATGGGTTCCCAGAGGTGGGGGGAGGGATTGGGGAGGGCACTGGGGAGGGGTTGGGTTTGGGTGCAGCAGGAAAAAAAAAAAAAAAATCCTCATTCTCCGTTTTCTTATGTTGGTTGTACTCACGTTACTTTTAGGACGAGAGTTTTGGAGCTGGACTGGAACGAATGCTGGTATTGGTTATCTCGAATTCAAACTTCTGTTTTTATGCTGGGCTTCTCCGATGATTTAACATGAGTCTCATACAGATTTTGTCCTGGAACATTAATGGCCTGCGAACCAGACCGAGAAGGGACAGGATAATACAGTATCTCCAAGATTCACCGGCTCAGGTTCTGATTCTTCAGGAAACACATCTCCTGAAAGAGGAGATAGTCACTCTTCTTAAAAATAAAAGATGGGTGGGTTCATATGTATGCATGAGCCAGACAGCTAACATCAGAGGAGTCCTTATAATTTTTAAGAAATCAGCCAAAGCGCATGTTTTACAGCAATTGGTTGACCCAGGTGGCAGATGGGTTATTGTTAAAGTCAGGATAAGGGAGGCCCTGTATACTTTAGTCGGCTACTATGGACCTAATCAAGATGACCCCTCCAGTCTTAAGACCATCTTTTCTCATTTATTAGATTTTCCTGAGCCAATAATTCTAGCTGGAGATTTTAATATAGTTCTGAATCCTGCGCTGGACAAATCTCCAAATAGTAGAGCCGTGGCCCCTTTAAAATCTCAGGACTTCCTCCTAGAGGCAATGGAACAATTTGCGTTTTTAGATATATGGAGGGAAAGATCGGGCTTGCAGCCGGGTGTATCGTTTAGAAATCATAAATATCGCCATCAATCTAGAATAGATTACGTGCTGATAAGTAACTCGTTGAGAGATAGAGTTAACAATATTTTATACCTGGCTAACCACCTCTCAGATCATTCAGGGGTTTTTCTACGTTTGGATGGTCCATCAGTAGAGCCCACTCGTACATGGTCGCTTGACCGTTCTTTACTCCTGGTGGAGGAAGAAAAGGCCTTTTTATCACAAGAAACTGAATGTTTTTTTTAGATAAATCTGGGGTCAACATTAATAACTAATGTGTGGGACTCTTTTAAAGCTTTCCTGCATGGCCAAATTACTAGCTGGGCAAGCTTTAGAAATAAAAGATATAAGGAGGAGGTATCTTCTATTGAAGGAAAGCTGAAAGATGTAGAGGCTGAATTATCCCTTCAAGCCTCTCCTGAAATCCAGCAAGAACGGAAAGCCAAATGGGATAGTTTAAAAGGGCAGTTAGAGAACATCCTCCAGTCTAGGCTTAGCCATAGATGGGAGACTAGTAAAATCGCCCATTTTGAATATGGAGAGGGCGCAGGCAAGCTTCTTGCCTGGAAATCAAAATTGGATCGGGCAAGAAATCATATTAATGAGATCATCAGCGGAAATGAAACTTTCTGCTCAGATGGGGAAATTAGTCAGGCCTTTCAGACCTACTTTCAGGAGATTTATTGTGAGGACAAAAGGCTAGATGTTGCCAGTGTTCAGAATTGGCTGGGGGATATCCCCCTTCCCTTCTTAGGGCCTGACCAACAGCAATACTTGGACCAAGCTTTTACCCAAACTGAGATCAGAGAAGCCATTCAACGCTGTAAGACCGGGAAAGCGGCGGGCCCTGATGGCCTCCCAGCGGAGATCTATAAGATGTTGGGAGATAAGATCATCCCCGTCCTAACGCAGTTGTTTAATTATGTGCTGGAGGCAGGTCTAGGGCTCCCAGCTTCATGGAACGACGCTTTAATAATCCTGATATTGAAACCCGGGAAACCTCCATCAAGCTGTGGGTCATATAGACCCATCTCGCTTTTAAATGTAGACTATAACATTTTCACCTCTATTTTGGCAGCGAGATTGGGTCTTATGGTGGGGGATGTCCTCCACTTAGATCAGAAGGGCTTTGTTAGGAACCGACAGCTTTCAGACCTCACGTATGATCTCATTGGCGCCATTGATCTCGCTCTACATATTCCCTCCCATTAGCAGCCATGACATTGGACGCTACCAAGGCCTTCGACAGAGTGAATTGGATCTACCTGTCGGAGGCTTTGAGGAAGTTCAATTTGGGGGAAAGATTTTGTCATATGGTCCAGTTGATCTATCAGAACCCCACGGCTAAGCTATTGGTTAATGGGAATATTACAGATTCCTTCAGAATTACAAGAGGGACTAGACAGGGCTGCCCACTCTCCCCGCTTCTATTTGATCTTTACATCGAGCCATTTGCTCAACGGCTTAGGGCTGATTCTAATATCCAGCCATTTAAGTATGGGGAGTGGGAGAGTAAGGTAGCCCTGTATGCCGATGACATCTTGGTCTTTTCCGCTGATTTACAGTCAGCCTTTCCAGCAATCATCAGTTTAGCCCGGGAGTTTGGTTCTGTTTCTGGATATGAGATTAATGCTGCAAAAACGGAAATTATGACCTGGAATCTGGCAGAGACACAGCAGTGTCACCAGCCCAGCTCCAAAATGAGATATTTGGGAGTCCATGTGGTTCAGGATATCACAAAGATTGCTGAGATCAACCTAGATATAGTGGTAAAGGAATGTAAAAGGCTAATGAAATCTTGGGCCCTACTTCCGTTGTCAATCTTGGGAAGAATTAATTTGATCAAGATGACGATACTCCCAAAGATCACATTTCTTTTTAACTGTATCCCCCTTTATTTTGAAAAATCCACGATTGTTAAGCTTCAGAGTGAAATTAACTCATTCGTCTGGGCATCTAAATCATCTAGGATTGCATGGAAAAAGCTGAGGCGGAGAAGAGAAAAGGGTGGCCTGGCTTTACCGGATTTCCAGTTGTATGCCTGGGCTTTCCAACTCTCACACTCACGTATGCTACTGAGAATGCCCGTGAATACTGGTGCTGGAGGGATGTTCTTAGCTATGCTTAGGGGTGCCAAACTGTCAGAGGAAGGCTTTTTGTTTAAATTCGGGGATCCAAAGTTTTTAAAAAAAGTCAAGCTGAAGGTTCTCCAGGGGGTAGCCAAAACTTGGGCCAAAGTGAGAGGGGCAGTGGGGCTCGATTATTTTTCCAGCTTGGCTCCCCTTTGGGATTCCCCCGGAACTCCAGAGTGCCTAAAGGACAGACTGGCAAAACCTTTGAGTGACGCGGGGTTGTTGGTTTGGGGAGACCTCCTCCTTGGAGGCACTCTTATTCCCTGGGAACATCTCCAGGATAAGGTTGGGGGAGGACTCTCCCGGTTCAAACATTATCAGCTGGCAAGCTGGGTTCAATCTCATCCACGAAAAAATGCTGTGGGCTGTGGTAGCGTTTTAGAACACCAGCTTGTGACCAAACCCCCAGGGAGGAAAGAAGTTTCCTTTTGGTACCAAACTCTGTTGGAAGAAGTAGATGGCGAATTCAAGCTGGCCGAGGAACTGTGGGGGGCCTCTTTACCCACACAAGACTGTGCTAAACTATGGCAGAAATCATGTAAGACTCTACATGAAGTTGTGAAACCAGCTTGGTTAAAAAGGAATCACCTGTTTACCATCCATAGGGCCTACTTCACTCCTTATAAATTGACAAAAATTTCCGATGGGCCACCGGTCAGTTGTAAAAAATGCGGCCAGGTTTCTGCCTCAGATATACACATGTTTATGGAATGTCCTTCTCTTGCTACTTTTTGGGGTGAGGTCGGTGATTTCTTGATAAGTGTTTTGGGCTGCACTATCAACATAGATCTACCCCTAATAATATTTGGCCTTGTAGAAAAAGTTACTGGCCTCGCTGGAGTGCTGCTTTTCTATTCTATCCTACTAGCCAGGAGGCAAATCTGTATAAAATGGACGGAATCAAGTCCTCCTACCTTTTTGGATTGGCAGTCTTCAGTCTTGGCAGTTTCTAAATTGGACCTGGCCAGACAAGGAAATAGCAAGAAGAAGGCATTTTGGAATCCTTTGCAACTTAGAGGGGTCCGGAGATGACGCAGTAAAATCGTGGAAAATTGAGGGGCATATTATCAAGAACGGCGTTAAAAAGTATCGCCGCTTTAGCGGCAGAAAACTGCCGCTAAAGCGGCGATAATGGGCTTGATAATATGCCCTATAGAATTCCAATAGAAGTCCATGTTCTGGTGTGAACATGGGCTTCTATTGGAATTCTCCAGGGCATATTATCAAGCCCATTATCGCCGCTTTAGCGGCAGTTTTCTGCTGCTAAAGCGGCGATAATTGTCTCGCCGTTCTTGATAATATGCCCCTGAGTTTTTTCTTTTTTTTTTCTTTTCCCTTAGTCCCATGATTATGCCGTTAATACTCTTCGGGCTAAGTCGTGTATTGCCAGGTATTATGGCGGTCTATCGGCGAAAGTTATCTAGCTCTCAGAGCTTGGCAGAAGAGGTATCTCAGCGGTTTCTTCATTGATCCCCAAGGTGTTTCTGGTACCAGTAGGTGGGGCGCCACTTCCAACAGCCTATACTCCTCAGTTTCTTGAGAGTGAGTACAGACACCCAGGGTGTGATTTGAAGTGAGATGGATGGCGAATGAGGAAAAAAAAAAAGAGGATCGTCAAATGCATCTTTCAAGATTTCGCCAGGGACACAGTCAGGAGAAAAGGCTACCTGGTCCTCAGGGATTATCTCACAGAACCCTCAATCGACACAATCAAATTTAAAATCATCCACAAAGGCCAAACTCTTGTCTTTACCGAACCCTCAGAACTGGAGGCTTTCCTTGAAAATACAATTTAAACTCGAATGGATGACAGTAACACCACTTCTTGAAGGGGCCTGTGTTCTCCTGTTGATATGTCGGTATGGGTCTTATAAAAGCTTGCTCACACTCTCATTTGTCTTGCGTACGCCCTGGCACATGGAATGCTCAATGATGTAATCTGTTGTCTCTAATATGGCTAATGGATATCACCCACACACAATCATGTTATCTTCACAACTAGCATACCACCTTGTCCTATCTCTGGTTCATTTTCCCGCGAGTGGCGCTCATGCCTGTTTCTTTGCCCCTTATATTTGTCATGCTCTCTTCATAAGGCCTCCGTATCCCAGATTGGTGTACTAAAATAATAAAAGGTGCATACATGCTGCATTTTCTGTTATGCATCATGATGTTTTTAGGTTCTACACATGCAGTCTTAAGAATTTAATGTTTTGCTGTTCACTATTCATCAATTCCTGTTGTTATTTTGTATTTTCCACCAGTAA
Source organism: Calotriton arnoldi (assembly GCA_963921515.1). NCBI lineage: Eukaryota > Metazoa > Chordata > Amphibia > Caudata > Salamandridae > Calotriton > Calotriton arnoldi. The sequence goes on from CAWUFW010001731.1 coordinate 2,047,858, forward strand.
GACACACTTGTACACTATTATACTTTGTCTAGTAGTGTGTCTAATGTTTACATATCACTATATGCTTATTTCTGACGGCATAATGTATTTTCGACCGGTAAAACACACCTGTAGTCTATCATGCTTAGGCTGGCAGCTCTGTTATGGTGGCAGTGTTAGGTTTGCTTCTTCTGTTTTCCTAACATATATGCTATGTTGTAGCAGTTTTGATTTTTATTCCAGTCATAATCATTACGAGTCTGTGGTGGATCGTTCATATCTGCTACAAGGAGCGGAAGGATCCCCCTGTGGGAACATCCCCACAACCCTGTTTATTAGACCTCGTCTCTTTGGAACTTTCACTCACTATTATGGGGGTAGCTTGTTTGTTTTGTGTTTTTTACCTTTGTCATTACCCTTTTTCTACTTTTTCCTTTCCCACACATTGCCATGTGGTCCTCATCCCAAAGTACATGTTTAGCACTGGAGAATGGCCGCTTGCGCTTCATCTCACCCATTCATTTACCAGGCTCGACTAAGCTTACTTTATAACCACCGTAAAGTGATTTTTCTTAACCCCAAATGCCTCAACCATCTTGTGAAATGTAAAAAGATTATTGAATATTGTAAAATGCTTAAAGGGGACTTCATATTCCACCATGATACTAAAATTGGCTATAGAGGAGCCCTGTTTATGAACAGTGGTTGGGTCTTGCTCAGTGGCAATTCCAAAGAAAAACAAGCATTTGCAATGCAATAGGTCTCGCATTTACGCAAGACCTATTGCATTGGAAATGGTTGCATCACGGACAACTGGAGGAAGGGAGGGCGGACGGGGGGGAGAAGGCACGGACAGCGGGATGGGGTGGGAAGAAGGCACGGACAATGGAAGGGAGGGCGGGGAGAAGGCACGGACAACGGAAGGGTGGGGGATGTGGGGGGAGAAGGCAAGGACAACAGGAGGGATGTCGGGTGGGGAAAGAAAGCACGGACAACAGGAGGGAGGGTGTGGGTGGGGGGTAAAGAAGGCACCAAAGCATGTCGTGTCTGCACTAGGAGAACCTCATTAAAGAAAATAGTGCTTAAAGTCTAAATAACACGTACGTGTAACAACCGAAGTAAAGGGGCCAGTCGCCATGGTAGGTGACAAATGTAGAGGAGGCGGTACCAAGGAGGGACTAACAAGCCTATTTACGAATCAGAAGCCAGCATTTAGGACAGACAATGACACAAGCCAATGGCAAATATGGGCGGAGAGTGGGCGGGGCATCTATTCGCTACTCTACCACAACAAGTCTTGAAGAGCAGCGCATGCGCACCAGCACTAGGCTCGACCTAAAAATGGGGTGAATACTCTTATCTAACAGCACTCTGGTTTATCGATAATTACCCCAGAGCAGGAAAAGAAGACAGATGGCTGATCACCCAACTTCAGTGTAGTGATATATAATTATACCACAATCTTGGCCAGCTTTAAATTCTAAATTAGCGCTTCTACCAGCTAAAGCCCACACTGTTCTTGGGGGTGACTTGAACTTGCCAATGGATACTATCCTGGACCGACATTCAGCCTTTTAATATAGAACCCTCCAAGGCTAATAAGACCATGCACACTCTCTGTACTTCACACAGCTTGATTGATGTTTAGAGACTACATAATCCCACGGATAATGATTTAATCTTTTTATCGCCTCCCAAAAACAGCTTTTTGAGAAGTGACTATCTATTGGTAGATAGTTCGATTCTCCAAGAAACTTAAGCCTTGGCAATAGAACCCATCTTAATTGTGGACCACGCTGTCATCACTATCTCTTTATGAATTGTTCCCCTAACCCCAACACAGCACATGAGATATGAATACCAAAGTTTTGGATGTTAAATCAGAGGTGCAAGAATTAGACAAGGAATTAGCATTTTTCAGTCAGGAAAATAGGAACTTTTTCTGCCAGCCTATGGGATACGTTAAAATGTTCCTTTAGAGGTCAGATAATAAGCCATTAAGCCAAGAGAAATAAAAAAATAACGTCCGCTTTGGACAATTTGGCAAACAATATAAGAACAAAATAAATATATAGACATTCTAAAGACCCCCTCATTACTTACTACTCTCAAGTGTCTTAAAAATGAATCTAATGCGATTGTTAGCAAATGGGCTTACTTACGGTTCACGCTCAGAAAGGCCAAAAGCCTTTTTACCTAAATAAAGCTGGGAAGCCGTTAGCAGCCTATTTGAAATTTAAGAAGAACACCAACCTAATACCAAGTATTTAAGACTATAATTGTGTAAGTATGATAAAAACAGAGGAAATTTTAGAGGTTTTCAAGAAATTTGCGCTACTCTCTACACTCCATCTATAAATACTTTTAATGATCTGTGTTGAGATTTTTTACAAAACATCCCTATAAGATCTATCCCCAATTCAGACAATCTCACTTTAAATAAACCAATAAAGAAAAGAAAAATTCTGAATGCCATCAAACTTATGCTGGATGGCAATTTTCCGGGCTCTGATGGCCTACCCATCAACTTCTATAAGACTTTCGCACGCACCATCATAGCTCCATTGGAGTCACTCCTTAATCATTTTGACTTTTCCGGCAAGGAAGGTAAGTGGCGCAGCAGCTGAACCCACAATTGTCGTCATCACAAAAGATGGAAAAGACCATTTCAATCCTACAAGCTTCAGACAGATCTCTCTGATAAACATGGAAGGAAGAATATATGCAAAAATATTGACTATACATCTTGAACCTCTCATAACTAAAATATTACATGTTTCTCAGGCTGGTTTCATTAGTGGCAGATTGGCCAGCGATAACATTTGCACATTTTGCCATATAATTGAAAAAGCCTCCCTGCCTCACTGTAATTCTGCTGCTGCTGCTAAAGTTTTGGGCGCTGAAAAGGCTTTTGATAAGGTCAAATGGCCATACTTGGAGGCGGTCCTCTACAGATATAATATGTAGGTGACCTCTATACAACAATCAGCATGTCCTCATATGCTAATCCCACTGCAAGAATTAAAATCAGTGGTGTTATATCTGGTCTTTTCATCTTACTACTGGGAATACACCAAGGTTGCCCACTTTCCTTTCTTTTGTTTTTCCTGGCCATAGACCCATTGTTAATAATGATTAATAACTCCCCCAAAATTGAGGGTCTACACATTGGCACTGTTGATCTCAAAACAGCAGGGCACACTGATGATATTTTGATTTTTACAGAAGATCCTGATGCTGCTGTAGCTGCCATCATAAATATCGTTCACACATTTTCCAACTTTTCAGGATGTTCCTTAAACAAGGATAAAACTGAGGTCCTATCCCTTAACATTTACTGCCACTCTTCCTGTATTGGGAACTGGGGCCTTCAGTGCCAATCAAAGTTCATTAATTATTTTGGTATCTGATTTTATGGTGATTTATCAGATTCTGTGTCGCACAATAAGTAAAACATAATAAAAATTAATATTAATTAAATAAACACATCTAATGGTGGGGTAGACTGGAAACTTTCAAAATGATGGTTACTAAACTAGTACATTTTCTATCGAGCATGTAACCTGTTTGTCTCTCTAAGTCATTTTTTTCAACTAATGATAAAATCACCTCTGATTTCCTATTGTCCAAAAACAAAAACCAGAATTTCTTTAAAAAAAACTATGGTTAAACTACAAAGTGCAAACTACCAAACTGATTCAACTCTCAGACAGCATTTTATTCTAAAATAACCCACTTGGCTTCTTATTGAATGCCATCTCTGTTCCCCATTCTCCCTGCCTACGACATTACCTAATGACGAACCAATCTATCGGTACAGTTTTGTTGGCTGTTTTTCATGGATGTATTTTTTGATTAGGTGGACCAATCTGTCTATTTATTCTGACATTTCAAGTGGTCATTGTATTGTTTAATTTTTTCTAATTTCTGAAAAACAATAACATTATTTAGAACAAAAAAATGTTTCTGTTCACATTCACATTCACAAAGAGGAAGGAGTCCCTTAGGGACCCCTTCCCTTTTGCAAATAGTTATCACCTCCTTTGACGTGGTGGTAAATTGGATTTCGGATGCATTAATACAAAACTTAAGAATTAGGCATTTGGAAATAAAACCCTTTACATGCCCCTTCCAAATACCAGTTTGGCATTTACTTGCAACCTAAAATTGCTTTTCAGTAACGTTGTTACTGAGTAACAATTTGGGTTTTGTACATTTTAAAATGCCATTTTGGGGTTGCAAAGGTTCCAATTTGACCTTAGGGACCATAAAATTGCTTTGCACATTAGGCTGTTGGTATTGATCTAAAAGGAGTTGTTTTCTTTGTAACTCCCATAGCAATTTTTGCCCTCTGCTTCACGAAACACTGCTGAATAAAATTACACCAAACTTGGCTCGGAGGTAGAACCTAATTGAGAACAGACCTGTTTGTGATGTGGTGTAAATCTGTTCACTAGTATTTGAAATAGATGTGTAGTAAAAAGATATGAGCGGGTTTGCTGAGTTAATTTTCTGCATCTTTTCACCATTCATTAACATACTATTAATTGACATTTTTTTACAAATATTCTAATCTTATCAGATGAGGGAGTGTTAGACCCATCAGCCTTGCGGTGGTCTTCCCCCAAACCTTTTGCATTACTTCTCCATATTTTTTATATAATTTTTGTTGGCCTTAGGACTCCTTGCTAACCAGTGCTAAAGTGCATGTGCTCACTCCTTAAAACATGGTAACATTGGCCTATACCCAATTGGCATATCTAATTTACTCATAAGTCCCTAGTAAAGTGGTACTACATGTACCCAGGGCCTGTACATTAAATGCTGCTAGTGAGCCTGCAGCCTGTGCCACCCACTCCAGTAGCCTTGTAAACCTGTCTCAGGCCTTCCATTGCAGCCTGTGTGTGCAAGTTCAAACTGCCATTTCGACCTGGCGAAAGAAACCTTTTACCAGGCTCAAACTTGCCTTTTGTAATGCACACAAATCACCCCTAGGGTAGGCCCTAAACAGCCCACAGGGCAGGATGTAATGTATTTAGAAATTAGGACATTTAATTAAGTTTTACATGCCCTGGTAGTGAAAAACTCTTAAATTTGTTTTTCACTACTGCAATACCTGCATCTCCCATAGAATAACATAAGAGTTACCTTATTGCACTTGATAAGCTGTAACATCCAAATGGGAACAGGTAAACAATTCATATTTGGTGTCTTTGAAATTGTAATGAAAAATCCTTTTTTATGGTGAAATTTTGAAAACGTCACTTTTAGAAAGTTGTCATTTTCCAGCCTTAACCATTTAGCGCCTGCCCTTGGGTCACATGACTGGGTGTAGTTGGCTGTTGGTCTTTGTGGATTCCTCCTAGACAGCGACACACAATGGAGAGCTTGTGTGTGCCTGAATGAGCCATCACAGGCAGGATGCGAGGGCGGAGTTAGGCGCAGCCCCACTTACACTTCAATGCGCTGTGTCTTGCCCTCACACAAAGAGTTCATACACCCTGTAGTTAGTCTGGAGCCAGGGCATGGGAGACAGAAAACCTGTGTACTTCAAAGGGAAACCCACAGAAGCTTTTCCCACTTCAAAAGAGGCACCAGGTATAAATATTGGACTTCAGACACCAACTCCTTAGTACACTTCTGAACCTGTGGAAGACTCTACCAGGAAGAAGGACTGGTCTGATGCTGAAAGGACTCCCACTCTGTTGGAGTGTTGCCTTGAAGGACTGTTGCCTGCTGTGCTAATCTGCTGCCCTCTTGTCTAGGTGAGAAGGACTGGACTTGCAACCTGTAGCCAGGACCAGCAGAGTGACTCCAAGGGCTAGTCTCTTGTAACCAGCACCACAACTCTGCAACTGTAAGTTCTATCCTGCCAAGTGGTGCCACCCGAGTTCTTGACCCTTGGAAGTGGGCCAGACGTGCTCTGCCAGCCCATCTGTGAATCCAGCATAACCAACGCAATTTCCTCTGCTGCGCAGTGCAACCCCCAGCAGAACTAATGCATCGCCTCTGCTGTTATGAACCCCAATGTACCCCAATATAGGCCTAGGTAGTTACACAACATTTTACCTAAATCTGTCCTACCATTGCTCTACATAACGGGTTTTGGCGCTGACCTTTTGCCTAGTTAGGTGCTACATGACTGTCCTGTGGTTTTCTCCGAAAACTAGCCTCATGTATTATGCATGAGAATTCTTAGTATCACAGCAGGATTACCTTCTTCTGCATAAAAGTCTGTATACGGGTCACCTCTGTCGTCATCCTTGCCCGACATGCCCACAGTACACTTTTAGGTAGAACCCCTGAGGGTACCATTTGGGTATATAAGCACCACATCTTCGCTGGGCAAACCAGAGGAGAAAGACTAACATGCTGACACGCTGACGCGAGATGCTGAGTGCTAAGGTCCTTGCACGCAGACACTCAAGAACGCAGTGGTCTGACATCCCTTGCGGGGTGTCCATCTCGAGACCAAGATGGGGTCCTTTGCTCTCACACATCAGGTAATGGGGTTGGCTCTATCCTAAGGGGATTCATGGCTACACACCTACACACAAGGTAGGTACATTTAGGTACATCTAGTTAGGGTTTGCATCGTAGGAGTACGCATTATTACTGTTATGTTTATATATGCCTGCATATATTCCTTGTTTTAGCAATATGGTAGAATTCTACCTTTTCTTTACTCTATTGGTGCTCATAAGCCGCATATATATGTTTGTGTCTAATGGTTGTTGCAGCACCCGTATTTTTATACTAGAATGACGCTGGTTCAATAAATGCTTATTGAAAGTGTCCCCACCGTTCATTCTTTGTAGCTCTCTGAGACAAAGTGAGCACGAGTGACTGAGCGAAAAGTACTGTACTGTTTCCACGATCCCCGAGGTGTCAGGGTTGTCATGTTCGATAGTTGCCAGAAACTATTTGCTCCTTGATAATAGGGGCTCATAGTGACACTGTGAGCTAGCTGGACTACAGTCTAACATATCCATCGGGGGTGTCTAGAATCAGTCTGGACACCAATCTCTTAGTTTATGTTGTCTAAAACGCGCAGATCCTATATAGATTTGTAGGAACTACACGACATGGAGCCGCCAACGTTGGTTTGGTTCTTATTTAACGGTCAAATCTGAGTAGTTCAGTTGTGCTTTCTCAGAGACCCCTACTCACATTTACCCAGAGATGTCTGGAGTGGGAAGGGAAAAATCTGCCACAGCTGAGTATGCATATCTTATGTATTGGCTGTAGGTACATTCAAGCTTGAAGGATTATAGTTCCCTACATTGTGCATAAAACCTTATCTCACTGTCCTTGACATTCATTCAACAATGTCTGTCGAAGAAAAGGCTGCATCAGCATCACATGCGAATGCAGCAGGGGAAGGAGAGCAGGAAGGTGCTATAAACATTTTAGAGAATGTCAGAAATGCACTTACTTTAAAACTAGCAGAGTTTGGAGTCTCAGCATTAGGTGGAACTGTAACATTTGTGATTGAGGCACACGAGTCATTTAGGACGGAGGTATTCTAGTCATGGGTTAAATTCCTACCTGCAGATGCACGCACAAACTCATTTCATTCTTACACCCCGGATGAAATACCGGAAGAATACTGTCCATATGAGGACATTGAAGTTCCGCTCAGTTACCAGGAGCATGTAAACTGGTTTAAAGGCGCCCTCCCACACACCACGGAAAAAGTGAGGCTTGGACAGCTCAGCAGAGACGGAGCAACAGGGTCGGTCCTAGCGGCTTATACACCGCATCCGGATATTGACACATTGCCAATAGCAGACCTACGGCCACTTCACAAAGAAATAATAAAACTTTACAGAAATTTGACACAGTTCGTCATGAGAGCACTTACACTTCAACCAACTAGAATTACCCCAGCAGGTCAACTACAAGGGACTGAAACTAAGATCACCTCACAAATGCTGAACGCGGTTACGGGAAGAATGCCCACTAAACGTGGGCAAATGCCATTCTGGATAGCACAGATAATAGCACAGTTAGAGGCAGTGTTTCCACACACAGGCCCACAAGAAAAACACAGAATACTGAAAATCTGCTTGCCATTGGGGATAGCTCCCCCGATCAAGGATTGTACCACTTGGGATACAGTCTTCACTGCCATCTATATCAGAACTCATGGTATCCCATCAATAGCAGTGATACCAGAAGTATTGAGACAAATACAGAATGAGTATGGAGCAGAACCTGCTCTGAACTTGGGGATGAAATTATTAGGCATTTTACCCAGGTATCTACAATTATGTTAGCAAACATAAAAGGGGAGGCAACAGCGGTGGCTATACGCCAACGCTTGAGGGAATGCTCTCCTGCACAACAGGAGCAAGAATTACCTAAAATTATCGAAGATACATACGCCGAATTAAGTAGAGATAATTTGGGAGCTAGAGCTACAAAACCACAAGTAATGGGTAGTCCTGAAAAGGATAACACCAAGCAAGCACCTGATTCTTCAAAAATGAAATGGGATAATAAAAAACAAAAAATAGAGAGAATAGATCACAATCAAGGGTGGGTCTCCTTAGCAGGAGCCCTCCAAAAGGAGGTATAACCTTAGAAATTGTGATAACATTAAAAAACCTGACAGGTATCAGGATACTGATACATGTACCTCTCATTCCTTTCAGGGTACATCAAAAAACTCTGAGAGGGAAGGACGATCAGAACACAGATCAGAAGAGCGAACAAAGTCAAGAGACACGCATCGCAGTTCAGACTTTAATATCAAAACAGAAGATAAACAAAAATCAAAACCTCAATTTAAAAAGAAGAAAATAGCAGGCCTTAAAATAAGAAATGCCCAGGCTACTGAGGACTCAGCTCCTGAATGGGGAATGGGCTCTGACGATGCTCGACAGCACAGCAGAAGTAACAATAGCTTGCCAAAACCTGTTGGAATTTCTGGTGACAGCGGTGTTGAATGAACATATCACGGTGGAAACACCTGATACTAGGGTAAGTGTCCCACACCAGTTATATGAAATAACATTCCATATTGAAGGGGACATACCTTGGAAGGTTAAAGGTCTCTTTTGGGTGAACCTGTCCTTTGCATACGACATTCTTTTAGAAGAAAAAGATTGGCCGCCTGAGTTTGTTATGGATTGCCCAAAAGGAGAAACAGTGATTTTACCAGCCTTCTCTGACCTCGTTGCAGAATCACTGAAACATTAATCAGCGCAGGAGGGGGCAGTAGCACAAGCTCTTGCATTATACCGCAATCATGTAGGGTGGGATGCTGAGTCACCTCACCACGAAATCCCAGTCAAAACTACTCCAACTCCACAGAGACAGAACCCAATAAAACATGACGCGAAAAAACAAGTCAGGGAGATCTTAGATCAACTTGAATACCAAGGTGTAATAGAAAATTGCACCTCCTCCATGAATAATCCTTTGTTTCCCATGATGAAACCTGATAATTCATATTGTCTAGTTTTAGACTACAGGCATTTGAACACATGCACAAAAACATTTGCAGTACAAAATGCACACAGAGCCGCATTAATGAATAACATTGCGCAGAAAAAATTCAAAACGACACTAGATATCTCAAATGGATTTTTTTGCCAAAATGTAGCACCTGAAAGCATATATTTGACAGCATTTTCAGCCCTAGGCTCTCAGCGTCAATTCTGTTGACTGCCCCAAGGGTATAAGAATAGTCTCGGGTTGTTCTCAGCAAGAGTAACAGAGTTGCTTCAAAATTTGGATGAGGAGGCATTGTCCTATGTGGATGATATTTATCTGACGGATGAATTATTGGATCACTTGACCAGGGTGAACAACATAATTTTGGGGTTTACCTCTGAGGGCTACAAATTTAACTTTAAAAAATCTGAAATTGCCCACCTCAATGTCCTATTTTTGGGGATATGAACTCTCAAGTGAAGGAAAAAGCCTGGCAGCTAACTCTTTAGAAAAGTGTGCTCTGCTCCAACCTCCAAAAACTTACAATCCATTTTAGGATTTCTAAATTTTGGCAGAACATACATTTTGGATTACACAGAAAGAGTAAAACCTTTCTACGATTTAATCAGACCTGATTTCTCAGTCTACCCTTGAACACAGCAACATACAGAACTCCTACGTTCCCTACAAGCTGGCATGATAGCTTCCAAACAATTACACACACGTGTCAATACGACATATTTGGTGTTCCGCGTAATAACGGGTCAGTCCGGGTACACGTACCTCACCTTCAATAAATGCAAAACTGTACCAATAGCATACAAATCTCATTCATACACAAATGCTGAGATGCGGTTTGCATCAACTGAAATTTTTTTAACAGCAGTTCAGACTGCTGTAGTGAGAAAAGGGCACTGGCTCAGGGGAAACGAATAATTTTCGTAACTACAGTACCAACCTTAGAGGATGTTACAAAAGCTAGCGCTCCAAACGCTAAAGCATTACATCCACGATGGATACAATGAGCTAAATCTCTCACTGCAACAGACTACAAATTTGACTCTACACTGAAAACACAAGCATTTCTGCAGTACGAACAGCAATATCCTCTCCCAAATTAAATAATCCCTCTAGATCAGTATGAATACATAATTTACACTGACGGTTCTGCTCAACTTGCTGTAGGAAGTAAACAGCAATGCAGCACAGCTTGTGCAATTGTAAAGGGACGTATGCCGGACGGTAAGTTTCGTCCTAGCAATACGCAGACGCAGTCTCTAGGAGATTGCACAGCTCAAATGGCAGAACTAAAAGCCCTAATACTGGCACTAAAAAATATGGATCGAGAATTCCCCACACTCATTGTGTGCGATTCGTTTTACTGTGTCCAGTCATACAATGAATATCTTCACTATTGGGGCCAGAATGAATTTAAAGATTCAAAAGGTTGCACAATAAAGCATAAACTGATTTGGGAACAATTGCCAGAGCTGAAAAAAGGCTTGCAGCAGGCTCACGTGATTCATATGCTGAGTCATCAACGTGTTGGCATGCACGTTGAAGGGAATTCATTGGCTGATGAAGCTACCAAGGCGACAGTGTGAACTGCTGCCGTTGCTGCAATCACTTGTTCTCGCACAAGAGTAGACGGACAGATAATGGTAGCTGGGACAACTGGCCACAGGTAGGTCCCGCACTGGGAACCTCTAGGATACAAATTGGTCCCCCTCGTGACTTGAGCGAGTCCACCAGTTTGTCCCAGCTGGGGCATTACTACCTCACTCTTCCGGTGCACCTATCTCCGGAAGGTATAGTTGTACCTCACTTATGATTTATTAATATTTTTTCACATACCAGGACGACTAAGGTATGCTGACAAAAGGGGACGTGACTTTGACCTCCGTCTTACACTATTTGCTGCCCTCTTGAGAGTAGATGAGGATTATAGGTCCTGATGAATTGCCGAGATCCTGTTGGACTTTTTAAATAGGCAAGAAACATGTCGACCTGTTTGCACAACTCACTAGAACTGACATAGGTCTAATTTCTCCCTCTCAGTTCACGACTTTTTCAGTCTGCTTTATTTATGACCCAGATACTCCACGAATAAATTCCCCTTGGAGTATCCAGGAGACATTTTTAAATCACACCCACACATTCCCACATCTACTCACTTCACATAGTTTCGCCCTCACATAATATTATCTAGCTTCACGACGGCAAAACCGAGAAGACCTCTAGCAAAGAGCTCCCTCGCAGGGCCTGTTGGGCATTGCAGCGCCGGCCCAATGAGGAGCTGCCCTATGATGAAGCATGACACCCCTTGGGGTGTGTGAGGGCCCTTGCTCCTAATTGGAGCTATCCCTGGATGAGCACTTACTCTCTTGCTCTCTCTAGCACCTACCTACATCCGCCATCACTGATGTTTCCTCACTCTTCCTGTTTTTCCGCTTTCTAGCCCCTAGGAACAGCATACCCTTTGTCTTCAACATCAGATAATGGTAGCTGTCATCGCTTCGAGAAAAAACAGCTCGGCCTTGCCAAAAGGTTTTCCACTCAAGTACTCCTACAAGTTAGATGCACAAAATATACCGCATACTCAAATTTCAGGACTGGGGAATACAGTAATACCAAACATGGATCGCAGACTAGGTTTAATACTAGCTGCACACGAGGGTCTGGGCTCAGCACACGCAGGTATCACAATGGTTTAAAATCCCTTTGAACGCAATTGGATTGCAAAACCGCCAATTTTCTTAATTTTCACTCTGCTGCAAGACGAAAGCAGGAACAGGCGTCTGGTTTAGATAAACACCCGCGATAATAAAAGGGTCTAACTGACCGAGAAAATTGGCGGTTTTGCAACGCATTTGCATTCAAAGGGATTTTAAACCATTGTCCACAACAAAACGAAATAAGTGGAAAAGATTCTTTTATTTTAAGGCCCTATTGTCCGCAGAGGGATTAATTCATATATATACCTGTGGTTTAAGATACAAAGACCAATCAGGAGAGTGAACAACTACCAAGAAGCATGAAAGGTATTAAGTGCTGACCTTGGACAATCATATTAAACGATGATTGTTATCACTATCTAAAGTCCTGAAGAAGGTGGTATATTGATTTCCGTCCACCGAAACGCCGCGTCGACAACTTTTTATTGTATAATTTCTTGAACAGCACTTGTGATTATTTGATGAAATTTAGTTTCTTTTTGATTATTTGCACTTGGTAAAAATCATAGACCTTTTTTCAAAGAAGATCAATTGGTCTGTATGTTCTTCTGATTATATTGAATCAGTAGATTGATGTAAAAAAGAAGTGGGCAGAGGAGATCATGTGCAAAATGGAATTTAACTATATGATGTTTTAGCATACATAATCTTTAACGTTTTTAAAAAATTTTTGTACATGTACTTTGAATTAACATAATACATTTCAGACAGCTTTTTGCATATATTTGGGTTCAGTTTGTGGAGAACGTGAGTAGATGAGAGTCTGTGAGTGATGCATGATTGTAGTGATTAGAAATAGATTCTGCTTAGTTGGGGATATCCCCTTCTTGCAAAAAAGAATTTGGGCCATCTTACAGAGCGCCTGTACCTGTCCTGGCTCTCGAAGGAACAAGAACAGTACTTCTTCCTCCCCTTGCCGGCAAGAAAGAAAAGAGATTTGTCTCCATTGATCTGATCAAACCACACTATGTGGCCGATATTGAATAGCAGGCCACATTGGCTCCTGGGTAGCCACTGATTTCCTCTCGCTACCATACAGGAAGTTCAGTCAAAGACTGATAACATTAGAAGGTTCTACTCTTCGAAGTAACGGAGTTGCCAACAATGGAATGGAACTCATGCCTATTGAAATTGAACAACAACAAAATTCAAATGAAACACAGATCGCAATTCGGCCTGATATCGTGACTATGCCTCAAAATGAGTCAACTGCCAGTTTTGCTAAACCTGCTGAGCTACAAAAGATAGTTCGAACAGCATCTGGTTACTTCATCTATCTTGATTCCTTCTCTCTGGATCCGAGTGAACCTGAGTCATCGCCAGCTTCTGTTTCCCACAAAGACATTTTTTATAAAATCTACCTTTGGCTGAAAAAGACTTACTTTGTGTTTCCATGGCTACAGCTCTGGATTACAATTGGTCTACTGTTCCTAGTCCTCTGGGTAGGTGTAGTGACTGTCTTTTTCTTACTTCTGAATGGACAATACCTCCCAGAACGTTCTGCAGTACTGCATGTGAACTTGGTCCTGAAACCACATACATCATCTCATCGTGAACGGAGACCTGTCCTTTGTGAACATTACAGCAGTTCTGATTCCTGAAGGGATAGGGTCTCATATAATGTATTTGGTCCCACTGAACTTTTGAAAATACTGCATGTATTTAAAATGTCTTTGAATGATATCACCTCCAGTACATTTTCTGATGATTGAGACTTTGAAACTGTAAATAGCATGCTATTTGACTTAGAACAAAGTGCTGCTATTTCCAAAACGAATTGTATAATGATACATCTGATTTTGACTCCATGTATTGTTATCAACACTATGGTCATCATTTCTTGCACAAAGCTAGTATCCCACGTAACATGTTTGCTTACCATCAATGGGAACATTGCCCGACGTCACCGAAAGGTAGTTCACAAACGTTTGCACACAAGTTTGCTTATTTTTCTGGGTTTAACACTTCAGACCCGACCTCATATTATTATAAGGTTGTACCTACACCTGCAAGGAAAAATATGCTGACTAACACAAAACAGATATACTCTGCTTCCTTTGTTTCCCAACTGTCCTTACAAGGATTCGACTTTTGGAGATACACTATAGACACGAAATCGGTCTAGGGGACTAAAGATTGGCAGGTTCAGGGAACTGAGGCGCTATTTAGAGCGTGTCTCATACCACAACAGATTGTCTTCTTGAACAATACAGTGCAACAAACTTCCTGTCTTGGACTAGCCAAGATCAAGGACTTGAACACACCTTGAATTCCCTCACTTTCACACTTTGAGGGATGGCAAAATTATACACAGTATAGTGAGGATACGCTAGATGACATTATACATGATGGTTCATACAATTCATCAGACCCCAATTGGAAGGGATGGTTGGTTTGGCCTACAGACACAAATAGGTGTCAGTCAAGATTCAGGGGTATCACCGAAGGGTTTAGTATCCATAGGCCTGATCAACGCTATGTACAACACGAACATCCGAGGGTGGTGACATCTTACAATGTTGGGAAGTTATGCCTAGATTGGCTAAAGACCTCAACACTGTCCCAGGTGAAACAACACTTATCCTTACTTTCAGATGACATGGATATAAGGGATTTTGTATTAGGTCCCAGAAAACCAAGTCGAAAACGCTTCTTATATGCTATTTACAACGAAGTATGGAAGATCTCTCAACAGGAGGCTGCGGAGAGATTACGTGAAATTGATAGGGCTAACCTAGAAAAGGCTTTGGCAGTGGTTGACAAAAGGCATGACAACACTAACATCAAGGATTTATTCACTGGGCAACATTGTGTCTTCTGCTATAGATATTATGGAACAGGATTTGTCCATTCTTCACATGGGCAATCACAGCTAAGATCAATTGTGATACTAAGCTGGACGCTACATTCATTGGGCTCCAGTCACATGCCCTGGAGATACATTAACAGTACGTCTCTGTTCTCTGCTTATAATTTAACAAAAAGGCAGACCACAAGGGCATAAAGAGATGCAAAATATACAATGTTGCACATTGAAAAATTAGACCAATTACCTTTCACTGTGGCTGAATCACCTGCCACAGAATGGTTAATCCATGGCCATATCACATTGCCAGTGACAACATTTCAATTTCAATCTTGCCTACAATACCACCGGGTAGGAAGGTTTGAAGTGATGGGTAGGGAGTACATCCATGAATCTTGGGAGTTACCGTACAGATTTAGATGCAGGAATAGTGACACTGAAGTCTTTCTCAGCCGTTCAGACTGCGAGAATTCGTTAAGTGGATCATTAATTTGCCAGGATATTATGCTTCATGGAGCTTGCAACACTTCGGTTGCAAACCTATCTTGTCACTTGTAAGGCTCCCCAGCTGCCGTGATTCATCCGGTGTTCAAACTGCTATAGAACGGGAGATATTTGATGTTGAATGACCAAGGTTGTTGTGGGATGCTGCCGGGCACCACATATCTGGTCACATTGAGTTCCAGGGTTACTTGTTGTATGCAAATATTGTCTCCACCAACCCACACAGTCTGGGAGGTGCTGCTATGGCCTTCGGTGAATGTTTCCCTCATATGGTTTGATTCTCTGAGCAGACTGGAAGCCATACTTTTACAAAAAGAGGTGGCCTTAACCTCGGCCCTCGAGACTTTGGATCTACAGGTTGCAAGGTCCTTGGCTGAGATACAGGCCCTAGTCCGAACTAACTTCCCGCTCCATTTTGGAGAAATGGTACATCGTATCTTTAACATGTTTGATACGAGCGGGATAGTGCACCTATTTAAGACCATAGGTTCTGGGCTATTAAGCACCTTTCAGACGGTTTTCGGAGTTATTCCATCTTTGATACACTCCGTATTTGGAAGCATTTTTGGAGGTCTTCCGCTGATCCTGCTACTTGTAGTGGGTATCCTGGTTTTAATTTTTCTGCTACACAATGGACATCCCAAAGAACAAGGAGATGGAAAAGTGCTCTTGGAGCGACGTTTGCCGTGAATGCATGGTACTCGATCTGGGCACAACTCGTCTTCGGGAACTAAGTTAGCACTGGTTTCTGTCAATCAGATCAGTCTGCGTTGACTGCGTCTTGCCTGTACTCCGCTGCTTATTCTGCGGACAAGAATGCGTGTTGGACATCTGTCTAACACTTCCATCGGTTGCGCTTCCGGACGTGGATGTACTGCTGGACCCGTTAAAGGCCCATGTAGTGCAGGGTCCTCAGCGTATTCCAATCCTGATGTCGGCATTCTTAGAGCAACCACGGAATGGACACCGGCTCTGCACCAGGCTTACAGGCATCGAAAGCTTCCTCAGCAACGGCTGTGGGAACCAGAGAAGATCACTTTTACTCCATTGACCTGATCCAAGAGGTGTTACAGGGGCGTTGTCTGTGAAGGCAGGCAACAGTGATGTTGTGTCTCCAGCACTTGACACAGAAACATTTGGCTCTCCGTGTGCTGGGAGCAATTTGGCTTTTTCGAAAACAACTAAAACTGGAATTTGAAAACATAATTTTTTTAAATTTTTCCTCTTCTGCTCTCACTGAGCATTATGGCTTTTAGCATGCTCAGTTGGTCTTACAATATATTGACTTTTTAGAGGACTTATAGAGTTTTTTCACGGTTACACCTTTTTAACATATACCATGTTTTTAGATGTTTTTAAACTCATATTTTTTAGCAATGTTTTTTGCTTTTTAAACAGGCATATTTTAGCATTTATTATTGTGTTGTTCAGTCGGATGAGGAGTGGGTGTTATGAACCCCAATGTACCCCAATATAGGCCTAGGTACTTACACGATCTTTTACCTACATCTGTCCTACCATTGTTCTACATAACGGATTTTGGCGCTGACCTTTTACCTAGTTAGGTGCTACATGCCTGTCCTGTGGTTTTCTCCGAAAACTAGCCTCATGTATTATGCATGAGGATTCCCAGTATCACAGCAGGATTACCATCTTCTGCATAATAACTCTGTATAAGGGTCACCTCTGTCATCATGCTTGCCCGACATGCCCACAGTACACTTTTAGGTAGAACCCCTGAGGGTACCTTATGGGTATATAAGCACTACATCATCGCTGGGCAAACCAGAGGAGAAAGACTTCCATGCTGACACACTGACGCAAGACCCCGAGGTCCCTACACGCAGACACTCCAGCACGCAGTGGTCTGACATCCCTTGCGGGTGTCCATCTCAAGACCAAGACGGGGTCCTTCGCTCTCCCACATTAGGTAATGGGGTTGGCTCTATCCTAAGGGGATTCTTGGCTACACACCTACACACATGCTAGGTACATTTAGGTACATCTAGTTAGGGTTTGCATCGTAGGAGTACGCATTATTACTGTTATGTTTATATATGCCTGCATATATTCATTGTTTTTGCACTATGGTAGAATTCTACCTTTTCTTTACTCTATTGGTGCTCATAAACCGTATATATCTGTTTGTGTCTAATGGTTGTTGCAGCACACGTATTTTATACTAGAATGACACTGGTTCAATAAATGCTTATTGAAAACGTCCCCACCGTTTATTCTGTGAATCTTTCTGAGACAAAGTGAGCACGAGTGATTGAGCGAAAAGTACTGTACTGTTTCCACGATCCCTGAGGGGTCAGGGTTGTCATGTTCGATAGTTGCCAGAAACTATTCGCTCCTTGGTAAGAGGGGCTCATAGTGGCACTGTGAGCTAGCTGGACTACAGACTAACATATCCTTCGGGGTGTCTGGAATCAGTCTGGACACCAATCCCTTAGTTTATGTTGTCTAAAATGCGCAGATCCTAATTAGATTTGTAGGAACTACACAACACTGCTGCAAGGATTTTTCTAGCCAGAAGACTCTGCTTCCACCCTGCGGCCTCATCGGGACTTCCGCTGCGTGACGCATCACCGACTGAGACACTCACATCGCAAGCCTTACGTCAATGGCAGCCTCGACAACAACATAGAACTTCTCATCGCAGTCCCCGCAGTCTCTTCAAAACCAGCCGGTGCACAACACATGCTCAACACAGGACTTCACATCCCAGGCTTTCCTCATCAAAGGCCTCCTCAATGATGATGCAGGACCTTATATCACAGCCTCACAGCTCCTCGGTCCCTGTAGCCGTCCCGCGCTCCATCGCAGTCAGCCTGCATTTGTGATTTTGTCCCGGTCCAGCGTGATCAGATATCCACACTTGGAACTTTGTGGTTTTTGATGCTATTTTCACTGAAATGTTTAAAATTGCATATCTCCAGTTCCACTGATTGGAGTTTTTTAGCTTTCATCTTGTTTTATTTATTAAAATGTACTCTATTTTTCTAATCTGGAGTTGGTTCCATTTTTGTTGTGTTTTCCTATCATTACTGTTTGAAGTGCTGCATAAATACTTTACACATTACCTTTGAGGGCCTTATATACGAGAAAGTTACTCAGCATGGTGCCACAAGCCATTTTGCTGTGCCGCCCTGAGTTACTTTCAAAGCACAGGAATGCATCATATCAACAATGATATGACGGATCCCTATGCTCCCCCCTGCGCTGGCGCACAATAGGCTGTCATGGAACGCCCATTTCACACAAAGTGCTGCGTGAAAAAGGGCTGTATTTACAAGGACACGCAGGGTGGCTTTACGTGTACTTGTAAATATGGGGCAGCAAGGGGCTTGTAAATATGCCCCTAAGTATATAGCCTGACTGATCTGTGCCAAGCTACCAGAGGGCTTAGCACAGGTTAATTTGGGGATTTCTTCTGACCTCACCCTGGCTAGGATTGTGGTTTCTGCTTGAGTAGGGTTCCACCCCCCTTAAGCAGTAAGCCAATTTCTTACAGTGGTGATCAGCTGTGAGGACAGTACTTGTGTTTGTGCAGTGCCATCCACTAATCTTGTGTTACACTACCATCCCATATAAATAATTTGAGACCATTTTGAGTTTTTTTTAAAATTCTCTTTGTCTCTTGTGCTTTTTTCACATTTACTCTGATTGCCACTGGACTGTCTCAAACCATGCCTTCAGTAATGGAGTTTGAGCAGGCACAACTGTGAAGTTGCACTGGGGTTGAGCTCAAACAGTTCTGTAAGCAAAGGGAACTGCAAATGAAGAAAGGCACCAAGAAGATGGAGCTTCAGAAAGCTCTGATGTCCTAGACAGAGGTCCACCAGTTAATGACAGCAACAGTGGAGCAGGAGGATATGGATGAGCAGGATCAGGACCTGGAAGTCAGCCCTGAAACACAGCCTTCAGTGACGGAGGATGACCCACCTCCTGAGTTGGAACTCCCTGACAGAGCATTAAGCAGTGTATCCTCGCATGGCCTGTCCTCAGAGGAGCTGCCGGACAGAAAGGCAGAGAGGGAGTTCATCACTACAGATGGCCAAGCTTAAAATGGAGGAGAAGCTGGCCCTGGAGGAGAAAAGATTGGGTCATGAGAGGAGCCTCAGAGTGTTGTATCTTTAAGCTGAACAAGCAGAGTCCAGCAGCTATGGTGGCAGCATACCCACAGTGTCTGAAGGAGACAAATAGGTCCTCATCCCCAAAGATCTGGTGCTCAATTATGTGGTGGGAGAATTATAGATAAGTCGTTTTCTGATTATTAGGTCCCGGAGGAGCACTGGTGGGTGGGGTGGCTTGTGGTAACATATGCCTCTAGTGGGGAGGGACACACTTCTTACACTACAAGCAGAGGACTAAACCAGGTACACTCCCATGAAAGCCATACTACTCGCTAAAGTTGGGCTGACCCCTGAGAAGTACCGCCAGAGGTTCCAACACCCAAATCAGTCTTGGGTGGACTTCTTAAGCTCCTTCAGCAAGGCTGATTAGGCTGGGCGAAGGGCAGCAAGGTAAATGATTACAATGGGCTGTACAACTTGATTCTCAGGGAGCACGTGCTCAATATTTTTTTACAGAGCTGCACCAACACCTAGTGGACAGCAAGCTGACTGACCCCAGGAAGCTTGCTGATAAGGTGAACCTCTGAGCCAGCACCAGAGTGTCCAAAACGGCATCTGGAAGGACTCCCAAAAGGGTGGTCAGGGGTACCATCAGACGAGGAGAAAAAGCTTAAAAATAAGGAGTTCCAAAAAGGCCCCAAAATAATTCCCAAGGGAACAGCAGTAACCAGTCCCTATCTGAGCCAAAGAAGAAAGGGTTCTTTGTTAAACAGACTGAGTGCTATGAGTATGGACTCTCCAAGGGAGACACCAAATGTCCCAAGAGGGCAAAGCCCTCCACAACTCAGACACCAACTGCGAGGATTCTTCTAGCGCAAGGACCAGGCATCAGCCTGCAGCCTCATCGGCTGCATGATGCATCCCCGACGCAGGCCCTCCCATCGCAAGCCTCTCGTAGACGGTAGCCTCAACAACAATGCAGGACTTTGTATTGCAAGCCCCCCAGTCTCTTTGAAACCAGCCAGTGCGCTACGCATCCTCAACACAGGACTTTGCATCGCAACCTTCCCTTGTCAACAGCCTCCTTAGTGAGGACACAGGACCTCGCACCACAGCCTTGCAGCACCCCAGAACCGAAATTTTGTGATGCACCTCAGACCTGGATCTCGCATCGCCTCGGCTGTGCAACACATCCTTGAATCCGGATTTCGCAATGCTCCGCAACCAGCATTTAAGATACTCTTGTTCAACAGACCTGACTGGGTCCCTGTAGCCAGCCAGTGCTCCAACATGGTTGGCCTGATCTTGTGACTGCGTCCAAGTCCAGTGTGACCATATATCCACAATTTGTGCTTTTTGGCGCTATTTTTACTGAAATCTTCTGGTTCTGCTGATTGGATTTTTGTTGTTTTGTTGTATTGTTCTATTACAGTATACTCTACTTTTCTAATCTGGTGTGAGCTCATTTTTGTGTTGTTTTTTCACTTTGTTATGTATAGCTCTCAAAGAGCGCCTCAATTGTTTATATCAGTTTCTAAAAGTCATAACTTCTTGCTACGACAGTTGATAGCAAAACTGTTTATCAACTGTTGTGACAGGTGGCGGTCGTCACGGATCTTGGGAGGCAGGGCTGGGGGCGAGGGGAGTAAAAAACAGAAAAAGACACTTACCTCCTCGCCGCTCAGTCACACGTCGTCTCTCCTCCGCTGAACAGGAAGCAGCCAGGCTCCCCTGAGCCAATCACAATGCTGCAATGCAGCGTTGTGATTGGTCTGAGTGCTGTGTTTCGGCACTCAGATGGTGACTAGGGGCCTGGGCATGTTCTCCACCAAGGCTGTAATGCAGCCTGGGTGGAGAACATGCTAAGTGAGCATGACTGTGGCCGGGCCAAGACGTCCAGCCAGAGCATCATACGCACTTTAGTGTGCCCACCACTCCTCAAATGCCCTGCTCTGTGAGCAGAGCAGCCTCACCCCTATGCTGCAGCAGCAGGAACAGATAAAATGATAATAACATCAAGTTATTATCATTTTATTTTTATTTTCCTTTAACTGATGCAAAGAAGTGGGGCGATCCTCCTCCGCCTTAGCGGAGGAGCCGCCACTGGTTGTGACGTCATAATGGCCTTCCAGGACAGGTGACAGGGCTCTCTGAGAGCCTGTCAGCTTGTCTGCTTTGACTGAAAGGAAAAATCACAGCTGCAGGAGGGGGATGGAAGGCAGGGATGTTAGTGGTATGTGGGAAGATGTTTAGAGCCAAATGTATCAAAGACTTGCAATGCCCTTGTGCCATGCAATGGGGCACAAGAGCAACACAACTCTTGAGTTAGATTTATAAAGCAATGCAAGTCCACCAGGCGTGGCCTTGCCCAGCTTGTTAAATCTAGAGTAACACAATGTAGCTCAAATCACTGCTTTGCATTACTCTGCCCCTGAGAGGCGTCCCATGGTTGGAGCGTGTGTGTTCCCACGCATCCACCCATGGATTTTGGCGCATTTCCAGATTTACCACGAATGGTAGACCTGGAAATTAGTCAAAATGAAATGCCTCTACAGCAGTGGCGGCTCTTCCACTAAGGCGCAGGAGCCTCGCCCCACTGCTTCGCAGCAGTGAAGTAAAGGAAACATAAAATGATAATAACTCGCATTATTATCATTTTATGTTTCCTTCTGCTGCAGCTATGCGTTTGGGGCAGGGCTGCTCCGACAACAGAGGGGCAGAGGAGGAGTGGTTTGCCCACTCCTAAGTGCACATGACTGTTTGGTGGCCCTCTTAGGCCGGCCAAACATTCATGTGCACTGGGCATCTTCTCCATGCAGGCTGCATTTTAGCCTGCGTGGAGAACATTCCCAGGCCCCCATTTCCTGGCTGAATGCCGATCCACAGCTGGGAGCCGGGTGCTTCCTGCTGCTTCCTGCATCCTGCTGCGGGACCAGAGTCAGGAAGAAGAGGACGAAGGAGAGCCTGCGGCCAGCCAGCCGGCCATCACAGGTAAGTGTTTTAAAAAAAAAAACTTTTTAATCCCCTAACCCTCTGCCCTCGCCTCACCAACCGGGTCTGGAAGCAGCCGCTACTGCTCTACAGGTGAGGCGTAACAAGGAGAAATAGCTTTATTTCTCCCTGTTACTTCCTCTTTCTATGTGTTCTGCATTCTGCAGCACACATAGAAAGTGGAAAATGCCTCTCAGAATTGTTTTTGCACAGGAAGGTGTTCCTTACTGCACAAAAAAAATGCCTGCTTACATCGCAGGCACCCTTGCACCATCATGCATGGGTGGCTGTGTTGGTGCTAAGCAGCATATTGTGAGCCACACCAGGAAAAAGACAGGAATGCGCCGTATAATGTTAGATACTCCCCAATACTGTCCTTTCCCTATCAAGCAGCGCAGCGTAGCAAGGTGACTTGCTGCGCTGCATGATTAAAAAAAAAAAATATGCTCCTTATTTTTCACATTTCCGTCAAGGAGGAGAAGGCATATTATGTATGTCTCTTCCATTATCCTCTTTCCCAGCACAGTAATTGAAGACAGGGGTAGATGATTTGGGGGGCCATATGTAACATAAAATTATAGATGGGTAAAAAGTGAATTACGGGGATGTTTTTTACTTTGGTGTTCTGAGTGACATCATAGACACCTTGAGCTTCGCTCTCATTGTCTATTTGATGTCACTCAGAACCTCTCTGTGAAAAACATCCACTGTTTCCCATTTATAATGCTATATGTTACTGTTTGAAGTGCTGCATAAATACTTTACAAATTGCCTCAAAGTTAAGCATGCCTGCTCTGTGGCAAGCTACAAGAGGGTTGAGCACAGGTTAATTTGAGGATTGTTTCTGACGTCACCCTGACAAGGATTCTGGTTTCTGCTAGGCGTGGGTGAAAATGACGCTCTGCCGGCAGAGTTCGCAGAGATTTCTCGCGTTCCGCTTGTAATGTAGAGTTCTGGAAAAACTCCGCCAACTGCCGTTTGGCGGAGTTTTTTCTCGTGCGCAGCTCACTAACGTTAAATTGGTGAGTGTGAGTGACAGTTTGAATCCCCAGCACAATGTTCGGGTGCTAGAACACCTTCCGGCATGGTTTTTCAATGCAGACGGTTGCGGCAGGTCGTGCCTTTGAGTTGAGAAAGCTGCCACTCGAGTAGAAAATCAACTCGAGCGCCAGAAAGAAGTAGCGCCCTATGGTGCGCCACGTGGTGCCATTCATGCTTATTTTACAGCGCAGAACAAGCTCCACTGGTCCTAAAAATCAGCACGAGCAGCATGACATGCCCAATACTGCCCACACATGAAAACTCCACAGAATCTCGAGGAGTTTTTCGGTAACTCTGCGGAATTCTGCTGAGTTAAACTCCGCAAGTTCAACCCACCCCTAATTTCAGTTTAAGTAGGTTTCCACCCCACCCAAACAGTAACCCAATTTCTTACAAAGAGCATTTCATCGCATTGTCCATTTCCCTATCTTTTGCTCCAACCAATCGTATTGACTGACCCTGACTAAAATAGTTTCCTGTGGCAGCCATTACATGATGCGAGGGCAGATATCTAAAAATGGGAGCTATGAAAGACCACACCACATCATTATGAAAATGTGCAAGGGATTAAAGCTATTTAAAGTGGTGTTTAACCCATAGGTAATTTATCAATTTAGTCTGCTAAAATCGTGGTCTATAAATACTGCATGATACATCCTGGAAGCTACTTTATAATTATAAATTTGTCAAAGACCACATATTTGTATTTAATGCAAGTCTTGAACTGCTGCCTAAGTTTTTCTAAACATCCCCATACTTCGGTTTTAACGTGTCCAAGCAGCTTCTGTTAAGATACGTGAGAAATTGCATGACACCTTCTGTAAAGAAGTTAAATTTTTAGGACCACAGTTACTTCTTTTAAACATAAACATGTGTCTTATTTCGCATTACCTTAAATGAGTAGTACATAATTAACGACAGCACAAGATACGTCCAGTAGCGGCCCTTGGAGGGAGTTCCGTGGGGCGGTGAGGCGGGGCGGGGGAGGGGCAGGATGGGGGGTAGTAAACACCGGAATATGGATGAAGGTAAGTAAACATTTAAATAAATAAAACGAATTTCGTTGCGCGCGCTGCATTGCAAAATGCGTTGCAGTGCGTGCAACGAAATTCGTTTTATTTATTTAAATGTTTACTTACCTCCGTTCATCCATATTGCGGTGTTTACTACCCCCCACCCTGCTTCTCCCCCGCCCCACCTCACCGCCCCACGGAACTCTCTCCACGGGCCGCTACTGGATACGTCATTTCACATCATCATAATTAAAATTCACAAGGAGCGGTAGCAAATACCCAAAATATACAAGTGCAAAATACCCACCTGCAAACCAGTAGCGGCCCGTGGAGGGAGTTCCGTGGGGCGGTGAGGCGGGGCGGGGGAGGAGCAGGGTGGGGGGTAGTAAACACCGGAATATGGATGAACGGAGGTAAGTAAACATTTAAATAAATAAAACGAATTTCGTTGCACGCACTGCAACGCATTTTGCAATGCAGCGCGCGCAACGAAATTCGTTTTATTTATTTAAATGTTTACTTACCTTCATCCATATTCCGGTGTTACTACCCCCATCCTGCCCTCCCCGCCCCGCCTCACCGCCCACGGAACTCCTCCACGAGCCGCTAGTGCCCATTTCACATACAAAACACTTGTGAAACGTACAATGTACACAACAGGATTACTCATTAATGGATAGGTACCTCACACCAGTGAAATAGGCATATGTCTTTTGTAATGCATGTCGCATGTGTGCCATATCACTTGCAAGACACATATGTGCACTGTGTGCAGAGTTCGTATGTGCAGACACGGCTTGTGCATTTTCACAGTAGCAATAAAAAAAACACGAATTTTTACGCAGCCCCGGCTATGCACCTCATGAAGACCCCCTGGAAACGTTTGAAGGAATGGTCAAAGTGAACAATTACCTTCCAAAGGCCCCATGTGAAACTGAACTTTTCTCTATTTGAACTCTGTCTATTCTATTTCTCTATGTAAACCTCTCTCCCTTCTGCCTACCTTACCTCTCACCCTGTCTCTCACAACCAGTGTCATCTTAATGATTTTTGGTGTTCTGGGCAAGATATATTTCACCTGTTTTTGTGTGACCTTGCTAAACTTTAACATATAATTTAGTGTTGTTTGGCATCATGTGGTTTTATTGGGTAATAAAATTCAAACAAAATGTTTTGCCCGTGGCCCCGAAAATCCTTAAGATGAAACTGGGCCCACTCATGAATGTCAATTCACCAAAATGCCTGGGGTAGCAGAGGTGACATGACGCGCCAATTAACCTTCACCTTCACTCACACATGCATGCTTACACATACACACAGATTTACACATACGCACAGATTTACACATACACATACTCGTTCTCACATAAACAATCTCACCTGCAAGCGCGCACTGAACAGATATTTAAAATCATTTTTCCTTACCTCAGCTGCCAGGGAGGGTCATATTCCAGTAAATTGTAATTCATTATTTATTACAATATTATTCACCCTTACAATATTATTCACCATTAGTGTAATAAGAATGGACCAAAAACAAGGAAAGTGGAGCTGCCCTGGTGTGCCTGGCACTGATTTTGCCACCTCTTAGGCCAGGGGTCGCAAAGGCAGTGCCAGGGGCAGCAAGGGGCAAGCCAGGGGTCCCACCCCTGGCGACCCCTCAATGACGTCAGTGGGCCCGCTATGTCTCAATCGTGAAGGAACAGGCGCCATAGCATGAGTGGCAAGCCCGAGAACGTGAAATGAAAGAAACATTCTCAGATGCCATTCACATCCTCAAAGGCTTCCTAGGCCTGCGCGAGCACGAGCTGCTTAACCTCCATGGAAACGAGCCAGTGAAGCACAGAAGGTTGCCCTGTGGCATGTGGTGACCAAGGAGTTTAATGACCTCGGCGTATTTCCCAGCGCCATCAACGATGTCATAAACACAAGGGCAGGCATGATGAGACGGGCCAGAGCGCAGCTGGCACAGATGAGGCAGCTTGCTGGAGGCCCAGGAGGAGGTGGGCTCAAGAGGATGCATCCTGCTCAGCCGCAGGATTTGTAGGGTCTGAAACAGCAGCAGCCACTGCGAGCGAGTTCACATCTGCACTGGACTTTGTGAGTCACTGCACACTGAAGGTGGAGTGATCTGAGATGACGTGATTGTGTGGTGGCCTGTTGGGTGGGAGGAGCATACACAAGAATGGGGTGTCACAAGTTTTACAAGGGGTACTTTAGTGTATATAAGATGTAAGAGGGGTTCTTGGTGCTAGAAGTGGGGAGTAACAAGCATGAGGTGTGAAGATGATGCAAAATTGGAAATGAAATTGGGCTTTAAACAGGTAGGTGAACTGGATAGTGCTGGTAGTACAGATGCTGGAAAAGGAGATGATGGCTGAGGATGAAATTGGAAGGCAGGTGGAAATAAAAAACAGTCAATATGCCAATGAGTGTAGGTGTTACACACCCATAACTTGTTGGTGACACACCAGACCAATATACTTCCACTTAGCTGTGGCTCTATCGAACGGTGGTGACCTCAGCACCTAGCCACAAGAGGCAGAGGAGAAAGATTAAGAACTTTTGTTAGAACAGAGGAGGAGAATTATAGTAAGGATACATCAAAGCAACGTATCAGCTGTATAACATCTGACCCCACATGGCTTTGGTGATGGGCCACAGACCAAGTACCAAAATAATATACCCTGATAAAGCGACACATGCACCTGCATAGATGCTGGAAAGCTAGGCATGGTGGGGCACAGCCAATGTGCCAATGCTGCCTCTCACTGACTTCCACAGTGAACCACCGATATATAAGACAGGTATAAGACATTGTTAAACCTGGCATCCTTGGCATGGTTTTCCCCTAACTTTTTGCCTTCAGACCTCCTGTTTTTGCTGACTTCATTTTTCCTGGCCTTAAGACTCTGCCCACTTTACTACTGCTAACCGGTGCAAAAGTGCTTGTGCTCTCCCCTTAAAACATGGTTAGATTGGCTTATACCCAACTGTCATATTTAATTTCCTTGTAAGTCCCTAGTAAAGTGGCGCTCCCTGTGCCCAGAGCCTGTAAATTAAATCTACTACTGGACCTGCAGCACTGATTGTGCCACCCACTTAAGTAGTGCTTCAAACATGTCTCAGGCCTGCCATTGCAACCTGTGAGTGTGCAGTTTTAAAGTGCCATTTCAACATTGCAAAATCAACCTTTTGCCAGGCCCAAACCTTCCTTTTTAATGCATATAAGTTGCCACTTAGGTAGGCCCTCGATAGCCCCAAGGACAGGGTGCAGTGTATTTAAAAAGTTGGACATGTACTTTTAAGTTTTACATGTCCTGGTAGTCAAGAACTCTTAAACTTGTTTTTAACTACTGCAAGTCCTACCTCTCTCATAGGATAACATTGGAATTACCTTATTAACTTTTATAAGTGTAATTTACAAATGGGAACAGGTAACTCCTTCATTCTTGGTATCTCTGGAATCACAATTTTAAATCCTAATTTATGGTAAGTCGGATTTTAACTTACCATTCTGAAAATGCCACTTTTAGAAAGTTAGAATGTTCTAGCCTTAGCCATTTGGTGCCTGCAGCCTGTACCTGGGTCACATGACTGGGTGTGGGTGACAGTTGGGCTTTGTGTATTCCTCCTAGATGGCCACACACAATATGGAGCTTAGGTATGACTGGATGGGCCATCACTGGCAGGATGGGAAGGAGGAACTCGACCCAGCCCCACTTACACTTTAATAGGCTGCATCCTACCTCCACAGATAGGGCTGCATGCCCTCTGTAGTTAGTCTGGAGCCAGGACTAGGAAGGCAGGGTACCTGTGCACTACAAAGGCATGCCTCTAGAAGCTTCGCCCCACTTCAAAGGCACAACTGGGTATGGACCTCAGACACCACCGCTTCAGTACATTCTGGACCTGTGGATACTTTGCGAGGAAGGACTGCTGTGCTGCTAAAAGGACTGCTTCTCTAATGGAACTGCTGCCCTGCCGTGCTGAACTGCTGCCTGCTGCCCTCTTGCCTTGGTGAGAAGGACTGGACCTGCATCTCTTGAACTCTGAACACAGAGTGACTCCAAGGGTTAGTTGGTTGACCTCCTGATCTAAAGCTTCAGGGACACAACAGGCTTCCAACAACTTTGCACCTGGACTCTGCCTTCCGTGAATCTACCTGTGAAGTTGTGCCACCCCAATCCTAGACCCTTGGAAGTGGTCTTAAGGTGCTCTGCCAACCTCTGTGGATCCAGAGAATGACGCATCTCCTCTGCTGCGCAGCCCGGAGCAGAACCGATGCATTGCCTTTGCTACATGGATTGAACTCATCGCAGAGACCTGCATCACCGCCACAGCCCAGCGTGGCATATTCTGGGCACAGGCCCTTGCATCCCTCGTCAACGGCAGCCTAGATGACAAACTCCGTATCACAGCCTTGCAGCTCTTCGGAACCGATGCATCGACCCAACTGTGTGCTGCATCTTCGACGCCAGACTTTGCATAGCAAGCCTCGTCAACGGGCTACTCGACGATGACACAGTCCCTTGCATTGCAGCCTCACTGCATCTCAGAACCAATGCATCGCTTCGGCTGCGCTGCACATCTTCTACTCAGATTCTCGAAATGCTTTGCAAACCTGGATTTAAGGTACTTTGTTTGGGGGGCCTAACTGGGTCCCTGTAGCTGGCCCACGCTCCATCGCAGTGAGCCTGAATTTGTGACTTTGTCCTGGCGTGACCAGATATCCACTGTTGGCACCTTGTGCTTTTTGGCGCTATTTTTACCCAAATCTTTAAAATTGAATATCTCCGGTTCTACTAATTTGATTTTTGTTATATTGGTCTTGTTGTATTTACTAAAGAAAGTTCTATTTTACTAACTTGGTATGGGATCCTTTTTGTGTGGTGTTTTTCACTTTATTGCTGTTCAATGTGCTTCACAACTACTTTATATATTGCTAGTAAGTTAAGCCTGACTGTTCTGTGCCAAGCTACCAGAGGTTTGAGCACAGGGTAATTTAGAGTTGGCTTGTGCCGCACCCTGACAAGGACTGTGGTTGCTACTTGAACAGGGCTCACGTCCCAGTCAACCAGTTACCCAATTTTTCACATTGGTGTTCAGCTGTAAGGATAGGGACTTGTGTATGTGCAGTGCCTTACAGTGATTTTGTGTACATTACCATCCCACGTCCAAGACCAATTTGATTTTTTACTTCTCCTTGATTGGCTTCTTTTTGTTTTTCCCAAATCCTTCCTCTGACTGCTGTGTCTGAAACCACACCTGCAAGGATGGAATTTGAGCTGGCCGATATGAATGCCTACACTGTGGCCCAGATCAAAGAGTTCTGCAAGGAGGGGAGGGGGGCTTCCAGCAAAGAGCACCAACAGGAAGGTGGAGCTCCAGAAGGTGCTGAGAGCCTGGCAGAAGCTCATCAGTCAGTGGTTGAAGCCACAGAAGAGGATGATGTGATGGAAGTACAAAGAGAGGACCCCCCCTGAGCTGCCGCCTTCAGCGGAGGGGGGTGACTTGCTATGTCATGTTAATTGAATTTATATAGGACAAACTTATCATCCCCTAGAGGGTCTCTTGGTGGTATAGCACATTAACAGGTTAAGAGATCAGGAGGAGTCAGAAGAAGAGTCAGAAGAGGCAGGTATTGAGAAGTTCTTTGAATAGGGCTAGGTCAGGGCAGGACCATATGTGTAAGGGTAGTCTATTCCAGTGATAGGGAGCCAGGTATGAGAACGATCTTCCCCCGTATCTGGCCGTCTTTATTCGGTGAGGGCATAGCAGGCCACAGGACTTGACAGTGTAGGTAGAGCTGCAGCTTGTTTTGCAGGTAAAGGTGGCCGTTTCCGGATAGACACCTGTGGACTAGGTAGAGGAGTTTGAAGAGGGAACGCTTTTTTATTGGAAGCAGTGAAGAGATTTAAGAGTGAGTTTGGATGGGGTGCATGGTGGAAGGTTACAGACAAGGCAGGCCGCAATATTTTGTACTACCTGAAGTTTAGCTAGAAGGGTTTTATTTGCGGCTTCCATGAGGGCATTGCCATAGTCCAGGTGGCTCACAATGAGTTCTCGAGTGAGGGATTTTCTGGTCTGAAAGGTCAGCCACTGCAATGCCTTCCTAAGCAGGTGTATAATCCTGAAGCAGGTTCCATAGGTGGAATTTACCTGCTCTTTCAAAGAAAGGTTGTCATTGATCCAGCGCGGCTAATATAAATTTCTCCTTTGGACATAAATCC
This sequence comes from Calotriton arnoldi, assembly GCA_963921515.1. Lineage (NCBI taxonomy): Eukaryota > Metazoa > Chordata > Amphibia > Caudata > Salamandridae > Calotriton > Calotriton arnoldi. The sequence continues at coordinate 2,078,680 of CAWUFW010001731.1, forward strand.
AGGTGGAATCATTCACATCAACTATACCATATGACGGTGGGGCCCATAACACCGCATATCAATACACTCAGTCGTTCCCTGGATTACACATACACACACCAAGGAGAAAAATGAGTTTGCTGGAGGAACGAAATACCTTGTTAAATTTGACAAATTATTACCTTAAACTTCATATACATTTAACCTTTATTCCTATCGGTTCTAAACATCAAGGTACTCCGCTCTTTGGTCGATGGACCAACTAGTAGAATAAGTTGATGGTGATTAAGACCAGCTCAATCATTTAAAACCCTATTAAATGTCAACTTATTAAAGACTAAAAGAACCACAGACTCATAGTTAATTAGAATGAATTTTATCTAAATTAAAATTTTCACGAGTGAGATTCTTAGTTTATTAATCACCTTAATACATTCATAACATTTATATAAGAAATTTTGAAAAGGAAATAAATTTATGCATTACCCATTTAGATGCAGATAAAAATGGTTCACCAAAAAGGAGATAAACCGTAGATCACAGAATAGACTCCCAACCTGACCGACTGTCCTACTAAATGGCCTCCTCGATGGGTCCTCCCGTACAGATTTCCCGCAACGGTCTCGTTCCTTCCCCAGTCAAGTTCGAAGTCAATGGCAGCAAAAGGTTCAAAAATCAGCATTCATCTCAGCATCAACTCCAGCATTGACATTTGCAGTAATAGTAGCCCCTCCCACATAAGAGCAGTTCCTCTTATACCCTACTTCTAGCTTACTACACAAAAAGTTGCAATGTTTGGGGGCAGGAATCACGCTAATTGGTCCATTTGAGGGGTGGCGAAGATCACCTCATCGCCTTCCTTGTTCAAACTGGTTTCGGGGATGGTTAAGAGTTCACTGTTTCCCATGTCCTTTGGGTAAAAGCAGTCCAAATTGACTATTCATAATGTTGCGACTTTGACGGTCACAATTTTGTCAGTCCATTGTTTCTCAATACTTTCTTTTTCCCTTTCTCACAAATACGTGCTGAGTCTTTCTTGGCACTCTCCTCATGATAGGTTAAAGTGTCCTTGACATTTCTCACTCCGTGCACAGGCTGTACCCACGTGGTTCAGCTTCATTATTTCTTTCGCTTAGAGGCCATCTTGGATTTCTAGCATGACCTCATCAGTCTCGGCAGCCATTTTCCCCAGCATGGCCTAACAGGCCCGAACGAACTATCATAAGAACAAACATAATTAAAATTAAAACAAAGAATATAAGCCTTTCTGTTTACCACCCGTCATTCTAAGACCGTGTTAGGTGTTACCTAGCAGAAGCGACATTTAAAGCCATTTTACTTACCATCCGCATTCTTTGCTACAATACAATTTTACTATATAGCATAAATCATGCGATTTTACTCTAATTAGTACGCAAATCACAATATTAGTACTTCACAATTGTAAATAAATTAAATTTTGCACAAAAATAGCAGTTACCATTTATGTAGGTGTTTATTAAAGGTGCATTTGTTGGTTAATTCATCAAACAATTAGTACCGTTAATTTATTATTCTAATCAAGGGGGTTCCAAATTTATTTTATTTACCTTGCTCCATCAACTCCCCTCTTTGGTGATTTTTAATATCACCACAAAAACCTTGTTATACAATTTATCAGATAAATGTTTCTTGTCCACTTGCTTTTGTTAGTTCACACAACAGTGTTTTTCTCATCTTGTCTTTTTGACCTTTTGTATATGTTCTCTTTCAGTTCTTCCAATTCTATTTCTCCCATTTCTCGTTCTCTTTCTTTATTTTTCTCATTTTCTCTTTTTATTCTATTTTGTGTTTTTCTCCTTTTAATACATACATATGCTAACTTTGCTGACAACATTACCATTATTAACACTGTTACTGATATTAGTATTTTCCCAATAAGAGAACCACCTATTTCTGTGAACCATTTCTGTATTGAGGAAAAACTCTTACCAAGTTTCTCCCAGGCACCTTCAACCTCCAGTGGAGCAATTTCTTTGTGCAAATCAGTAATATTCTTTATATACTTCTGTATATTCTCACTTTTATCTGGAATGTAAGTGCAACAATGTTGGACTTTCAGCATTCCACAGACTCCACCCTCTTTTGCCAAAAGAATGTCAAGGGCAAGTCGACTTTGCATTACCATAGCTCTCATGGCAACCATTTCGGTATTTACCATCAAGAACCCTCCAGCAGTATTTGTTGATAAAAGATCTACTACTGTGGACAATTTCCGAATCTTAAATGCATTCAAAGATATACCTACTGCTGGTATTAATGCTCCAAAAATGTCACCTACTATCTCTGAAAAACTTTCCCTCCTTCTGCATGTTAATGTTCTACCCATCTCGTGTATTCCTTTTTCTCCTCTCTCCACATGAAAAATCTTTGGAAAGACCAGGCCTAAATAACATGACCCATACCAATGGTCCGGCAACCTATAATAAGCTTTATTTCCACAAATATAATAGATCCCTGGAAATTTTGGATCTTTTCCTCCTTTAAATCCCCATCCTCCTAAAATTTTATATGTATCTCGGCATTCACTGGAACCCACGAAATAGTTATCATATATAGTCCTATTTCTACTAATACACAATTTTCCCTGTTTGGGCCAATTCAAAACCATCGATGCATTTGTCTCTCCTTTATCATGGTTTTTCTCTTCGAACGCCCAAAGTGGTGTTTTTGTCTTTTCTTCTATCACCTTTCTTTGAAACTTAACTCTTCTGTTTTTTACCATTTCCAAGAAGACCTTTTCCTCTTTCTTTAATTTGCAGGTAAGATTGTGTCTAACTACATATTCTAATGTTAAATCTTTATTTTCTAAGAAAAATTCACCAAACATTTTTGCTTCTTTCACCTTATTTAGTTCAGGAATTATAGGAACTTTCGCAAAAACAGTGTTTATGTCAGTGTAATAATACTCTAGTCTACCTGTTTTATAAAATAAACTGGCTAAAACACTACATGTTATCCCATACGTCAAAGGAAGGTGATGATAGGTCACACCTTCTGTGACAGATGCAGGTAATTGCATACAGACATAACAATCCCTTACATCCATTGTCTCTACATACTCATACAATAATTTCGTGAAGACATTCTTGGAAAAATCAGTTATAGACATCCTTATGTAAATCAGTACTATCTACTAATGCTGCAGTGTTTTGTTTATTAGCTGCTTTATCCTTTTTCGTGTTATTCCCTATTACAGATGTTTCTTCTACAACCAACCTCAATAGAATTATTATTGCTAGAAGAAGCCAAATAAACATTATCAATCCTGTACAAAAGAAATACATTCTACGCCATCTCCGTAAAAACTCACATCTACATTTTCTATTCTCAGTGTCTACCATTTTGTACTATTATCTAGTTATCTATATATTTGTACAGAAAATGTGTCACCACACCTCAGAATGACTTCTCAGCCACTCTACCCTTTTACTTTGTCACGTTTTGGTTCTTTCTTCAGTTCTTTTCAGAACCCTTTCTTGTCTCTTTCAGGTTCTTGTGTCTAGTCCGGGTTTCTTTCTTTATATTTTCAGGTTTGTTGCACTTCACTTCGACCCATTTGTTTACAGCTTTCGTCTGGGCTCTCGTGAGTGTTATCCTCTTCTTTAATGTCGGTCAATGCGATGTATAGCCACTCTGGTGACTTATATTTCAAATTTGGTCTCTTCACTCTTTTTGTTTTCTGTAATTGTTTTCCACTTTGTCTTCCTTGTCCCTTTTGGCTTGTTATTTCATTCAGTTGTTCCGCATCATTTCTGTTCAAGTTTATTATCTTATATCTTATATCTCAGTCTTTTAACTTCTTGGGGCCAATTGTCTCCTTTTCCTCTCGCTCGGCTCTCCAAGTTCGTTTTCTTGGTCCTAATCTTTGCTTTCTTTCTTCTTCGCTTTCTTCTGATTCCGTTTCAGACCTTACTTCACTTCCTCTAACCTTGAACTTTATGATTTCTGTTTCGTTATCTGAATCTGAACTGTCTTGTGTCTCCTCTGTTGGTACGTTTGATTCTATCCCTCCTCGATTGTCTTCCGAATTTTTATTAATCTTTCTGTCTAAATCTAAATTTCCCTGTGTTTCTTCTATTTGTTGATCTGTCCCTACTACTCCTCGGGTTTCTTCCGCTTCTTCCTCTATCTCTCTATCTGAATCTAAGTCTCCCTCAGTTAGTTCAACTATTTCTGGAGGAATTCTTCCATAACTAGTACTTTGTTGTTCGCTTTCACTGTCTCTTAGTTCAGTTTCTTTGTCTATAATGTCAGTTCTTGTCTTTCTCTTTTGTCTTTCATCAAAATCAGGTTGGTCTGTTTCAGATGCTGAACTGGAATCTGATATTTCCAGATGTCGACTTTCAGGTCGAGCTTCAGGATCTGGAACTCTGCTTGTTTCAGGTTCTGCTTCGGATGCTGAGCTGGTATCAGATATCTCCAGATGTCGACTTTCAGGTCGAGCTTCAGGATCTGGAACTCTGATAGTGTGACTGCCATGCACCCAGTTTTTCACTCCTGCACATTTGACAACAGTCGTTGTCACCAGGATCACTTGACGTGGCTTATCCCAGCGAGGAACCAAACAGTTTCTTCTTCTGTGGACTTTTATGCGGACCCAGTCTCCTGGACTCAAATCATGAGCTGGTTTGCTTTCAAGAGTGGTCCCATCCGGTCCAACCTGATGAAACACAGAATGTACCACATCAGCCAATCCTTTGCAATAGTCCAATACGAGATCATCAGTTATAGTAAGCAGTTTGGTGACAGGTACATGTGCTTGTCTCATTGCTCGTCCCATGATTATTTCATGAGGACTTAGACCTGTTTTTCTGACAGGTATGCTTCTGATAGTCATCAGTACCAATGGTAGGGCATCAGGCCATTTGAGTCCTGTGGCTTGACACATTTTCCCTAACCTATTCTTTATCGTTCCATTTACTTGTTCTACCACTCCAGAAGCCTCTGGTCGGTAAGCACAGTGCAATTTCTGTTGAATGTCAAGAGCTTCACATATCAATTTGGATCCGTTCATTTTGGAAATGTGTTCCTCTATCTGTTTCGATTGATGGAGCAGAGAAAATAAAAAAATTTAACCCCTAACAAAATTTATAAATAATTAATAAAATGTTCGTTTAATGTATTAATCAACACTGTACGTGTGGGAAGGGTAACATGCAAATGTATGTGCTAAATAATCTATTAATGGATGTCCGTGTGTCTAATTATAACGTAAAAGTAAAATGCGTACTAATTTAAAATAAATGCATGTTTTTGTGCCTCATAGAAATAAAACGTGTCGTTGCAAAAACAATAGTGATGGTAAGTAAGAAACAGCTTAAATGTTGCTTTCTGCTAGGTAATAACTAATTGGGGTACGTAGATGACGGGAAGGAAACGAAAAGGCTATTTTTCTCTATTTTAATTATGTTTTGTTTACTTCAAATTAGTGCTTCTAAAGTATAACCGAGTGACGATATAAAATGGCTGCCAGTGGGTGATGTGCGCAGGCGCAAGGGAGACATGTGACACGGGAGAGAAGTCGGAGAAAAACTAACCTCGTGATGTTGCTGAGAGGCTAGGATGCGAGAAATGGTCAAGGCTGATGTGACCTAATTGAACTGATAGTGTGCCGTGGTGATCAGCAGAGACCCGTGGGAAACCAGTTTAAGAGAAAGGACAATGCCTGCAGAGTTCTCGAATGTATCGAAAGAAGGTACAAATGTACTGATCGAAGCGGATGGAAACATGTCTTGAACGTGTGGGAAAGGAAATGATCCAAGGACCATTGGATCCAAGAGAACTTGATTAAAAGAATGAATAAGATGACATGTATGGACCAATGAAAGAAAAGCGTGTTAGTAATGTTGCAACAATTAGTTAGCAAAGTTAGAATTAGGGTATAAGAGGGCCTACTCTTAGTGGGAGGGGGTCAGTCGCAGTCGGAGTCGCAGTCACAGTCAGGAGCGGAGTTGGAGAGTCGTGTTGGTGTTGGTGGCTTCCAGTGCTGGGTGGTCCTGATCGATCCCTTACTGAGCGGGAGATGCTGAAAGACTGTTAGATGAGACGGGTTGCAGGTAGCTGATGCTGACGAGCTGAAGTTGCTGTCTTAATTTTCCAGTTGAGTATGAGAATCAGGTTATTTCTAATTCTTAAACTTAGGTTAGAAATCATTAGGCTAAATTAGGAAGGTAGGCAGGTAATTAGGGTTTTGCTTCATGACAAAAATTTCCTTTCTGCAATAAATTGATTATGTTTAATAAATATTTGAATTAATAATGAATGAAAAATTGAATAAAGGTTTAAAATTCTTTCTCATGTTTTTAAAATTATATAAAATTTAAGATTCTTTAAACCAAATGACTCAGTGGTTATTTTCTTAAATGATTGTGACATCAGTAATTGGTTATTGTGATTTAGCTGGTCTTAATCACTATGAACTAATTTCTTACATGAATGATTCATCGACAAAACAATGAGCAGGAATATCTTAGGAAATAACTAAAAGAAAGCGATAAGTTAAGATAATAAGATATCCCAGCTCCTTCCAGCGGTACATAAATGGTGTTTTCCATTTAGTTCTCATGCTTCTCCTAGGAGTACAGAATTTCATAAAGGTGTAAAAGGAAATCCAGGTGTGTGCGTGTATGTTAGGCGATGTCTATGGGCCCCATCGTCATGTGGATGTGAGAAAATATAGTTTGCCCCTGGATGACCTATAAGTGACCTAGGAGGAGAATAGTTTTTATTGTACGCGCTGCATCACGATCGTTACTGGAAAACCATATCTCGGAATGAACTCTCTCAGTAGGAGATTAGCTACAGTAACTCCATCATTCCTTCTTGTCGGATAGGCTTCCACCCAACGAGAAAACAAACAAACGACCACAAGAACATATTTCAATCTATTGCTCCAGGGCATTTCAATAAAATCTAGTTGCATTCTAGTAAAAGGACCTCCTTCACGTCCTATTGTTCCTAGACTCACTACTGTTTTCCTTCCTGGATTTATCTGTTGGCATGTAAGACATCTTTGACAGAGACTTTCAGCTATAACTCTGAACGTTAGTGTGAGTCGCGCTGTAATTGGTTGAAGTTCCGTACACAGAACAGCGTTAGCGTAAAGAGAAAAACAAATAGAAAACATGCCGTATTACGAGTATGAAAGGGAGAGAACGTCATGGACGACGAAATTAAAGAATTTCTTTAAGAAAGACAAAAAGGTCGTGACTAGAGAGGGACAAGTAATTCCTCCGCCGAAATCAGCAGCTTCACATATGATGCTAAAATATGGATATCATACGTGCATATGGTTGGAAAATTGGGCAAAGTATACGAAGAATGATGGTGCTTTAGCTTTCCCTGAGAATGGTTCATTTAGTGTAGCGGTTTTGCGAAATTTGCGAGAAAAGATGACAAATCTAGAACCTAGACCTAGACCGACACAGTTTGAAGCATTGACGGAATGGGAGGATGAGATGTATGAGCGAGAAAGATTCAGAGGTTTAAGAGATCATGAGTTTATGCCTGGAAGAATGTGGGGAATAAATCATGAGGATAGAATAAAACAATGGAGATGTGCTAACATGACAGGAGGTTTGTTTCCAGCTATTACAGTTGAGGAAGGGACTAAGAAAAAACGGACTGAGAAAAAGAAACATATGGAGAGGGAAAAATATATGCATGAGAGCGAAACGGATGATGAATTGCTGGAAGATATTCTAAATAGAAATCAACCTCTGTATCAGCAGAGTTCTACAGTGGTGACACCAAATGCGCCGCTAATAGAGACTATGCGAAATAAAAGTCCGGAAAAAAGAATTGAAATAAATAGGTCACAAGAACAAATGAGAACTTCACAAAATGAAGGAATAGAAAGTGACAATGCCAGTGAATTAGCAAGGACAACCAAAGAACTAACTGAAAGGTTAGAGAGTTAACAAAAAATATGGAAGCAGTTACTGTGCCTGTAACAATAGGTCCAGTGATACCAGTTTTTGAGAATAAGAAAATTGATGAAAGATCTTTAGTGATTCCCATGAGTTCACAATTTCAGAGAGAGAAAGAAAGAATGGAACAAAGTGCAAGTACAAGTAATTTGGCTAGTACTTACAGACCAAGTCCACCTACAAATTTGACTGTGAATGAGTGCAATGGTAGGAAAATGCATATGGTAACAGAATCTGCAACAGAGACTCCTGAAAAGAGTGGTAATTGGATAGAACTAAATAATACACCCATAGGTCCGACTCCTGATGAATTAAATGAGTGGATGAAGGCATTTAAAATAAAAGAACCAGAAGAAAAACCATTAGATGTAATTAGATTAAAAATCGACATGGAAGAATTAATTCTAGGAACGATTGGTACCGAAAAGATAAAAAATTACCAGGATGATGAAATAATGTTTCTGTGCAAAAGTATTACATGGAGGGCAAAGAATTTACATGACAAACTAGAAGAAGTAGCCAGTGAAATTGGAATAGACTTTGCGAAAGTGAAAACGTTGCAGAAACCATATAGAGTAGACTTTTGTGAAAAGGATATTGAAAATTTGAATACGGCAGGAAGGCTGACACAGATAAAAGAGTTAATTGTGTTGTTGAGAAAATGGGGTGATGTGGACAGATGGAAAGTTAGATGGACGAAGAAGAGTGAGAAAACTACAGACAAAGGTTCATTGGCTTTTATGATAACTGAAAAAGAATCTGTTGCTAAAGAATACCCCATGAGAGAAACTCCAGGTGGTAGTTACGTGCATGTTCCCTGGACTAGGCAGGACATACTGTCATTTACCAATGACTTTCCAAAGCTAAGAGAGAAGCCAGTTGAGTGGTATCGACAAGTAGAGAGGTTTGTAAAGGTCTCAAAAGTGTTGTGGATAGATTTAGATGGATTATTTGACATAGTGGTACCAACAGATTTGTGGTCAGAATGTAAGATTACAGTTGACTGGCCAACTACAGAATATCCAAGAGATCCTAAGACAGGAGCTCCAGGTCCTGATGTAATGAAGAAGTATGATAAGGTGATTACCTTTTTGAAGAATAAGATTCCTCCTAAAGAGACAGATTGGGTAAAAATCGATAGAACTACACAAGAAAGTAAGGAGTCTGTACATGCCTATTACGAAAGGTTGTTGTTGGTTTTCAAGCAGTATAGTGGATATGAGGAATTAAGTGAAAAGGATATGAGTCATTTTGTATACAGATTTGTGTTTGGATTGAAACCAGAGATTAGTGAAATGATTAAACAGCATATGATTAATTGGCAGAATGGCACGGTCGATGATGTGCTGAGGTATGCTAAGTATTGCAGTTATCATATTGAGAGTAGACAGCGTAAATTGAAAGAGAAAGCAATGTGGGCACAGGTGAAGGTGGCAGAAAAACAAGAAGCTCAATTGGACAATAATAATGGGAATGAAACAGGACAGAATAAAATGCGACCTAACATAGGTAAAGGGAAAGGTCAAGTGAGTCTAGAGGAAGCAAAGAAAAAATGGCCCTGTCATAATTGCGGAAAAGTAGGGCATTGGAGAAACAAGTGTAAATTCCCACCTAAACCTAATCCGGAAAATCAATCATTGACTCCACAGGTGCAGAATGAGGTAGTTGTTCAACAAAGTCAGGTGCCGCAACCACCACTTCCCAACACTGTTAACCAGCAAAGATACAGTACAGAAACAGGATTCTACGGAGGAGAGCAGGTAACACAGTTGCCGCGAGCAGCTAACATTTCTCAGTATTGGTTGCGTCAGAGTGAGGATGACCCGGATGAAAGATTCTGACGGTGCCCAGGAGAGGGGAAAGAGTGCGTACTTGGCGCAACTCTAGAGGTAGATCAGTCTGGTCCCTTTGTGGATGGAGAAGTGAATGGTGCAAATGTAACATTCCTTGTCGATACTGGAGCTACCCATTCTACTGTTAGATCAGTGGAAATTCCAAACCTTCCTCTCTCAGGTGAATACTTCCAAGTAGTAGGAGTAGCCAATCAGCAGATTAAAACACCACTTACTGAATTAGTGGAAGTAAAAATTGGTTCTTTTAGCAAAATGCATAAATTTGTAGTGTGCGATTGTAGTCCTGTAAATCTTTTAGGTCGTGACCTCTTGTGCAAGATGAATTGCACAATTTATTGTACGCCAGATGGAATTGGATTTCAGACCTCAGATGAAGATGTCTTGTATAAAGTAACTTTGATGAATCAGGAACCTGAAATGAATGGTTTGTTTCCTGCATTTGATGCAGAAAAACTTCCAGAAGAACTAAAAAGTGCAGTAAAAGAAAGTGTGTGGGATTTTACAGGAGAAGACATTGGATTAATGAAAGAAGTTGATCCCGTAAAAGTAACAGTAAAAGAAGGAACAACTTACCCAAATACGCCACAGTACAAATTAACTCCAGAAATAATTGAAGGAATAACTCCTGTAATAAATAAAATGATTGAACAGGGAATTCTAAAAGAAATAATGAGCAGTCCATGTAATTCACCTATTATGGGACTGAAAAAGCCAAATGGAACATATAGAATAGTACAGGATTTGAGAAAGATCAACAAAATAGTTGTGCCCTGTTGTCCAATAGTGCCAAACCCTGCAGTAATTCTATATCAAATTCCACATGAAGCTGAGTGGTACACTGTGATAGATTTGTGTCACGCATTTTTCTCTATTCCTTTGCATCCAGATAGCCAGCCATTATTTGCGTTCCGGTTCGGAGAGCGTATTTTGGCATGGTGCCGAATTCCTCAGGGGTATACAGAAAGCCCCTCAATCTTTAATCAGATTCTAAAGAAATCTCTGGAAGATTTGAAAATGCCAGAAAAATCAGTGATGGTGCAGTATATCGATGACCTATTGGTGGCATCGAAAACAAAAGAAGCATGTGTAAGTGATACAATTGCTTTACTGAACCATCTAGAGAAAAGAGGACATAAAGTGTCCCCTTCAAAATTGCAATTTTGTCAGAAAGAAGTCCAGTATTTAGGCCATAAAATTGAGAAAGGAGTGCGAAAGATAGCAACAGAAAGAGTAAGAATGATTCAAGGAATGAGAGCACCAATGACGCAAAGAGAGGTAAGAATGTTTCTGGGAATGGTTGGATATTGCCGACAATGGATAAGTGGGTTCTCTTTGATTGCAAAACCATTACAAAAATTGACCAAGAAAGATGTAAAAGACCCTTTTGAGTTAAACAATGAAGAAATGAAATCTTTCAAAGAATTGAAAAAGAAATTGTGTGAGGCACCTGTATTAGGAATGCCTGATTATGAGAAGGATTTTGAGTTGTACTGCAGTGAAAGAGATGGATGTGCGTTTTCAGTATTGGTACAAAAACATGGAACAATGAAAAGACCAATTGCTTATTTTTCAGCTGTTTTAGATCCTATAGCAAAAGCATTGCCCGGATGTCTGAAAGCAGTTGCTGCTACTTGTGTAAGTCTGGAACAAAGTGAAGGTATAGTGATGGGGTATCCACTGAGAGTATATGTTCCCCATTCAGTAGAAATTCTCTTGACAAGAACAAAAACACAGTACATGACACATAGTCGGCTGACTAAGTACGAAAAAGTCATCTTGAGTGCTGAAAATGTGACCATAGATAGATGCATGAATGTGAATCCTTCAACATCATTGCCAGATGAGGAGAGTATAATTGAACAAGACGAAGTAGATCTTGATTGTCTGAACGTGCTAGAATTTGCACAAAACCAAGAGCTGACATAAAAGATGAACTGTTAAAGGAATCTGATTATGTCATGTTTGTAGATGGCTCATGTTTGAGAACAAAAGAAGGAGTTTTAAGCGCAGCTTACGCAGTGTGCACAGTGGCAACTGTGATGGAAGCGTCTTGTCTGAAAGGAATAAGGTCTGCACAAGTTGCGGAACTGATTGCTTTGATTGAAGCATGTAAATTAGGAAGAAATGTACGAGTCACGATTGTGACCGATAGCCAATATGGTTTCGGCATCGTACACGATTTTGGTCAGATTTGGTCACAAAGAGGTTTCTTGACGTCTGCAGGAACACCTATCAGAAATGGAGATTTTGTTAAAAAGCTGCTTGAGGCGATACAGTTGCCTAAACAAATCGCTGTAGTGAAGTGCAAGGCGCATAAGAAAAATGAAGATTACATAGCCGTCGGCAATAATTATGCCAATGAGATAGCCAAATATTGTGCAGAGAACATGGTGTCCATGAACAAAAATAGAGAAAGGGAGCATATCTCTTCTCCTTTGCTTTTTACTAATACTGTTGAGACATGGGATGAAGTAAGACAGTTACAAGAAACTGCAAGTGATGAGGAAAAAGATTACTGGATAAAAGCAGGATGTAGAAGACAGGAAAATAATGGTGTGTGGGTATACAAAGACGAAAGACCAGTTATGCCTGATAGCATGATTGCAGACATGGCACGGATGTACCATGGACAAGCTCATATTGGGAGAGATGCGATGATCAGACTTTTTAGACAAACGTGGTATAACCCAAAATTCAGAGCCATTGCTGAAAGTATTTGTCAAAGATGTCTTATTTGTCAGCAGTTTAACCCAGGAAGAAAAACAGTAGTGAGTCTAGGAACAATAGGACGAGAAGGAGGTCCATTCACTAGAATGCAGTTAGACTTTATAGAAATGCCCCCTAGTAACAGACTAAAATATGTTCTAGTGGTCGTCTGTTTGTTTTCTCGTTGGGTGGAGGCATACCCCACTAGAAGGAATGATGGAACAACAGTGGCAAAACTTATGCTACGAGAGTTCATTCCAAGGTATGGTTTTCCAGTCACGGTTGAGACAGATAGAGGAACACATTTTCAAAATGAGTTGATCCAATTGATTTGCGAAGCATTGAGTATTAAACAAAAACTACATTGTGCTTACAGACCAGAGGCTTCTGGGGTAGTGGAGCAAATTAATGGAACAATTAAGAACAGTCTAGGAAAAATGTGTCAAGCTACAGGACTCAAATGGCCAGATGCACTGCCTCTTGTTCTGATGACCATCAGAAGCATCCCTGAAAAGAAAACTGGACTTAGTCCTCATGAGATGATCATGGGACGAGCAATGAGACAAGCACACGTACCTGTCAACAAGTTATTGACTATAACTGATGATCTAGTACTGGATTATTGCAAGGGACTGGCTGATGTGGTGCGTTCTGTGTTTCATCAGGTTGGACCGGATGCGACCACTCTTGAAAGAAAACCAGCCCACAACTTGAATCCAGGAGACTGGGTCCGTATAAAAATCCACAGGAGAAGAAACTGTCTAGTTCCTCGCTGGGACGAACCACGACAGGTAATCCTAGTGACGACAACTGCAGTCAAGTGTGCAGGAGTGAAGAACTGGGTCCATGCCAGCCACACAATCAGAGTTCAAGAGCCTACTGATCGACATGTGAGTCGACGTCTGGAAGTGTGGGATAAAAGTTTAACGGCTGGGACAACAAGGATAAGAGAAAGGGTGCCAGAACTTGAAGATCGACCTGAAAGTCGACATCTGGAAACCCCAACTGCAAACACCTCTAGAGAAGAAGAGGAAGAAGAAGAAGAAGAAAGAAATTCAGAAGTTCCAGAACCTGAAGATCGACCTGTAAGTCGACATCTGGAAATATCTGACACAAGTTCAGGATCTGATGATTCAGTTGCAAACTGTGAAGAATTCCGAAGGAGAACTTGGGGGTATAAACCAATTAGAGAAGAAAATGAGCAAGAAAATGATCTAGATGAACAACCAAGTACAAGTTATGGTGGAAATCCTTCAGAAATAATATTAATAGATGAAGTAGGGAAAGAAGTACACAAAAAGTTAGAGAATCGAGAAGAACCCCGAGGAGCAATAGGGACAGATAGAGAAACAGAAGAACAGGGAAATTTAGAAGCAGAAAGGGAGGAAAACACCAAATCGGAAGAACACCGAGGAGGGACAGTAATAAGGGAAAACAAGAAGGAGAAGACAGATCCACCAGTAGGAGATGACGAGATCATAAGTTTCAAAATAAGAGACAATAGTGAAACAGTTGAAACAGAAACTGAAGAGAGTGGAGAAGAGGAGAAGGCAAAAACTGAATCAAGAAAAAGAAACTGGAAATCAGAAAGAGAAGAAAAAGAAGGTGAAGCCAAAAGGCCAAGAAAAGGAGATAATTGGCCCAACAGCTATATAAGAAAATTGAGATATAGAATAATAAGAGCTGGAGACGAAAGTGCTGAACAAGTGAATGAAATAACAAGTCAAAAGGGACAAGAAAAACAAAGTGGAAAACGATTGCAAAAGTCCAAAAGAACGAAGAAGGTGAATGCAAAGTATAAATCACCTGAGTGGCTGTATATCGCACTGACGGATTACAAAGAAGAAGAAAACACTCACGAGAACCAGAGACTAAGAAGTCGAATGGGAAAAGGTGAGATGCAACAAACCTGAAGTGAAGACTTATAGTGCTTCTGCCGGACATGACAATTTTACTGGATGTGACAAATCACCGGATGTGACAACGAAAGAATTCTGGAAAGAATTAAAAGAAAGTACCAACCAAAGACTTTTTGAAAGCAGAGTGGCATCTAAGTCATTTCTGAGGTGTAGTGACACAATTTTCTGAAACTTAACAAATAGAAAAAGCAAAATGGAAAATAATAGGGATAGAAGAGATAAATGTGAGTTTGTAAAAAGATGGTGCAAAATGTGCTGCTTTTGTACAGGGTTATTAATGACCATATGGATAGTTTTAGCAATCACAATTCCCATTAGTTTAGCTGTAATAGAAGCAAAGAATGATACTAAACCAGAAAAAGAAACTAATGTTAAAGAACCAGTTATTTTAAGAAGTAGTGCAGAATTACATAAGGACAAGTCAGTAACAGACTTTTCTAAAAATGTTTTTACAAAATTGTTGTATGAATATGTAGAGACAATGGATGTGAGAGATTGTTATGTTTGTATGCAGTTGCCTGCATCAGTGTCAGAAGGTGTGACTTATCATCACCTACCTCTAACTTATGGAATAACATGTAGTGTAATAGCAAGTTTATTTTATAAAACAGGTAGATTAGAATCTTATTATACTGACATAGATAAGATTTTTGCAAACATTCCAGTAGTACCAGAACTTAATAAAGTAAAACCAGCAAAAGTTTTAGGAGAATTCTTTTTAGAACATAGAAAATTAACGTTAGAAGAAATAGTTAGTAACAACCTTACCTGTGAGTTAAAGAAAGAAGAAAAGGTATTTTTAGAAATGGTTGAAGAAAGAAGAATGACATTTCAAAAAGAAGCAATAAAAGAGGGAGGAACACATCTATGGACGTTTGAGGAAGGAAATCATGAAGGGAAAAAGATAAATGCAGCAATGACATTAGATTGGCCACAAACAGGAAAGTTGTGTATTAGGAGAAATAAGACAGTCTATGACAATTACTTTGTAGGTTCCAGTATCTGCCATGACAATTATCAAATTCTGGGAGGTTGGGGATTCAAAGGTGGAAAAGATCCAATATTTCCAGGTATATATTATATTTGTGGGAATAGAGCTTATTACAGGTTACCGGACCATTGGTATGGAACTTGCTATGTAGGCCTGGTCTTTCCAAAAATCTTTCATATGGACAGAGAAGAAAAAGGAACATACAAGATGATTAATAGCTTTACACGTAGAAAGAGGGAAAGTTTTTCAGAAATTGTAGGTGATATTTTTGGAGCATTAATACCAGCAGTGGGAATATCTTTGAATGCATTTAAAATTCGGAAGTTATCCACAGTAGTAGATCGTTTGTCTACAGATACTGCGGGAGGGTTCTTAATGGTAAATACCGAAATGGTTGCCATGAGAGCTATGGTGATGCAAAATCGGCTTGCCCTTGATATTCTTTTGACAAAAGAGGGTGGAGTCTGTGGAATGTTGAAAGTCCAACATTGTTGTACTTACATTCCTGATAAAAGTGAAAATATACAGAAGTATATTACAAATATTACAAATTTGCACAAAGAACTAGTTCCACTGGAGGTTGAAAATGTTTTGGGAAAACTTGGTAGAGGGTTTTCTTCAGTAGCAAATTGGTTGACCAGAATGAGTAGACTAATGATAGGGAAAGTTATAATAATAGCAACTGTAGTAATACTGTTAGCCATGGTGTTGAAAATAGTAATAACGTGTATAAAAAGAAAAGTAAGACAAAATAAGATAAAAAGAAATAACAGAATAATGAAAGAGAGAGAGAGAGAAATGGGTGAAATTGAGTTGGAGAAAATGAAAGAAAACATGTATAAGGAGACAAAAAGACAAGATGAAGAAGAAACAGATGTGTAAATAACAAAAAGCAAAGGATAAAAGACATACTGCCTGAAAAGAAGTATAACTTGGGTTTTATGTGGTGATTTAAAAATCACCAAAGGGGGGAGTTGATGGAGCAGAGAAAATAAAAAAATTTAACCCCTAACAAAATTTATAAATAATTAATAAAATGTTCGTTTAATGTATTAATCAACACTGTATGTGTGGGAAGGGTAACATGCAAATGTATGTGCTAAATAATCTATTAATGGATGTCCGTGTGTCTAATTATAACGTAAAAGTAAAATGCGTACTAATTTAAAATAAATGCATGTTTTTGTGCCTCATAGAAATAAAACGCGTCGTTGCAAAAACAATAGTGATGGTAAGTAAGAAACAGCTTAAATGTTGCTTTCTGCTAGGTAATAACTAATTGGGGTACGTAGATGACGGGAGGGAAACGAAAAGGCTATTTTTCTCTATTTTAATTATGTTTTGTTTACTTCAAATTAGTGCTTCTAAAGTATAACCGAGTGACGATATAAAATGGCTGCCAGTGGGTGATGTGCGCAGGCGCAAGGGAGACATGTGACACGGGAGAGAAGTCGGAGAAAAACTAACCTCGTGATGTTGCTGAGAGGCTAGGATGCGAGAAATGGTCAAGGCTGATGTGACCTAATTGAACTGATAGTGTGCCGTGGTGATCAGCAGAGACCCGTGGGAAACCAGTTTAAGAGAAAGGACAATGCCTGCAGAGTTCTCGAATGTATCGAAAGAAGTTACAAATGTACTGATCGAAGCGGATGGAAACATGTCTTGAACGTGTGGGAAAGGAAATGATCCAAGGACCATTGGATCCAAGAGAACTTGATTAAAAGAATGAATAAGATGACATGTATGGACCAATGAAAGAAAAGCGTGTTAGTAATGTTGCAACAATTAGTTAGCAAAGTTAGAATTAGGGTATAAGAGGGCCTACTCTTAGTGGGAGGGGGTCAGTCGCAGTCGGAGTCGCAGTCACAGTCAGGAGCGGAGTTGGAGAGTCGTGTTGGTGTTGGTGGCTTCCAGTGCTGGGTGGTCCTGATCGATCCCTTACTGAGCGGGAGATGCTGAAAGACTGTTAGATGAGACGGGTTGCAGGTAGCTGATGCTGACGAGCTGAAGTTGCTGTTGCTGTCTTAATTTTCCAGTTGAGTATGAGAATCAGGTTATTTCTAATTCTTAAACTTAGGTTAGAAATCATTAGGCTAAATTAGGAAGGTAGGCAGGTAATTAGGGTTTTGCTTCATGACAAAAATTTCCTTTCTGCAATAAATTGATTATGTTTAATAAATATTTGAATTAATAATGAATGAAAAATTGAATAAAGGTTTAAAATTCTTTCTCATGTTTTTAAAATTATATAAAATTTAAGATTCTTTAAACCAAATGACTCAGTGGTTATTTTCTTAAATGATTGTGACATCAGTAATTGGTTATTGTGATTTAGCTGGTCTTAATCACTATGAACTAATTTCTTACATGAATGATTCATCGACAAAACAATGAGCAGGAATATCTTAGGAAATAACTAAAAGAAAGCGATAAGTTAAGATAATAAGATATCCCGGCTCCTTCCAGCGGTACATAAATGGTGTTTTCCATTTAGTTCTCATGCTTCTCCTAGGAGTACAGAATTTCATAAAGGTGTAAAAGGAAATCCAGGTGTGTGCGTGTATGTTAGGCGATGTCTATGGGCCCCATCGTCATGTGGATGTGAGAAAATATAGTTTGCCCCTGGATGACCTATAAGTGACCTAGGAGGAGAATAGTTTTTATTGTACGCGCTGCATCACGATCGTTACTGGAAAACCATATCTCGGAATGAACTCTCTCAGTAGGAGATTAGCTACAGTAACTCCATCATTCCTTCTTGTCGGATAGGCTTCCACCCAACGAGAAAACAAACAAACGACCACAAGAACATATTTCAATCTATTGCTCCAGGGCATTTCAATAAAATCTAGTTGCATTCTAGTAAAAGGACCTCCTTCACGTCCTATTGTTCCTAGACTCACTACTGTTTTCCTTCCTGGATTTATCTGTTGGCATGTAAGACATCTTTGACAGAGACTTTCAGCTATAGCTCTGAATTTTGGGTTGTACCAAGTCTGTCTGAAAAGTCTGATCATGGCATCCCTACCAATATGAGCTTGTCCATGGTACATCCGTGCCATGTTAGAAATCATGCTATCAGGCATAACTGGTCTTTCATCTCTATAAACCCAAACGTCATCTTCTTCTCTTTGTCTACAACCTGCTTTTATCCAACCATCTTTTTCCTCTTCGTTTGCTTCTTCCTGCAATTGTCTTACCTCATCCCATGTTTCGACAATGTTAGTAAACAGCAAGGGACATGAAACATTTTCTTTTTCTCTTCGCCTACTTAATGAGACCATATTTCTGGCACAATATTGGGCTATTTCGTCCGCATACTTATTCCCCATAGTAATATAGTCTGTCCCATTTTTGTGTGCAGCGCACTTCACCACTGCAATCTGTTTAGGCAGCTGTATCGCCTCAAGCAATTTCTTCACAAACTCACCCTTCCTAATTGGAGTTCCTGCAGACGTCAAGAAACCTCTCTGAGACCAGATCTGTCCAAAATCGTGGACCACTCCGAAGCCATATTGGCTATCCGTGATCACCGTAATTCGGACATTCTTTCCCAGTTTGCACGCCTGAATCAGAGCAATCAGCTCAGCTACTTGGGCTGAACGTATCCCTCTCAAACAAGATGCTTCCATTATGGCAGCTACTGTACATACAGCATATGCAGCACTTAAAACTCCTTCACTTGTACTCAGACATGATCCGTCCACAAACATCACATAATCTGATTCTTTCAAGGGCTCATCTTTAATATCTGGACGAGGCTTTGTACAAAACTCAAGCACATCCAGACATTTATGATCGACTTCATCCTTAACTCCTACATTTTCTTCGTCTGGCAGTGAAGTTGAAGGATTCACACTTGTGCATCTATCAATGGTTACATTGTCTGCACTCAAAATCACCTTTTCATTCCTAGTCACCCGACTATGTGTCATGAATTGGGTTTTGGTTCTGGTCAGAAGAATTTCAACAGAATGTGGAACATATACTCTCAGTGGATATCCCATCACAATGCCTTCACTCTGTTCCAGACTCACACAAGTAGCAGCTGCTGCTTTCAGACATCCAGGCAACGCCTTTGCTACTGGGTCTAAAACAGCTGAAAAATAAGCAATGGGTCTTTTCATTTTTCCATGCCTTTGCACTAATACTGAAAGTGCACATCCATCTCTCTCACTACAATACAGCCCAAACTCTTTTTCATAATCAGGGATCCCCAACGCCGGTGCTTCACATAACTTTGTTTTCAGTTCTTTAAAAGCTTTCATTTCTTCCTCATTCAACTCAAACGGATCTTTGACATCTCTTTTTGTCAATCGCTGTAAAGGTTTTGCAATTAATGAAAATCCACTTATCCACTGTCGGCAATATACAACCATCCCAAGGAACATTCTCACCTCTCTCTGTGTCATCGGAGCTCTCATTCCTTGGATAATCCTTATTCTTTCTGTCGTTACCTTTCGCATCCCTTTCTCAATCTTATGACCTAGGTATTGTACTTCTTGTTGACAAAATTGCAGTTTTGACGGTGACACTTTGTGTCCTCCTTCTGCCAAGTGATTCAATAAAGCAATTGTGTCGGTAACACATGCTTCTTTGGTCTTTGATGCCACTAACAGGTCATCAATGTACTGGACCATTACAGATTTTTCAGGCATTCTTAAATCTTCTAATGATTTCTTTAGGATCTGATTAAAGATTGACGGACTTTCTGTATACCCTTGAGGAATTCGGCGCCATGCCAAAATACGCTCTCTGAACCGGAACGCAAATAATGGCTGGCTGTCTGGGTGTTATGGAATAGAGAAAAATGCATGGCACAAATCAATAACTGTGTACCATTCTGCATCATGTGGAATCTGATACAGTATTACAGCGGGGTTTGGCACAATTGGACAACAAGGAATAACGATTTTATTTACCTTCCTCAAATCCTGCACTATCCTATATGTCCCATTCGGCTTTTTCAATCCCATTATAGGTGAATTACATGGGCTACTCATTATTTCTTTCAAAATTCCCTGTTCGATCATTTTATTAACTACGGGAGTTATTCCTTCAATAATTTCTGGCGTTAATTTGTACTGTGGAGTATTTGGGTAATTTGTTCCTTCTCTTACAGTGATTTTTACAGGGTCTACTCCTCTCATTAACCCAATATCTTCGCCTGTGAAATCCCATACGTCAGTTCTGACTGTTTCTTTCAATTCAATTGGGTTTTTGTCTACGTCAAACACAGGAAACATATCATTTACTCCTGGTTCTAGTTCTGCCATTGTCATTTTATACAGAACATCTTCATCTGGTGTCTGGAAAGCAATACCATCTGGGGTACAATAGATGGTGCAATTCATTTTACAAAGCAGATCGCGTCCTAGCAGGTTTACAGGACTGCAATCACATACCAAAAACCGATGCATCTCTTTAAATGGTCCAACTTTCACCTCTACTGGTTTGGTGAGAGGCGCTTTAATCTGTTGGTTTGAAACACCTACAACTTGGATATATTCTCCTGAGAGAGGAAGGTTTGGAATTTCCACTGATCTAACAGTAGAACGGGTAGCTCCAGTGTCCACAAGGAATGTAACATTTACACCATTCACTTCTCCATCCACAAATGGACCTGACTGATGTACCTCTAGAGTTGCGCCAAGCACGCACTCTTCCTCCTCTCCTAGGCCCCGTCATAAACTTTCATCCGATTCATTTCCATCCTGCCGTAACCAATACTGCGATACTGCAGCTGCGCGCGGCAATTTTGTTACCTGCTCTCCTCCGTAGAATCCTGTTTCTGCACTGTATCTCTGGGGGTTTACACTCTTGGGAAGAGGTGGTTGTGGCACCTGACTCTGTTGAGTAACTACCTGCGGTTGTTGCAGCTGTTGGTAACTCACCTCATTCTGCACCTGCGGATTTAATGGTTGATTTTCCGTATTAGCTTTTGGAGGAAATTTACACTCGTTTCTCCAATGCCCTAACTTTCCGCAATTATGGCATGGCCATTTCTTTTTAGCCTCTTCTATACTCATTTGACCTTTTCCCTTACCTATTTTCGGTTTGGATTTAGTCTGTCCTGCATCGCCAGCTTGATTATTCATTTGAGCTTCTTGTTTTTCTGCAACCTTTACTTGTGCCCACATCGCTTTTTCTTTTAGTTTACATTGTCTACACTCAATGTCATCACTACAGTATTTGGCATACCTTAATACTTCATCTACAGTGCTATTTTGCCAACACAACATATGCTGCTTAATCATTTCACTTATCTCGGGCTTCAATCCTTATACAAATCTATATACGAAATGACTCATGTCCTTTTCACTCAAAGTCTCATAACCGCTATACTGTTTAAAAAACAAAAGTAACCTTTCATAGTAGGCGTGTACAGATTCCTTACTCTCCTGAGTCATTCTATCAATCTTTACCCAATCTGTCTCCTTTGGTGGAATTTTATTTTTCAAAAACGTGATAACTTGCTCATACTTTCTCATCACTTCTGGACCTGGCGCTCCCGTTTTTGCATCTCTAGGATATTCTTCCATTGGCCAATCAATTGTAATCTTACATTCTGTCCACAAACTGCTGGTACTACAATGTCAAACAATCCATCAAGGTCTACCCACAACACCTTTGAAACTTTGACAAATCTTTCCACTTGTCTATACCATTCTACACGTTTCTCTCTCAATTTCGGAAAATCATTTGTAAATGACAATATATCTTGTCTGGACCATGGAACATGCACATAGCTTCCTCCTGGAGTTTCCCTCATTGGATATTCCAACACTATTGGTTCTTTTTCTTTCACCGGAAAAGCCAAAGATGCTTTATCGGTCGTTCCCTCCTTTCTTTTTATCCACCTGCTCCTCCATCTGTCCACATCTCCCCATTTCCTCAATAACACAATCAGTTCCTTTATCTGTGTTAACCGTCCTGATGTGTTCAGATTTTCTATATCCTTTTCACTAAAATCTACCCTATACGGTTTCTGAAAACTTCTGATTTTTCCAAACTCTACTCCCTGTTCATTCGCTGTTTCTTCCAACTTTTCATGCAAATTTCTAGCTCTCCATGTGATACTCTTACACATGAACATAAGCTCTTCGTCCTGATAAGATTTCAATCTTTCTGTACCAATAGTCCCTAAAATCAACTCTTCCATGTCTATCTTTAGTCTGATTACATCCAGCGGTTGTGGTTCCGCATCTTTCTTCTGCAAATTCCTCATCCACTCATTTAATTCTTCTGGAGTCGGTCCTACAGGGGTACTATTTATTTCTCTCCAATTTGTACTTCTCTCTGGGGTTTCAGTTGCTGACTCAGTTCCCATAGGAATCCTATTTAGCTGACTCTCATTAACTGTCAAACTAGTAGGTGGACTCGATCTATATGAGCCAACCAGATCTCTTGTCTCTCTAGTTTCTGGAATTATCCCTTCTCTCATTCTTTGCATATTCGAGTTCATTGGAATTGTCAAGGAATGCTCATCTATTCTTTGGTTTTCAAACACTGGTATTACTGGTCCTATTGTCACTGGCACAGTTACGGCTTCCATATTCATAGTTAATTCTCTTATTTTCTCAGTCAATTCTCTTGTGGTTCTTGCTAACTCAGCTGTATTACCACTATCGGACTTCTCATTCTGTGGAGTTTCTAATTTTTCATTTAACCTATTTATTTCATAACTTTGTTCAGGGCTTTGATTCCTCCCAGTTTCCATTGGTGGTGCATTCGGTGTCACCACCGCAGAATTCTGTTGATATGGAGGTGGTTTTCTGTTTAAAATGTCTTCCAGCAATTCATCCTCTGTTTCGCTACCTCCATACCCATACCTTTCTGTTGCTACATGTTTCTTTTTCTCTGTACACTTTTTCCCTGTAACTTCTTTAACTGTTATAGCTGAAAACAAACCATCCGTCATGTTAGCATATCTCCATCGTCTCATCCTGTCTTCATGATTCACTCCCCATACTCTTCCATGAACTAAACTATAATACTTTGCACTCTATGTCTTTATCTTTCATACATCTCATCTTCCCATTCACCTAACGCTTCAAACTGTGTTGGTCTGGGTCTTGGTTCAAGTTTCATCATTTTCTCTCTCAAATTCCGAAGTACCGCTGTGCTAAACGAACCGTTTTCTGGAAAAGCCAATACTCCATCGTTCTGAGTATATTTTGTCCAATTCTCCAACCAAATGCAAGTATGATAACCATATTTCAACATCATATGAGAAGCTGGCGTTTTCGGCGGAGGAATTACTTGTCCTTCCCTAGTCACTATCTTCTTGTCCTTCTTAAAAAAAAATTTAATCTTCGCCATCCATGACGGTTTCTCTCTACAATACTCATAATAAGCCATAATGCACGATTCTTTCTTTCCGACAACCTCACAACTCTGTTCTTTTTACAGTTTGCTATTCGGACCTATCCCAGCGCGTCTCATGCCAACGCACCAATCCGAAAGCTCTACGTCACTCTCAACTGGCCAATACCAGCGCGTCTTCACACCAACACATCAATCAGAAAGCTCTTCATTTTCCCACCACTGGCCAATACCAGCGCGGTCTTTGTCAACGTCAGTTCTACTCCTGACCCCTCCTTTACAAAAATTATCGGCAGTTTTTTCTTGACTGAATTTTGTTAGTTACGACATAAAACACATTTCCATTGTCTGTTTTCGCTAAACAAAAGAGATAGCTTACTCTATCTTGCAAGAATACTGTTTTATTCGATAAGTGTAGCACTTCCCTCTACCTTACCCTTCTCTCAAGCAAGGGGTAAACCCGTTTCTCTGGGGATAAAACACATGTGGAGACTACACTGCTCCTGAGAATTAAGGCCAGAGTTTCACAAGAAAACCGGTTGCTATTTCACTCATACGCGTTTTATACATGAAATGTCCCTATCATAACACAATCCTGTGTTATCACCAATTTTGAAAAATCAGACAATGCACAATTCCATGTGACTTCTCTTGCTACACGTGTCCACTTCCTACTTCCCGGAAGCTTCAAAATTTCGACTTACATGTAACATAATACAATTCGATACGAAGTGTTAGACATGAATAATCAATAATCAATAATCACCAAACTAATCTATAGAAACCATAACTCTGCTACCAAGAAATCTGATCCAGCGCGGCTAATATAAATTTCTCCTTTGGACATAAATCCAGGTGGAATCATTCACATCAACTATACCATATGACGATGGGGCCCATAACACCGCATATCAATACACTCAGTCGTTCCCTGGATTACACATACACACACCAAGGAGAAAAATGAGTTTGCTGGAGGAACAAAACACCTTGTTAAATTTGACAAATTATTACCTTAAACTTCATATACATTTAACCTTTATTCCTATCGGTTCTAAACATCAAGGTACTCCGCTCTTTGGTCGATGAACCAACTAGTAGAATAAGTTGATGGTGATTAAGACCAGCTCAATCATTTAAAACCCTATTAAATGTCAACTTATTAAAGAACTAAAAGAACCACAGACTCATAGTTAATTAGAATGAATTTTATCTAAATTTAAATTTTCACGAGTGAGATTCTTAGTTTATTAATCACCTTAATACATTCATAACATTTATATAAGAAATTTTGAAAAGGAAATAAATTTATGCATTACCCATTTTGATGCAGATAAAAATGGTTCACCAAAAAGGAGTTAAACCGTAGATCACAGAATAGACTCCCAAACTGACTGACTGTCCTACTAAATGGCCTCCTCGACGGGTCCTCCCGTACAGATTTCCCGCAACGGTCTCGTTCCTTCCCCAGTCAAGTTCGAAGTCAATGGCAGCAAAAGGTTCAAAAATCAGCATTCATCTCAGCATCAACTCCAGCATTGACATTTGCAGTAATAGCAGCCCCTCCCACATAAGAGCAGTTCCTCTTATACCCTACTTCTAGCTTACTACACAAAAAGTTGCAATGTTTGGGGGCAGGAATCACGCTAATTGGTCCATTTGAGGGGTGGCGAAGATCACCTCATCGCCTTCCTTGTTCAAACTGGTTTCGGGGATGGTTAAGTGTTCACTGTTTCCCATGTCCTTTGGGTAAAAGCAGTCCAAATTGACTATTCATAATGTTGCGACTTTGACGGTCACAATTTTGTCAGTCCATTGTTTCTCAATACTTTCTTTTTCCCTTTCTCACGAATACGTGCTGAGTCTTTCTTGGCACTCTCCTCATGATAGGTTAAAGTGTCCTTGACATTTCTCACTCTGTGCACAGGCCGTACCCACGTGGTTCAGCTTCATTATTTCTTTTGCTTAGAGGCCATCTTGGATTTCTAGCATGACCTCATCAGTCTCGGCAGCCATTTTCCCCAGCATGGCCTAACAGGCCCGAACGAACTATCATAAGAACAAACATAATTAAAATTAAAACAAAGAATATAAGCCTTTCTGTTTACCACCCGTCATTCTAAGACCGTGTTAGGTGTTACCTAGCAGAAGCGACACTTAAAGCCATTTTACTTACCATCCGCATTCTTTGCCACAATACAATTTTACTATATAGCATAAATCATGCGATTTTACTCTAATTAGTACGCAAATCACAATATTAGTACTTCACAATTGTAAATAAATTAAATTTTGCACAAAAATAGCAGTTACCATTTATGTAGGTGTTTATTAAAGGTGCATTTGTTGGTTAATTCATCAAACAATAGTACCGTTAATTTATTATTCTAATCAAGGTGGTTCCAAATTTATTTTATTTACCTTGCTCCATCATCATCAATCAAGATGCCCAAATTTCTTACCACCTTTTTAGGGGTGGGAGTCAGCCCCAGATGTTGGGACACCAGTCCTCTGACTAAAAGGTATGGGCCTTGCCGAAAAACAGGATCTCTGTCTTTCCACTGTTCAATTGTAGGCAATTGAACGACATCCAGAGAGTAACTTTTTTCATGCATTCACTGAATCTGGTTTTGGTGGATTCAGGATTTGGCCCCAGGGGATGATTAGTTGCATGCCATCTGCATAGGATATTGCTTTGAACCTGCAGGATATTACCACTTGAGCCAAGGGGGCCACATAGATATTAAACAGGGTGGGTCTCAAGGATGAGCTCTGCAGCACCTCCTTGTCTTTTTGCCATTGTTCCAGAATTGAAATACTCCAGCTGCACAGTTTAAGATCGACCACCCAGGAAGTTTTTAAGCCAGCCAAGGCTTTTTCACTGACACCAATCTCCACAACTCTATGAATCAGAAAAGAGTGTGAGATGATGTGGAATGTGGCGGATAGGTAAAGTAATACCAGTATAGCTGGGTGACCTTCGTCTAGGGAGAGCTTGATGGTGTCCAGTACTGCCACAGTGCCTTTTCTGTGCTGTATGCAGCACAAAAACCTGACTGGGAGGATCAAGCAGTGAGTGACGTTCCAGGAAAGATGTGAGCTGATTTTTTTTACCAGCATCTCTATTATTTTGCCGAGAAAAGGGAGCAACAATATCAGCCTCTCTATAGTTAGCAAGCTCTAATGGGTCTACAGTCTACAGTCTAATGGTCTTTAAGATAGGTCTGGCCTAGGCTACTTTCCTTTTTGCAGGAAGAGTTTTGGCGCTCTGAGGCTGGCTATACAGACCAGTGATCATGGGGAGAAGTGCTGGGGCCAGGGCCGCCATGTTGTGGGGAGGAGAGGGATCCACTGGTTAGGCTGATTTGATCTCATTCATCAAGGCCAGGACTTGAAGGTGAGTGGATCAAAATTTTCTAACAGGGACTGGTGGTTTGTGATTGGAGAGGCAGGTGAGGACAGTTCTGCCTGTGTAATATTGTTTGAAAGAGTGCAGTAGATTCTGGAGATTTTGTCCTCCAAATGGTCTGTGAGGTCATCGCAGAGAGACTGGGATGCTGAAATGGGAGAGGCACAAGCAGGAGGTTTGATGAATTTACTAAGAAACTTATATAATTCTTTTGTTTAGTTTACTGCATTGTTAATTCTGTCCACTATGTGGGTCTTTCTTCCTTCCCTAATGTTTTTATGATAAGCGCCTAATGCTGCTTTGTAGGCAAGTTTATTGGAATGGAACTTTGTGTTTGTCTATTTCCTTTTAAGCTTTCTACAGGCTGCTTTTTCAGTTTTGAGAGACTCCAAATACAAAGAAGAGATGGCTTTATTAGGTTTTGGGTGGCTAAGTATGGCAGGAGCAATGGCATCTAAAGCCCGATTGAAGGCGCTTTGGAAATCTTCTAGAACAAGATTGATATTCAAATGCAGAGTGGAGGGTAGGATGGAAAAGTGTGGTATAAAAGATGGGAGTGATACCTTCCTCCACAGTCTCGTCAATCTGGGTGCAACTGTTTTGTGGCCTGAGATTCTCCTGTATGGAGCTGTAAGTTTAAAGACAAATGGGCTGTCCAGGCTATTGGGATAAGAGGGTCTACCTCTAAATTGTGCAAATTGGTAAATATGAGGGCCAAAGTATGACCTGCTTTATGAGTGGTGCCTAAAACCTTTTGATGCGATCCCAGTGATTTAAAGTCTGAGAACAGTCACAGTGTTTCTGGATCGGAGTCCAGCTCTGAATGGTAGTTGAAATCTTCAACCAACATGAAGTTATCTGAGGCAGGATATGCAGTGCTAGACATTCAATCAGTTTATTACTGAAATCTGTTTTTGGACCTAGGGGGCGGTAGACTAAAGCACCCTTCCAGATTACATTTGTGTGTGTCTCCGGTTTGAAAACACAGAGCTCTACCCAGTCGGTAAGAATTGAGTCCAATACAGTGATTTTAGCGTGGTTGCAAAAGACAATGGCAACCCTCCCGACCAGTTTTGGAATCTCTATCTTATTCGATCAGTCTGTATTCAGGGTTAAATGTTATCAGAATAGAGTGTAGCGGGATGAAGCCATGTTTCAGAAATGAGGCAGATGAATCCGGTTTGTCAGTAGCAAGGAGATCCCATAGTTCTACAGCATGTTTGGGAATGGAACGGGCATTACAATAGAGGCCCCGCAGCTAAGACTGGTTTATTTCAGGGCTCTGTAGTGGTTCTACTGCTAAGTCCTAAAAGGAGGGAGCTGTTGTGTGATCTGGCTGACTGAGATTATTCTCACTAAGAGGCTTGCAGGTCTTCTGAGGTGGGAGATCACACACAAAGTTGCAGTGACTGCATGCTTGAGGGCCGTCCTGATCCAGATGCAGAAATGTGGTGCTAAGCAGACTGGGGTTCTGCAAATGGATAGACTGATTCCTAATACCTTTAAGGTTTGAGCTAGTATAGAGAATGGGAGGCACTTGTTTACCCTTTCTTTAAAAAAGGAGCAGGTTCCTGGTGGCTGGCGATGTCCGGGCACAGGTGGGCACTAATGGGCTTGACTCTGGCGTGCCTTTGGCGCACATGTGGCACATCCGTGCCAGGAAGCCTCTTAAGTAGCCCTCGAGCTTCGATAGACTAGCTCAAGCGGTGTGAGCCGTGGCGGACCAGGGATACCAGAGAAATACAAAACCCAAGTCCGTGTGGGCAGGGAAACTGGGGTGACTTAGTGCAGTGCAAAAACGATGGTGAATCAATGTATACAGTAAAGATTTTAAAATTGCTATTAAAACTGTTTAAAAAGAGGAGCAACCTGTTAAGCGCTGCACATCAGCGCCAGGAAGCCTCAGAAGTAGCCCTCGAGCTTTGGAAGACTAGACTGTCGACCACACTATAAAATGGCAGTCACAGTTGTCCTTCCGAGCTTCTTTAAGGTTTTACTGGTTCCCTCTGCTCAAGCAGTGTGAACTGTGGCGGACCAGGGATACCAGAGAAGCGGAAAACACAAGTCAGTGTGGGCAAAGAAACCGGGGGGGAGCGGTCACAGAGGACCCCTTGGCCCCTAAAGCAGAGTGAAGTGGAACCCCCTCCTAGGGCAGGGAGCAGTGTGCCTTCCTGCAGCCTATACCCAAACGAGCTGGCGGAGAGGACGAAGAAAAGAGAATTTAAGACGGAGATGGCCCATTTCAGAATGGAAGAGAAGAAACTGGCCATGGGGGAAAGGAAGCTGGCCATGGAGGAGAGGATCACTTTTGAACGGTTCGCTCATGAGAGGAGCCTTAAGGAGCTCGATATCAAGGCCAGTCAGGCTGAGTCCAGCAGTGATAGTGGCAGCATACCTGCAGTGTACTTTAGAGACAGGAGGGCCCACATTCCTAAAGGTCTGGTGCCTAACTTTGTTGTGGGGGTGGCATCAATAAGTGGTTTGAAGCATATGAGGTAGCTTTACAGATGCACAGGATCCCTGAGGAGGATTGGGGGGCTCATCTTTGGAAGCACTTCCCTAGCTAAGGGAGGGCACCCTACTGGCCCTAGAGAAGTGGGGACAGGGTGAGGTATCCCCCCATGAAGGAAGCCCATGTCAGAAAGTATGGTCTTACCCCACAGAGGTACAGGCAGAAGTTTACTGAGAGTCAGAAACTGCCCCAATAGTCCTGTGTGGATTGTGTAGACTCCTTTTAGAAAGCACTGCATGATTGGGTGAAGGGCAGAGAAGTAAAAGATTATCAGAGTCTGTACAGTTTGATTGCAAGAGAGCATATGTTCAGTCTTTGTTTTGCAGATCTGTGCCAAAACTTTATTGACAGCAAGCTCACTGACCCCAGGGAGCTTGCCAAGGAGGCGGACTGCTGGATCAGCACCAGGGTCCACCAGAAGAAAGAGGGAGGGGACAAACATAAAACGAGCAGTTCTGTAAAGGTCTCCAAACTAGCTCTAATCATCAGGACTCACAATCCCCATGTTAACAGCAGAAGCAGAGAAGGGTCACAGTGCATCAGTGAAGGTACCCCCTTAGTGCTATGAGTGCCAATAGGAATGGCACTTGAAGGAGAAGCCAAGTGTGCCAAGCGTGCACAGGCCCCCACTGGTGGGCAGTCACTGGGGTTGCCTAGTGTAGCGTCTGAGGAGGAGATTGTCCCAGTTAGTGGGGGGGGACAGTCTAGAGGTTACCCTAGTGTCCCTGGGTGACAGAAAGGTGGTACAGGGAACTCACAAGCCTAGTAATACTTGGAAATGCAGACAGTGGGTCACCATAAATGGTAAGGGGTTGGAGGCTCTGAGAGACACTGGAGCCAGCATGACAACTCTCAGATGTCGTTTGGTGACCTCTGATGCAGGTAGTCCCTAATGTATTCCACTAAGTTGTTACAGCTGACAGCTTTGAGAGTCACTACCCTGTGGCTCTGGTTCCCTTCGAGTGGGGAGGGGTCCCAGGTTCCTTGAGGGTAGCTATGAGTGTGTTCATGCCTATTGATTGTCTGATTGGCAATGACCTGCAGGACACCATCTAGAAGGAGGTAGAGTTCAGGTTGTACTTGGAGACGTTAGGGTTGCCTCAGTGGGTATGCCTGACCTCATGGTCAATGGCCACCCAAGAGAGTAGTCAGGACGACCTGGAGCCTGAAAGAATGGCCAAGGTGCCTGCCAAATAGAGGAAGGACAAGCGGCATGAGTAACCCGCTCCTAAATCTCCCACGGTCTGGGAGGAGGCTGAACCTGAAGGGGACCCCTGGAACCTACATAGGAGGATGTTGCCACCCTGAATAACCTACCTGAGCTGGCTAACCTGAGGAAGGGGGTCCCATCAGGGAATAGTTCTGCAAGGCAGCAATGGAATGTCCCATTCTTTAGGACCTATGGCGCCAAACTGAAGCCCAAGCAGCTGGTGACACCTCTGGTTATCACCTGATTTACTGGGAGAAGGGTCTCCTGTATAGTGAGCCTAAGGTTCCTAAGCCTGCGACAACACGTGTGTTGGTGGTCCCCCAGTACTACAGGGCCTTCCTACTGGAGTTGGCTCATGATGTACCCCTGGCAGGTCATCTGGGGCAGGACAAGTCATTTGACAGGCTTGTCACCCACCTTTATTGGCTTCAAGTGAGGATGGCTTCAGTTCCTTTCCTATCTGCCAGGCAAGTGGCAAGTCAGAAGGGAAGTGCAGGGCTCCCCTGCAAACATTTCCTGTCATTGGCACCCCCTTTGAAAGGGTGGGCATCAACATTGTTGGGCCTCTGGAGCTCAAGACAGCCATGGGCAACAGGTTCATTCTGGTCTTGGTGGACCATGCCACCCAGTACCCGGAGGTTATCCCTCTGAGGACAGTGACTGCACCTGCATTGGCCAGGGCACTGATGGGGAGATTTACCCGTGTAGGATTCTGCAAGAGGAGTTGTCAGACCGTGGTACCAACTTCATGTCTGCGTACATGAAGGCAGTGTAGAAGGAGTGTGGATAACCTACAAGTTCTCTACTCCTTACGGCCCTCAAACCAATAGGCTTGCTTAGAGGTTCAACAAGACCCTTAAAGGCATGATCATGGGTCTGTCAGAGCACTTGAGGAAGAAGCGGGACGTCCTTTTGCCATGCCTGTTGTTTATGTACTGGGAAGTGCCTCAGAAGGGGGTTGGCTTCATCCCCTTTGAGCTCCTGTATGGGCACCCGGTGCGAGGACCTCTCGATTTGATCAAGGAGAGTTGGGATCAAGCTCTCAGGAAGGCCCCCTAGGATGTGGTCAGCTACATGCTGCTATTCTGAACCCAGATGAAGCGCTTCTTGAAGGAAGCTAAGACAAATTTAGAAGCCGGCCAGGAGGTCATGAAACAGTGGTACGACCAGAAGACCACTATGGTAAAGTTTCACCCCGGCCAAAAAGTGTGGGTAATGGATCCTGTGGAGCGCAGGCCCTGCAAGACTGTTTGGCTGGGCCCAATGAGGTGAAAGAGTGCAACAGCGAGGTCACCTACTTGGCAAACCTCAAGACTCTCAGGAACCCTTTAAGGGTTTTGCATGTTAATCGCCTCTAACCTCACTTCGAGAGGTCTGAGTTAACCATGCTCCTGGTCATGGACGATGGGGTGGAAGAGGAGAGTGAACCTCTCCCTGGCTTCCTTTCTTCCAAGGAGCAGGATGGGTCAGTGGAGGATGTCAGAATCTCCCCTACACTGACCCTAGAACAACAGAGAGAGACTGCTGCCAGTTGTTGGGGTAGTTTCCATTTTATTCTCCCTTACCCCAGGACTAATTACATGGTGTTCCCATAATATTGACACTGGGGACAGCACACCACATTTTCTAATAAGGTGAGGTGATGCTGGAGTTAGGGGTTATTGAGCCCTCAAACAGCACTTGGTCTAGCCCATTGGTGTTGGTCTCCAAGGCTGCGTCTCCAGGTACCACCTCTGAACTTAGGCTCTGTGTGGATTACTGGGGGCTCAATGTAGTCACCAAGACTGACACACACCCCATCCCCAAACTGATAAGCTCATAGACCAGTTGGGAGCTGCCAAGTTCCTTAGCACGTTTGACTTAACGTCTGCGTCCTCTCAGATTACCTTGACCTAGGGGGCTAAAGAGAGCGTTCTATACCCCAAAAGGGCATTTGCAGTTCCCCTTTGGGTTGCAGAATGCCCCTGCCACCTTCCAGAGGTAGGTCAACCAGGTTTTGGCTGGGTTGGATTACTGCAGTGCCACCTATCTAGATGACACTGCGGTATTAAGTTCTAGCTGGGAAGACCACTTGTGCCACCTCAGGAACATTATTCAGGCTCTGCAGAGGGCAGGCCTGACTATCAAGGCCAATAAATACCAGATAGTACAGAGTTCAGTGTTCAGTGTTCTACTTGGGATATCACATGGAAGGAGGCAAGGTGCAGACTTTTCAGGTCAAGATGAGACCATCTTGGCCTGGGAACCCCCCAAGACCCAGACAGAGGTGAGAAATTTCTTAGGCCTCACTGGCTATTACAGGAGATTTGTCAAGGGATATGGCACCATTGTAGCACCCTTGACAGAGCTGACTTTCAAGATGCTGCAGCGTCAGGTGATTTGAACAGAGGCATGCCAGAATGCTTTGGACACATTGAAGGAGGCCATGTGCACAGCATCCATGTTCAAGGCCCCTGACTTCTCCAAAGAATTTATTTTCCAGTTGGACACCTCAGAGCATGTGCTCTCACAGTTAAGCAAAGAGGGCCTGGAGCAACCTGTAGCTTTTATCAGTAGGAGGTTACTTCCCCAGGAGCAGAGGTGGAGTGTAATAGAAAGGGAAGCCTTTGCAGTGGTCTGGGCACTAAAGAAGCTGAGACCATTCCTGTTTGGTGCTCACTTCTGGGTTCCGACAGACCACAGACCCCTCAGATGGTTAATGCAGAGGAGGGATGAGATTTTCAAACTGTTGAGTTGTTCCATCTCCCTATAGGGAATGGACTTTATGGAGGAACACTGGGCTGGAACAGACCACTCCAATGCTGATGGGCTCTCCAGGTTCTTCCGCCTTAGTGAGGAGAACACCAGAGGGGTTAGGTAGTTCTCCCCACTTTTAGCTGGGGAGACACTTTTTAGACCAGGCTTTCTTGGCGTGGTTTTCACCTAACTTTGTGCCTTCAGACCTTCTGTTTTTGTTGGCCTTAAGACTGCACACTTTACCACTGCTAACCAGTGTTAAAGTGCTTGGGCTCTCCCCTTAAAACATGGTAAGATTGGCTTATAGCCAAATGGCATATTTAATTTTCTTGTAAGTCCCTAGCAAAGTGGCACTATCTCTGCCTAGGGCTTGTAAACTAAATGCTACTAATGGGCCTGCTGCACTGATTGCACTAGTATTTCGACAAAATATCGAATTTTTAAACAATGAATTGCCGAAATATTGGAAAAATAATATTGTGATACCAAAATATTGTGATGAAGTAATATCGATGTCAAGAATATTGATTTTTCAGGTAAATAATATAGGAGCTGATTAGGATGCTGGTCGGACCTACTTCCGCAGTCCTGACGGAGGCAGTCGGACCATCGAAGGTCTCTTCGGAAGCAGTCGGTCCAACCGCCGGATTACGATGCATGCATCTTGTACCCGACCGACCGCTGAAAGACTGCCGACTGACTACATTTCTCCGACCACCGAGATGGTGGTCAGAGACAAAATGCATCCATAGAGCTGTACTTGGTCTCCAACCGCCGTCCGGATTACAATGTGGGTTTCTGACGACCCGGCCGTGGCAGTCAGACCAGCTGCCTCGAGTCGTCGGAAACTAAGGAAAAGGGGTGAATACTCAGCTGATTCACCTTCTACCCGGCTGACTCCGGCATGGATCCCTTCCTCCAGGTCCCCCCGTCACCTCAGCAGTTACACCCCAAAGTGGATGGTCCTGTGGGCAACAGTATCCAGGTAAGTATTCATGTAGCATTAATCTCCATTGACTGGACTGTGCACATATCGCCACACTCCAGCAATGGGGTACATGGTACACAAAGCATGTCCCCACATGTGTCATGCATGTGTGTACAACTGTATGTTTACTGTGCAGCTGTACCC
The DNA here is from genome assembly GCA_963921515.1 of Calotriton arnoldi. Classification (NCBI taxonomy): domain Eukaryota; kingdom Metazoa; phylum Chordata; class Amphibia; order Caudata; family Salamandridae; genus Calotriton; species Calotriton arnoldi. The sequence goes on from CAWUFW010001731.1 coordinate 2,113,422, forward strand.
ACTTGCAGCGACATGTCCGGGGAATGGGGCACTGCCAATGATGAGTCTTCTGTGGTAGCTGCAGTTGTATCGCAATACGGTGGGCACAGCTTTCCCGGCCTCGGCAGTCGGAGTCAAACCAGGGTCACGGCAGTCGGACGGGTAGTCTGACTAGCATCGTAATCAAGCCCATAGTTTTCAAGAATATCATTGTTGTCAATATCATTTTCAATAATATAGTTGTAAAAAATATTGTTTTTTAATTATCTTTATGTGTATTAGTTCATATAATAATTTTATGTGCTCTTATTGTTTGTATAATTGTTAATGATATTTTTAAATATAGTTTGCAATTTTAAGTGATTTATAATTTTTTATGTAATTGCTAATACTAATTTATATTGTTGTAGATGGTTGCTAGGTTTGTAGGATTGTAGGGTGGGAAGTTAATTAAGTATAATAAATTAACAATTAATTATTAATCTATTATGAATCATTTAAATGATTATTAATTATGTTAATTGTGTAATAAGTATATGTTTTTAAGTTGTATATTATGTGTGGGCTGCTGGGATTGTAGGGGTATAAAGTGAAAAATTAATTAGGTAGTACTGACTTAACAATTTCTTGTTAATTTATTATTATTATTTAATTGATTATTAGATATGTAAATTGTGTAACAATTATGTTTTTATACTAACACATCTAACACTAACAACCTCATCCACATACTACTCACTGACCCCACATTGGACCACCATAAAACTCATGCTCAACAATCCACACTCAGCTATAAGTCATGACCACAACATCGCTGACATCATCATGCTCCAAAACCCAGAAGCTCTTTTCATCACAGAAACCTGGTTCACTCACTTCTCCAGACACATTCGTGTTACCCTTCTCTCTGGGTAAAGAATCTAACACATAGACTGTGCCTGCAAAACTGGAGGGTGACATATAGTCATATGACAGTTGTTGGAACTTGGGTTACTGGTTGAGGGGGGATGAGGGAGGTGAAACCCTACTCAAGTAGCAACTACAACTTCTGTTAGGGTGAAGTCACAAGCATACCCCAAATGAACCTGTGCTTAACACTCTGGTAGCTTGGCACAAGCAGTCAGGCTTAATTTAGAGGCAATGTGTAAAGTATTTATGCAGCAATTCAAACAGTAATGAAGTGAAAACACAACACAAGAAAAGTCCCACACCAATTTAGACAATTAGAGTGAAATTCAATCAATTATTGTACACCAAAACAACAAAAATCCAATCAATATAACTGGAAATATAATATACAATTGTAAAGTTTTAAGGAAAAATAGTGCCTGGAAGCACAAACCGCCATCTGTGGTCATCTGGTCGTGCCAGACCGGGATAAAGTCACAAGTTCAAGCCTACCGCGATGGAGCATTGGCCAGCTACAGGGGCCAAGTTAGGCCCGCTGAAAAAAAGTACCTTAAATCGTGATTGTGGAGCATTGCTAAATTTCACTTTGAGGATGCATCGCGCAGTCAAGGTGATGCGAGGTCCAGCTGTGGAGATGCGTTGCACAGCAACCGGGCGATGCAAGATCCTGCATAGTCGTTGAGGATTCCATCGATGAGGGGCTTGCAATACAAAGTCTTGCGTCAAAGATGCGTCCCGCGCCAACTGGTTCCGAAGAAGTTGCGGGCTTGCGATCCAGAGTCCTGCATTATGGTTGAGGAAAAATCACACAGAGGCGGTTCAGAGGAGGTTGCGGGCAGTGAGCGAAATCCTGCGTCTGGGATGCATTGCATAGCAGTTCTGATGTGGAGTTTTTGGGAGGCTATTCGTTGCACTGGGATTCCGATGTGGAGTTTTGGGAGGCGTGCTATGGGCCACAGCTGGGCTGGCAGAGCACCTTCAGGCCCACTTCCAAGGGTCCTGGCCTGGGGTGGCACCACTTGCGAGGGCGGGACCCACAGCTGGAAGAGTCCTGGTGCTGAATACATGGTTGGTGGAGCCTGTTGTGTTCCAAAGGCTCTGATCAGGAGGCCCGCCAACTAGCCCTTGGAGTCACCCATGTGGTACTGGGTTCAAATGCAGGTCCAATCCTTCTCACTCAGGCAGCAGGACAGCAGGGCAACAGGCTAGCAGTCCTTCTTGCAAAGCGTCACAGCAATCCTTCGGAGTCTTCCACAGGTCCAGAGGTGTACTACCAAGTTGGTTCTGTGGGTCCAATATTTATACCTGATGCCCTCCTTGAAGTAGAAGAAGGTGCTGGAGGTTCCCACTCCAGAGGTGCTTGCGATGTCCTGCCTCCCTGCCGTGGCCCCAAATGATCCGAGGTCACCATAGACTACTGTCAAACCCTTTGTGAGTGTGCTCAAGCAGAGCCTTGATGATGTGCAAGTGTGGCAGATGACAGCTCCTTCCCCTCACCAAGTCAGAGATGCCCCAAACTTCCAACACCTATGCTCCTTTGTCTTGCTGTCTAGGAGCAATACACAATAACCAACTGTCAGCTACACCTAGTCATGCGACCCAGAATACAGGCAGCAGACACCAAATGGTTGGGGAAAAAAATGGTTACTTTCTAAAAGTGGCATTTTCAGAACTGTGACTTAAAATCCGACTTTACAATTAAAGAGGATTTTACAAGTAGGTGACACAATGTTGCTGCAGGCCCACTAGAAGCACTAAATTTACAGGCCTTGGGTACAGGTAGCAACACTTTACTAGGGACTTACAAGTAAATTAAATGTGCCATTTGTGTTTAAGCCAATTTCACCATGCTTAAAGGAGAGAGCACAAGCACTTTATCACTGGTTAGCAGTGTTAAAGTGCACAGTCTTCAAAGCCAACAAAAACAGGTTCAGGAAACAGGAGGGTGAAGGCAAAAAGTTTGGGGATGACCCTGCAGAGAGGGCCAAGTCCAACAATAGTCATACAGTCAACGTAGACCTGCACCATCTTCAACACAGCCACATCTTCGTTTTTTGAGCTTTCTCATCTACGGACCACACAGAACCCACAACTTCAAAGACAAAATGTACAGCCTCATTGCCTCTGCCTCCATCCAACACTTCCACCCCACCTACCTCAGAGACTTCAGTCTTCCCAGTGACTCCAGTGCCAAAACCATGAAGCCTGCCCTTAACTCTTTACTCAACATCCTAGAAATTAAACAAACACGACATTACCAATCTAACTCATTCCAAAGCAAAACTCTGGACCTCATACTCTCTGAGTCTCGCAACATCCTCTCCAAACTACTCATGCTCTTTGACTGGACGGATCATCATACCATCCCCTTCACCATCACACATGCCCCTACCTACATGAAGGGCAACAGAAAAAGATGAATGTTATCTTACGCTCCTTCATCTAAAAGAAAACCAAAAGAAAATTAACCTAATCATATACTTTGAGCCCACAGGTGGCAACATTCTTGTCAGTGATTACAATACCACTTTGAAGACTCATGTAGAACGCTATGCTTCTCTGAAAACTAAGATCTCCAAGCATAAGCAGTCAGCACAGTGGTACACCTAAGAACTTATCAAAAACAAGTGTGCCATATGAAGACAGGAGAAGCAACAGAGAAGATCAAAACATCAGAAGGACTTTAAGTTCTGAAATTCTGAAACTATCTGAAAGCACTCCACTCCAACTGTCGTTCCATCATCACCAGAGCTAAAGCCACTGACTACATGATCACCATCAACGTAGTAATCAACAGAAATAAAACCCTCTTTAAGACCCTCAAACAGTGTGCTAGCCCTATCCCAGAACCCCCATCAGTCAGCAAAAGCAAAACTATCAACCTCTTCTTCAAGGAGAAAATCAACACAATCAGATCCAACCATCCTCATGTTGTCATTGTCATCCACACCATCACCTATACCTAGCTGCCACGCCACTAACTGGCCATCCTTCAGTAATATCTGCCACACACACCTCTCTAACATTCGGAACTCACTCATTCTCATCTTCTACAAAGTTGATGTGCTTCCCTCCTCCATCATCAAGTCTCTGCATGGAGAAGCCCTCACACTCTTTCTCCACAATGCCTATGCCTCGCTAACTCATGGCACCTTCCCGAACAGCCACAAAAGTGGACAGATCCTCCCCCTACTGAAGAACCCTACACTAGATCCAGCAGACCTTGCCAAATTCCTCTCTATATTGCATCTCCCATTTGCTGGAAGAAAAACATCAAGAAGGCAGATGTAACCCAGCAGCAGGACCACATCTCCAAGAATAACCTATTTCAAGACTATGAATCGAGATACCAACCATGCTGCAGTATTGAAACGCTTCAAGTTGTTCATTCAGAAACTACAAGATTCCAGACACACTTTCTCACTTGTGGAGTCCCCCAGGGGTTCCATCATGCCACCCATCATGTTCAGCTTTTATATAATACCCTTTAAGATCTCTTTGCAAAGAGCAACATCAAGATTCACCAATATGATGACAACACTCAACTGTATCTCAAAATCTCCTCAATCACTGACATATAGAGAATCAAAGTGTGCCTCAAATACATCCAAACCTAGATTTCAACAAACTACTTGATGCTAATCCCATATTCTTACCACTACCAACTAAGGGGCATATTATCAAGAACGGCGATAAAATTATCGCCGGTTTAGCGGCAGAAAACTGCAGCTAAAGCGGCGATAATGGGCTTGATAATATGCTCTGGAGAATTCCAATAGAAGCCCATGTTCACACCAGAACATGGACTTCTATTGGAATTCTCAAGGGCATATTATCAAACCCATTATCGCCGCTTTAGCGGCAGTTTTCTGCCGCTAAACCGGCGATAATTTTAACGCCGTTCTTGATAATATGCCCCAAAATTGTTGAAAGGGAAGTGAATAGGCAATTTACTTGTTGTATAAATCTAATAACTCACTGGACAGCTATCAGACAGGCTTTCATGTTTTGCATGGCACTGAATCCACTCTCTACTTCCTAAATAGTCTTTATGAGAAATCCTTGGCAGGGGGAATCAGGCAGCCTTGATTTAAGTGCCAATTTTTGACACTGTGCCTCACTTTACGATTTTGAATCACCTGAATTCAAAGGGCATGGCACTGGAATAGCTAAAATCTTTTTTTTTTAACTTTTAGATCCCAGACTGTTAAGCTAGGGGAGTTCTGCTCTATGCAGCCTATGCCTATAGGTGTCCCTCTGGGATTGTTTATAAGCCTAATGTTTTGTAATGTTTATTTGGCCCCTTTGGCAGTGCTGTTAGGTACCTTCAACTTTCAGTTAATGTCATACGCCATCAATACTCATATTGTGTTATCTTTGTCTGATAAAATTCAACAACTAGAGGAGGCCTTTCCTGAGTGCCTCTCGAGGGTCGCTCTCTGGATGTCGTCCAACTCCCTTCAGGGACAAGATGGAGGAGGCTATGTTCACCAGGCCACCTTCAGTGTGGTCTGATGGCTGGTGTTCCCCAAAACTAGGTGCTGCTCCAGTCCCAGCAGAGGTAGCTAAAAGCCTAGGACTGTTAGCTGACAGCAAACTAGCTTCCAATAAACAGATAAAGAAAGCCAGCTCAGCTTGTCTATTTTATCTTCTATTACTACAGAAGATTCTACTTCTTTTGTGTTTGGTCCAGATAAAAATGGTGATGCAGACAGTGATTATGTCCAGATTAGACTAATGCAATTCTTTCAATGTTGGGCTACCCGTTATCAACAGACTACAAACCTTTCAAAACATAGCAGCCAGAGTGCTGCTGAATTTTTCTCAGCAGCACTCAGTAAGAAAATATCTAAGTGAGCCACAATGGTTACCTATTCAAAAAAGGTGTATCTTTAGGGACCTTTCCATTTGTCATACAGCCTTTGGTAATAGGGGCCCCACCTGCAATTAAATCCCATTGTAGACTGTACTAACCTACTCACACTCTTCTATTTGCTACACAATTTCTGTTGGTGTCACCCAAATTCCATGAGGTGATAATAGGTTGCATATATATTAATTTGTCAATGTTTTTAAAATGTGGAATAACCTACCACTAGCTATCCACATGGAATCACATCATGCAACCTTCACGGAAATAATTAACACTTGGTTCTTCAACTAATTCTGCCCATCCTTTGAAAGTGCCCTTTACCAGAACCAGGACACCCTGTTGGGTAACAGTTCGCACTTTGGGGCATATTACCAAGGGCAGTATCGCCGCTTTAGCGGCACTTTTTGCCGCTAAAGGGGCGATCATTTTAACGCCCTATCAGCAAGCTGTCGCTAACAGCCGTTAGCGACAGCTTACTGGCGATAGCAGCCGTTTTTTTCCCCTCTTTGCATGTCAGCAATATTTATCGCTAATGACATGCAAAGTGGGCGTTCCTCCCTAAAACAACATGGGAACAGTCGCAAACACGACTTCCCTCTATTACCAATGCGGGCCCGGACCCGCGAAGCGATAATAAAAGTCGCGCTAAGCGCGATTATCGCTGGTATTTTACGCCTGGTTAAAACCTGACTTAGCCATCTTGACAATGGGAGGTGGATTGTCAGGCTGAGACCACACCTGCCTATTAGCAAGCTTTACATTAGCGCTGTGAAATCATCGCTGGATTTCACACGCTAACGCAGGTTTTCACATCGCCATTGTGCTGGAGTTGGCGGCAGTTTTCAGTGCAGCTATCGCCTGTTAGCGACGTGTTGATAATACGTCGCTAACAAGGCGAATGTAAAAGGCGATAGACGGCGATAAAAAAACTAACGCTAACCTAGGTTAGCGATAGTTATCGCCATTCCTTGCTGATATGCCCCCTTATCATTAAAAAAGAAAAAGAAGCCCATGATCACTGAATTCCTCCTGTTTGCCAACAACAGCAAACATTCTCTGATTCAGTCTTGGCTCTTCTAATTAAACCTGCTGAGCTTCACACCCCAACTGACAGAACAGGTCAAATCCCTAGGACTCACCCTCGACTCCAACCTCTCACTCAGAGAACACAGGCAAGAAGACCAAAACAACCTGGTTCCAACTATCTTTCCCGAGAGAAGTGAAACCTTTTGCCCATTAGATCTCAGAATGACATTTCAAGCTTTGGACCTCTCACCTAGATGGAAGCAAAACACTGCTTAAAGGCATCCCAGAGACCACCCTCGGTCCCTAGGAGGGCATCCTCATGCAGCAGCGCAGCTTACCATGGGACCGATGAAATCTAGACACTTCACCCTTGCAGAAAAGGATTTACACTCGAGGCCCCTGCAAGCCCGGATTGTTTTCACTACAAGACCATTTCTACAAAGACACCCGTCTACCTAGCTATTCGGAGGTCAAAGCCAGACAAAGAGCTCCATTACCAGATTAGAGATTACACACTGCAGGAAGGAGAAAACAGGAAAATAAGCCTACACTCAGCTCATTCCTCCAGACTTTGAACCCCCCCCTGGTATCGAAACAACACCAATCCTCCTACAATTCAGGAAAAATTAAAACCGTACCTCCTGAAGGAACCTCAGTTTTTTTTTCTTTCTAACCAATATTATTTATTTTTATCATGCTAGTATAATACAGTACATGTCATCATGCTAAACCTCTTACAGGGTCTGTACATATATGACAAGGTCAGTAGTCAAGTAAGAGTAGCTGGTTCATAACATGAATTCATTAACAGTTTCAAATATCAGTCCACAACAGTGAGAAAAATCTGTTCAATGTTCAAATATTGCCATATTCGTGACGTGGCCCTTCATAATGTCCTCCCACAGTATATACAAATGATGTAACAAGAACAGTATCATTGCGTCTTGCCCAGCACACCTGATGCTCGAGGGGCACGGCCTCATGGGAAAAAGAGTAAGGGCGACATATGTAGTGGAATGGTATTAGCGGACGGACCTATGTACAGTGGCAAGCCGCTGCAATGCTAAGTAGATCGTCCCTTCTAAGAATAAGGAGGAAGGTGCTAGTGGGCAGAGGCCCAAGGCGCCCCATTCCAACCCTGGTGCTTTGATTGCTCCCAGCTGGGACGCAAGCAAGGAGACCTGGCCTGTGCCAAGAGACCATCTACTGATGAAAACGCCACAATGTCAGGGGACCTGGGAGGGGCGGCTGCCCAGGGAGATATAGCACTAAGTTTTATGGGTATTCCACTCTAAAGCAGAGGGTATGAGGTCCATTTGGAGGGGCAGAGAGAGGAAGGACTCATCCCTGTCCCCTGTACAGCCTCAGGGTACAGACTCTGGGCTGAAAAGTCAGTATCAGGATACGCCCCGGATCTGGTGGGAGGTATAGTGGAAGTAGGGTGCCTAACTACCAGGGCTGTTGCCCCCCCCCCCTCTGAGAATCCTCAGGGGTCAGAGAACCCTCAGGAGCATATAGGGAACTCTTTGCCCCAAGGCTGGAAGAGAGGCCTACCTGATGTCCCTCATGGTAGCTTCTACCTTGCACTGGATTGTCCCGGGTCTTGCTCGTGACACTGACAGCTGTCAGTGGCCTCTGTTGGTTGTTGTTATTATGGACTGGGCAGAATTGTCCTTGGTTGTGGGCTGAAGTCTAATCCAAGGGGTGGAATGGGCCGCCTCAATTTGTTGGCCATGGTGGTACTGTCTGCCTACTGGGATGCATCTGTGAGCAAGGAGCATATAGGGTACTCCTTGCCAGCCTCAAGGCCAACCCAATGTCCCCGCTTGGAACTTCTATCTGGCAGTGGATGGTCCAGGGTCTAGCTCTTGACACTAACAGCTGTCAGTGGCCTGCGTTTGTTGCTATCCTCATGGGTAGAATTTTCCTTAGGTTGGGTACAGCAGTCTAATCCAAAGGGTGGAATGGGCCACATCACTTTGTTGGCTCTGGTGGTACTGTCTGCCTACAAGGATGCATCTGTGAGCAAGTTAAGGTTAGGTGCTGCACAGATGGGGTCCACTAGTGAGAAAAAGGTTCCCCATGGGCCAGTTTAGTGGCTCAGTAGAGTTTAGATAGAGGGATCCAACTGAGTTCAGAGAGGCTTAGAACTGACAAGTGTCCCAGCATAAAAGGGCCTTCATCCATTTTCTATTGCGTCAACGGGAAGGTCCATCAAGGTATTGATTATTCTACCCTGGCTTTTGGCTTGAGGGGGTTATGTGGGACCTGGCCCTTTCTGCAGGGTCATCCTCAAACTCTTTGTTTCACCCTCCTGTTTTCTGAACCCGTTTTTGTTGGCTTTTAGGACTCTGTGCACTTTACCGCTATTAACCAGTGCTAAAAACGTATGCTTTCTCCTTTAAACATGGTAAAATTGGCTTACACCCAATTGGCAGATTTAATTTACTAGTAAGTTCCTAACAAAGTGGTACTACGTGTACCCAGGGCCTGTGAATCAAATGTTACTAGTGGGCTGAAGCAGTGATTGTGCCACCCATTTAAGTAGCCTTTTAAATGACTCAGGCCTGCCATGGCAGTCTCTATGTGCATTTTAAACTGCCATTTCGACCTGGAAAAATAAATATTTTGCCAGGCCTAAACCTTCCTTTTTAATACATATCACTCACCCCTAGGATAGACCCTACACAGCTCAACGGGCAGTGTGCAGTGTAATTAAAATGCTGAACATGTACTTTTAACTTTTACATGTCCTGGTAGTGAAAAACTCTTAAATGTGTTTTTCATTACGGCAAAGCATACCTCTCCCATAGGATACCATTGGGTTGCCTTATTATGTTTAGTAAGTTATAATTTTCAATTGGGAGCAGGGGGGATGCCAGGTTTGGTGTAAAAAGAATTGTAATTTAAAGTCCTCTGCAATGGTAAAGTCAGATTTTAAGCCACAATTCTACAAATGCCTCTTATATAAAGTTGGCACTTTTTTGTCACCACAATTTGGTGTCTGCAGCCTGTATCCTGGGTTACACGGCTAAGTGCAGCTGGCAGTTGGTGTTTGTGTATTGAACCTAGACAATGAAACAAAGGGCCATTGGTGTTGTCAGGATGGGCCATCTCTGACTTGATGAAGGGGAGTAGCTGTCACCTACCACACTTGCACATCACAGAGGCTCTGTCTGGGCATATTCACAAAGGATTTGACCCTAGTCTTTTGTGACCCCCAGTTATGCTGGGACCAGGGCAGGGAGACAGAAATTCCAAACACCTCTATGGGGGGTAGACACCTCCAGAAACCTTCTCCTACTTCAAAGTGGGCCCCGGATATAAATATTGGACTCTCAGACCCAATTCTTCAGTACATCTCTAGACCCAAGGAAGACTAAGAAGGACTGCTGTGCTGCTCTGCAAGAAGGACTGCTAATCTATTGCCTTGCTGCCCTGATGCTTGAATGAAGGACTGGACCTGCATCTTGAATACAAATCCACAAGGTGACTCCAAGGGCCAGTTAGATGTCCTTCTGATCAGAGCCTCTGGGATAGAATAGACTCTTCAACCTTGAACTCAGGACCTGGACCCTGCTAGCTGTGAGTCTTGTCCACCCAAATGGTGCTGGCCAGGTCCTGGACCCTTGGAAGTGGGCCTGAAGGTGCTCTGCCTGGCCATCTGTGGTCCCAGTAGAACTGACGCAGCGCGATGCATTGCCTTGCACGACTCCGCATTAGAACCACTGCACCATGCATCCCCGACGCAGGGTATCGCATCACCACCGCTGCTCCTCGGAACTGCCGCTTCGCAACGCATCTCCACAAACAGCGCTTGCATTGCCTCTGCAGCTCCCTTGGAACTGCCGCTGCACGACACATCTCCACGAAAGGACCTCGCATCACGTCTGCTGCGCGACACTTCCATGACACAGGACTTTACATCACTGCGCAACCAGGATTTAAGGTACTTTTGTTCATTCAGCCTAACTTGGTCCCTGTAGCCACCCATGCTCCATCGCGTTAGCCTGACCTTGTGACTTTGTCCCAATCCGGCACGACCAGATAACCGTAGTTGGTGCTTTAAGCATCTAGGCACTGTTTTACCTAAAATTTTGTGTTGGAAAACGAGGCAGTATCTGTGAGGCCTGCACAAATAACATGACTACATTTGTCCTTCACTGGGAACCAAACACCCAATTGTAGCGCCTGACTCTCAGAGGGTAGCGTTGCAGAGCAGTCTGAGGCTTACTCAAGGGAGGTGGTGTGGGCTAGTAATCGCCATTTGCAGGTGCGCAGAAATAACACTCAATAATTGATTGTCCAGTCTGTACTTTGCTTTATAAAAGTAAGAGTACATTTATTAAACACACACACTACTCAATACTATGTACCAATTTACAAATATACATAAGCTGTTGGAATTACTTTGTGACATTGCATAACATCTCCACCCCTCCCGCAGGGGGGTGGGGTCTAGTACCACCACTCCCATGTATGCACATCATCTTGCCCCCTAATGCAGTGTGTTGAACATAACCTGGAGCGAGGGCCCTGCGCACTGGCACCATCCCAGTGGCGACCCCCCTCCCCCATTATCTCAACGAGCATTAAAAATAGGTACACCTGCCCTGGTGACACATAACCCTGACTGAGCATCTTATATTGTCCATACATTATGCACCCTTACATCTTCAGGGCTAACAGTCTGGGTTGTTCTTCACTTAAGCGCAGCAGCAAGAATACACATTTAAGCATCACTTTAGAATGACAGTACCCATCACATTTGTGGATCATTAGAATGCATTGCAATTACAGCCCCTAAAGGCATCACAGATGAAATCACAGAACTACGCATATATAGCCAGACACACTAGCAGAAATGTCTGGCAACCTAACCCCACTTTGCTTATAAAATCACCTTACACAGGTACTTCACATTACACATGTGACCTTCAGTCCCTCTAAAAAAAATAACAATAGTAACTGCGTTTCTGGTGCAATTACACCTCTTCACCTCCAGGGGATATCCTTCTCCAGACATCCCCAACTCAGCCCTTCACTTCTTGATGCACTTTTCCATACACCCTCAGCTGTAGAACATAAGTTCCAGCCCAGAAGGTGTTAAAATGCTGGCTGAGCCCTTGAGGGGTTATCCTTTTCAAGTCCCCATGAGACTTAGGGAGGGACTTCCACTTTCGTGCTGGGGGAGACTGCGCTTCTCCAGCAGCTCCCCCTGCACCTCTTTCACCAATGAGGGTGACCCCCCTCCTCTGGGGGCCACCAGGCACCAAAAACGATAGATTTCCCCATGTCTTGCAAGGCATTATGGGGCGCTTCAGGCTCCTTTTGTGCATATTTGATTAGCGGCTCTCTCGCTGTGCTGGGGAGAGCCGCGATGCCGCCGGCGGCCTCACGCCGCTTCTGCCTGCCTCGGTGGGGGGCCCGGTCCCACCCGCACCCCCAGGTGATGGTAACGTCTCCGGGAGCCCACCCCCGGCCGATCAGCGGATTTTCGGGGGCCCGGTCCCACCCGGGACCCCCGCCTGCCTTCGTTGTTGGAGGGCAGCCTGGGGAGCCCACCCCTGGCTGCCCCCGCCGGCTCCCCGCGTGGCCAGCACCCTCGTGTGCTGCCGCGGGAGCCGGCTGGGCACTTCTGGTCTGCCCGCTCCAGCGGGCAGACGTGTCCTCGTCCTCCGGTCCGGTGCTGCGGCACTCTCCCGGCCTCCTCCCATTCTTCGGGGCCCGGGGATGGGGTCCTTGGCCTCCGGACATCTTCGGGGGGGGTGCAACGGCACCCCCCCCTCCATCCCGGTCTCTTCGGGCCCGGGGATGGGGTTCCGGGCCCCCTCCTCCTCCTCGCGGGGAGCGCGCCGGCGCTCCCCGTCTTTGGCTGTTTCGGCGGGGGCCAGGGTGGGCTCCTGGCACCCCGTTTGGGGGCATCTTCACGGGGAGCGTGACGGCGCTCCCCGACTTTGCTTCGGGGCCCGGGGATGGGGTCCCGGGCCCCTCGAGACCTCTTCACGGGCGGCGTGATGGCGCTCCCCGCCCCCGGCTCCTCTCCTTCTTCGGGGCCCGGAGATGGGGTCCCGGGCCCCTTGGGCACATTTTCACGGGGGGCGCAACGGCGCTCCCCCTGACCTCTTGTTCGGCGCGGGCCAGGGTGGGCTCCTGGCACCCCGCGGGGGAACCTTCACGGTGTGCGCAACGGCGCACCACAACTTTACTTCTCTTGGGGGCAGCCCCCGGGACCTGACCCACCCCAGGGGCACATCATGGACCGGCGGCGGAGCCCCACGTGCTTCGTCGTCGGTCCCTCCAGAGGTCAAAGGTCGCCTACCTTCTGGGGGGCGTATCTCGGCCCCCAGGAGTCTGAGTTTCTTCATTTTCGTCTCCTCTCGCTCCTCTTGGCCAGTCCCAGCCACTGGGAACACTCTCCTTTGCCCTCTGGGTCTCTGAGAGGGGGGGATTCAGCAGGGAACTGTCTTCACTGGCTCCATGCACCAGCCTTTTGCCTGGCTCTCCTCCTAGGCCTCTCTTCTCCCTGCGCAGAGGCCCCTGCTTCTGCGCACTGGTCCTGGACTCTTCTCCTGGCGCTGTTCAGGATCCTGGGGGCAGTCAGGGGGTTCCTCCTTCCAACTGCCCATTGCGCCAGGCTCCAGCACCTTCTGCCTCAGAGACCACACCCCAGAGAGAGCTTCTCTTCCTGTGCAAGTTCTTTTAAGAAGTTGGGGAGGGGGCTGGCAGGAAGTCTCTGTTTGTCCTATCAAACAGCGACACATCACTTCACTGCCCCTGCTCCCTCCTTCCTGCCCAGGCCTCTGGGTTGGTTCAAGATGGCCAGGGTCTCCTGCCACATGGTCTCTGAAAGCCCCTTCCCCCCCCAGAGCTGCCTCCCCATTGTGCAGCTTGGTGCCTGGCACCCAGTGACAGCTGCTGATGAATTAGCCTGCAGCTCCACCCAGCTTCTCGTCGTGGAGAGGAGGTCTTCGCTCTGGGAAGAAAGGTCATCAATCCAGGCTACTGAGGTCAGCCCCCATCCAGGGCCTGGTTAGGGCTGACTCAGAGAAATATGACAGTGCTGGATGACCCAAAAGCAGTACAAATATGACTCTGGACTCGGCAGAATACTTCTTCTCACACCCGTTACAGTGGACTTTAGTGCGTGTGTGGAATTTGTAGGCCTTAGGAAAGTGACACTAGCCCATGGGCTCCACTTCCCAATAGGGGAATAATGAAGTGAAAAATACAGTAAAACACACTGACTTTCCCTGGTATGCTTCTTCCCAGTGTATAAAGCCTATTCCATGTCACCACCCAATTCTGCATAAGTCCTGCCACACCATTCACTTTGTAGCTGCTCCTGGACTGCGCACGCCAGGACTCTCCCCTGCGCAGCCCGTACACGTGTGCACACGCATGTACACATGTGTCTGCATGTAACCAGCCCGGTGCCCCTGCCTCCTGCGGCTGCGCAGCGGCCTAGTCAAGCTAGGGGGACACCAGTAAAATCCACATGCAGTCTCTTTCACCATGAGTTCACTGTGGGTGAGTCCCAACTTATGAGGCTCTCCCACAGTAAAAGCTCAACAAATAGGTGCTCAAAAAGCGAAAAATCCGGGTGGCCCAGAGTGTCAGAACTACCTTCTAATACTTTGAAATTGCATATCCCTGGTTCTGCTCATTGGATGTTTGTAGTTTTGGTTTCACATAATTTATTAAAATCTACTATATTTTTCAAATTTGGTATGGGAATTTTTCTGTGTTATGTTTTCAATTTATTACTCTTTGAAGTGCTACATAAATACTTTAATGCAAAAACAACAATTGATGGACAGAATGCAGAACAATGTCATACATTCACCCCAGTACAGAGATCTGGGCCTAAATCCATCGTTTTTTTGCTCACCATGCCATTCCAGTTTGAACCCAGCCATATGCAAATCAGTCTTGACCCTGTGCCTCATGGGAACAGTCCAGCCCGAACTGCCAAGCCAGGTCCTCCCTGGACTGGAAACAAGCATCCTAGGACCGGTTTCCGGACTGTTCCCATGAGGCACAGGGTCAGACTGATTTGCATATGGCCATGTCTGAACTGGGGTGGTGGAGTGAGCTAAAGAATGATGATGGATTAAACCCAGATCAGTTGACTGGGGGTGAGTGTTTGATTTGCTCAAGCGCTCCGTCCATCATCCCCTTTTGTATCGCTTTGTTCGCCCTAAGTTGGCAGGGTATGCCCAGACGTGGGTCCCTTGCTCACTTTGCCACTGGATTCAAGCTAGCCTGGCTGATGACGGCTGAATAGCCAGAAACCGGTCCCAGGATGCTTGTTTCCGGTCCAGGGAAGACATGGCTTGGCAGTTCGGGCTGGACTGTTCCCATGAGGCACAGGGTCAGACTGATTTGCATATGGCCATGTCTGAACTGGGGTGGTGGAGTGAGCTAAAGAATGATGATGGATTAAACCCAGATCAGTTGACTGGGGGTGAGTGTTTGATTTGCTCAAGCGCTCCGTCCATCATCCCCTTTTGTATCGCTTGTTCGCCCTAAGTTGGCAGGGTATGCCCAGACGTGGGTCCCTTGCTCACTTTGCCACTGGATTCAAGCTAGCCTGGCTGATGACGGCTGAATAGCCAGAAACCGGTCCCAGGATGCTTGTTTCCGGTCCAGGGAAGACATGGCTTGGCAGTTCAGGCTGGACTGTTCCCATGAGGCACAGGGTCAGACTGATTTGCATATGGCCATGTCTGAACTGGGGTGGTGGAGTGAGCTAAAGAATGATGATGGATTAAACCCAGATCAGTTGACTGGGGGTGAGTGTTTGATTTGCTCAAGCGCTCCGTCCATCATCCCCTTTTGTATCGCTTTGTTCGCCCTAAGTTGGAAGGGTATGCCCAGACGTGGGTCCCTTGCTCACTTTGCCACTGGATTCAAGCTAGCCTGGCTGATGACGGCTGAATAGCCAGAAACCGGTCCCAGGATGCTTGTTTCCGGTCCAGGGAAGACATGGCTTGGCAGTTCGGGCTGGACTGTTCCCATGAGGCACAGGGTCAGACTGATTTGCATATGGCCATGTCTGAACTGGGGTGGTGGAGTGAGCTAAAGAATGATGATGGATTAAACCCAGATCAGTTGACTGGGGGTGAGTGTTTGATTTGCTCAAGCGCTCCGTCCATCATCCCCTTTTGTATCGCTTTGTTCGCCCTAAGTTGGCAGGTATGCCCAGACGTGGGTCCCTTGCTCACTTTGCCACTGGATTCAAGCTAGCCTGGCTGATGACGGCTGAATAGCCAGAAACCGGTCCCAGGATGCTTGTTTCCGGTCCAGGGAAGACATGGCTTGGCAGTTCGGGCTGGACTGTTCCCATGAGGCACAGGGTCAGACTGATTTGCATATGGCCATGTCTGAACTGGGGTGGTGGAGTGAGCTAAAGAATGATGATGGATTAAACCCAGATCAGTTGACTGGGGGTGAGTGTTTGATTTGCTCAAGCGCTCCGTCCATCATCCCCTTTTGTATCGCTTTGTTCGCCCTAAGTTGGCAGGGTATGCCCAGACGTGGGTCCCTTGCTCACTTTGCCACTGGATTCAAGCTAGCCTGGCTGATGACGGCTGAATAGCCAGAAACCGGTCCCAGGATGCTTGTTTCCGGTCCAGGGAAGACATGGCTTGGCAGTTCAGGCTGGACTGTTCCCATGAGGCACAGGGTCAGACTGATTTGCATATGGCCATGTCTGAACTGGGGTGGTGGAGTGAGCTAAAGAATGATGATGGATTAAACCCAGATCAGTTGACTGGGGGTGAGTGTTTGATTTGCTCAAGCGCTCCGTCCATCATCCCCTTTTGTATCGCTTTGTTCGCCCTAAGTTGGCAGGGTATGCCCAGACGTGGGTCCCTTGCTCACTTTGCCACTGGATTCAAGCTAGGCTGGCTGGTGACGGCTGAATAGCCAGAAACCGGTCCCAGGATGCTTGTTTCCGGTCCAGGGAAGACATGGCTTGGCAGTTCGGGCTGGACTGTTCCCATGAGGCACAGGGTCAGACTGATTTGCATATGGCCATGTCTGAACTGGGGTGGTGGAGTGAGCTAAAGAATGATGATGGATTAAACCCAGATCAGTTGACTGGGGGTGAGTGTTTGATTTGCTCAAGCGCTCCGTCCATCATCCTCTTTTGTATCGCTTTGTTCGCCCGAAGTTGGCAGGGTATGCCCAGACGTGGGTCCCTTGCTCACTTTGCCACTGGATTCAAGCTAGCCTGGCTGATGACGGCTGAATAACCAGAAACCGGTCCCAGGATGCTTGTTTCCGGTCCAGGGAAGACATGGCTTGGCAGTTCGGGCTGGACTGTTCCCATGAGGAACAGGGTCAGACTGATTTGCATATGGCCATGTCTGAACTGGGGTGGTGGAGTGAGCTAAAGAATGATGATGGATTAAACCCAGATCAGTTGACTGGGGGTGAGTGTTTGATTTGCTCAAGCGCTCCGTCCATCATCCCCTTTTGTATCGCTTTGTTCACCCTAAGTTGGCAGGGTATGCCCAGACGTGGGTCCCTTGCTCACTTTGCCACTGGATTCAAGCTAGCCTGGCTGATGACGGCTGAATAGCCAGAAACCGGTCCCAGGATGCTTGTTTCCGGTCCAGGGAAGACATGGCTTGGCAGTTCGGGCTGGACTGTTCCCATGAGGCACAGGGTCAGACTGATTTGCATATGGCCATGTCTGAACTGGGGTGGTGGAGTGAGCTAAAGAATGATGATGGATTAAACCCAGATCAGTTGACTGGGGGTGAGTGTTTGATTTGCTCAAGCGCTCCGTCCATCATCCTCTTTTGTATCGCTTTGTTCGCCCGAAGTTGGCAGGGTATGCCCAGACGTGGGTCCCTTGCTCACTTTGCCACTGGATTCAAGCTAGCCTGGCTGATGACGGCTGAATAACCAGAAACCGGTCCCAGGATGCTTGTTTCCGGTCCAGGGAAGACATGGCTTGGCAGTTCGGGCTGGACTGTTCCCATGAGGAACAGGGTCAGACTGATTTGCATATGGCCATGTCTGAACTGGGGTGGTGGAGTGAGCTAAAGAATGATGATGGATTAAACCCAGATCAGTTGACTGGGGGTGAGTGTTTGATTTGCTCAAGCGCTCCGTCCATCATCCCCTTTTGTATCGCTTTGTTCACCCTAAGTTGGCAGGGTATGCCCAGACGTGGGTCCCTTGCTCACTTTGCCACTGGATTCAAGCTAGCCTGGCTGATGACGGCTGAATAGCCAGAAACCGGTCCCAGGATGCTTGTTTCCGGTCCAGGGAAGACATGGCTTGGCAGTTCGGGCTGGACTGTTCCCATGAGGCACAGGGTCAGACTGATTTGCATATGGCCATGTCTGAACTGGGGTGGTGGAGTGAGCTAAAGAATGATGATGGATTAAACCCAGATCAGTTGACTGGGGGTGAGTGTTTGATTTGCTCAAGCGCTCCGTCCATCATCCCCTTTGTATCGCTTTGTTCGCCCTAAGTTGGCAGGGTATGCCCAGACGTGGGTCCCTTGCTCACTTTGCCACTGGATTCAAGCTAGCCTGGCTGATGATGGCTGAATAGCCAGAAACCGGTCCCAGGATGCTTGTTTCTCGGTCCAGGGAAGACATGGCTTGGCAGTTCGGGCTGGACTGTTCCCATGAGGCACAGGGTCAGACTGATTTGCATATGGCCATGTCTGAACTGGGGTGGTGGAGTGAGCTAAAGAATGATGATGGATTAAACCCAGATCAGTTGACTGGGGGTGAGTGTTTGATTTGCTCAAGCGCTCCGTCCATCATCCCCTTTGTATCGCTTTGTTCGCCCTAAGTTGGCAGGGTATGCCCAGACGTGGGTCCCTTGCTCACTTTGCCACTGGATTCAAGCTAGCCTGGCTGATGACGGCTGAATAGCCAGAAACCGGTCCCAGGATGCTTGTTTCCGGTCCAGGGAAGACATGGCTTGGCAGTTCGGGCTGGACTGTTCCCATGAGGCACAGGGTCAGACTGATTTGCATATGGCCATGTCTGAACTGGGGTGGTGGAGTGAGCTAAAGAATGATGATGGATTAAACCCAGATCAGTTGACTGGGGGTGAGTGTTTGATTTGCTCAAGCGCTCCGTCCATCATCCCCTTTTGTATTGCTTTGTTCGCCCTAAGTTGGCAGGGTATGCCCAGACGTGGGTCCCTTGCTCACTTTGCCACTGGATTCAAGCTAGCCTGGCTGATGACGGCTGAATAGCCAGAAACCGGACCCAGGATGCTTGTTTCCGGTCCAGGGAAGACATGGCTTGGCAGTTCGGGCTGGACTGTTCCCATGAGGCACAGGGTCAGACTGATTTGCATATGGCCATGTCTGAACTGGGGTGGTGGAGTGAGCTAAAGAATGATGATGGATTAAACCCAGATCAGTTGACTGGGGGTGAGTGTTTGATTTGCTCAAGCGCTCCGTCCATCATCCCCTTTGTATTGCTTTGTTCGCCCTAAGTTGGCAGGGTATGCCCAGACGTGGGTCCCTTGCTCACTTTGCCACTGGATTCAAGCTAGCCTGGCTGATGACGGCTGAATAGCCAGAAACCGGTCCCAGGATGCTTGTTTCCGGTCCAGGGAAGACATGGCTTGGCAGTTCGGGCTGGACTGTTCCCATGAGGCACAGGGTCAGACTGATTTGCATATGGCCATGTCTGAACTGGGGTGGTGGAGTGAGCTAAAGAATGATGATGGATTAAACCCAGATCAGTTGACTGGGGGTGAGTGTTTGATTTGCTCAAGCGCTCTGTCCATCATCCCCTTTTGTATCGCTTTGTTCGCCCTAAGTTGGCAGGGTATGCCCAGACGTGGGTCCCTTGCTCACTTTGCCACTGGATTCAAGCTAGCCTGGCTGATGACGGCTGAATAGCCAGAAACCGGTCTCAGGATGCTTGTTTCCGGTCCAGGGAAGACATGGCTTGGCAGTTCGGGCTGGACTGTTCCCATGAGGCACAGGGTCAGACTGATTTGCATATGGCCATGTCTGAACTGGGGTGGTGGAGTGAGCTAAAGAATGATGATGGATTAAACCCAGATCAGTTGACTGGGGGTGAGTGTTTGATTTGCTCAAGCGCTCCGTCCATCATCCCCTTTTGTATCGCTTTGTTCGCCTCTAAGTTGGCAGGGTATGCCCAGACGTGGGTCCCTTGCTCACTTTGCCACTGGATTCAAGCTAGCCTGGCTGATGACGGCTGAATAGCCAGAAACCGGTCCCAGGATGCTTGTTTCCGGTCCAGGGAAGACATGGCTTGGCAGTTCGGGATGGACTGTTCCCATGAGGCGCAGGGTCAGACTGATTTGCATATGGCCATGTCTGAACTGGGGTGGTGGAGTGAGCTAAAGAATGATGATGGATTAAACCCAGATCAGTTGACTGGGGGTGAGTGTTTGATTTGCTCAAGCGCTCCGTCCATCATCCCCTTTGTATCGCTTTGTTCGCCCTAAGTTGGCAGGGTATGCCCAGACGTGGGTCCCTTGCTCACTTTGCCACTGGATTCAAGCTAGCCTGGCTGATGACGGCTGAATAGCCAGAAACCGGTCCCAGGATGCTTGTTTCCGGTCCAGGGAAGACATGGCTTGGCAGTTCGGGCTGGACTGTTCCCATGAGGCACAGGGTCAGACTGATTTGCATATGGCCATGTCTGAACTGGGGTGGTGGAGTGAGCTAAAGAATGATGATGGATTAAACCCAGATCAGTTGACTGGGGGTGAGTGTTTGATTTGCTCAAGCGCTCCGTCCATCATCCCCTTTTGTATCGCTTTGTTTGCCCTAAGTTGGCAGGGTATGCCCAGACGTGGGTCCCTTGCTCACTTTGCCACTGGATTCAAGCTAGCCTGGCTGATGACGGCTGAATAGCCAGAAACCGGTCTCAGGATGCTTGTTTCCGGTCCAGGGAAGACATGGCTTGGCAGTTCGGGCTGGACTGTTCCCATGAGGCACAGGGTCAGACTGATTTGCATATGGCCATGTCTGAACTGGGGTGGTGGAGTGAGCTAAAGAATGATGATGGATTAAACCCAGATCAGTTGACTGGGGGTGAGTGTTTGATTTGCTCAAGCGCTCCGTCCATCATCCCCTTTTGTATCGCTTTGTTCGCCCTAAGTTGGCAGGGTATGCCCAGACGTGGGTCCCTTGCTCACTTTGCCACTGGATTCAAGCTAGCCTGGCTGATGACGGCTGAATAGCCAGAAACCGGTCCCAGGATGCTTGTTTCCGGTCCAGGGAAGACATGGCTTGGCAGTTCGGGATGGACTGTTCCCATGAGGCGCAGGGTCAGACTGATTTGCATATGGCCATGTCTGAACTGGGGTGGTGGAGTGAGCTAAAGAATGATGATGGATTAAACCCAGATCAGTTGACTGGGGGTGAGTGTTTGATTTGCTCAAGCGCTCCGTCCATCATCCCCTTTTGTATCGCTTTGTTCGCCCTAAGTTGGCAGGGTATGCCCAGACGTGGGTCCCTTGCTCACTTTGCCACTGGATTCAAGCTAGCCTGGCTGATGACGGCTGAATAGCCAGAAACCGGTCCCAGGATGCTTGTTTCCGGTCCAGGAAGACATGGCTTGGCAGTTCGGGCTGGACTGTTCCCATGAGGCACAGGGTCAGACTGATTTGCATATGGCCATGTCTGAACTGGGGTGGTGGAGTGAGCTAAAGAATGATGATGGATTAAACCCAGATCAGTTGACTGGGGGTGAGTGTTTGATTTGCTCAAGCGCTCCGTCCATCATCCCCTTTTGTATCGCTTTGTTCGCCCTAAGTTGGCAGGGTATGCCCAGACGTGGGTCCCTTGCTCACTTTGCCACTGGATTCAAGCTAGCCTGGCTGATGACGGCTGAATAGCCAGAAACCGTTCCCAGGATGCTTGTTTCCGGTCCAGGGAAGACATGGCTTGGCAGTTCGGGCTGGACTGTTCCCATGAGGCACAGGGTCAGACTGATTTGCATATGGCCATGTCTGAACTGGGGTGGTGGAGTGAGCTAAAGAATGATGATGGATTAAACCCAGATCAGTTGACTGGGGTGAGTGTTTGATTTGCTCAAGCGCTCCGTCCATCATCCCCTTTTGTATCGCTTTGTTCGCCCTAAGTTGGCAGGGTATGCCCAGACGTGGGTCCCTTGCTCACTTTGCCACTGGATTCAAGCTAGCCTGGCTGATGACGGCTGAATAGCCAGAAACCGGTCCCAGGATGCTTGTTTCCGGTCCAGGGAAGACATGGCTTGGCAGTTCGGGCTGGACTGTTCTCATGAGGCACAGGGTCAGACTGATTTGCATATGGCCATGTCTGAACTGGGGTGGTGGAGTGAGCTAAAGAATGATGATGGATTAAACCCAGATCAGTTGACTGGGGGTGAGTGTTTGATTTGCTCAAGCGCTCCGTCCATCATCCCCTTTTGTATCACATAAATACTTTACACACTGCCTCTAAGCTAAGTCTGACTGCTTCGTGCCAAGCTACCAGAGGGTAAGCACGGGTTAATTTGGGGTTTGCTTGTGTTTCATCCAGACAGATATTGTGGTTGCTGCTTGAGGAGGGTTTCACCCCCATCAACCAGTAACCCAATTTACAACAGGCTGTTTTCTGTTTGCACTTTTGTCATGTGTCAGAGGAAAGTGTACAATCCATACAACTTGATAAGCATAATTGTGATGTTTGTGTCATGTGGAGGATTTGAATCTATCCACAGACACACACAAGTGTTCCATAAAGTACAAAAAGCTGCAGTAAATCATTTCTGCTACAAGAGAGGCTCTGAGCTGAAACTACATTTAAAATTCCATAAAGAGAAATATTTATAAATGGGCCATAAACCATAGGGTTACCAGTGTTGTGTGAACGCTACACATTGTGGCAATGTGTGTATTTTTGCAAAAGCAGGCCTCCTATTCCTTAACCTCAGAAGGCTAAAAGGACTTCTTTGGATCTTATGAACCTGTAGGTACAACCTAATGTCAGCTGTGATTTTGTAACCCATTTTGCCAGCTTCTTTCAAAAGTGAACTTCCAGTGTGCTCTACTCAAGTAGCACAGGTACACCTAAGATTAAGAGGGTTCGGGTGCACAGACTGCAGAGGAGATAAACTAAGATTCTTTGGGGCATATTCTCAAGGAGTCATAGCCGATTTATCGGCACTTTAGCGCCGCAAAAGTGGCGAAAGAACTATCGCCCCATTCTCAAGCTGGTGCAAACTGCCTACATCGCCAGTTTTCCAGCGCTAGCTTCCGCAATTAACATTGCCACGGATGAGAGCGACAACTAGCGCTAATGATATGCAGAGTAGGCGTTCCCGCACAAAAACACACAAAAACACCACTTCGCGATATTCACAACGAGCAGCCAGATCTGCGATGCAACCCGAAAACAGGCGATAAGGCACGTTAGCAGCTGGGATTTAACACCTGCCTTTTACTGGTGTTAAGCAGGACGACAACCTGCAGTATGAAAGGGAGCCCAGCCCAGAGCCACATCTGAAGACCAACACATGTCATGGAGCTAATGATCAGGCAGCTCGGAGACCCAAGAGGTCCACAACACCAACGCCACCACCCCTAGGCCCCCCCCCCTGGACTACCACCCAGGCAGCGCAGAACAAGACAGCTGACCTTCCGAAAATGGCATGGCCCCTCAGCCACACAATTGCAGAATGTGGGGAGAGGTGGGAACCAAGGGGCTTATTTACAAGCCCCTTGCGCCACTTTTGCGTCACTTTTCCCATGTTAAAAGTGACGCAAAATTGGCGCAAGGGGCTTGTAAATAAGCCCCCAAGTATATGTGAAGGAGGCAAGTCACCCATGAATAAGAATGTATACAATGCCAAGTGTGGCAGTGATGTGCTGGACAGACTCCAGTATGCAGAGCACAGACATGTCCCTGTGGACATATACTGCTGGTGTGTGCAGTGTTGTGGACAGTGGACGCAAGCATCTTACCTCAGGCAGTGGGGAAGACCTCGCTCATGTAGCTGTGTCGTCCCCCCCCTGTATGCGGAAGCGGAGTGGGCTGGTCCGGCGTAAGCCACACCAGCGTAAAAGTGTGAATAAATAGACCGGGGCTCTGGGCGTGGTTCACTTCCGGGATGGCCAACGCCTCTGCCAGGGCGGCGCCCCTCACCCTGCCACGAGTCCGCCGCCGTGACCGCCAGCCTCCTCAGCCGATCGCTGCCTTCCACGACACAGGCCCCCAGCGCACCCAGCGGCGCAGCACCGCGGAGTCATGTGTGTGCTGACTACTGTCTGCGGCCTACACTGCGGTCAGCAAGGCTCACAATTCAAATTGAGTCTTGATTTATTGATGGCAGAGTCCAGTAGGCAACAGACATTGCTTCCAGGGCGGCCCGCCCGAACGATGCATCATCGCAGGCCGTGCACCCGCGGAGCGCTCCAGGTGCCACTAACTCTGTGCAGCACAAGTCAACGCCACGTGGCTGTGGGCCCTTGCTGACCGCTGCCTCCAGCCTACACTGCGGTCAGCAGGTCCCCCAAGTCAAACGACGCATCATCGCAGGCCACGCACCCGCCGAGCGCTCCAGGTGCCACTAACTCTGTGCAGCACAAGTCAACGCCACGTGGCTGTGGGCCCTTGCTGACCGCTGCCTACGGCCTACACTGCGGTCAGCAGGTCCCCCAAGTCAAATGACGCATCATCGCAGGCCACGCACCCGCCGAGCGCCCCAGGTGCCACTAACTCTGTGCAGCACAAGTCAACGCCACGTGGCTGTGGGCCCTTGCTGACCGCTGCCTCCGGCCTACACTGCGGTCAGCTGGTCCCCCAAGTAAATTTTAGTCTTGATTCATTGATGGCAGAGTCCAGTAGGCAACAGACATTGCTTCCAGGGCGGCCCGCCCGGAAGACGCAGCATCGCAGGCCGCACACCCGCCGAGCGCTTCCGGTGCCACGAACTCAGTGCAGCTCAAGTCATGGACCCTTTATGATGTAATCTTTTGTGTGTGAGTCCAGTTCTGGTGCCCCTACCTCAGTGCACTGCAAGTCATGGACCCTTTATGATTGAATCTGTGTGTGTGATCCGATGATCACTGTCCTAGTTGTTGCCAGCACCAACCACTCCCTGAGGGCTGGATTACACTCACCTCACACCCATCCAGCACAGGCGTCACTGGACATGTGACCCTGGTAATAAAAAGGGGACGGGCGCACATGCCCGTAGCCAGTTCCACTATCTATCTAAGTGTGTCCGTGTGGTCATTATGTATGCGTGATGGCCCCTGGCCCTACCACATCACATCGTGCTGTGGACAGCGGACGCAAGCATGTCACCTCAGGCAGTGGGTAAGACCTTGGACATGTAGCTTTGTTGTCCCCCCCTGTAAGCGTAAGCGGAGTGGGCTGGGCCGGCGTACGTCAGTCCAGCGCAGGGGTGTGTAGAATTGGCCCGGGGCTCAGGGCGTGGTTCAGTTCTGGCCTGGACAAGGAAGTCACCAATGCGTGTGTCTCTGTTGTAGTGTCGGCGCCACCCGGCCCGCAATTGACAATGTTGAAATGATGCATGCACCCGGAGGGCGGTCTCGCACGAACGGAGAAATGAAGGAGCGCAAGACCGCTCGGGGTCTTGGCTCAGACATGCCAAGTGTTGTGTGTATCTGTATTGCCGCAGCATGAGCCAAATGCCTAGCCTTAATCGCAGCGCGAGTTCAGCCAGGCATGAACTCTACATCTGTGTCTGCACTATCCTTACCATAGGCCTACACTCACGTGGCTGCTCCCCTTCAATGGCCAACATCACAGTGTCGTTGTCAGGCTTGTGGACATGCGCAGACAGGCATGACAATGGTGTGCCGTTGGAGTGCAAGTGATGCAACCGCGCAGCATACACAAGTGAATAGGCTTGGGGGGAGGGAGGAGCAGCTGTGAGGCAACGTAACACACAGTGATGCCGCTCATTTGCCACATGCAAGACATGTCAAACATGAATCCCAAAGTCGCACACATCCCACCCCACACCCAACAAGCCACATCACACTTCCTGAATGCAAGCAGATGACAAACTGACATTAGGGATGAAAGCTCCTTTGTCTGAACTATCAGGCGGAAGCACATCTGCACATCCGAGCTCGGAATTGCATGTGCCCACACTACGCACAGCCCGACGACAGACCAGCGTATACACACCCCACACACAGAAGTCCTTGCTCAGAGTTATCTTGCAGGGAATGGCCTTCAC
This sequence comes from Calotriton arnoldi, assembly GCA_963921515.1. Classification (NCBI taxonomy): domain Eukaryota; kingdom Metazoa; phylum Chordata; class Amphibia; order Caudata; family Salamandridae; genus Calotriton; species Calotriton arnoldi. The sequence goes on from CAWUFW010001731.1 coordinate 2,139,408, forward strand.
ACTTACTCCCACACCATCCCAGGCGTACAACCGTTGCACACTTAAACAACTCATTGATCCGAGCTGTGGCATTTCATCCACAGAACTGGCGCAGGTCAGAACAGTGCCGCTTCAAACAGGGCCACTAACGCAATGGCAGAACATCCCGGACACATGCACAACCCTTGTCACGTGGAACTGTACCGTGCACTTATGCTGCATTTACTGGGGCACTGCCATTGGTAGTGCTGCGGGTCAGTTACCGGCTAAGCTTCCGCCTTGCCAACGTCACCTGCGTTCAGCCTGTGTTGCATTGTCGATCGTGCATATTCGAGTGGTCCATGGATGTCTGCCTATCCAACAGGATGGTAGCCTAACTGGATTTCGACATGTGTGTGCGCTCCCTGTTGGCCCACGACCAGGAGTGTCACCGTGATACCCGTCTATGGGTTGCCTGGATACTTGGCATACATGCTGGCAGCTGGACCTGGGAGATTGCAGAACTCCTCGTGTACAGTGACCACATTGAGCCGCTCCCCTATTGGGCTGTAGTGCTAATTGGTGACAGGGGGTGGACGCAGCACATCTGTCCGGACCTGCTAATGGATAGCCTCGCCGTCCTGTTCGATGAAGAATACAACGACCTCATGTTGGAAATGATTGCCTACGAAGCTGCAATCGCTTTCATGGACGTGTAACTACATACCTGCAGCCACAACAGTTTGGAACCCTTTGCACATGTCCCAACACCTTGTTGCATCTTGGGGTTCTGGTCACATATCCCACGACAACAGTGGACATGGCTGCATTCGCCTGGACCCCGAATATGTGAGCGGACAACCACGAGGGGTAACACACACCTGTGAATGGTGAGGCACTCCCCCGGAGTGGACAGTGGCGCTTGGCAACGTTCCTCATTCTGACATACTGCTGCATTGGTCCGCATGTTGTGGCACTTATCTTGCCCGTACTGACACGCATATGCTAATAAAGTCTACGCACATTTACTTGTATTCAACTGTGATGTGAGTTGTTTTGAATGACGATGTGTGTCTCACTGGGTCACGGCCATACATGCGCATTGATAGCATTACCCAGGGAGTACCATTTATGTGGAATCACTGTCCCTACATTCATCAATACTTTCATGCTTAATTGATCAGGGCCATGACACATCAGTGTGAATTAGAATGTTTTATTCGCATTCAGTGGGGTGTTGAAGCTGGACCAGTACAGGGCCATGCAAACCCCACTTTACATTGTCGCCCCGTGGAGGGCCAGCCAGAGTCCTTTAGGGATTGACAGGCTCATCGGAAGAGGAAGACTTCAGTCCGCAGTGTGATTGCTGTGTCATTGGTAACCAATCCAAATATGGCAGTCCATGTCGAGGTCCAAGGTGAGTGTCGCTGAGTGTAACGGGGGACAGTGGAAGATGTTATTCCAGGGCATGATGCAGAGGGCAGAACCAAGCTGAAACAGGCCATATGGCGGTGATGTATGCTACCACTTCAATCTTACCACCAAGCCAGATTCATCATCATATTCGTCCTCTGATGTGTCAGGTGCCTCACATGTGGGTGGTGGTGTTTAGTCTGCCGCACTGTGTGGCACTGACACTTCAGGGGGTGGAGATGTGGATGGAGTAGTAGCAGCAGCAGTCATCCGCGCCAGGCCGTGTGGCGGCAATGCCATGATGAGGATCTGCAGGGCATGGAAGATCCCAGCTACATCTCGCTGGTGTGCAGCCGTGGCAGCCAATCGTTCCGCATGCATCCGCTCCATGTTCTCCATGATCCTCCGCATGTGCCCCAACTCCCGGCTGACATCGCTGGAGCCACTCTGACTAGACAGTTGTTCTTGTCTCCGAGTCATGACTCCAGCGATGTCAGCAATGGATTGTTGGAGAGCATGGAGCGGACAGTGGGTGTCCGTTAGGGACTGTAAGTGGACCCTGATGGGACTTAGACACCCACGTATGGCATCTAGTTTGGCTGCCATGAGGTCGAACCCCACCCACAGCTGATCAGCCATCTTCTCCTGGCACCCTAACACACGGCGTTGGAATGCCATGTGTTAGTCGTGGGGTTCCTGGGAGACAGCCGTGGTGGTGGGTACTTCCTGCTGTGTGGTCTGTGCAGGGGGTGGGGTTTCCTCGATGCAGCTGTGCTGCCCTGCTCCTGGAGGTGGGGTGCCGAAGCTGTCCATGAGCTGCTGGAGGGCGTCGGTGTCGATGTTGGGTAGGTCCTCTTTGTCATCAGTGCTGAGTTGTTGTGTCTGCTCTGCAGAAGGTGTTGATTCTCCCTCTGCAATGTGAAGGGGAGATGCAGATTGACACTGTGTTCACATGTATGTTCACGCATTGTACAAGTTTACTAACGGACTGCATGACAATGTACATTGTGACTGTTTGTGAAGAGATGCCTATTTGATGCGGGACAGTTGACATTTCTACACCATCAGGGATGTGAGGTTGTACTTGTCCATTGTCATCTCACAGTTTCCTGCTATGCCAAATGCGAATGGCCATTTTCTACACACAAGCGGCAGCAGTTGTGTCCTCTGTTCTGTTGTGAAAGTGTTGCAGTTTGTACCACATTGTTGTTAATGGTTGAGGTGCTCTGATTCTTATGCGTGTGTGCTGCATTGTGGGTAAGTTGCCCCTTCAGCTCTGATTTGGCTGGCCCTTCTCCGTTTCATGCGGTGTGCCTTTCACTTCTGTGCTTATACAGTGCTGAGATGTTGCAGACTTGGGTAAATTGGGCTCTTGGTCGGAGTTGTGACTCTTGGGCATGGTTTGTCCGCAGATGTGCTCTACTTAATTGTGCATGTGTGCCATTGTGCCCATCTTCCCCCGTCCCCCGGTCCCTTGTCATTACTCACCCTGTTGCTGTTGGCTCAGGTCATGTTGTGCAGTGTCCGGTCCCCCAAATCCTGCCACCGTCTCCCCACTGATGACTGTGGACTCCATTTCCTTCATCTCATCCAGCTCCTGTTGTGTCGCTGGACTCCCGCCTCCAGTCTGCATTGCTGCTTTCCGGTTGTTAGCGAGTTTCAGCTTGGTTTTGAGCTTGACATCATTCCAGCGCTCCTTGCAGTCGTCCACTTCCCTTCTCTTCACTCCAACTGCATTCACCTTGGCCACGATGGACTGCCAAATTGTATTTTCATTTGCCAATGACACAGTGGAGGTGATGAACAGTTGTTGGTGGTGTTCTATCACCTCCGTAATGTGGCTCTGGTTTCCCTGCGTACTGAAACGCGGGTTCCTCTTCTTCTTCTCCTTGCCCTTCCCTGGCCCCGAGGTCCCAGGCTGGTCCTCCGGGGGCTTGTGGGGTTCTGGTTGTCCTCTGTACTTGCTCCGGCTACCTCCATGGTGCTTCGCAGTTGTTTGTGTTTTGTTTGTGTTTCTTGTTGCCGCTTTTCTAGTGATTTTTCCCGCCTGACTTGTGGGACTTGCAGGCCTGGCGCTGCTTATCGCTGACTTTTTTATCGCAGTTTGGCCCATCGCCACTTTTTTCACGTTCGGCTTTAGATTTTTATCGCCGTCGCGGTAGTTGTATCGCGGACATTTGAGGCGTTATCGGGAAACTATCGCATGTTACCGCCGTGTTGAGAATACGACGTTGACACAGAATTATTTTCCCGCGATAGACGGCGATATGAAAAATTGCGTTAGCCTATTTTGGCGATGTTTATCGCATGTACGATCAACACCAAAGACACTATCCGCACGATGAACTCCATCCACTCCGGATCACCTACCGACCCCTGCCCTCACCACGTCTTCAACAAGGCCGACGCCGTCATCGCACCCCACCTCCGGGACATCATCAACACCTCCTTCGACACCGCCACCTTCCCAGAGAGCTGGAAGCACGCCGAACTCAGCGCCCTACTGAAGAAACCGTCAGCGGACCCCACCGACCTCAAAAACTACCGCCCCATCTCGCTCCTTCCTTTTCCTGCCAAAGTCATCGAGAAGACCGTCAACAGACAACTGGCCGCCTTCCTCGAGACGAATGGATCCCTCGACCACTCGCAGTCCGGCTTCCGGGCCAACCACAGCACCGAGACCGCCCTCATCGCAGCCACCGACGACATCCGAGCCCTGCTCGACAACGGGGAAACAGCGGCCCTCATCCTCCTGGACCTCTCCGCAGCGTTCGACACAGTCTGCCACCGCACCCTAGTGCAACGCCTGAACAACGTCGGAATCCAAGAGAAGGCACTGGAGTGGATCATCTCCTTCCTCGCCGGAAGAACCCAGAGAGTCCGCCTCCCCCGTTCAGTTCCGAGGCCACCGAAGTCATCTGCGGCGTACCACAAGGATCATCACTCAGCCCCACCCTCTTCAACGTCTACATGAGCCCCCTCGCAGCCATCGCACGCCAACACAACCTCAACATCATCTCCTACGCCGACGACACCCAGCTGATCCTCTCCCTCACCAACGACCCCACAACCGCCAGAACCAACCTACATGAAGGGATGAAGGACGTAGCCGAGTGGATGAGGAACAGCCGCCTGAAACTGAACTCAGATAAGACGGAAGTCCTCATCCTAGGATCATCACCCTCCGCCTGGGACGACTCCTGGTGGCCCCCTGCCCTGGGCAACGCACCCAAACCAACGGACCACGCACGCAACCTGGGCTTCATCCTGGACTCCTCCCTCTCAATGACCCGACAAGTCAACGCCATCTCCTCGTCTTGCTTCAACATCCTACGCATGCTGCGCAAGATCTTCCGGTGGATCCCCACCGAAACCAGGAAGACGGTCACCCAGGCCCTCGTCACCAGCCGACTGGACTACGGCAACTCCCTCTACGCCGGAACCACAGCCAAACTTCATAAAAGACTCCAACGCATCCAGAACGCTGCAGCTCGACTCATCCTGGACATCCCCCGACACAGCCACATCGCCAGACACCTGAGAGACCTGCACTGGCTCCCCGTCAGCAAGAGAATCACGTTCCGACTCCTCACCCACGCACACAAAGCCCTCCACAACCAAGGCCCCAGATACCTCAACGACCGTCTGACCTTCTACACTCCCACCCGCCAGCTACGATCGACCAACCACGCCCTCGCCGCCGTCCCCCGCATCCGAAGAGCCACAACGGGAGGAAGATCCTTCTCCTACCTGGCTGCCAAGACGTGGAACTCCCTACCCATCCACCTCCGCCTTACCCAAGACCACCTCTCCTTCAGGAAGCAACTCAAGACCTGGCTGTTCGAACAGTAGCGGACCCCCCTCCCCCAAGCGCCTTGAGACCCTCCGGGTGAGTAGCGCGCTATACAAATGATTGATTGATTGATTGATTGATGTACTTGGGAATATCCCCCTTAGTATTCGGCACCCTTCCCATACCACCCAGTCTGGTGAAGGGCCTGGGCTTCAAGCCCCTTTGTCTATCAACCAGAAGCCTCATGCAGTGATTCTGTAATACAAGCTTGGAAAGTACTAATGATGTCACATGGAATAAAAGTTCGTGTAGACATGCAATGTATTGTGGAACAAGATAATAACAATGTATTTGTGGGTGTGTCTCTTGAAAAGTGGCTGACAAAAGACAGTCAGTCATTGCGAGGGTGCAAATGGTAATGTGTTCCATTTCTACTGTCATTCAAAGAGAAAGGAACATGTAACACTCTCACTGCAGTGTTTCCAAGGCTACTGTGTATTTCTTTTCTTTATTTTACTAGATTATGACATATATATGAAAAGCCTTCTTTGAGGTTTTATAACAGAATAAAACAGTTTCTGTGGAGGGGAATTTAACAAACACATACAACCCAGATACACACTGATACACATAACATAGACACACATTTGTATACATACAACAGAGACGTAACCAAAAGATACACATTTCTATATACATCAGAAGCACATACCTCAATTGGCATCCATACGCACACATCACAAGCACACAGTCATCACACACCCATGCATCTACAAATATTAAAAACACATGCTATCACAATAGAAACCACAAACACCATCTACACACATGCTACTGGGTAACCCAGAAATGTAGTATAGAACGTATAATGACAAAAAAAACAAGCAACTATATATATAAAGAATACGGTCATTTTGAGCACAATCAAAAATGTACAAATGGCTGTAAAAGCGAAGCCAGAAGTGGGCCCAAGTGAAACCTGCAACTATAGCTGGGGATTATATGAAAACTTGTAAATCAGTATTTACCTTCTTCAAATTCTGTAACAGTGCTTGTATTGGTGCCCTGGGCAGTGCACGAGCAATTTTTGAGGTTAGTCATGTAGAAACAAAGAATAAAGTATTTTTATTCCATCAACAGGAGAGAGTCCCGAGGCACCAGGCCTAGAGGAACGGTGTAATATATTGAACTCAGTATATACAAAAAAAGAATTAATTCAGAACTTTGAAGTTTATCAGGTCTATGAATGAGTAACTCGAGCAACCTGGGACTTTATCTTGCATTCTGAAGTCTGTTGTTTTTTTTATCCCTATATGAATTCGAGACTTGAGGTACCATTATGCAACATAAATATTGGATGGAAAGAGTTACTGGGTTTGTGAAGCCCTTAAGTTCCATTTTATGTTATCATCAGAACATAAGACCAGATGTACGAACGCATTTACGGGTCGCAAACCGCGCACTTTGGTAAATCGCAGGATTTGTGATCAGAAAATGTGTTTTTACGAATGTATTAAACCCATTTAGCGATTCAGTAACATGTTAGCATATCGCTAAATGGGTTTAGGAAACCATTTGGAATGTTTAGGCGGCCCCTTCCAAATAGAGATTCCTTATGATATGTATTAATGTTTTGCGACCTCAATCCGGTGGCAAAACATTAATATTTTACTGACTACTGAAAGGTAGCAATAACCCATTCACAAACAGGAAGGGGTCCTCAAGGGACAACTTCACCTTTGTGAATGGTCAACAAAACATTTTTTAGGAACAGGCAGTGGTCCGTGGAATTACTGCCTACTCTTATAAAATAGTTTACAAAACTTTTCTTTTTTACAGATCTTTGAAGGAAAATGGGCTACATTTAAAAAAGAAAGATTGCATTACTGAAAAGCAGTTACAAAAATGGTGGTCTTCTAACCCTGGCAGACCCACATCCCTGTGATGGCAACAAATCGTAGTGGGTCTCAATTTGCACCTACCTCACTAATATTCATGAAGTAGGTCGAATTGTGACCCACTGCAATTTGGTATTTTGTGAACGAGTCTATTAGTCCATAAGTTGGTTTGCAATATACCATAGGATTCACAAAAAGTCAATGTGCATAATGCAACCACTTTTTGAGAACCCTATCTTAGTACATCTGCCAGTAGACCCATGTTTTCAAGTGGTTTGGAGGGATTTTTTTTTAATTTTACAAACAATACACTATATCAACTATCCCAGCTTCCTTGAAGAAGAATGCACCAGAATTATAAAAGGACATCAGACTCTGTGGCTTGGGAAGCAGATCTTTTTTTTCAAGCTGCACCTCTCCTCCGCTGAAATGGGGCTGTTTCAAGCTAGGATTTGCGGTTAACTACTTCTCTTCCTTCCTGCAGATCCACCTTCTGCATCTACTCTACACATCTGTTGGTTTCAGGAGAAGACTAGGCGTCTTCTCTCTCTTTCTGTAGGCGACATTTAAACATGGCAAATATGATTGTCACAAAAGGGACTTAGCAGAGCAAGAGAATGAATTTGAAGGGAACTTACCTGATCTTCCACACTGATTTGCGTTGCTCCAAAACCAAGCAATACAGGAAAATGAAAGTATTAACATAGAGGAAGGACCTAGATGAAAGGGAATGGCAAAGATAAAAACAAAGAAGGGGCTCTCTTCTCCACGGGAGAGAAAAACAACCAGGGAAAGTGAAGAAGGATGAGAGGAGGAAGAAGATGAAGAGAAACAGGCTGAGTTCAAAAACGGGAAGGAGTCGGAAATGTTGTCAAGCGGACCCGAAAGAGGGCGGATGGCAAAAACTCGAGGAGAAGGCAGAACCACAGTGGAGCTGGAAGGACAAACGGGAGAACATTAACCCAAAGCTGCATAGACTGAAAGATCGCCTAGGAACAGTAATTGCTGGAGTGGCCATCTGTCCCACCCCGCTCCTGAATGGAGCGTGGCTAGCGTAGGTGCTTGATATAGCACAGGGGTGGAGGGCAGTTACTGGGGTAAAAGCTAACACAAAATGAAATGTGGTTAAATGGGAAACTGGAAAAGGGATTCTAACATTTGTTTTAGATGAGAATAAGCAGGGGAAAGGACATTACACTTTAAGTCAGGAGAAACAAGGGGTTAATTCAGGAGAAGAAAAAGAACAAGAGATTACTACCCCGTTTTAGTAAAAGACATCAGTATGTACTGGTTATGGTTGACAATGCCACCCATTACCCCAAAGCAGTACCCCTACGTGAATCTACCCATGATAACAGACTATTAATTGAAATCTTCTCCAGAATGGGGTTACCAAAGGAAATTTAGACTAAGTACCCCCTTTGTGTCCCGATTATTGAACCAAATCTGTAAACGATTAAATGTTAGACACTTAAGAATGTCAGTATACCACCCTCAAACTAATGGGTTAGTGAAATGGTATAACAGGACTTTAAAACTAACTCTTTAAAAATGCTGACCAGAGAAGGAAAAAATTGGGACCAGTTACTTCCGTTCGCCCTATTTGCAATCAGGAGTCAGACTCAAAGCAATTTGGGATGTTCTCCATTTGAATTGCTTTTTGGCCGAAATTTATGTACTTTATTAGAGATCACAAGCGAGGCATGGTAGAGAGACAATCCCAAAGAAGGGAATTTATTAGCTTATACAGTCCAATTAATTTGAAAAACTTAGGGAATTGGTTCACACTAATTTGAAAAAATCCCAACAAAGGCAAAGACAGTTCTATAACAAAGGCAAAAGATGGAGGAAATTAATGTTGGTGAATGGGAACTGGTATTGTTACCCATCTTCGATATCAAGATGAGGTCTTAGCAGCAGGGCTCCTATTATTATATTGAAAAGATTGGGCAAGTTACATATGAGCTTCAGATGGAAGGGGGGCGGAAGCAAATCTATAACTTAAACTTGCTTAAAAAACGTCAAGGACCACTTCTGGCCGCTGTTCAAATCATTCTTCCTATGAAACCTCAAAAAAGTCCCTGTGAGTGAGATTATAATGACTCACCAAAAGAATAAACTCTTTCAATGCTTGTTACCTTTTCCCAAGTATTCTCGGATCTCCCTGGGAAAACCCATTTCGCCACTCACGCCATTTACAAAAAGAAGAGACTGTTGTAAAGCATCGTCTCTATGGAATCACAGAAGCCCGAAGGAAAGCCATACAAGAGGAGATAGAGAAGATGCTAAATCTCGGGGTCATTTAACAATACACTAGTGAATGGCGTTCTCCCATTGTGCTGGTACCACACCGGACAGACCCATCCGGCTCTGTATTGATTTTCGGACTGTAAATAAAATCTCAAAATAGGATAACTATCCCTTACCCTGAATAGATGAGCTGATTGAATGATTGGGGGAAGTCCCATACATTTCCACTGTAGATATCACAAAAGGGTATTGACAGGTACCACTGAGACCAGAAGACAAGGAGAAAACAGCCGTCTCAACACCTTATGGGCTGTTTCAATTTACAGTCCTCCCTTTTGGGTTACATTGGGCCCCAGCCACTTTCCAAAGTGTAATGAATCACACTCTAAAAGCCCAGCAACAATATGCCTCAGCATATTTGGATGATATTGCAATATTCAGTACCTACTGGGAAAACCATCTTCAAAATTTGCAGGCCGTTATAGCAGACTTACAAAGTACAAGCCTCCATGTTAATTCAAAAAAATCTAGATTTGCATATAGCAAAGTGAGCGATCTGGGGTATGTGCTCGTAGGGGGACTGGTTGAGTCATAAGAAGAAAAGGTAAAGGCCATTACCCAGATCCCATTCCCCATAAATAAAAGAAGAGTGAGGGTTTTTTTAGGTCTTCTGGGTCATTACAGGAGATTTATTCCACATTACTCTTAAATAGCTGCTCTCTTAACAGATCTCCTTAAGAGAAACTGTACAAACTGGGCGTTAAACATCCTTCAAGGGAGGCCCTTCATGCCTTCAATCAGTTGGAAAAAAATGATTATCGCTAAGCCAGTCCTACAATCTCCTGGTTTCAATAAACCTTTTTTACTCCAAACAGATGCCTCCGGCATAGGTATCAGGGCTGTCCTATCTCAGGAAACCAAAGCAGGTGAGGAGGAGACTATTTTATTTATCAGTCATTTTCCCCAGAGAAAAATCCTATCTGATAATTGAAAAGAAGTGTTTGGCCATTAAATGGGCAGTAGAGAACTCATGGTACTATTTGGAAGGTCTCTATACTGCTCACGCCTTCCCTAACTTGGTTGAGCTGGAATAAAGGTACTAATCCTGGAGTCCTCCGTTGGTTCCTATCCCTCCAACCTTTCCAATCTGAGGTTTGGCATCGGCAGGGATAACACCATGGCAATGCGGACTTTCTATCAATATACCCACTTTTCACCAATCGTGAAACTCTTAGGGAGGAGGTGTGTCACAAAAGGGACTTAGCAGAGGAAGAGAATGAAACAGAAGGGGACTTACCTGATGTTTCACACTAGTCCACGTCACTCTAAAACTTTGCAATACAGGAAAAAGAAACTATTCACATCGAGGAAGGACATAGATGAAAGGGAATGGCAAAGATAGGAACAAAGAAGTGACTCTCTTCTCCACAGGAGCATAAAACAACCAGAGAAAGTGAAGATGGTTAAGAAGAGAAAGAAGAGGAGGAGACGGAGTTCAAAAACGGGAAGGAGTCGAAAGTGTTGTGGAGCTGACCTGAGAGAGGAAGGATGCAGAAAATTCTAGGAGAAGGCAGAACTGCCGCAGAGTTGGAAGGACGAATGGGAGAGCAGAAACCCGATGTTGATTATACCAAAGGGTTGCTTAGGAACAATAACCCCCAGAGTGGCCCTCGGTCCTGCCACGCTCCTGGAGGAGCATGGAAGCGCTGGTGCTAGTAAAGGGGTGGAGGGTGGCGACTAGGGAAAAGGCATGCACAAAAGGAAATGTGATTAAATGGGAAACTGGAAAAGGGATTCAAACATTTCTTTTAGATGCGAATAGACTGGTGAAAGGGCATTACACTTTAAGGCAGGAGAAACAAGGCGTTAATTCAGGAGAAAATAAAGAACAAGAGAGGAAAGGCCCGCAAAAGACCTTTACTTTTGAGTAATTTAAGTGGAGTTTTTTCCTTCTCACATTTTTTTCCCTCTTTTCCATTTTGTGCCCTTGTGTTTAATGAAAGTTTTTTTGTGGGTTGAACCAGTACCAGTAAGTAAGTAGTAGAAGGACTACTCACAGGGATACAAAGAGCTGGGGAAAGCTATGCATGCTGGAAAGGAAAAAGGAAATAGATTCTAGTTAAATCCTCATAGAAGAAAAAGGAATTGATAAATAGAAGAGAAAGAAGAAAGCGTTACAAGAGGATAGTAGATAGGAAAGAAAATAAAAGGGGGCAAAATAAATACTTACCTGTACTTTTTTTCTTTCTGAGGGCTCCAGACGGGAAGATAATCCATAAAAGAGAAAACGAAAGGAAGAAACCATTACTACACTGTTGGACTATCTGCACGGCCAACTCTAATGGAAACTGGAGGAATGAGACAGATAGTTATAAGCGAGGAGACAAGTGTTTTTCTAATGAAATAAAGGACACAATGAAATTTGATGCATAGTGTACTGGGTCATCGCTTGTCACTCAACTACCTGAGGCAACAATTACCTTGCAAACCCCCTTCTTGGTCTACAGTATTTTACTATTTCTGCATGAATTGAATACTGCTGCAGACGCCTGTTTGTATTCTACAAGCGAACATATTAAATCGGAGAACAATCATGTCGGCCAGTAATTCTTCAAGGTTTGGTACATTGACTGCCATCAACTAGGCAACATTATTTCTTGATACAGTGCAACGAAATGGAAAGACTGACATAGCAAGATACATTTGAAACTGGAGTCCATATTGGTCTTAACCATGAATCTCGAATAAACTAGCATTTATTTGCTACTTTCATTTTAAACTGGTCCAGCTAGTCATGGCGGTTTTTATATTACAGTACAAACCACCCTTGGGCAGCAAAGTGATTCAGGTCACCCTGGACAGCCTCAGCCACGGTTACCGCATAATCAGTGGCCCTGTGCTACTAATTGTAAACATTAAATTGCAGTACATTACCACTTTAAAGCCAGACCTATTGGCCTGATGGAAAATAAGAATAAAGGTCTCAGGATGGGAGAGGGTGCGTTATTAATAAAAGGTTCCGTTTTGCTTTCTGGAGAAACAGTCCCAGTCAGAGAATCGCAGCCTAGATTCACGGGCTGCTGTGATTGCCGCAGACAGCCCTTAGAAAGGTGAACTACTTTCGAAAAGATTGCTTTTGTTTTATTAATATTTATGATGTGTGTATTGGAAAAGGGAGAATTCATTTATTTTATTCGCAGACCAGCGATCTCAAGACTCTAAAGTCTCAATAGCGTGCAGTGTCTGGGGTGATTAATGTACGACTGACTCCAATTTTGGCCAAAATCGGTTAGGACGAAGTTCTGCTCCTTGCTCGGAAGGTGAAAAGGATTTTGTGTTTCTTTGGTTGCAAATGCGTAACACAACCAATGGAGAAACGCTGGTTTTCAAGTAGTTCATGCGGTTTAATGCAAAGGGTATTTCTTGTGAAAGATGCTGGGCTTTTACTTTTGAAAAAAAACATTTGAATATTAATGACTTTTAGGGGCCAATTCACCCTCACAGAAATTTCAATGGGCTAGGCGACATCAGGACGGACCCAGAGAGTCCGCCTCCCCCCGTTCAGATCCGAGGCCACCAAAGTCATCTGCGGCGTTCCACAAGGATCTTCACTCAGTCCAACCCTCTTCAACGTCTACATGAGCCCCCTCGCAGCCATCGCACGCCAACACAACCTCAACATCATCTCCTACGCCGACGACACCCAGCTGATCCTCTCCCTCACCAACGACCCCACCACCGCCAGAGCCAACCTACACGACGGGATGAGAGACGTCGCCGACTGGATGAGGAACAGCCACCTTAAACTGAACTCAGACAAGACGGAAGTCCTCATCCTGAGCTCATCACCCTCCGCCTGGGACGACTCTTGGTGGCCCCGGCCCTGGGCACCGCGCCCAAGCCAACGGACCACGCACGCAACCTGGGCTTCATCCTGGACTCCTCCCTGTCGATGACCAGACAAGTCAACGCCGTCTCATCTTCGTGCTTCAACACCCTGCGCATGCTCCGCAAGATCTTCAGATGGATCCCCACTGAAACCAGGAAGCCCGTCACCCAGGCACTCGTCACCAGCCGACTGGACTATGGGAACACCCTCTACGCCGGAACCACAGCCAAACTTCAAAAAAGACTCCAGCGCATCCAGAACGCCTCCGCACGACTCATCCTGGACATCCCCCGACACAGCCACATCACCGGACACCTGAAAGACCTGCACTGGCTCCCCGTCAGCAAGAGAATCACGTTCAGACTCCTCACCCACGCACACAAGGCCCTCCACGACCTGGGCCCCAAGTACCTCAACGACCGCATGACCTTCTACACGCCCACCCGCCAGCTACGATCAACCAGCCACGCCCTCGCCACCGTACCACGCATCCGCAGAGCCACCGCCGGAGGAAGATCCTTCTCCTACCTGGCAGCCAAGACCTGGAACTCCCTCCCCACTCACCTTCGGCGAACCCAGGACCATCTCTCCTTCAGGAAGCAGCTCAAGACCTGGCTGTTCGAGCAGTAACTTACCCCCTCCCCCAGCGCCTTGAGACCCTCCCGGGTGAGTAGCGCGCTCTATAAATGCCGTGATTGATTGATTGATTGGGTGGTTGGTTGCAGGAGATGGACTGTTCAGGTAGGTGTGTCCTGAGTTGAATAGTAACTTGAATGTGTATGTAAGGAGTTTATGTTGATCGCGTTTGTGTTTTGGGTGCCAGTGTAGTTCCCTGAGGTGTGGTGTAATGTGAGTTATGTGTGAGAGGTTGAGTATGAGTCTGGCTGCCTAGTTCTGGATGGTTTGTAGTCTTCTAGTGAGTTGTTTGGTGATCCTGAATAGGTGGTGTTCCCATAGTCCACCTTTTGCTGGTGACTAGGCCATGAGTGACAGTTTTTCTAGTGTTGCTTGTGAGACACATCAAGATCTTCTTCAGCATCTTCAGGGTGTGGAAGCAGTATGCAGTGACGGCGTTGACTTATGCGGTCATGTCCAGTTTGCTGTCAATCATTAATCTGAGGTTTCTACCGTTGGTTCTGGGTATAGGTCTGAGTTGTGCCGGCCACCAGTTTGAGTCCTATGGTGAGGTTTTCTTGCCAAAGATCTAGTGGCGGCCGGCACGGATCGGGGTGGCGGGGCGGGGCTGGACGTGGGGGGATGTTAAAAATGTTCAAAAAACATACCTTATTGCCACGTCTCTCTGCCGTGTCGGACTCGGACCAGAACAGGAAGCACCCATGCTCCCCTGACCAGCGTTGTTATTGGTCTGAGCCCTGTGATTCAGCGCTCAGCCAGGGAATTGGAGCCTAGGAATGTTCGCCACACAGGCTGTAATGCAGCCTGAGTGGAGAACATGCAAAGTACGCATTACTGTTTGGCCGGTCTGAGATGACCAGCCAAACAGTCATGTGCACTTAGTGTGCTCACCACTCCTCCCCCTGCTCTGTGAGCAGAGCAGCCCAACCCCGCCCCACCCCACAAAGACGCCTCAGCAGGATAAAATAAAATTATAATAACACCAAGTTATCATTTTATTTATCCTTTATTCACTGCTGCAAAGCAGTGGGGCGACGCTTCTCCGCCTTAGCGGAGGAGTCGCCACTGCAAAGATCACTACTTCTGTCTAGTTGAGTAACAGACAGTGGCTTTCATCCAGTTAGCGACTTCGAAAATGCAGGAGGTGAACTTGTTTCCTGTGTTGGGGTCTTGTCTGAGAGGGAGAGTATGAGTTGCGTGTTGTCTGTGTAGGAGCGGATGTTGATGTGTGCATGGATGATGTTGGCCAGAGGGATCATGTATGCGTTGAAGAGCAATGAGCCTTGACGCCCGCAGCAGATGAGTTTGAGGGCTTATGAGGAGTAAGGGCCAGGCTAACAGCTTGTGTTCCATCTGCTAAGAAGGAGCAGATCCAGCGAAGAGCTGGTCCTTGGATGCCAATCTTGCGAATGTGCCTAATGAGGATGGGGTTTGAGACAGTGTCAAATGCTGCAGAGAGGTCCAGGAGAATGCTGTGTCTCCTCTTTTAAGGATCATGCGGATGTCATCTGTGGTGGTGATGAGTGCTGTTTCTGTACTGTGGGTGGCCCTGAGTCCGGACTGCATGGCATCAAGGAGCTGGTGGTTGCTGAGGTGGTCGGTGAGGCATCTGTTGATTAGTTTCTCTAAGAGGGATATGGGTTTGCAGCTGGAAAGCATGGCTGGGTCAGCGGATGGCTTACAAGTATATAAAGTATGTGTGTATATATCACCCAATGGCAGTCACCACTTGGTAGTTATAGTTAGGAATGCTTTTCCTTAGACAAGGAGTTTTTTGGTTTGCTAGTAACTTTGGCTCTGTTTAACAAATCTTCGTGACACTTTCCAAAAAAACGCAAATTTACCTCAGCTCCTTCCTGGAAAGTTTTGGGGTGATCCATCAAACAGGGGCTGAGAAAATGGGGGGTCCCAAACGTGTTTTTCATATTCATTTTTCTAAAGTAACTTTAGACACAGCTACAGACCAAACCTCTGAATGGATTTACCCCTTATTTGGCAGAAAGCTGGCTCTCGGTTCAGAAACAGTAGGTTTTGTAATATTGTGTAAATCTGTTTAGTAGTTTTTGAACAATTAAGGCTCCAAAAAATTGTACATCGAGGGACGTGGAGCCTCCACTGATCAGTCAGATCTCCTGCTGAGATCTGATTGGCTGCCACCACTTCAACAAGGAAGCGGGGGCAGCCATCCTAGGACTCAATACTCAGTCCTGAGTCCTAAAAAAAAGAGAAAAAAGACATAAGGAGGAAAGGGTAGGGTTTCCCTAATCCCCTAGGCCTGGTGGTAGGACCATGTGGAACCCTGCCTGGGGCCAAAAATGTTTTTAAAAAAATCTAAGCCTCAAATTCACAGAGCATCCACAAATCTGTGGCAAAATGTAAAAAAACAAAATAACAATGGCAGGCTACTGTACTTGTTTTTCAGAAAACACCCTGAGATGGGCCAGGATTCGAGGGGGACAAGGCGTTTATTTAGTTTTTGGGGGAACGGGGCTGCCTGGGGCCAAAAACTTTTAAAAATTGTACTGCAAATTCACAGAGGATCTAAGAATCTGCTGCAATTTAAAAGAAAAAAAAAGCATGCTTCTTTTTTAAAACCGCCTGGGGTGGGCGAGGCCCCAGGGGGACAACGTAATTAAAAAAAAATTGGGGGAGGGTGGCGTGTACCCCCCTTTCCAAGGCGGTTTAAGGCCAAACACCTTTTTTTTAAAATGTTGCCGCAAATTCGCAGAGGATCCTCTAATCTGCAGCTAAATTAGAAAAAAAAAACAAGCCCAGGCTCCCGTGTTTGTTTTTTAAAGACCACCGGGTGTGACAGGACCCTGGGGATTGGGGGGATGGGCGTTTAGTTTTTTGACCGAGGGGGGCCGCCTGGGGCCAAAAACATTTTAAAAAGATTTTTCTACCGCAAATTCGCAGAGGATCTAAAAATCCATGGCAACATTTGTTTTAAAAAAAAGAAGCGTGCTTCTTTTATAAAAGCCCCTAGGGTGGGTGATGACTCGGGGGTACAAAACAATTATTATTTTTATTGGGGAATAGGGAGTGTTGACCCTTCCCTCCCCGAGCCATTTAAGGCCCAGGTACCCCATTCCCTGGGGTCCAAAGTATTTTATAAAGTGGAGAGGGGCGCATGGCCCCCTCCCCAGGCTGTTTTTGGCCCTGGGGGCCCCATCCCCCAGGGCCCACTGTATTTTTTAATGGGAGGGGGGGCTTTGTGGCCCCCTTCCAGAGGCTGTAAAGGATCCGAGGACCCCGTCTCCAGGCCGCTAAACTTCTTAAAAGGTAGGGGGTTGCATGCAGCCAACCTCCCTGATCCATTAATGGCCCCCGGGAACTCTTCCATCCGGGCCACCTCATATGCTATGTCCCGGGGAGCCTCCCTTAGGGTCACAAAAGTTTTCCTTCCCGCACCGGCAGGGAAACTTGTATTTGCTCCCACCTGGCAGGAGCATTTTTTAATTTTCCGTTACACAGGAGTAAACATAAAGGGGGCTAGTTACAAGAAAATGCTGGAGGGCAGTGTTATATCAAATTTGGCAACGCCATACTCTGACATTTTCAAAAAGCAGAGATGCGCTGTATTTACAAAAATACGGTGCACCCCTGCGTTTCCCCTAGTCCTGGTGCTAACAAAACTGCCTAGCACCAGCGCAGGCACCTTGCGCCATGTTGCAAGGATGCCTGCGCTGCAGGGGCGATTGTTTATATGCAGGAAAGGACAACTTTCTGCACATAAACAATCAATAATGGTGTTTTGCTCTTTCTATGTGTGTTGCAGAATGCAGTACACATAGAAAGAGCAAAAAACGAGGAGCAATGAATAATTTCTCCTCGTATTGCCATTCTAAGACCAGCTATTACCTGGCCTTCGTATTTGGCGCTGCCCCAGCCTTTTAAATCTGAGGCAGCATCATAAAGCAATGGGTGTTGTGGTGGAAGGTCCACTGCAACACCCATTGCCCGCCCCTTTGCTGAAGCAGACTGCGGCGGAAAGGGGCATCATTACAATGTGGAATATGGGGAATGGCATCAAACCACAGTCGCTTCAGAAATAGTGACGCTCCGGTGGCATTAGGGGCTTGTAAATATGCCCACAAAGTCTGCCCTTAGCTGACGGAAGCTTTAAAAATATTCCCCCCATCAGGGAGCAGACTTTTAATCTGTTTCCTTGCCCACACTGATGCGGGTAGGGAAAGAGATCAAGATATTGCTGCCATCCAGAGGGAGCAGCATGAATAGCTGCTCCCTGCGAGCGGGAGCAATGCCCGTTCAACGTTACGCTATTACTGAACATTTCATCTAACTATAATGTTACTTTAACCATATATATATCTATATCTATAGCCATATATATTTAGATATCTATATCTATATCGATATCTATATAGATATATATATAGCAATACACCAGTAGGTAGGTATAGTTAGGGCTAAAGTTTCAATAGGAAAAGCATTTTTTGTTGTGCCAATAACCTTAGCGCCGCTTGACGAATCTCCACAAAATGTTCCCAAAACTTCCCCTTTTTGGTTCAGCTGTTTTGTTGAAAGGTTCAGGGTGATCATTTTTGTAATTTTTTTTAACACGAGTACAGCTCGAACTGCTGAACAGAATTACACCAAATTTGGCAGAAAGCTAGATGTTGGTCCAGAAAGCGTGCTTTTTGTGATTTGGTGTAATTCCGTTCAGTAGTTTTTCAGATATCTAACTTAAAAAAATATAGATATCTGGGGATGCGAGTCCTTGCAGTGGACTCGCGGATCCTACTAAAATTTGATTGGCTGCCAACACTTCAACCAGGAAGTGTTGGTAGCCATCTTGAGACTCGGGTTGAAGCTGAGTCCCAGAAAAAAAGTTAAAAAGGGGTAGGAATACCCTGACCCCCCATATATAGTGGTGGAGGTCCCTCAGGGAACCCGCCGGGGATACAAAGCATTTTTTTTTATTTTGCCACGGACTCGCGGTTGGATCCGTGAATCCGCTGCAAAATAAAACAAGCATTGGCATAGCCAATAGGTCTCGCTTTTGGGACCTTATAAGTATTTAGTTATGCAGCACAATATCCTTGGTGCAACAACAACTGTTGCATGGCTAAACACTTATAAGGTCCCAAAGGCAAGACCTATTGGCTATGCCAATGCTTGTTCTTTTAACTATGTCTTGGGCCGCTGGGAATAAACATTTTGTCAGCAAGGAGACCCAGAGGCATTTTTAACTTCACCACCTTTTGAGCACACATCAAACCAAAATAAAAACAAAACCAACTCCGCTGTAATTCAGGCGTCGAAGCACAGCTGGGTTGCATTCGGCAGCCCAGCTGGGAACCCGATGATGAAGCATGCCACCAACTAGGGTGGTGGGTGAAGGTTCTTCTTAAAAACCTATGTGGTTCCTAGCACTCCAATACTTCTAATAGAGTCATCCTTGTTTAAGGGTTCACTAGTGGGTCCGTCCACGTTGTTCTTGATTATTTGTAATAATGATCCCTCCCCCAGGGGCCTAAACAGGATCACACCCCGTTTACAATAGAAACAGAGCACATAGAGGAAGCCAGGGCATTAAAGAAAAGAAAGCGAAACAAACAAAAAATAAACTCACCACGATAATCGGATGAAATTCTTGTGATCCATCTTAGAGGCATTGAACAGGAGCAATGCAAAGCATGCCCCTCAGACAACAACAGAGAGGGAGGCAAGGTCCTTACTTACCACGTTTATGAGACACCACCATATAAAATATGCTACCAAGCACAACTGGGCCTGAAACACATCCCGCCAGCACACACTATTCATTATAGCTAATCCAGACTAGCTACACCAACAGCTTCTTGAGTTAACAGGTCAACGTTTTTAGTTCGCTTCGGATTCTATTGTTGAAGCTAACCAAAACTAGGTAATCATAATCATAACGGTGAATAGTTTAATGACAAACACAACATTCTATAACAAGACAACATCATCGGAGTAACAGTCGCGCTTTAGAAATTAGAAGATGCAAACGGACAATAATGGGATCGAATCAACAAACCATTTTTGAGTAATCGACTGGTTTGTTTCATCCAATAAATAAGAACGATTATAACTTATGATTGCACAATTTATTACTGAATGATACAAACCCTACCTTACAATGATAAATGCAAAAGCTTTGCGATTAAAAACGAAACGCTATTAAAAAGTGTTTAAATAAAAAAGGTGAAGTGAAGCGACACTGGGGTGTGCGTGTCACAGCCACAAATCGGGTGTGCACTTCTACGCTTCTCTGCCAGCACCCAAGC
This sequence comes from Calotriton arnoldi, assembly GCA_963921515.1. Taxonomy (NCBI): domain Eukaryota; kingdom Metazoa; phylum Chordata; class Amphibia; order Caudata; family Salamandridae; genus Calotriton; species Calotriton arnoldi. Next base: position 2,159,520 of record CAWUFW010001731.1, read on the forward strand.
TTTTAACTTACCAGTATTCAGTTTTGAAACCACTAGTAACACATAATAATATCACTGGAAATTACATCACACAATGGTACAGTGGTACACTGGATGCTGCCATTACGCGAAATTATATTGCATGCAGTGTGAACCAGAGCACAGATAAGGAAAATGTGCTAATTGAACAAGATGTCATCACAGAAAATAAATGTCATTACATAAACAAAGGGACATTTGAGCACTGTGATGTAGGTTTTTTCTCACTAGTAAATGTATTCAAAGGAAACATACATCTTCTATACAAAACATGCAACACTACACCTGTGCGCATAGAGCAGGGCGCGGGGGCACTTGAACTTATACAGAACGTTGAATCCATGTGTGATTACCATACGCCAATAAACATCCTGTTTGATGAACTGGTACACTGGATGACATGAGCGTGCATGATAAACGAAAACAGCCAGGGGTAGAGAAACAATGGATTGTTTCACAATCTCTGTCACGCATGCCACCAGAGAAATGCATGACTGCATAAATGTATTTGAGGAGGTGGACGGAATTCTTTTGGGTCCATCACCTACGAGCATTGAGAGGTCCCCAAGAAGTATACGACACCAGCTAACAAACACATTTTGCAGCAGCAGCACGCCTGTCACCAAACAGAAGATTACTCCTCCAATCGCGCGCCGCCGAGCAGGATTACCGGTGTTGCTGTGTGTGTGTGTGTAATTTGTTTACACACACCACCGACCGCAATCAAAACCAAGCCTCTGGCAGAACTGCGCGAGGGCACGGCTGGCGCGCCAGGCACGAGATGAAAGGCGCGCGTGCCGGTGGGCTCAGGTGAACAGACGGAGTGGGGGCCGAGAGCACACAAAGCGATTCCCTTGCAGGAGCGAGCAGGGGCACCATCTGTTTGAAAGTTAATTACAAACAGATGTCGCCAAAGCTCGCTCCCGCAAGGGAATCGCCAAACGTGCACGCGTTGCCATGGAAAGCAATGCAAAACGTGCACGTTTTTGGGCGAAAAAGTGAATCGATTTCAAGAGGTCTCCTCCTAATCAGCGCATGCGCGCTGCGTAGGCGAGACCTAAAAAGTGTGGGCTACTGTGCTTGCTTTAGCATAACCCCCGGGTGGGCCAGGTCCCAGGGGCATGTGATAAATATAGGAGGGGGCGCACGGGTCTGCCCCCCCTCCACAGACTATTCAAAGCCCTGGGGACCGCCACCTCCACAGGGCACTTTTAATTATGAATGCAGCCCTGGAGACCACCACCTCCCCGGGGCTAATTGCAATTATGTGGGGGGACCTAGTGGACCCCCCCTGCCCCGAAGATCACCACCGTCTTTGGGGCTAATTTAAATTTTGTGCGGGGGGGCAGTAGGGCCTCCCCCGCTGCCCAAGGGCCACCATCTCCCTGGGGCACATGCTTTATTAAGCCCTCCCTGGGCTCAAATGCAATAATTATGGTGGTCTGTTGCGGACCCATGGCCCTGGAGACCAACACCACCCTGGGGCAAATTTGAACAAATGAGGGGGGTCGCACAGCCCCCCTACAGGAGCACTACATGCCCCTTTGGACCACCACCCGCCAAGGCCGGCTTTAGCAATGTCCCAGGGTTCCCACCCCGCGAAGTGCTCCTGCCATGCCATAGCAAACAGTGCTCCACTATGAGCAAGCGAGAGCATTTACTCTCGCTTCCTCAAAGCAGAGCACTCTGCTTCTACACACAGGGAGCTGCATGACAGCAGCTTCCTGTGTGTAAAAGCAATTCCGGCTCCCGCGGTAGGTGAGGAGCCGGCAGGGACCACGGGGGCCTTAAGGATCCCCCCACAGTCCCCAACGAAGTGGCCTGGCCCCGGGATCCCAGGGGCCGTATATGGCCTGGGGGGAGGGGGGGGGGCGCTTGGCTCCCCTCCCTTTGAACTATAAAAAAATTAAAATAATGGCCGGGCTGCGGGGATGGGGTCCCCGGGGCCAAAATCAGCCCAGGAGGGGGCCGCTCCACCCCTTCCCGTTTTTTTATTTGGATTTTTTTTTTAAATGGTCAGGCCCTGGGGGATGAGGTACCAGGGGCCCAAAATGGTTCATGGAAGGGAGGCCACACAGCCCCCCTTCCTAAAATATAAAAAAAGCAAGAAAAAAAGCAATCATCTCGCCAGAGGCCCCGCCCCCTTTCTCCACTAATCTGCAAATGCACCTCCTGGTTGGGAGATGAAGTTCCCTTGGCTGCTGAGGGTCCTTAGGGGCCAAAAAGACCCCCTGTTACTTCCAGTGAGCCCCACACAGTGGGATTGCTGAGATGTGGTCGGAGGACACGCCCCCTTTCTCCACCACTCTGCAAACGTGCCTCTCAGCGCACTGCTGGTGGAGGGATGAGGTCTCCTTGCCTCCTGAGGGCCTCCGGACTAAAGTGGACTTCTTCCCCCAATAAGTAGTGCGCCAGGAGGCGCATTTGCAGAGTGGTGGAGAAAGGGGGCGTGGCCTCTTCTACATATTTCCTGAGCGTTATCAGCTTCCACCACTTGTTTATATCTTTTTTTGAAAGTCTCTCCCAGCTTTCTCAAAAACGCGTTAGGAAACGAAGGGAGACGGACCAGGAGGCTTCCAGCCAGTTTTGAGACCTTATCAAGGGGAACAATCCATAAAAATCTTGCAAAAGTATTAAAATTTATCATTGGACAGTGACGAAGTTAAAACTTGGAGTAAAAAGACCTTTTTGAGAAAGCTTTTTATTGATGGAAATGTATGGCCTTTTAAGAAAGGAAGAAACAAGAATAACAAGAGTCAAGAAAATTCACAAGCCCTGAAGAAGCGCAGTGGAGTGCGAAACACGTGTTGGCTTTTTCTGACTACTTAAGAAAAATAAATGACAACAAAAAGAAACAGAACAAGAAGATTTGATTTCTTATTGATGTTGTGTGTGAATATCTCAGTGATGTTTGGTGTTATATAACTATAAAGAATACTGGTGGGGACCAGTATCTGAGGTACTTTTGCACCAGGCTGAAATCCTGTTACCCACACTGTTTATGTATATTTATATATATATATATATATATATATATGCATATATATATATATATATATATAGAAAGAAAACAATCCTGGTTCACCACACATCCGGCGAAAGTCAGGTACAGACCACAGCGTTGTTTTGAATAAGTTTGCAGTGCTTTATTGCAGAAACAGACAGTGAGCATCCATTATTGACGACGAGTGCCCGGCATGACGTGTTTCGACCGCGTTTCCACGGTCTTGAACAAATATATATGCATGTATGGATAGAGAGAGAGAGTGTAGAAAAAACGTAGTACTCCGGGAAATGTTGTGTCGACAAAACTGCTGAATGGATTAGAATGACATTTCACAGAAATGTACATTAGACCATATAGATGATCTTTTTTGCTATTGCAACTGATGTTATGTAGCAGTTTTGAAGTTATAAGGGCCACAATCATAGTTATAGCTGTAGCACAATACTACTAATATTATCAAGAAAGCCCAAAAAATAAACTAGATTTCATAGGTAAAGTTTCTAATTTACTACATGAACAAATGAAAGACCAATTAATGGCCACATGCTAATGGAAGCCAATAAACAAATATATAACAAATAGAATACATCTTAATCTACATAAGTTTTCTTTGCAATGCTCTGTGGCTCACAAAATAAAATTGTGCCCAACAAACCAAACAAAAAACATCTTCCTTATGCACTCGTGTGCAACATAACGGAAACGTGACCTAGCAGTGAGCTATACAAACTACTATATGGAGGGCATGATAATTGCCCACTAGGAAAACAAATAGTAATCTCAATTTCTATAGCAGCAACAATGATTGGCTTTCATTTGCTTTGGGCTTCATAGCACAATACTACAAAACATAGCAAGGAAGCCCAAAAAATAAACTAGACTGTAAATGTAAACTTTCAGAATTACTACATGAACAACTAAAAGACACATATATGCCAAATGATTATGTAAACCAATAAACAAATGCATAATAGATACAATAGATAAAAAGAAACAAGTAACATTAAATCTGATTGCCACTCTGTAGGTATAGTTAGGATTCCCAGAGATAGAAATTCCTCGAATTTTTGCTCCCTAATAACTTTACACCCATTTGACAGGTCACCACAAAAACGTTCCAGACCTATAACATTTTCTATACTTTGTGATGATAGATAAAGGGGGGCTCAGTACGTATCTTTCCACCAATGTATTTTCTATAGACTATTGTATTCAACAACACGAAAACAACTGAACGGATTTCCATGAAATTTGGCAGGATTATGCATTATGGTGCGCAGATTATCTGTTTTTCAGTACTGCAGGTAAGTAGGGTAAACACTTTTTAAGTTACAAGCCATTAAAGCTTAGTAATATTTGTGACTGTGGTATTTTGTGAATGTTCGCAAAATTTTGCTAAACTACCACGGTACATGGTGATGTAAAGTCATTATTTGATTGGATAATGACTGCCTTTACAAAAGTTTAAGGCAGCCATGTGCTTTAAGGCCACTTTGCCAGTGTTCTGGCTTAGGACCTTAGATATAGGTAAGTATTAGGTTTTATATTTTTCCCTACCTATTACCACTTTACTAAAGTGGTAATAGGTAGGAAAATAATTATAAGTTTCAACATATTTTTTAACCACGTACTTAAAAAAATATATATATATCTTTAAAAAATATAAAAAAACTCTGTACTACATTATATTTTTCAAATATACTGTAGTACAGTGTATTTACAAAATGTACCTACAAAAATACTGCACAAGTAAAACAGAACTTAAAAAAAAGGAAAAAAGAAACATTTCCTAAAAATATGGTACTTACTAGGTACTAGTGCAGTACTCTAAACTTATTTAAAAATATGTAAAAAAATATAAATTAATTTCCCTACCGATTATCACTTTAGTAAAGTGGTAATAATTAGCGAATCATAATAAAACCTACTACTTACCTATATCTAAGGCCCTAAAACAGAACACAGCTAGAGTGTAGTAAAAACAATATGGCTGCCTTTTCATTTTCTAAAAACATCCATTGCCTAATTATATACTGGCTTGTCATTGCTATGTACCACGGTATACCACAAAGTTACTGAATCATACCATGTTCCAAAATATAACTAAGGCCTAGCTGTATTATTGTTTTGCAGTATCCTTGCATCACGCGTGGTGTTGCATGGGCAATGTAATACTTAAGTCAGATTTACAAAGCAACACAAGGTCATCATGCATGGCCCTGCATTGATTGGCAAATCCGGAGAAATGCAAGGCAGCGCAATTCCCTGTTTTGCATTACTCTGAACACCATAATCTACATTGCTGCTAAATTTCACATACATCCTTGGGCCACTCCACCCTACTATACATCACTCCACTCTACGGTATTCCAATATATGCCACTCCACTCAACTATACTTCACTATTCACTATTCCACTCAATGCACTCTACTCCATTCTAAGCCTCTCCACTGAATGAGACTCCACTCTACTCCACTCCACTCTACGCTATACACTGTATGCAACTCCATGTTACACCACTCCACTTTACGCTCTTACACTGAACGAACCTCCACTCTACACCACTCCAGTGTATGTCACTCCACTGTATGCCAATTTTTTGACTTTGTCTGCTTTTTCTTCCTTATCACATATAAGAGTGCCTTGAAATACTCTAGTTCTGTCTGTGCACTCTCCAAAACCTCCTTCTGTGTTTGATTTAATAAACTATAATGTTATCCATGTATAATAACAACACAGGCCACACAGGGAGTCAACATGACCCTGATGATTTACTGACTTGCTTCTTAGTTCACTATTGGCATTGTTGTCAGGGTGGAAGGAGGCATGAATGTTTCTAGGTTCATTTTGAAAAACTATCACTTTAAAAAAGCTTCTTAATGCACTGATATAATCTGATGTTCTAAGGTGAAACGCCTCTGCATGCTAATAAAATACACTTTTATGAAATTTGAAGAGGCTTTTATCATATGTTGTACACGTTTAATGCTAGATATCCTAAAAGTAAATGTGTTGCTAAAGTTAGTGGTGCAAGACACCTTATTTGCTTCCTTTCTTTTACTTCATTTAGGTGTAAATAAATGCTTAACTGCTAATTTAATCCTTTGCGTGCGTCGGACGGCCGGTAGCAGTCCGATGTCACGGTGTGTGTGTGCGTCGGACAGCTCCCGGCCGTCCTAGCACCCACCCATGGGGGAAGCGCTGGCGCTCCCCCCGTGACCTACCCTTCAAGCTGCCCCCACCGGGGAAGGCAGAGGAAGCCCTTCCGCTGCCCCCCCACCCTCCCCTCCACGTCATCCAATGTCATTAGAGGATACCGGACGCGCTGGAAGCCATTTGCTTCCAGCGCGTCCGCAGGATAGGAGGTAAGTTTCTCCTTGGGGAAGGTAGGGGGGGTTTAAAAAGAGGCATCGGAGGAAAGGAAAGGGTTTTCCTTTCCTCCGATGTCTCTTTAAGCATTCCTGCAGCACGATCGCGCATGGGGCGGGATCGTGCAGCAGGAATGGCCGGGTTTTTTTTTTTTTAAATGCTCTTTGTGTCGGGGAGCGGCCCCTGGGGCATGGGTCGCTCCCCTTCGGGGAGCAATTTGTTCGGCTGGGGCAGATCGGATTAAAAAAAAATAGCTGTGCGCCCACTAAGCCACCAGGGATTTCTTTTTTTAAAATATGTTTTTGGGGAGCGGCCCCTTAGGCAAGGGCCGCTCCCCTTTGGGGAGCATTTATTTGGGCCGTTTCTGCACCCCTGGGAAGGCAGATCGGCCCAACTAAACCATTAATTTTATTGTGTGCCCACTAGGCCACCAGGGATTTTGTTTTAAAAAAAAATATGTTTGTGGGGAGCGGCCCCTTAGGCGAGGGTCGCTCCCCTCTGGGGATCATTTATTTTGGCCGTTTCTGCCCCCTTGGGGGCAAATCGGTCTTGTGCTTCTAGGCCCATCTGCCCTCAAGGGGGGCAGAAGCCATTAGACACCAGGGATTGTTTCAGTGTTGTTGGGGAGCGGCCCCTTGGGCAAGGGTCGCTCCCCTTTGGGGAGCATTTTTTTGGGCCATTTATGCCCCCCTGGGAGGGCAGATCAGCCCGAATAAACAATTAATTTTATTGTATGCCCACTAGGCCAGCAGGGATTTTGTTTCTTTTTAAAATATGTTTGTGGGGAGCGGCCCCTTACGCGAGGGTCGCTCCTCTTTGGGGATCATTTATTTTGGCCATTTCTGCCCCCCTTGGGGGCAGATCGGCCTTGTGATTCTAGGCCCAAGGGGGGGCAGAAGCCATTAGACACCATGGATTGTTTTAGTGTTGTTGGGAGCGGCCCCTTGGGCAAGGGTTGCTCCCCTATATCGGGGTGAATATTTTTGCCATTTCTGCCCCCCTTGTGGGCAGATCGGCCTTATGTGTTATGGCCCATCTGCCCCTAACGGGAGCAGAACCCATTAGACACCAGGGATTGTGTTTGTGTTGTTGGGGAGTGGCCCCTTGGGCAAGGGTTGCTGTCAGGTCCTCGAATCCTCAGAGACGTACGATGCTCAATGGGGGTCCACCTCCTGATAGCCCCAAGGTCTGAGTAAACCAACAGACTCAATAGAGTAATCAGGTGAGGGAAGGAAAGGATGGGATCAGCAGGGAGGGAGATCTGGAACGAAAGCAAACAATAATAAGTACACCATACTATTTTACTCTAGATAACAGAATACCTTATAGAATAATGACACCTGGTCCAAATACCTATAAAGAAAAATAACGGTTCGTGTTTCCTAGGTAGGTATCTCTGATGCGCCAATGCCACTAACAGATCTATGGAGATAACAATGGAATTACTACACGCATCGTTAATACAGTTTCTAATGGAAAGTGAGAAAACCTGACACTATGGTAACATACCCAGAGGCACTTTAAGTGGCGCTTAACAGGGGAAGTGGAGCTGTCGTCGGGGTGAGCTCAACAAGCCCCTGCTGTAGAGGATAGAGATATACAAGCCAATGGAAACACAGTTACTGACTGCCTGCAGTTGAGTCACTCAGATCCCCCAATAGAAATCAGCATTCTAATAACATTGGCATGTCATGGAAGCGCCCCAGGTACTTGAAGCTTCATTTAAGACCTTACAATGTCAATGGTGCTTAATGTCAAAGGAATGATACAAAGAATAAACCAATACGTCTTGGACGGTTTTTGTTCAGGAGTTATTCAGCAAGCATGTACTCAATCCCAGCTTCCTCGCCGTATTACTGTCATATCGGCAGAGCTGGATAATACATGCATCACAGAGAGATCAAGGTCAAGATAAACAATGTAGGCAGCCGCGCTGCCGCGCGTGCTGTCTAAGTGCAGGTAACACTCCCTCTGTCCCTTACGATATAGGGATTACAGAGGAGGTTTTCGAGTAGCCCCGGGTCCCTGGGTCCTGCTTCTGCTCGTGGGAAACAGCGAAACGAGGGTTCAAAGATAAACGTCTCTAAGCACAAGGAGAAGTTGGTGCGGTAAGCACCCCTACCGGAATCCTTCCCTTCGTCTCGGCTCCGCGGGAATTCAGGAATTAACGGCACCCGACTGGTGCTCTGGAAGCGTATAAATTCGGCTTCCTGTAAACGCCGTGACGTCACCGGCGGCACATCCCCATGGCATCACGGGAACTGTAGTTCTTTGAACTACCGCTTCCCGAATCAATGTGATGCATGGCACGTCAGTGTTCTCCGACGGCACCCAGAATGCGCCGTGACAGTTGCTCCCCTTTATGGGGTGATTATTGTGGCCGTTTCTGCCCCCTTTGGGGGCAGATCGGCCATATGTTTTCAGGCCCATCTGTCCCCAAGGTGGGCAGAAGCCACTAGACACCAGGGTTTTTTAAATGTTGGTGTTGGGGAGTGACCCCTTGGGCAAGGGTCGCTCCCCCTTTATGAGGGTGAATTTTTTGGCTGTTTCTGCTCCCCGTGGGGGCAGATCGGCCTTATGCTTTTAAGCCCACCTACCACCTTTGCTTGGCTGGTGGATAGGGTGTGGACTAGTGCATTATTTGCATATGTGATTGTAATGTTTTATTTCTCCTTTTTATTCAAGTGCAAAGCTTTTGATTCTTGTTTGCGGTTTCGGCAGCTGTTGATTTGCAGTTTTGCGTAGTTGCATTTTTTTGGTAAGGAAAACATTTTTGTTGTGTTTACTCCAAATGAGTATTATTGTCATGCATGAATTAATTTTTTGTAAGTGGTGTCATAATAGCAGCATATTTAGTTAGTGTTTTGAGCATGAAATTCTTTGCGATGTGTTTTGCGTTGTCTTATGTGTAATTTTCTTTTCTTTTCAGAGTAGGTGGTGGTGAGTCTAGCTGCTGCTGGCAAGTGAGTGGTATAGTTTTGGAGTATATAGGTCTTAATGATAAAGCCACATTTTGTTTATTACTTATTTTACAAAGTGTTTGTTGTTGTTGACTTGTTTGACAAGTTACCTTTATTAGTAAGGATTATCGCTAGCCGTAGAATTACTGCTCAGCAGGTGGTTGGTATGCTTTTTGAATCGTCCTCTGAGCAGGATTATGAGACTGACAGTGCGTCTGAGGGAGAGGAGGGAGTGCAATATTCTGGCAGTGAGTTTTCTGTGCACGAGGAATCATCTGATGATAAAGCTACTCTCAGTGCGGATGAAGCTACTCTCAGTGCGGATGAGGAGGACACTGATGTGTCGATGGTGCAGCAAGAGTCATCGGGATTGCAGCCTGAGGCTGCAAGGCTTCCTACTGGAAGTGCTGGACTCTGGGTTGATGCAAACATGGTGCAGCCGGTGTTGCCTGCCTTTAGTGGTGATGCAGGATGTAGAGTGGATTGTGAAAATGTTTTGCCTACACAGTTTTTTCAGTTGTTTATGGATGATGTATTTTTGGCTGAGATTGTTGAGCAGACTAATTTGTATGCCGAACAGTTTTTGAGGGACAACAGTGCCAGACTTAGGCCCCGCTCTAGAGCTACCCAGTGGACTCTCACAAATCTGGATGAGATGAAGACATTTTTGGGTTTGACTTTTTTGATGGGCTTGATAAGGAAGCCGTCCCTGGCTTCATATTGGTCTACCAGTCCCTTGATGGCAACGGCCATATTTCCTGCAATTATGAGTCGTGATCGGTATTTACTTTTGCTTTGGATGCTGCATTTTGTTGATAATGCTTTGGCGTTGCCACGAGATCACCCTGACTGTGACCGTCTTTTTTTTAGATTCGGACTGTTCTTTATCACTTTGTAGATCGATTTTCAGAGATCTATACTCCAGGGAAAGAAATAGCTGTTGATGAGTCTTTGGTCCTGTTCAAGGGCCGTTTGGTTTTTAGGCAGTACATTCCTAGCAAGAGGGCACATTATGGAATTAAGCTGTATTTGTTGTCTGAGAGTAGGACAGGATATGTCTTTAATTTCTGGGTGTACACTAGTAGGGATTTCACTATTGACCCCCCTGGTTGTCCGTCCACTTTTGGAGTTTCAGAGACAATTGTGTGGGAACTTGCTAGAGGACTGTTTAACAGAGGTCACAATTTGTACCTTGATAACTTCTACACTGCTGTGCAGTTGTTTAAGGAATTGTTCAAAGTGGACACTTTTGCTTATGGCACAATCCGCTCTAACCGTAAAGGTTACCCAAAAGAGCTTGTTTGCAAAAAGCTTCAGAGGGGACAGTGCAGTGCCTTGCGTAGTGAGGAACTGCTAGCTGTGAAATTTGTGGACAGGAGGGATGTGTACATGCTGACTAACATCCATGATGACAGTTGGTGGCACTTTTGGGATTTGTTTGGGGGATAACAATCGTTTTAACTTGCTCTCTGTGTTTTTATGATTGCACCCACAATTGCCTGACTGCACCACTTAAAAATATAAAATTTCAAGATTTGCGCTTTCTTTGGCGTGCTGTTGGTTTCTCCTGCCTTCGGCAGTACTCGCACGCTGACTGGCTGGTTCTTGGCCAATCAGTGCGCAGCCCGGGTGGAGCCTGTTGAGCCCCGCGGCATTTAATGACTGCCGCTGCGAGGACGCGCGGCTAGATTGAGTTGGTGGCACTTTTGGGATTTGTTTGGGGGATAACAATCGTTTTAACTTGCTCTCTGTGTTTTTATGATTGCACCCACAATTGCCTGACTGCACCACTTAAAAATATAAAATTTCAAGATTTGCGCTTTCTTTGGCGTGCTGTTGGTTTCTCCTGCCTTCGGCAGTACTCGCACGCTGACTGGCTGGTTCTTGGCCAATCAGTGCGCAGCCCGGGTGGAGCCTGTTGAGCCCCCGCGGCATTTAATGACTGCCGCTGCGAGGACGCGCGGCTAGATTGAGTTGGTGGCACTTTTGGGATTTGTTTGGGGGATAACAATCGTTTTAACTTGCTCTCTGTGTTTTTATGATTGCACCCACAATTGCCTGACTGCACCACTTAAAAATATAAAATGTCAAGATTTGCGCTTTCTTTGGCGTGCTGTTGGTTTCTCCTGCCTTCAGCAGTACTCGCACGCTGACTGGCTGGTTCTTGGCCAATCAGTGCGCAGCCCGGGTGGAGCCTGTTGAGCCCCCGCGGCATTTAATGACTGCCGCTGCGAGGACGCGCGGCTAGATTGAGTTGGTGGCACTTTTGGGATTTGTTTGGGGGACAACAATCGTTTTAACTTGTTCTCTGTGTTTTTATGATTGCACCCACAATTGCCTGACTGCACCACTTAAAAATATAAAATTTCAAGATTTGCGCTTTCTTTGGCGTGCTGTTAGTTTCTCCTGCCTTCGGCAGTACTCGCACGCTGACTGGCTGGCTCTTGGCCAATCAGTGCGCAGCCCGGGTGGAGCCTGTTGAGCCCCCGCGGCATTTAATGACTGCCGCTGCGAGGACGTGCGGCTAGATTGAGTTGGTGGCACTTTTGGGATTTGTTTGGGGGATAACAATCGTTTTAACTTGCTCTCTGTGTTTTTATGATTGCACCCACAATTGCCTGACTGCACCACTTAAAAATATAAAATTTCAAGATTTGTGCTTTCTTTGGCGTTCTGTTGGTTTCTCCTGCCTTCGGCAGTACTCGCACGCTGACTGGCTGGTTCTTGGCCAATCAGTGCGCAGCCCGGGTGGAGCCTGTTGAGCCCCCGCGGCATTTAATGACTGCCGCTGCGAGGACGCGCAGCGGGCGCGCCACGGGCGCGCCAAAGGCGCGCCTAAGGCAAGCCCGTCTGCGCCCGTCCGCGCTTGGACGTCGCTAGAAGCCAGAGATCTTGCCCCTCCCAGGGCACAAAGATTAGTCTATTCTCGCATAGCACTACTCGACCTACAAAAAGTGGGTGCCTGCGGGACTCATAGTTGGGTCCCAGATGATTGCCCTACCCTCTGTAGAGAATGTACCCTCAGGCGGCTGCCTTCTGAGTGCTCCATACTCTCAGGCCCCAGGACTTCAACACACTCGATTTTGAGTATTAATTGCCGATCATTGTCCAAACACCATGCCGAGGTATTTGATCTTCTCCAGGATTACTCACCTGAGGTCCTCTTTCTAACGGAAACTTGGCTATCCGAGGCCTGAGTGGCTATACCGGCACTCGCCCTTCCCACAGGTTATGCCATTAGCAGTCTTAATAGAACAGGGGGGAGAGGCGGGGGTATTGCGATTGTGTATAAAACAGCCCACGCCTGTAGTTTTATTTCCCAAGATCTGCCAGACTGTGAGAGCGCGCTCTTTAAAATTGCACTGAGTGCTAATTTTACCTTTTCCGGCCTTCTAATTTATCGTCCACCTGGTCCATCGAAAAACTTTAGAGAAGCCTTGGCAAATATTACTTCGGTACTAGCTCTCCAGACCGCCAATTTCAATATCATTGGTGATCTAAATCTTCATCTCGAAATGCTAGATTTCCCGGATACTTTTTGCTTCTTAGGGGACTTGGCAGCTTGCCAACTGATACAACTGGTCCCTGGCGCCACACATAGCGCTGGGCATCTCTTAGATCCGGTCTTTTCCAATCTTGAGTCACTGGAAGTTCTAACACCCCTTCCTATGATCTGGACAGATCACTTTCTTATCCCTATACGGCTAACGCTGGCCGATCTCAAGCCCCAGTTAACCCAGTACCCTTCACTGAAACGGCCTTGGCACAAATTTGATCAAGAGGCCTTCCTCGCAGCCTTGTGCACTAATCCACCAGGCAAAGCTACTAATATAGAAGAGGCTGATGCTCTTTTCCATAGGTGGGTAATCCAAGCTCTGGATACCTGCATTCCTCTTAAACTTACCCACTCCAAAGGTACGCGGGCTAATGCCTGGTTTAATGAGGATCTGACCCTAGCCCGGAAGAACTGTAAAGTTCTAGAAAGAATGTGGAGACGTGCTTACGATCCCCAGGCTAAAGTACTGTATAGATCAACTATAAAATCCTACCACAAACTAGTGCGTAAGGCTAGGGCAGCTCACTTTTCCAGCTTGATCTCCATGAGTACCAATCGTAGCAAAACCATTTTTTCTCTTCTGAAGGATTTGGTCTCCCCTCCCTCAGCTTCAGGTAGCATTATATCATCTAGCCAACAATGTGAGGAGTTGGCGAACTTCTTCTTGGAGAAAGTGGATGGCATCTATCATAACTTTGCCCACACTGGTACTCTAGGCGCTAGCTGGAAGAACGCTTACACGGGTGCGGAGACCGCTTCTCTCACATCATTTCCTACCATTCTCCTTAAAGACCTGGAGGATTTAGCGATCAAAATTAAATCAGGGTCCCCAGATGACCCCTTAAGACCAGACGCCTTTAGGAAAGTTCAACAGGGTCTCCTACCGGAGTGCTTGGACTTGCTCAACTTATCCCTTACCTTGCCGGCAGTCCCAAAATCTTGGAAACACGCTAAAGTGGTCCCCCTGCTGAAAAAACCGTAATTGGATATCTCCAAGCCAGAAAATTATCGTCCAATATCACTGCTCCCATTTTTATCCAAAATCTTGGAAGCTCACGTGAATTCGACGTTAATTCACTTTCTGGAAGCTAATCACATTCTTGATAGATCCCAGAATGGGTTCCAACCACGTCACAGTACCGAATCTGCACTGTTGACGGTGGTAGAACAACTTAGATCCGCCTCGGATGCCGGCAGGACCTCTGCTCTGGTCCTGCTGGACCTGAGTGCGGCATTCGATACGGTTTCCCATGAAATCTTGCTTCACCGTTTGGAGGAGATAGGGATCAGTAACAATGCCCTGTTGTGGTTCTCCTCCTTTCTGGCTGATCGGACCTTTCAAGTGATTGCCCCCCCCTTTACTTCTCAGGTTCATCCTCTGCACTGTGGGGTTCCTCAGGGCTCGGCACTGAGCCCTACGCTCTTCAATATATATATGAGTCCACTGGCCCGGATGGCCAAAGCAAGGGGAATCTCCTTGGTGTTGTATGCTGACGACACCCAGTTGGTGATCACCATGTCTGACAACCCCAGCCAGGACAGAATAAAATTTAGGGAAGACTTATTGGCTGTTGCAGAGTGGATGTCAGCGAACTTTCTGCAGCTGAACTCCGCGAAATCCGAGATCCTTCTGCTAGGCAAAGCATCCCACCTCTGGACTAACGAATGGTGGCCTTTGGCCCTTGGAATCCCTCCGGCCCCCAAGTCCGTAGTGAAAAATCTCGGCTTTATGGTTGATAAAGATCTCACCTTTGAGATGCATTCCAAATCTGTTGCAGGGAAATGCTTTGGGATTCTACGCGGCCTTAAACCAATACTTGGTCTTTTTGATGCCCAAACGCGGCAGCTGATTATTCAGGCCTCTGTGTTGGCCCGTTTGGACTACTGCAATGTGCTTCTGCTTGGCTCCAATAAGTCGGTGCTGACTTGACTGCAGCGGGTTCAGAACGCTGCAGCACGCGCCATTTTTGCTCTTCCTAAGCACAGCCATGTCTCTAACCTCCTTCTCCGCCTGCATTGGCTGCCCTTTGCACATCGTGTGCATTTCAAGGCGCTGTGCACTGTGCACAAGATTTTGACCGGTATCGGTCCGGACACTCTGAGCGACCTGTGTACTCTCTAGCATCCTCCTCGAGCATTGCGATCGGCTAACCTTGCCCTCGCATGCATTCCACGCGTACGAAGGACTAGATCTGGCGGTCGCTCTTTCAGGCGATTGGCCCCTGCCCTCTGGAACTCTCTTCCTCTCTATATTCGTAACATCTCTGATCATCAGACCTTCAGACGGCATGTGAAGACATGGCTTTTTCCTCAACCCTAATCTCTTCTCTGCCTCTCTCTGTCTTGCTCAGCGCTGGGACGCCTCATTGCCGAGGCAGCCATGCGCTCTACAAGTATTTTAATCTAATCTAATCTAATCTAATCTAATCTAATCTACTTCACCTGTGACTGTTTGGGGTCAGGTTGCTGAAGTGCGCAAACCTGTGTGCATTGTAGACTAGAATAAGCACATGGGTGGTGTCGATAGAGTAGATCAGAGGTTGGAACCTTACACTGCTGTTCGTAAGGCTTACATTTGGTATAAGAAGATGGCCATCCATCTCTTCAATTTAGCAGCTTTTAATGCATTGTTGTGTTCAAGGAGTGTTCCCCTGCATCAAAGATGACTTTTGTTCAGTTTCAGGAGTCTGTGATAGGCAGCCTTGTTGTAGAGGAACAGGCAAGTGTTCCTAGAGTTGAAGTGGTGGAGGATGTGGCTAGATTGAAAGATCGCCACTTTCCTGATTTAATTCCTCCCACGCCCCCAAAAAATTAATCCCTGTAAGAGATGTAGAGTCTGTTTGCGAAGAGGTATGCGGAAGGAGAGTCGTATGCACTGTGCTGATTGTCCTTCTAATCCTGGGCTGTGTGTGCCCACATGTTTCAGATTGTATCACACTCAAAAGAGTTTTTGGGAGCAACCGTGAGTCTAATAGTGTACTGCCTGGTCTGTATGGTTTTATATAGTTGTTGTTCAGTTTCACGGTTGGCATTAGAATGATGTCTTTAGTTACTGCTGTTGTTTTTGTAGTTATAGTTTTGTATCTAGTTGAAATTGGTTTGTGTTTTCTTTCTTGTTAAAAAAATGATGTTGTGCGTGGACTGGCGCTTGGCTGACGGTGTGTGTGGACTGGCGCTTGGCTGGTGGTGTGCGTGGGCTGGTGGTGTGGCTGGGCTGGGGCTTGGCTGGCAGTATGCGTGGGCTGGCGCTTGGCTGCCAGTGTGTGTGGGCTGGCGCTTGGCTGGCGGTTTGCGTGGGCTGGCGGTGTGGGTGGGCTGGTGCTTGGCTGGCGGTGTGCATGGGCTGGCATTTGGCTGGCAGTGTGTGAGTAGTGACTTGCTGCTGATAATTACACACTCTGCTAGTCAAACGCCACTGCAGACACTATGTCAACCACCAGCCGGTGTGATTGCTGTGTCAGTCATGTGGGCGTCTGAAAGTGATGGACCCTTGAATGGCGCTGTCTGTTGATGTGAATGTTGTAATGTGCTGGGCCAGCGGCTGGCGGTGTGAATGGTCTTGTGTGTCACGTATGAAAGGTGTGTGAATGGCCTGTAGAGAGGTTGGTGCCTTTCTGTGGCTTTACAGCTCATGAGCTGTGAGTCATTGGTTCAGGTTTTTAACCTTTTAAATATTAACAGTGCATTTCCTTTTTGTAAAATCTCGTTAATAGAATTTCACGCTCTGAACCTTCACTCACCCTCGTGCCAAATCCAACCAGTATGTGTGAGTACGTAAGGAATTGTTCGTTTTGAAGTAATAATTGTCTTTTCTGTCTCTCTCTGCCAGGGTGTACATTGTCTCCACATTGTCTGTGGATGTGAGTGTTGTGTTGTGCTGGGGCCGCAGCTGGGAGTGTGAAAGTGTATGTCAAGTATGAAAGGTGTGTGAATGGCCTGTAGAGAGGTTGGTGCCTTTCTGTGGCTTTACAGCTCATGAGCTGTGAGTCATTGGTTCAGGTTTTTAACCTTTTAAATATTAACAGTGCATTTCCTTTTTGTGAAATCTCTTGTTAATAGAATTTCACGCTCTGAACCTTCACTCACCCTCGTGCCAAATCCAACCAGTATGTGTGAGTACGTAAGGAATTGTTCGTTTTGAAGTAATAATTGTCTTTTCTGTCTCTCTCTGCCAGGGTGTACATTGTCTATAGTGTTACATAGTGTAGTGGCATGGTGTAAAATAAAAATCATTTGTTACAGGCAAGAAAAAGTTTTTTTTGTCTAAAGACACACATATTACCTTAGTACACCCTGGCACTGAAGGGAACTTCTTTGTGTGTAGATGTGTTCCTTGTGAAACGGCTGCATGGCATAACTTGTAGTGAAATCAGCCAATGGCTGAAGTGGACTGATACACTGCCGCTAATTCATGTTGGAGTGGGTGGAAAAAAAATGTGAATGACACCAATCACAGATTAATGGATGAAGTCTGGCTGAAACCCCTATATGTAACTATTTATACACATATTTTAGTAAAATCAAAAGGTTTTAGCTAACACCAGACTTAAAAATGCCTCCCACCCTTGGGAGGGCTTAAGGACTCTAATGACCCTCCCACTACCTCCGGTCATTTAATTCTGTACACCTCTGCCCTTGGGCCAAACAGGGTCTGGTTTAAGGCGCCTAATGCAGTATTTTTGTACAAAGCAGGGGATAACAAATTGTGAGCCCTTGCATGTACTTTTATAAAAGTTCCCACTGTGTTCACAAACAACGTCAGACATTAAAAATACATTTTCATAATGAAAACCTATCTGAATGGAAGCACATTTGTCGTAGTTTTGATTTATCTAAATACAAATTCCCGCTGTTCACGAACATGAAAGAGAAAACTTTACCTTTTCTACTATCACACATTAGCCCTCCGCCAGTGCTCATAATGGAAAATGTTAACTCCCGGAAACCAAATACATCAGGAAGGGAGCAGGAAATGGGGGAATTAAAGAAAGTGAACGTCAGGGTCAGAGGAGTCATAAGGAGCAGAGTCAATGACAGTTGCTATATGGTTCACCAGTATATGAAGAGTACATATGTATTATTTGTACAAATACTGTCTCTAAGCAAATTTCAAAGAGTGAAAAACGTAACTGTAAGCTAATTTCCATGATCACCCCCATTTGTTTGGTGACTGATGCTGCTGTTGTTTTTACTCTGTGCACTGGGATTCTGCTAACCAGGCGCTAGTGCATGTGCTCTGACTCCTAAAACATGTCGAAATCGGCTATACTCCTAATTGGCATATTTAACATACCTATACACTCCTCCAATATGGTACAAAGTGTACCCAGGGGGTGTAAGTTGAATGTCACTAGTAGACTGCAAAACACCCACTGTGCCACCTACTACAATGACAGTGCAAATCTGACTGCAGATCTACCACTGTAGCCTGCATGTGCAGTTTTAAAACTGCAAATTAGACCTACCATAATAATCCCTTTTGACAAGCCTAACCCTCCTTTTAAATATTAACAAGTTACCCCTAAGTTGGCCTTACTGGCCTTAAGGCAGGGTGCATGATATTTAAAAGTAGGGCATGTAAAAGTTTAATGTTAAACATGTTTCCAGCTATTTTCGCTGTAGTAGGGTTAGTTGTTCCTTAGGAAAGCATTGGGATATAATATAGCCTTATAGCCCGCCGTAGCGGGCTATACCGGCTATTAAAGGCCCACTCCCGCGTTAAAGGCCCGAGCCGAAGGCGAGGGACTTTAACAAGGGACCGAGACTTTAATAGCCGGTATAGCCCTGCTACGAAGGGCTATAAGGCTATTAGAACATTCTGCCACTAGAGGACAGAATGTTCTAACAAATACAACAAAGGCCTCTCGAAGCTCGAGGGGATTTAAATCCCCTCGAGCTTCGAGAGGCCTTTGTAAAACATTGGAATGTTGCTCTGCGGGCCTTTACCAGCCCGTAGAAGCAGGGAGCACTCCATTGTCTACAATGGAGCTCCCAGCATTCCAATGTTCTAATATTACATTTCATAATGTTAGCTCCAGCTAGGTAACAGACACAAAATTCTTGAATTTAAAAAAAGTCTTTCTTGAGAGCCAAATCCATTGATAAATTTGGATTTGTAATAAATATTTTGGAAAGTGTACGTCTAAAAAGATACTTTTCCCTGCCTAAAACTTCTAGAAGCCCCAGAACTGTTTTGAAGTGACTACAGGGGAGGGATTGCTCATTTCCATGCCACACCTCTGGAGTGGGCACAGGAGTGCTTGGTTTTAGTTAGAGAGGTGCATTGAGGGGTTGTTTGCAGTAGGACACATAAGAACTGTTGCAAAAATGGGCAGCGTTACCTCTGGAAACCTTTTCCCTATTAAGGGCTAGGACTCACCTCCACCCATAGGCTAGGTCCAGCTATAAATGTAGCACCCCTGGGCACTTTCTTCAGAGCACTTCTGGACCTGTAGAAGACAGAAGAAGAACTGCACCTGCTGTTGAGACCTGTGAGGAGACCTGAAAGGAGGGACCTGTTCCCACCTGTACCCAGTACAATGAAATGGCCTCCAAGGGTCAGTTGGCTGACCTCCTGTTAAGCTACAGTGACACAACAAGCTGCTATAAGCCTTTTTTCCCGAAGAGCCCAGGAGACCAGTTTGAAATAGACCTGCCATCAACCCTACTGGTGGCTTCTTGGACATAGAATGCTGTTCCTGAGGTCCTGGGACCCACGGCCATGTCAAAGTGTACTCCTCTTATCATTCTGAGAATCCTGTTACTTATAAATCTTTTGGCTCTAAAGACCTCTCGAGGACTCATGCCAACCTGTCAAGTCACTCCAACGAATGTTCGTTGCCTCTGGGCCAAAGATTCATGCTGCTCCTGCTCCCAGCTTTTCTACAGTAGCAAATCAGTTTCTGGGGGATGTTGTGGAGAGGGTAACCAGCCTCGTGGAGCCCTATTTGGTGACAGCTTGCAGCTTTGCTTGCTGGAGTAATCTGAGCTCCAAAAAAGTAACCTAGTTTTGACTGGGTGAAGAAGTCAAAAGTATGCAGCCACTGAAAGACCTTGCTTGGGTGTGAATTTTTCATTTCTCCTGCTTGGAGCTTTCCCACCAAAAGTCAATAGATTCACCAGGACTTCATCCGATGGCTATCTGGCGTTGTGGAGCCCTTCTTGACACAGCATGCTGCTTCACCCCACTGAGGAAGTCAGAAGGTAAACTTCCAACCTGGATGAACCTGCTTTCTGTATACGACCCACACTCCATCAAATTCAGCCTTAAATAGCACATAGGTCCTGGTCAAGCGAAACCAGATGACTACGGTTCGCGCTTAATGCTTTTTGGTACTATTTTTAAATTTAAAAGCTTATATCTCCAGTTCCCCTTATTGGTATTTTTTTGTAATGCTGGTGTCATTCGTTCATTAAATTTTTCTGTATGTTTATAACCTGGGGTGGGTTTTATTTCGTGTTGTGTTTCCGACATTTTATCTGTTTTGGTACTTGTTAAATGCTTTACAAATTTTCTTGGGTTAAGTGTGTCTGCTCTATGCCATAGCTACCAGTGGTTGAACTCAGGTTTAAATTACTGAAACCTTTACTGAACCTTACAAAATAGTGCCATTATTACTTGCGGTGGACTCCCATCTATCCCAACTAATAATCCACTTTCTGTCACACACAGGCTGGATTTTAGGATAGCTCGGAGTGTTCTGGCATCTGCTGTCTACATCAATGTGTATGCAGCATATGTCATAGTAAAATACTGGTAAGATACCTTGGGTGCTTACTGCGCTTGCTAGAGAGACAGGTCTGTAATTTCTGGTCATAGCACAGAATCATTACAAAATGGCCTGATGGGTTAATATACCTACATCAAACTTCTATAACCAGCATGTCACAAGCTAAAGAGGGTCATATATTTAATTGCAGAGATCCTTCTACAGTGGATAGATCACAAATTGCATATATGTTAACACAGCGTGTAGCGATACTGCTCTCTGCAAACAGCTGCATGTAACCTTCAAACAATAAATGTGATTCCTTGCAGACTTTTACTCCAAGTTTTGTGCTTCTAAGGTTGGGAAAAGTGGTTTCAAAGTGGTTTCAATGAGTAAAGTTATAAGTTCCAAAAACAATTGTTGGTATTGTCTGCTATAACTAGAATTAGAACTAAAAAAAAACACAGAATGGGGAATAACATTTTAACAGTCAAGCTTGGCAAACCTGTGGCAATAGGTGCTCCCTTACTTCCCATAGGAAGTAACCATGAATACTATCATCATCTCCGTAATAATGTAATATTAGTTCACATATAGGCACATATCAAAAAGAAACTACTCAAGGTTTCCTAAAACATCTAGATCCCGCATTGGACGCAAACCCTATTGCGATCATGTGATTCATCCCCCAATCTTCCCCCTAAGGTAGGCGAACATGTCATTAAAACAGTCCTAATCAATGCAAATAGAACCACAAAGACTAACCTCAGAATGCCAAACCCCAACAACCTGAAAAAAGTGACTTTAATTTCCGAAAAGCAAGACTCAATAAGGGTCAAACCACAGAAACCTATAGTGTGTCTACTACTTAGCTGTCGTTCAGCAAAGAAACATGCCGCAGACATAGCCGACCTCATCTTAAACCAGCAAATCGACGTAATTATCCTAACATAATCATGGCTATCAGAATCATCCTCCCCATGCCTTGATCTATTAGTCCCCCCGAACTACAGCATTGTAAGACTAGACAGGCTCAACAAAAAGGGCGGAGGCATCGCCTGTATACATAGATCTGACATTGCCATTACGAAAATACATTCAGACCCCCTTGAATCTTGTGAATACCTCGGTTTGTCCTTAAGATCCATAGATAACCAAATTTGCAAACTTCACGCATTTTACCACCCCCCAGGAAAAAACACCATGTTCATAGATCAGTTGATAGAAATCATCACAGCAAACTCTACTCCTCAATCCAATGATATATTCTTAGGAGACTTCAATCTTCATTGGGAAGATCACAATGATACTCAGATCAAGTCTCTCAAAGCCTTCCTTGAAGATCAATCTCTGGTTCAAGAATGCCAGCTACCTACCCACTGAAAAGGCTCTACATTAGACTGGATCATCTCTAAGGAAAAAGCTGTCGATACAATCGAGATCATCCCGTGTGACTGGTCTGATCATCACATCGTTACCTTCCACATACCCTACATAAAACGGAAAACTTCCTCACAAACAATAAAACCCAGAAAATGGATTCGTGACACCAGAGGGCTCAATATGGAGAATCTTGTAGCACGCTGTGAGAAAGAATTGCAACCTCCTAACAACCTGAAAGATGTCAACGAACTCACAGAATACTACAACACTACAATGACGCAAATAATTGAGGACATAGCCCCTTTAAAACTCAAAAGGATTCCAGACAAAGATAAAAACCCCTGGTTCAATGGATCCCTCAACGAAGAGAGACGATCACTCAGACTCACAGAAAGTAAATGGAGACAACACCCATCCTCACCCCATCTAAATCAACTAAGGCAGGCCAGAAACGCCTACAATAAAAGTATTCTAAAATCAAAAAAAGACTTCTTTAGAAAAGAACTGGATAATGCAAAAAACAGACAGAGGAAACTCTTCGAACTGCTAAAAGACCAATCTAACAAAACGGCCAAATCCGTGCCAATAGCTCCAAAATTGAACATCAGCAGCGAAGAATTCTCCTTCTTCTTTACAGCCAAAGCCACTTCCATGGAGGTGGAGCTCAAAAAGGCTGCGGAGATCCCTTTGATACTAAAGAGCACTCCAACTAAGCTTCAGTCTCAACCAGCTCTGGAAATGCCTAAAAATAAAGCTTTATGGTCAGAATTCAAGTCATATGACGACAAAGATATTGCCAAAATTATTTCGACCATAAAACCAAACAATCATTTCAATGATCCTCTACCTGCAAAATGCTGGTCTACAATAAACCATTTGCTTATTCCCTGTTGGACTAAGATTATTAATGCTTCTCTATCGCAAGGCGCATTACCAGACTGCCTAAAAACAGGGCAAGTCATTCCAATCTTTAAAAAACCTACAGAGAATCCCTCAGACCTTAACAACTATAGACAAGTAACAAAAATTCCCATGCTAGCCAAAGTTATGGAAAAGTGTGTTCAACAACAACTGAGCCAACACATTTCTGAATTTTAACTGCTGAATGACTACCAATCAGGGTTCAGAACAAATTACAGTACTGAAACAGCAATTCTTCACATAGTGGACGACGCTCTACTGGCCCTAGACTGCAATGATACCTGTCTCCTATTTCTGCTCGACCTGCCGTCGGCATTTGACACTGTGAACCACGCCAAAATACTAGAATGCCTGAAAGAAAGGATGGGGTTGGAGGGTACAGTCCTAGAGTCCTAGAGTCCTAGAGTGGTCGCCCCACTCACTGCTGCCGCTCCTGCCTGCCTTGCCGCCTCCTGCCTGGAGATTCCTTCGCTCGCTGCCCGCTGCTCCTGGGACTTTCCCGCTGCTCCTGGGACTTTCCCGCTGCCCGCTGCTCCTGGGACTTTCCCGCTGCTCCTGGGACTTTCCAGCTGCCCGCTGCTCCTGGGACTTCCCGCCACTGCCTCCCTGCGGCCCCGCCCCCCGTGATTCCATTCGCCGCCCCGCTCCCGCCACCCAGCTGCTCCTCCCTCCAGGCTCCTTACTTAAGGGGACCGTAGGGGACCACAGAGTGTGACCGCTCAGCCCTCCACAGGGCTTGGTCGCCCCACTCACTGCTGCCGCTCCTGCCTGCCTTGCCGCCTCCTGCCTGGAGATTCCTTCGCTCGCTGCCCGCTGCTCCTGGGACTTTCCCGCTGCTCCTGGGACTTTCCCGCTGCCTGCTGCTCCTGGGACTTTCCCGCTGCTCCTGGGACTTTCCCGCTGCCCGCTGCTCCTGGGACTTCCCGCCACTGCCTCCCTGCGGCCCCGCCCCCCGTGATTCCATTCGCCGCCCCGCTCCCGCCACCCAGCTGCTCCTCCCTCCCGGCTCCTTACTTAAGGGGACCGTAGGGGACCACAGAGTGTGACCGCTCAGCCCTCCACAGGGCTTGGTCGCCCCACTCACTGCTGCCGCTCCTGCCTGCCTTGCCGCCTCCTGCCTGGAGATTCCTTCGCTCGCTGCCCGCTGCTCCTGGGACTTTCCCGCTGCTCCTGGGACTTTCCCGCTGCCCGCTGCTCCTGGGACTTTCCCGCTGCTCCTGGGACTTTCCCGCCACTGCCTCCCTGCGGCCCCGCCCCCCCGTGATTCCATTCGCCGCCCCGCTCCCGCCACCCAGCTGCTCCTCCCTCCAGGCTCCTTACTTATGACGCCCCCTGAGCGACCGCGCAGCGGCCGCGCGCAGCGGGAGCACCGACGGAGCGCCGAAGGTGCGCCAAGGTAAGCCCGTCTGCGCCCGTCCGCGCCTGGCCCGCGCCCAGCGCCAGGACCCCTGGATCCCACCGATGCAACACTACTCGACGGACCTACGACGCCGCCACCCTCACCGCACTCAATGCCGGCCGGAACCCTGCCTGCTACCGAGCCTCACCGAGACGCACCCACGGACCCTTCACCTGCCAAGCCTGCCGATTCACCTGCCCCCGGACGTGCACCACCTCCGCCAAGTCGAGCACCAGCAGCAACCACCTGAAATGCATCCTGTTGAACACCCGCTCCGTCCACAGGCACGCCGTGGAACTCTGGGACCTGCTCGACGCAACAGCACCGGACGTCGCCTTCCTCACCGAAACCTGGATGAACTCCTCCTCAGCGCCCGACATCGCCATAGCCATCCCGGACGGATACAAGATCACCCGGAAGGACCGCGTCAACCAGACGGGAGGAGGCATCGCCATCGTACACAAGAACACCATCCGCATCTCGACTAACTCCGACGAGACCTTCACCGCCGCCGAACACCTACACTTCCAGATACACACTGACCCCAAGACCACCCTCCGAGGCACCCTCATCTACAGACCCCGGGACCACGCACACTATTCAGCGAAGACATCGCAGACTTCATCAGCCCGCACGCCATGCCCTCCGCCGACTACATCCTCCTAGGGGACCTCAACTTCCACCTGGAGAACAACAACGACAGAAACACCACCGCCCTGCTGGACAACCTCGCCAACCTCGGACTCAAGCAACTGGTGAACACGCCCACCCACTACGCCGGCCACACGCTTGACCCCGTCTTCTCTTCCAGCAAGCACATCTCCTTCAGCCACGCCACCGGACTCCACTGGACCGACCACAGCTGCGTCCACTTCAGCTTCAGAAAGACTGCGACCCACCACCACCCGCAACAGGCTCCCGCCGGAGCTGGAGCAAGATCACCGCCCGAGCAGCTCACCGCCTCCCTCAGCCAGAACACACCCACCAACACAACGGACCCAAACGAAGCAGCCAGCAACCTCGCCAAGTGGTTGACCGCCTGCGCCGACGACCTCGCACCACTAAAAACCCTCCCAGCAGACCCGGAAGCAAGAAAACCCCTTGGTTCACCAACGAACTCAAGGAATCCAAGAAGAACTGCCGCACTCTCGAAAGCCTGGCGACTCGACCAGACCACAGACAACAGGACCGCCCTCAAGCACGCCACCCGCAAACACCACCAGCTGATCCGTGCCACCAAGAAGTCGGCACTCAAAGAACGACTGGACAACAACGCCCACGACAGCAAGGAACTTTTCAGCATCGTCAAAGAGTTCTCCAACCCCAGCGCCGGAAACAACGACATCACCCCGTCGCAAGACCTCTGCAACTCACTCGCCGCGTTCTTCCACCGCAAGATCACCGACATACATAACAGCTTCGACGCACAGACCACGCACCCTACCGCCGAACCAATGCCCGCCACCACCACCCTCTGCAACTGGACCCCGATCAGCACCGAAGACACCACCCGCACGATGAACTCCATCCACTCCGGATCACCAACCGACCCCTGCCCACACCACGTCTTCAACAAAGCCGACGCCACCATCGCACCCCATCTCCGGGACATCATCAACTCCTCCTTCCACACCGCCACCTTCCCGGAGAGCTGGAAGCACGCCGTGCTTACCGCCCTCCTGAAGAAACCAACGGCGGACCCCACCGACCTCAAGAACTACCGTCCCATCTCGCTCCTTCCATTTCCGGCCAAAGTCATCGAGAAGACCGTCAACAGACAGCTTGCCGCCTTCCTCGAGACGAATGGATCCCTCGACCCCTCGCAGTCCGGGTTTCGGGCCAACCACAGCACCGAGACCGCCCTTATCGCAGCCACCGACGACATCAGAACCCTAACCGACAACGGGGAAACAGCAGCCCTCATCCTCTTGGACCTCTCCGCGGCGTTCGACACCGTCTGCCACCGCACCCTAGTGAAGCGCCTCAGCAACATCGGAATCCGAGAGAAAGCACTGGAATGGATCATCTCGTTCCTCGCCGGAAGAACCCAGAGAGTCCGCCTCCCCCGTTCAGATCCGAGGCCACCGAAGTCATCTGCGGCGTTCCACAAGGATCTTCACTCAGTCCAACCCTCTTCAACGTCTACATGAGCCCCCTCGCAGCCATCGCACGCCAACACAACCTCAACATCATCTCCTACGCCGACGACACCCAGCTGATCCTCTCCCTCACCAACGACCCCACCACCGCCAGAGCCAACCTACACGACGGGATGAGAGACGTCGCCGACTGGATGAGGAACAGCCGCCTTAAACTGAACTCAGACAAGACGGAAGTCCTCATCCTGGGCTCATCACCCTCCGCCTGGGACGACTCTTGGTGGCCCCCGGCCCTGGGCACCGCGCCCAAGCCAACGGACCACGCACGCAACCTGGGCTTCATCCTGGACTCCTCCCTGTCGATGACCAGACAAGTCAACGCCGTCTCATCTTCGTGCTTCAACACCCTGCGCATGCTCCGCAAGATCTTCAGATGGATCCCCACTGAAACCAGGAAGACCGTCACCCAGGCACTCGTCACCAGCCGACTGGACTATGGGAACACCCTCTACGCCGGAACCACAGCCAAACTTCAAAAAAGACTCCAGCGCATCCAGAACGCCTCCGCACGACTCATCCTGGACATCCCCCGACACAGCCACATCACCGGACACCTGAAAGACCTGCACTGGCTCCCCGTCAGCAAGAGAATCACGTTCAGACTCCTCACCCACGCACACAAGGCCCTCCACGACCTGGGCCCCAAGTACCTCAATGACCGCATGACCTTCTACACGCCCACCCGCCAGCTACGATCAACCAGCCACGCCCTCGCCACCGTACCACGCATCCGCGGAAGCCACCGCCGGAGGAAGATCCTTCTCCTACCTGGCAGCCAAGACCTGGAACTCCCTCCCCACTCACCTTCGGCGAACCCAGGACCATCTCTCCTTCAGGAAGCAGCTCAAGACCTGGCTGTTCGAGCAGTAACTTACCCCCTCCCCCAGCGCCTTGAGACCCTCCCGGGTGAGTAGCGCGCTCTATAAATGCCGTGATTGATTGATTGATTGATCCTTCCTAGAGAACAGATCGCAAAGATTCATAGTGGATCAAACACTATCTACATCATCCCCAAATCTTATTGGAGTACCACAGGGTTCAACACTATCCCCGCTCTATTCAATCTTTACGTAGAACCACTAACAGAAATTTTACAGCAGGCAAACATCTCCTTCCACATGTATGCTGATGACACACAGCTTTATATCAAGATTACATCGATGGAAGAGATCAGTATCATGAACCAGGCTCTAAAAAGGACCGTTCATTGGCTAACTAGTAATCATCTCAAGCTTAACCCGCATAAAACAGAATTCCTTCTGATTTCCCCCCAGAAAAGCGATATGAGTATCATGGAATGGTCCAAGCTGATCACTGCGCTAATCTGTACTCCGAGGCTAGTAGACTCAGCCAAATCCCTTGGAATTATGCTAGACAAAAACCTGAACATGCTAACACACATCAACACGATAGCAAAAAATGCCCGCTTCCATTTAAGCTACTTCAGAAAACTGAAACCTTTCATATCTAACTCAGACCTTAAAACAGCAGTCCAGGCATTAGTCATATCGAGGATCGAGTACGGAGGCATAACTCTAGCAGGACTACCCAAGATTTCAACAGCCCCACTAAAAGCTTGTCTCAATGCGGCCACAAGACTTACACAGGCTCCAGAAAATTCGACCACATCACCCCTCATCTGAAAGCGCTCAATTGGTTACCTTACGAAGCAAGAATCCAACTAAAGATGGCATGTATCACACACAAAGCGATACACTACAAAACACCAATGTACCTAGCCCAGAAAATCACACTATCAGGAGGATGCAGAGTTTCTCGGAGCCATGGAAATCTATTACTGAAACCTGCCCTTTTCCGAAAGAAAAGAACTTATGACTGAGCTTTCTCTGGTGTAGCACCAAGAATTTGGAACGATCTCCCCTCGAACATTAGAAAAATATCATCCATCTCTGCCTTCAAAAAAGAAGCCAAGTCCTTTTTTATGAGCAAATTCCTCCCATAATAACAGTAGCCTAGACACTGTTAGATTACTTTCCTGTCACACACCTGTAATACAAATTGACCGCTAGTATTTGTTTTTAATTGTATATATGAGTATGAATGCACAAATGTTTCTCTGTCAAATCGTAGCTCAATTGTTCTCTAGCAATTTATTGTACGCTTGTTATTTTTAATTAAGTTCATGTCAACCTGCTGTCCTAAGTCTAAGGCTATGTATATGTGAAGCGCTCTGATACCCTTCCAGGGTCATGTCCGCGCTATATAAAACACTGAATAAATAAATAAATGTTGCATAAACTGAAACATTGGATCAGCTCTACAAAGTTTTTTTTCACACCCACGTGTGACGCAAGTGAGCTTAGTTCGATGCACCAACTGTTGAATGTGAAAGACAGGTCTTTGTAGCCCCGAAGAACCCCACCCAATACACTGTTGAAGTGGTGCCAAGGCTTTTGGGTTACTGACAGTCCCTGAACAGGGATCCTGGGATTCTGTGGTGATTGGAAACAGACCTATTTCATTTTTCTCAACACCACAAACACAAACTGCACTAAGAAAAATACACTTTAACTAACAAATTTGTTTATTTCAACAGGTTCACCATTTTGTTTAGTACATCTAAAACAACCACACAGAATATAATTATGACAGCAGGAATACATGTCGCAAACAACAAGAACAAAATGAACATTTCTACCATTGATAAAATGTCTTCTAAAAAACCTAACACCATATAACCTACTTCTATGCACTACACTAACAGAAAATGGAGTAGTATAACTGGCATCTGGAGTTTCTTTGGGAGAATCAGCACATACATATCTTTTTACAGCAAAGTGCTGTAGTTGTCCAAAGTCGGGAGACTGTGTTCCTTGCGAAAGGCACACATGCATCACACCAGACTTGGCTCAATATCAGCTTTCAGTAGAAAGTGAGATGGGCGAGCATCTCAGGCAGACAAGATCTTCTCTGGCAGTATCTTATGCAATAATCTGGGGTGAAGGACCTTTCCTCACATGTGGTCAAGTAGTAGCCCATTTATAATGCATCCTATCTCACATGAAAATGTCCTACATCACCGAGAAATGTCTGGCATAACCAATGTGCATCAAGATGCTTGTCTAAGACAAATTCCTATACACAAATAAGGTAAAAAAACAACAATTCAGACTACACGGTTTGGCTATTGTTCTTGTTTGACCTTGAAATAGAGGTATTGTGATCACCCATTTGCAGGGTTTTGCTTTTTTAGGCACATTTTGAATGCGCTTTGGAGCCACACATCCTTTCCAGGATACAGTTTCAGGATGATTTGCTGGGACCGGTTCAGAACACACCTTCAGCAAAGGAATAGCTGCTGAATGTTTTCTGAGTGGTTCTGACTCCATTCCAGCACTGTCCATGGCTTTCTTATCAATTGTAGTATTGTACTGGCAAAGGGGATCAGTGAAATATAAATATCGTGTCAAAAATATCAAGCACAAAAATATTGCTTCCCTATACTTATAAAAGTAAGAACAAAAATATTGAAAAAAAATATCGTTTAACACTAATATAGTTAAAAACATACATAAATATATATTTTTAATATAAATGTATAGTTTAAAATAGTGAATCTTAAATATTTTAATATATAACTTTACTATAATGTAAACTAAATAAATTTAGGTAACATACTTACAGAAACATACACACATAAATAAATATATGTGTTTGACTGTTTATATATACATACATATAAAACATTACACTATTATAAAAAATATATTTTACATTATAATACATTTTTGTGTTTTCCTAATTTACTACTGTAAAAAGAATATATATGACAAAGGTTCACTACCGAAACGCGTCGTTGTTTGTGTGCACAATAAAGCATTGTGCTGTCTTCAGGCGTGCTGGTTCTTTCTTTCATATTTACGGAAATTGGACTTGGATTATGGAATGTCAGGCACCGTTGGATGGTGAACGGCTTGGTGCAGCAATTTTGGAGAAATATATATATGTATATCTAAATACATAAAACATTAATAAATAAAAACAAATTTAAAAAAAGACTTTTCCTAAAAATATTGAATTAAACAATAAAAATGTAGATACATAGGTATACTCGTTCAATCAAAGGAGGGAGGAAAAAGCAGAGTTTCATCCAGCTCCCGTTAGGTATAGAAGAAATCAAAGGAGAATGAATCATAGTTTCTGTTATTACCAGGGTCTCGGGTTATAATATAACAAAGACCCTCATTCACATGTGGCAACAAAGCGGTATATCTTGATTCTCTGCCCTGCCAACTATGGGGCCGATTCCGATCTCGGCCGGTAGGGCTCCGAATCGAATTCGGCTTAACCGGATCCGATTCGGAGCCCTATTTCCCGACCGATTCGTACGCGCGTCCGGGCGAGCGAGTACGATGCGAAATCGCCAACCGACTCGTCTGGGCGTCCCGACCGCTCCGACCTACTCGTACCCGGTTCGAACCGCACCGACCGACTCGCTCGGACTCGACTCGCACCGCGCAATGGAGACGTTCCCCGGCCGGGTAAGTACGATGCGCGCCGCGGGCGAGTCCGACCGAGCCGCGCACTCCGGCTCGAAAGAGCAGTCGGAGCCGTACTTTGGGGGTCCGTGTCGGACCCCCCTGTACGCGTAGCCACGCGAGTCGCACACAGGGGGGACCCATGGGTCCCCCCTACCTGTGCGTGTACGGCGCAAGTCGCTTCGCCGCGTACACGCTGTAGGGGCGCCCTTGTCCGCCTCGCACCCATTGAGTCAATGGGAGCCCGCGTACGCGTTGTGCGACCGGCTCCCATTGACTTCAATGGGAGTCCGACCGACTCAAGTCCGATGGCATACGTGCGCATCGTACTCGTTCGGTCGGGCTGCACGGAGTCCGGTTCGGTCGGAAATCTCTCCGGGTCCGGCTCGGTCGGAGAGATTTCCGGCCCGAATCGGAATTGGCCCCTTTGTGAGAAGCTTCATCATCGGGTCTTTAATCACTCTAACACTGGGATCTCCAAGTGATCTCCTTTTTCCACCCGGAGGTAGACCGTCTGGTTATATGACAGTTGTGACAAGCGGTACAGAAGTGTTCTGGTGAGGTGTAAGTTAAAAATACCTCCTTTCCTCAGATTGATTCTTTAATTACTGGGGATGGGGTACGATTAAAAAGTGTATGGTGGTGCTCTGGTGGAAGTGCTACTGTTCCACTGCACCTGGTGGTAGATCATGGATGGTCAACATGTTTTGGCCCTCGGCAGCCCTCACGGGTCTGTGGTTCTTCTTCAGGACCAGGGTGGGCTACTATTAAAGATAGCCTGTGACAGGTAAGTACATTACTCACCACTCTTCGTCGAGCTCATTCGCTCATCTTCATTTGAGAGTGATAGTTGCTGATTTAGCCTATAACTCTTTAAAGGAGAATAATTAGACTCCCTCTGGGTCGTAAAAAAGGAAACAGGCTCTTGTGGAGCTCTTGGACGCGCTTGTGCTGACTCTGTCCTCATCGCCCGGGGCTAAATCAGCAACTATCACTCTCAAATGAAGACGCGCGAATGAGCACCACCATACACTTTTTAATCTTACCCCATTCCCAATAATTAAAGAATCAATCTGAGTACAGGAGGTATTTTTAACTTACACCTCACCAGAACACTTCTGTACCGCTTGTCACAACTGTCATATAACCAAACGGTCTACCTCCGGGTGAAAAAAGGAGATCACTTGGAGAACCCAGTGTTCGAGTGATAAAAGACTCGATGATGAAGCATCTCACATAGTTGGCAGAGTGGAGAATCAAGATATACCGCTTTGTTGCCACATGTGAATGAGGGTCTTTATTATATTATAACCCGAGACCCTGGTAATAACAGATACATATGTATATGCAGATATTATACATTTAAATAAATATTATATATATATATATATAATTATATATATATTGACTGCTACAGAACCACCTTTGACTGTGCACTCTCGAACTGATGCCTAGTAGCGCGGGGTGTGAACCTGCGGTCAAAATCACTGCTCCGTAATTACTCCCACAAAGGAATCACCACTCACGGGGGTAAAATTGATTTTACCCCCGTGAGTGGCGATTCCTTTGTAGGAGTAATTACGGAGCAGTGATATATATATATATATATGCTTAGGTAGCCGAAAACGTTCTCTTCAGTTGTGGGGTCGAGGGAGACCCGAGAGAATAAAGAATGCTTTATACCGTCAACCCTCGAGTGCGTGCCTTCTTCTTTTGGGAGCAGGATGGATCGTAGAGATATATATATATATATATATATATATATATATATATATATATATATATATATATATATATATATAAAGAAAAGAAAGGTTGCCCCACTGAAGCCAACACACACAAAGGGGAATACCTCACAGGTGCCACAGGCGGCCATAATCACAGCGTTCCTGCTTTGCTTCAAATATTAAGCCAAACGCGTTTCGAGTAACCTCGTACCCTTGTTCACTGGCAGCTTGTCATTCCTCAATGATGCACGGACACAGGAAAACTGCTGTGGGACACCTGATTTATTTGAATGTGTAAGTCCCGCCCCATTGGGCGCTGGCATTGTGGTTAAAGTAGTTCCCAAAATACATGCCAAACTCAAAGTCCCATAATTCCCCATGTGGGTATTTACAAGGTCCGTAGTATTTACAAGCATACATGAGTCTTTTCCCAAATGGGTGAAGCAATAAGTTGGTTCGTTGCAATCAAAGCCAATATGATCCCGTGGCTCAGGACCCCTTTGTTCCAATACAAGCTCGAGTTTGCGAGCGCTGTGGATCCGCTGTCTCAAGCGGCGGGACGGCTTCGCGGCTGGACACGCCGCTATACACAAAAGAAAGAAGGTTGCCCCACTGAAGCCATCACACACAAAGGGGAATACCTCACAGGTGCCACAGGCGGCCATAATCACAGCGTTCCTGCTTTGCTTCAAATATTAAGCCACGGGATCATATTGGCTTTGATTGCAACGAACCAACTTATTGCTTCACCCATTTGGGAAAAGACTCATGTATGCTTATAAATACTACGGACCTTGTAAATACCCACATGGGGAATTATGGGTCTTTGAGTTTGGCATGTATTTTGGGAACTACTTTAACCACAATGCCAGCGCCCAATGGGGCAGGACTTACACATTCAAATAAATCAGGTGTCCCACAGCAGTTTTCCTGTGTCCGTGCATCATTGAGGAATGACAAGCTGCCAGTGAACAAGGGTACGAGGTTACTCGAAACGCGTTTGGATTAATATTTGTAGCAAAGCAGGAATGACAAGCTGCCAGTGAACAAGGGTACGAGGTTACTCGAAACGCGTTTGGCTTAATATTTGAAGCAAAGCAGGAACGCTGTGATTATGGCCGCCTGTGGCACCTGTGAGGTATTCCCCTTTGTGTGTGATGGCTTCAGTGGGGCAACCTTCTTTCATATATATATATATATATATATATATATATATATATATATATATATATATATATATATATATATATATATATATATATATATTTAAACAATATTAAACAAGTTGTAAAATATGTGAAAATAGATATGCTATTTCTACTCCAATGTGTACAATATTCGGAAAAAACGCTGGATTCCGGAGGGGTAAAATTGACTATTCCCACTCCAGTCTGTGTAACGGTAGGGAAAGCGTTGGACACCAGAGGAGTAAAATTTACTATTTCCACTCCAGTCTGTGCAACAGTAGGGAAAGCATTGGACTCCAAAGGAGTAAAAATTACTGTTCCCACTCCAGAGTGTGCAACAGTAGGGAAAGCGTTGGACTCCGGAGGGGTAAACGTTACTGTTCCCACTCCAGTCGCTGCAACAGTAGGGAAAACGCTGGACGCCAGAGGGGTAAAATTCACAATTCCCACCTCAGTCTGTGCAACAGTAGGGAAAGCATTGGACACCAGAGGGGTAAGATTTACTATTCCCTCTCTGGTCTGTGGAACAGGAGGGAAAGCGTTGGAAGCCAGAGAGGTAGAAATTACTATTCCCACTCCAATCTGTGCAACAGTAGGGAAAGCGTTGGATGGCATAAGGGTAAATGTACTATTCCTACTCCAGTCTGTGCAAGTCTGTGCAACAGTAGGTAAAATGTTGGACTCCGGAGGGGTAAAATCTACTATTCCCACTCAGTCTGTGCAACAGTATAGAAAGTGTTGGATGCCAGAAGGGTAAAATGTATTATTCCCAATCCACTCTGTGCAGCAGTAGAGAAAGTAGTTCACTTCAAAAACATATAATATTTTAATAACTCTGTTAATTCACCAAAAATATAAACCTCTTAATATGAAAATTATACATATAAATGTAAAAAATCAATAGTTACATAATTATTAAAATTTTAAATAATTAATATAAATTAAAACAAATCTTATTCATTTAATGAAATTCACAGACTATACTCCCACAAATCTAGCAGCCAACACTTACAATATAATCAAAATAAAAAAAGTTTACCGCAATTAACATATTAAGTATTCAATAATACAATTATTAATAAATTAATAATTAATTGGTAATGTATTATTACTTAAGTAACTTTCCACCCAATACCCCTACAAACACAACAATCTGCACCTAATATTTAACTTTAAAAAAACAATAATTACACACTTAACATAATTTTCAATTAAATCATTAATAATAAATTGACAATTAATTATTTGCAAAATATTACCAATTAACTTCACACATTATGCCCCTACAAACCCAACAACACACACCTGAACTATAAACAATATAATAATTGCACACTTACATAATTAATTATCAAATAAATAATTAAATATTAATAATTAATAAATTATAACAAAATTTACTTCCGACCCTATACCCCTACAAAACAAACAGCCTGCACCTTAAATATAACATTAAATATATAATTACTAAGGTGTCCATTACGATGTCGGGCGGATAAAAATCCGCCATCAACCACAGTGGCGAAAATCCGCCCGCCTACACCGTCTGAATACCGACCGAGCAATTACGATGCCGCGAACCGAAAACCGCCGGTGGCGGAAAATAAACAGAAAATACCGCCCGCCCATGTCCGAGTCTAAGTCCATCCGCCCGCCACGGACGGAAAGACGCACGACAAGCCAAAACCGCCCGCCCTGACGACCGAGACACCGCCCATGAAATTAGGATCGTACCGACATGAGCGCGGAAAATCCACAAATACACCGCCCGCCAGCGCAAATAACAGTGACGAAAATGGACACGGCGGAAGCCCTGGCGGCCACGTCCATGCACAGAAACCATCCGCTGACGAAAACAAACACACACAACATGGCTAACAAGTCCACACAGCAACCCACGCACAAATACCCAAACACAGTACACATCCCGGAAACACACCCCTCCTGGACAAAAAAATCAACAACAAATCGCAGAACACCAGCCACAACACACCTGAAAACAACAGACCATCATGACACACCCACACAGGTAAGTACAAAACCAGCCCCTTCACAGACCACAACCCCCTGCAACATTACAAACTGAGGACGAAAGCACACAACACAGCGAGACAGAAAGGACAGCAGCACACCACAGACATGCACCTATCACACCCATCACCACCACCACCAAACACCTGACCCACAAACCCCCTGCACATCACACACCACACACCGCACCAGCACCACAAACACCAAAACACACACCATGGCATCACACAGAATGCCCAAGTTCACTTCCACCGAGCTAACGGTCATGGTCGACGAGATCGTCAAGGTGCACCCACAAATCTATGGCAACCAGGTCCAACAGACACCACTATCCACCAGAAACCGGTTGTGGAGCAGGATCGTAGACCAGGTCAATGCAGTCGGGAACGTTCCACGCAACAGAGGAGAAATTAACAAAAGGTGGAACGACCTCAAAAGCGTGGTCAAGAAGAAGGAGAGCAAAAATCGAGAGCTGGCTGCCAGGACTGGCGGAGTGAATCCCGCGCTATTCAAGACCTTCAAGGCGTGGGAGGAGAAGGTGCGAGTCATCATACATCCGGAGATCCTCACCGGATTACCAGGGGGAGTGGAGGCTGGTAAGTACAAACAAACGTATACCAGCACACCGCTATGTACTCACATGCACTACCACCATGCCATAGCTCCTAGGGACAAACACCCCCATGTCCAGTACACAATACACAAGACATCACCCACACATGCAACAGACACTCACACACACTCAACCCAAAGCTACCAACTAACAAAACCATGGGGGCATGTGTACAGTCAGCCAGCACCGCAACTTCCAACAGGTCCCCTTGTACTCCAGATGCGCCAGAATGAGCA
Source organism: Calotriton arnoldi (assembly GCA_963921515.1). Classification (NCBI taxonomy): domain Eukaryota; kingdom Metazoa; phylum Chordata; class Amphibia; order Caudata; family Salamandridae; genus Calotriton; species Calotriton arnoldi. The sequence continues at coordinate 2,196,295 of CAWUFW010001731.1, forward strand.
CTCCCCACACCCACATCCATGTGTCCGCCATAGCTGCACTGACCGACACTTAACCGGTGAGTAGCCGGAACACAAAGACAGTGGGTCGGAGGGGGACAGCTGAAGTAAAACACCCACCAGGCCCCCACTACCACAGACCAGCAAGGTGGAGCACACCCCACATCCATGTGTCCGCCATAGCTGCACTGACCGACAAGTAACAGGTAAGTAGCCGGAACACAAAGACAGTGGGTCGGAGGGGGGACAGCTGAAGTAAAACACCCACCAGGCTCCCACTACCACAGACCAGCAAGGTGGAGCACCCCTCCCTCCCAGTACCATGTGGCATCCATTGCATTGCGCACTCAGAAACAACCTGTAGGTGGGAAAATGTACAGGGCGGGGCGTCTGTAGGCATGAGGACTGTACTACGACTGACACATGGAACATGTCACGTAGCAGAGGAACACGCAGCACTGCTCCCAGTCACAATCATGAGACCAATGTGCACACGGACATGTTCAACAGAGTCAAACCCCACATGACCCATCACAGATACAGCAACACCTAAGGAGCCACGTCTGCATGCACAAGTCCCACTGGAGCACAGACCCACACGGCAGGCACTGTGCCACCCATCACACACATCAGCAACACCATTGAAGTCCTGTCCATGTAGTCCTCACTGCCTGTCACCCACACATCGTACAACAACGCCCACGTAAGACAGACCGTACTAGAAGTAACAGCTTGGAACCACAATATTGCACACAAAGACAACTGGACCCATGAAACACACAGGCACACAATGCACATTCAACATATCATCCATCTCATCTCTCAGCCACAGTGTCATGAAAGGTATGTCATCCGAACAGCTGGCCCTCATACAGTAGTCATGCAAAGATACCTGCCCATGACAAATCAAGTGCCTGCAGTGACTGAAGCGCACGTCACACTGCGAGTAACAACACACATAATATAGTCAACACCCCAAGAGCACAGCACTGATGCACATGTACCAGGGCAGCACGCACACAAAGGATTTGGCCCATCTGCAATACGTCGTGTGGCACACAACAAGCACGAACTCACAACAATGCTACCAATGTGATGTCCATGAATGATAACAGTCAGCAGATATTCCGGGCATGTGAGACAGACACACACCTTAGTCTATGCACTGTCATGTTGCCAGAACACATGTCACGTTCTGCACCCATTACCCACAGTATGTACCCCAAAAGCATATTACAACCCAAGAGCGTTTAGGGGCTGTACCCCCTTTTGGCATCAGCGTACCTAAGCGTTCCATCCTTCCCCCTAAACCATCGTTCAACCCAACATCGTCTATGGTCCTGGAGCACGCATACACCCGAGCCACAAAATGTAGGAGCATAGCAACACACACCCATCGGCATTGCTAATCCGTCCCATGCCACATGTCCACACCACAAAGTCCCATTGCCTAGCCCACGCATACACACATCGAACATCCACACACACGCCACTGGTAAACCTGTGCACGACAGTGCACGAACTGTGAATGTCAGACAACCAATACATACTTTGCTAGGTGCAACACAATGACCCATCTCATTCTCCCCACAGGTGCCGAAATGCTGGATGCTGGAGAGGGTGACAGCAGCCAGCACAGCCAGTCCGCAAGCCCCCGACCCGGACTCACGGATGTAGAGGAGCTGGATACCTCTCCGGACACGGAGCAACCAGCAGGCCCATCTGGAGTGGCAGGGCACAACCGCTCCCCAGGGCCCCTCCTGCCCACCAACCCATCACCCAGGGCTGCTGACCAGTCACAGACCCCTGCTGCCACGGCCGGTGCGGCCACCACCACCGCCGCAACCACCACCACCACCACCACGCCATCCCTCGCCACAGCCCCTGCGCAAGGGTCGGCACGGCCGTCGGGCTCCACCCTGGGAGCCAGAGCGAGGACCGTGGTGAGCAATGTGGCTAGTGGGCAGGTCGGTGGCAGCAGTACTGGTAGGAGGAGCAGGGCCAGGCCAACGCCAACTGTGCCTGGGAGCCAAGCCCTGCCGCAAATCGACAGAGTCCTTGGGGCCTATCAAGAGGCCCAAGGAGAATGGGCCAGGTCGGCTAGCGACACGCAGGAGGTACTTGCGGTGTTGAGGTCCATGGACGCCCATATGGGCCAAATCGCGGCCCTCATGGGCCAGCTGGTGGTGGGGGGGAGGGCACAAGCAAGGCCAGCAACACCACCTCCGCCACCACCTGCTGTGGCGCAGGCTCGTGCAGCATCGCGTTCCCCTGCGTCCACAGCGATTGAGCACTCCTCAACCACCACCAGCGGAACATCAACACACCCCCTACCAAACGTGGAAGGGGCCGTCCGAAGAGGAAACAGGTGTCCAGAGAGGACTTCGCACGCACCAAACGCCAGTGAGTCAGCCAGCCACCTTGACCACCTACTGCATTGACTTGGAATACGATCCTACCCCACACTGCCATGTGAATGGCATGTGTCTGTTGGACTGTGGACATAGAACTCCATGGGTACACCTTGACCATCACGCAGCCATGACCGTCAACTCATTGTCACAGCATGCACCACATTTGTCATCACCTTGCACACAATCACATGTCACCGCTGTTAATAAATACACCTTGATCACAATCGGCTTAATGTGTCCTGGGTTTATTCAACGATGTGCAATCGCCACCATGAGCAGAAATGCATCTGCTGTGTGGTATGTCGATGGGACAGGAGAGGCTGTAGGGACCTAGGGGTGAAAAACAGAACAAGAGTACATTCAATGAGTGTGTCACACACTCATCACACAGTACTTGTCACCAACTACAAGCAATGCACACACATCTCACAGTGCAACAGGGCACAATGCTACAGCCACTGTCAGTGGCATACCAACCTGGACATGGACCATTGACACACAGCACTCAGTGAACAAAAGGCCCCCGTGACAGAGCACACATACACCTGCACAACTACAGCTACATCAGCCGTCGTACATGGACACTCACCGTCAAGTGAAGTAGCGGGCGATGAGCTGCTGACGCACATTCACAGCTTCATCCTCTCCACTGTCCTCTTCACTAGAGCTGTCCTGGTCTGCAGGCTGGGGCCCTTGTTGATCTCCGTCATCCACAATTAGGGGGATCTGCTTGCGGATAGCCAGATTGTGCAGCATTCAGCAAGCCACAACTATCTGGCACACCTTCTGTGGGGAGTACGCCAGTGCGCCCCCGGTGCGGTCCAGGCATCTGATCTGAACCTGGACTTGAGGAGGCCAAAGGTCCGCTCAACCACACGTCTGGTCCTCCCATGTGCCTCATTGTAGCGGACATCAGCTGGGCTCCCAGGATGTCGTAATGGGCTGAGCAGCCAGGGCCCATTCGGGTAAGCAGAGTCACCTGGGTGTGAGGGACACAGAGAACCATTGCAATTCCAACTGGACACAAGACAGCATCGCACAGCCAGCACGCTACACTACTCCACATACTCACCAACAATCCAGCCACGGTCCGGTTGCAGATCGGTCATCAGACGTGGTAGGATGCTGTTGCGCATGATGTGCGCGTCATGGGCCGATCCTGGGAATTTCGCACACACGTGTGAAATCACCATGTCCGCAAGGCACACCACTTGCACATTCAGGGAGTGCGTGTGCTTCCGGTTGCGGTAGAGGTGCTCAGTGGCCTGTGGTGCAACAAGGCCAACATGGGTGCAGTCTATTGCACCAACGACGTGGGGGATCCGTCCAAGGGCATAGAATGCACCCTTCACTGCCGCCAATTCACGAGCCCTGGGGAAGCGGATGTATCTGTTCCTGTACAGCATCATGGCTGACAGTACATCCCTGAGCACCATGCTGAACATGGGTTGGGACATCCCACCTCCACTGCCCACTGTGTGCTGGAATGACCCAGTGGCGAAGAAATGCAGTGCAGCCATCACCTTAGCTGTGGGGGTGAATGCTGTTGGATACACCCTGCGCGGACGGAGGTGGGGTTCCAACAAGGCACATAGACGATGCAGGGTGGGTCGGTCCAGACGATATTTGCGGATGACCTCCACATCCACCATGTCCGACAGCAATTGGTAGGGGCGATGAATGTTTGGTCTCCGCCTAGGAAAGATGGAAGTGGACACATGTCAAAGCAACACGCCACATGGCATATTCACATACACAAAACATAAATGACTGAGCAGGCAATTGAATAACAGAACAGCTGACAAGTAGGGACAGCACAGCCACAATACACTTACACAGGTCCCCTAACAATAGCAATGGGCAGTGACACACCCCATTGCTATGAGCATGCACATGGGGATCTAGGCCTCAATAACTTGTAAGGCATGCTGATGGTAACAGACTGCAGATTCGGCAAGCGGCAACACCACGGCAACATGACTAGCTGCTGTGCATCACACTGCTTCCGAGGCTGGGTGTGTAGGGCACACACCAACAACGCTATGGACACAGGCTGAGCGGCCAAAACAAGTGGGACCTGTGGCACGAGGGGATATGAGACAGTCATTGATGTCACTACTGCACCCTATGTACAGCACTGTACGGATCACACCTCCAGAAACATTGACAGGTGTACACATTGCAAGCCCCATGCCAACACGGCTGTGTGCTTGCAATTACACATCACAAGTGACACGTAACATTGCACGTGCCAAGTGGCAGATGTACATAGTGAAAGATGGCATGTGTGTGCATATGCATATCCCATGCTCCCATGCCAATGTGTACATGATGATGTGCCAACAGACATGTGGAGGATGAGCACTGGCCGTCCCTGCCTATGCACACAGCATGTTGTGGCCCTGTCCATTGTGGACCTGCACCCACACGCAAATCATGGCCACACCTGCAGATGCATTGCGCACATTATACTGTGTGGTGCACATGGCATCAGCGGACTGTACCCGCCATGGGCCAGGCCCTTACGGCCAACTCCAATGACCCTCGCGGTTGCACCCTGCGTGTTCCACTGTGGAGGTAGGCGTCCATGGCCAGCTGGGAGCAGGCCAACGTCTGCAATTGAAGCTGCCAGACATGGTACACGAATTGCAGCAGCTTGTACCCACTGAAACTGCCCCAGGGGGTTATATGTGTGTGTGAGTGGGACAGGCATAACCACAGCTACCTGGCACTGCAGCCTGGCACCCCTCGACAACACCTGCTGCTGCCACCACTCCACCTACACGTGGATGACGCTGAGGACATGTCCAGGTCCACTCACCAGCGAGGAGCTGGAGAACCTGGATTCCGAGCTCCACGCACACTGCACATGGCTATTCCGTGCGAAAGTTGTGTGTGAGAGACAACTGCAGTGTGTGTGGGTGTGCATGTGGGGGACACACATGTCGTTGCTCCGCAGCACTATGAGTCAGAGCCTGTGGTGTTCAAACATGCACTGCTCACCATGCTGACTGCAGGTGGCATGGGTATGTGAGCTCTCGGGCGCTTTGACCTGTCTGTCCCTCCCGAGTGGTGGTACATGGCAACTTCATGTCAGACATCCAGTGACACAGACAATTGGCAATGCAGGTCTCAGTGCACTTGTTGGTCGTGTGGAAGTCAGGCTGGGGCCATGCTGCCCTTCTCAGTCCCAGCAGGCCTGGCCTGCACATTGACTGCACAATGCCAGTAGGTGCCGACACAGACTGCCTAGTGGGTTACATGTGTCTCCTGTTCAGGACCCTCCGGATGAGCGCTTACTCTGCACTGTCGATTGGACACACCATGACTCGTGATAGGGATGTGTGTGAGAGATAGTGGCACTGAATGTGACCTTCGTTGCGGGGTGGGCCATGCACAGGGCGAGTACGCTGATGGTTGCGCAGTGTTGGTCACAGTGGGTACACCCACACAGATGTGTTGCCTTGTGATCTTTTTCTAGGTCCGCCTGACAATGGACAGTAGATGTGGGCAGGCTACACATTGCTCGATGTGCTGTCTATATGCATGTGCCTTCACACCAGGCACAACTGCCCCTGCACATGTGACCCCTGCTGCACTCAGTGCTGGGTCTGTTGAGCTGATGCACCATCTGTGCGTGGGGCAGACAGCTCTGCTCACTTCCGTCATTGCCCATGACATCACTTTGCCGCAGGTGACATGGATCATGGAGGGCCCACATGTACGCGTGGGTGGACTACACAAGACTGTCCAATGGTTGTCACCCCCAGTCAGTGCTTCGAATGGGTAGAATGTGGTGCTGGTACTCATTTTAATGTGTCGAGTGGGCGGGGCTGGGTGCGGGGCTACATGCAAGACATGGGTAGTTCATCGGCTGATCTACTAGTTGCAATACACACGAGACACGTCTTTTTCCGACCACATCAGGGTCATTCCTTAAACTGGCTGATAATCAAACAGTCATCTTTTGCACTGTCCTCATGGCCTCCCCTCGCTCACCCCAATATGCGTTTGCACCTGAGCAGCTAGCGCATGCACAAGCAGCTCCAAGCTCGCCCCAGAGAGGCCAAGGAGTGTATGTGTGGGTCCAGTTGAACAAGTGGTCTGTCTCACGGTATAATAAGTGGCGGGACGCCGTCCACCTGCGTGGTGCCCCGACTCGAGACACGGGCAACATTGACAATGCATGACAGGCTCCGCAGTCCGGATACACCACCTGCAACACACAGAGGCTGTAGCTGCCCTAGCGGGCCAGGCCGCGTCCAACTGGAGCTCATGGCCCCACACATTCACTCTTTGGCCTCTCTGGGGCGAGCTTGGAGCTGCTTGTGCACGCGCTGGCTTCTCTGTTGCAATGGCATGTAACGTGTGTGGGTGTATTGTCAATGGGTGGGATGGTGCGAGCCACCTTCCGTGACGTCACTCCTGCTTGTGATGTGTGCGTCCCCCCACTACTTCCATTTGACTTGTGCCATACTACACATTGAGGATGTGTTCCCTGCGTGATGTGACCAGGAGGAGCGCGCCATGACCTCTCACCCACCAAGCTCTACTGCCATCCCGTGCCCTGGATTGCCTGTGCAAGTGGACAATGTTGGGGATACACCAGGTCGACAGGGGATGTGAGTGCCTTGGCAAGGGCCTGGCGGACGACGAGCAGTATCCAGCATGTCCACGGAGGGTGGGCTGACGTCTACACTTGATGCAGCATTGATCGTGTGCCCGCCTGTTTTGCACACACGAGTTCACATTCATCACCCGACAGGTGGTCTTTACAGATTCCCAGGAGAGCGCCAATGTACTGTTCCTGAATCCTCCCAACACAGCGTGTTTCAACATTGCATGTGCGCACCTACCCGTCACACCCACCCACCTGAGCCATGCGTAACTCCCGCTTCACATGACACATGTGTGTCTTCCACAGTTGTGCTACTCATTTGCGTTGACATCCAATGACAGTGGACTACATGGTCATCTCACGACTGCCGTGTACTTCACACACTCTCATCCTCTCTCATTCGTACTTGTGAAATGAATCAGCAGAGACACATTTTTGCTTCAAAACATGTATTGGGACTTATGTCCTCTGTGATGCAGTATAGTGGACACTACTGGCAGCGAAATGCATGTGGAGGATATACTCAGCATGATTGCACATAGCATAGGGTGTAGGGGTACATGTCATTAGTTGTTGACTGTGGGATGTGTGCTTCAGAGTTACAACTGCTTAGCCGTTGCTGTGCTAATGTACATTTGCTAATTACTGTGGTGCTGCTGACTTTGACACAGACAGTATACATTTAGCCTACCAGTCCGCTTGTCATCATGGGCACAGTGCATCTCAGTTCCATGTTACAGGTTTGCTGCTATAGTTACTCATACACACGTGCGTGGAGGTGACATCAGGGCATGGGCTTACGTGCATGCAACGGCGTCCCACTTGTTGTTGCGATGTGGTGGGTACTGGCCATGTCACAGTCACTGGGCTCATGTTGTTGGTGGATGCACTTGGTGTCCATGCAAAGGTCCTGGCACGGACGTTCAGAGGGAGGTGAGGTGACAGCTCTCACATACTACAGCAGGACGATTACTGTCCACTGACCGGTGCATATGTTCATGGGCGCAGGATCCATATCATGGCATGGTTGTACGTGCAGTTCTGTCCATGTGGTTGCCATACACAAATCCCATGCCTCTGCCTCCCCCTGTTCATGCAGAGTTACTGGATGTGATGAGGAACAGGGTGCATGTCCCGAAAATATCAGATGTCATGGCAGTGTAGTTGATGATGTGGTGTCAGTTGCAGGTTGTATGGTATAGTTGTTGTACTGGTAACTGCCTAGTCCGTGCGGAAGCCAAGCATGGGTACGGTGTGGGACATCATTGCTCAATTGGGGGTATGGCGGCGGGGCCCGACAAATTGACAGGTTGTCAGGTATGCAATACCTTCCAGCAGGGCTTCCATGGCATTGGTGGTGGACATGGATGCCATCCAATGTAGGGGATGGTGGCTGTCAAGGTGTTGGTCGTGAGTTGTCCCTTGTAGGAGCATGAAGGGACATGTTGGATGACATTCGATGTAACTGTAATCCATTATCCGTCGTGTGGAGGCACAGTGGTCCCATTGCAGTGTGGGTCCGATAGTAGCCACATACGCCATGCCCCCATAGGCTGAACAGACCCTGTCGTGGACGTCCAGGGGTTGAATAGTTGTAGCAGGTCCGCCCTTGGACATGCAGTGTTGGAGAGACATAGATCCACAGGATAGTAGAAGGGACACCTCCGACAGTAGAAGACGGGGATGACGCAGCTGAACAATGCGATGCGGTAAGTTAGTCGGTAACTTACGTTCAGCAAGGCCAGATTGTCACATCCCAATATCTGTATCAGGTTATGTTTGTACAGCTTAATCTGTCCGGCGTAGTTGGGTAGGTGTGGTGCAAGTGCCATTTTGCTGCAGGGCGCTGTGGTGGCGTGCTCCGGCTGTCTGTGCAGTCTGCAGTGTGCAACCTCCGACGTTGCTGGGAATTCTGTAATGGTCGTAGGGAGGCAGGACTTGTGTTATGTTGGCTTGTGCGGAGGACACGTGCCCTCATCCCACATGCTTCTCTGAATGGTCAAGGTCAGTGGTGTCTGACTCCTTCCAGATAACTTGCATGTGAACCACATGGGGGAGTGTTATCATTTCTTTTTTCCGTTGTGAATGTTCTTTGGTGTTATGCGCTATCTGCCCTGTGGCCGCTTCCCTCTGCATGCCTGTGTTGGGCTTTTTTTGGTGCAATGACTGTTGTCTCCGGCTTGTTTAGTCGGGATGTGGTTTCAGAGTGGGAATGGAAGGTCATTCAGTGCTGTCTCCTCTCCCGTGTGTGGGCAGCAGGCTGCGTTTCCGCTATTCGTTGGGCCTTGTGTTATAATTGGTCCCACCTGTTGTCTGTCCCCGGTATCTTTGATGTTACGTATTGCATGTCTTGTTATTGGGTGCAGGGTGGCATCGGTGTTTCTGTGTGGTACTGGCGTACCTTTTCCCGACGGGGTCCATATTCTGCTGGGTGATGTTACCTCCGCTGTGTGCTTCGCCGTGTTTTGCACACAGGGGTGTGTCCTAATTTGGCGTGACGTCACTGACATGTTCGGGTCACTTGTGTGACGTCAGGTTGGCAACAGTGAATTGCCGGTTGGGGACATGACTGTGTCAGGGCTTTCACGTGACATGTGCGTTCTGGGTGGGGCTGGTGTGTGTGGTGTTTTGTTGTGACCCTGTGTTGTTTGTGTGCGGCGCATGCATTGCACTGCCGTTGGCCTCTGCGTTGTGCGCATGTGTGGGTGCAGTGGTGGATGTGTCGTGTCCATGCAGGGGTGTCGGGGGGGGCCATATACAGTTTTCCCGCCCTTGCACTGTGTGCGCTGTTTGCGTGCCCCTGTTGTGTGTCTGCCTACCTGCGTCGCCGCGGTGCGTTGACTCCTGGGTGCTGCATCAGGTAGAGCATGGGGAGGGCCTGCAGTGCTGGATTCATGCTCGGGGGTCCGCCTCTTTGCTATCCGTACTGTGCGTTCGGTTTTCCGCCTTGCTTTCACGTGCGGTGTCTCTTAGCCGGGGGAACTGTTTGGTTCGGCATCGTAATTTGTACGCCGGGCGGTACGTGATTTCGTCGGGCGTTGTGTCTCCATTAGGCCGACGGCGCTCCGTGGACGGGCGCACTTTGATGGCGGAGGGCGTAGCTGGCTTACGGGCGGTGTTTGGCTGACTTTTCACATCCTAATTGGGCGGGGGCGTGTGTGCTGTGGCGGGCGGACGGTAACTGGTGCTTTTGCATCCGCCAGCACGGCGGTGGTGCTTCCACCCGCCATCCTAATGGGCCCCTAAGTAATTTACATAATTATAAATTAATTCAACATTTTCATAATAATTAACCATTAATTGGTAATTTTTTATTACTTAAAAATCTTCCCACCTTATACCCCTACAAACCCAAAAACCCGCACCTAAAATATAACTTTAAAAATATAATAATTACACAACTTGCATAATTATCATGTAAATAATTAATATTAATTCAAAATTAATGATTAATTAATTATACTTAATAAACTTCCGACCCTGTACCCCTGTAAACCTCACAACCCACCACAACACTATGAATTACTATTTACAATTACATTTAAATTATGAATTACTTAAAATTACAAACTATATTAAAAAACATTAATAACAATTATGCAAACTATATATAACTTATAAAATTAAAATATAAACTAAAACATATAAAGACAATTAAAAAACGATATTTCTGACAACTATATTATTGAAAGTGATATTAACAATATAGATATTTTTTAAAATGATTTTTACAACACAGATATTTTTGAAAATGATATTACTTACCTAAAAAACGTTATATTTTTGTCAGTGATATTTCTGCATCACGATACTTATGTGTCATGATATTGAAATCTCGATATTTATGTAGCTCGATATTTCTGATCGTTTTTTGTCAGATTACCGGCAAAGGTGTCCAAGTCATTTCTAAAAACATCCAACGTTTAAGTCCCTATAAAAAATATCTTCTTAAATTAGTCCTTAAATAGCAGCATGCATCACACATAAAATAATTAAACATTATGATGATCAATTCTAAATATTATACAGTGATCTTTACCTCAAGGCCTCAGTAATAGATTTTGAAACAGCAGTGTTTATTATCAAATGGTTAGAAGATCAGCAATGCATCTTGTGACTTGTCTGCGTAATTCTATGCATATTCAACAAGGAATGTATTAGTACTTTCACAGGACACACAAGGAAGAAATGACTCCAATTACCAAGATTTCCTACTTCAACTACCTAGGTATTCTGTTTGAAGCCAAGCCACTGAACTGTGGGACACCATCGCCACCCTCACCCTCGACGTGATCTTCATAACTGAGAACTGGCTCAAAACCTCTTCAGCCCCCGACATCACCACTGCAATGCCCTATAGCTATAAGATGGTCCAAAGTGACCGCACCAACAATCATTGAGGAGGCATCACCATAATCCACAAGGAAACAATCCTATGAACCACCACTGAAGACTACCCCACACCATTCATGGAACATCTGAACTTCCAACTTCAAACCATCTCCAAACCCACAATCAAAGGCACCCTCACCTGCAGACCCCCTGGGCCATGACCATCACTCTGCAATGCCATCTCCAAATTCACTGCCCTGTTAGCCTTCAACACCATACACTGCTTACTACTCGGGGACATCAACTTCCACCTCGATGACCCCAACAACACCAACTCCACCAACCTCCTAGAAAACATGAGCAACATTGGCCTCACCCAACTGGTCACCAATCCCACACACAGTGCAGGACACACACTCAATCAGATCTTCACATCCAGCAACAGAATCAAATACAGCCCTGTCTCTGAACTCACCTCGACCAACCACTCAATTGTCCATTTCACCATCACAGGCTCACAGGACATCACCATCAAGCCACACAGTTCCCCGCAACACAGATGGAACAAAGTTACAGAAACTCAATGGACACAGGCCCTCAACACCATTCAAACCTGGAACAGGCCATCCAGAACTTCTCCAACTCGATCACCAAATGCACCAACAGAGTCGCCCCCATGAAACCAGCCAAAACCTGCAAAGCCCCCAGAAGAGCCAGCTAGTACACACCAGAAATCAGAACCACCAAGCGTGACTGCAAATGACTAGAGAAACAATGGCACACCACCAAAGATCCCACTGACCGAACCACCTTCAAATGAGCCCTCAACAGGTACCACCAATGAATCAAGGACACCAAAGGAGACGCCTTCATAGACCACATCAAAACAAGCACCAATAGCACGAAAGACATCTTCATCTTCAACATATTCAGGGAGTTCTCCAACCCATCAGCCACCGAGAACACGGTCCACCCCTCACAATAACTCTGCAACACCCTCTTGGAGTACTTCCACGGCCAGATAGCCACCATATACAACAACTTTGACCCCAACCAACCAACGTCGATCTCAACAACCTCAGCCCACCCACGGAAAACCCCTCCTCGATCACTGCATGGAGTCTGATCACCACGCAGGCCACTACAGCCCTCATGTCCTCAATCCACTCCGGAGCACCCACAGACCCGTGCCCTCACCATTTCTTCAACCTCAGAACCCAGGAAAGCAGCATGGAACTGACCAACATCCTCAATGCCTCCATCACCAAAGCAAGCTTCCCCAACAGAAAGAAACATATGAAAGTAAAACTGCTCCTAAAGAAACCCTCTGCCGATCCCAGCAAACTCAAGAACTACCGCCCAATCTCATTGCTTGCATACCCTGCCAAAGTTCTTGAGAAAGCCATCAACCACCAGTCCACCAAATACCTAGAAAAAAACAACCTGCTCGACACAATTCGGCTTCCGCACAAATCACAGCACCGAAACAGCCCTAATCGCCTCCACCAACAACATCAGATTTCTCCTCGACCGTGGTGAAACAGGAGACCTGATCCTCCTCGACCTCTCAGCTGCATTTAACACTGTATCCCAATACACCCCCATCAACAGACTCAACCACATTGGCGTCCAAGTAAACGCCCTCAAATGGACCTCCTCCTTCCTCACATGATGAACTCAGAGAATCTGCCTGCCTCCCTTCACATCCAAACCTAAGACCATCACCTGCGGCAACCCCAAAGGATTGGCCCTCAGCCCCACCCTGTTCAACATCTACATGACACCCCTCGCAGACATCGTCAGGTCCCACAAACTCAACATCATTTTCTATGCATTTTACACACAACTCATCCTCTCTCTCACCGACGACCCCTCCACCACCAGAACTAACTTCCACAACGCCATGACCAGTGTCGCCAACTGGATGAGGACCTAACTGCCTGAAGCTCAGCACAGACAAGATGGAAGTGCTAATTTTCAGGAAGAACACCTCCCCGTGGGACAGCAGTTGGTGGTCCTCAGAGCTCGGACCCATACTCACACCCACAGACCATACCAGCAACCTCGACATAATCCTCAACACCGAACTCACCATGAAGTGCCAAATCAGTGCAGTCGCCTCCTCGTGCTTCTACACCCTTTGCATGCTCTTGAAAGTCTTCAAATGGATCCTCGTCAACACCAGGAAAACTGTCACCCAGGCCCTCATCACCAGTTGTCTCGACTACAGAAACGCTCTCTACACCGGAATCACCACCCAACTCCTCAGGAGACTCCAGACCATTCAGAACACAGCAGCTAGACTTATCCTCACCCTCCCCAAACACACTCATATCACCCCCCACCTCAGGAACCTTCACTGACTCCCCGTCAAGAAGAGATGCCAGTTCAAGCTCCTAACACATGCCTACCGGGCTCTACACAACCATGGGCCAGCCTACATCAACCACCGCATGAACTTCCATCAACTAGCCAGGCACTTGAGCTCCACCTCCCGGACCCCCGCACCCACCCCTGCATCCGCTGCAGCGGAGGCCGCGCCTTCTCCTACCTCACCGCAAAAGCCTGGAACGACCTGCCCTTCCACCTATGAGCATCTCCCTCCCTGGCGGAATTCAGAAGAGAACTCAAGACCTGGCTTTTCGAATGAGACCACCTATACCTCAGTGCCCGGATATCCTCAGAGGTGAGGAGCAATGCTCTACAAGACTTATTGATTGATTGATTGATTGATTGATTGATTGATTGATGAAGCTCCGGGGAGATTGCAGGCAATTGAAAACAAGTTTCTTTGTAGGCTTTTAGCTAACTCTATGTCCACCTTAAGCCTTGTCTCTCACAGTCAATTGGGTATGGGCTTTTTGGAAGACCAAGTAAAAATGACTCCTCTCCTACTGTGGGTCAAAATATGGAATACTCCAAAGGTGGGTTTTTGTAGGGCCAGCCTGGAAGACTGTTTAAATTTGCACAATTGAAGCTCCATCCTGTGGTTGGCATATGTCGGGCCACTAACCAAGGCTATAATAGTTAAGGAAAAAATATTTTGCACAAAGAGGAGGCCAAAATCCTGAGGTCTTTAGGTATGACCCTGTACTCAATTACATGCCAATTTCGACAACCTTTAGGATGGAGCCTTACTTAACATGGGTGTAAAACCAGAATTCAGATTTTATCTCACAAGGCTAAGACTAAATGAGATTCATTTTTAGTACCCTTTCCGCTCCCATGATCTTGGTTCACATCCCTGCCAAGCTGCCCATGTAATGGCACTACGTCCCAATCGACATTTCATTTCATGCTTTTTTGCCATTTATACAGGACCTTGAGAGTTCGCTTTTTACGTCCAATCTTAAAGCACGCGCACCTTACATCTATGCAAGAAGGGATGAATTTTCTAAAATCTTTAACTTTGCCTACAACCTGCTTTGCTGTTCTTAATTATATTTCTGATGCTGTCAGACTGAGAAAGAGATATGCTTTGTAATACGTTTTATGTGGATATTTATACATGAACGATGTCTTTTTTAGCTATGAGATTGATTTTATTCTTATGACATTTAAACCCTTTGTTTGTCTGTAAAGTCATTTTTATGTTGTATCTCACTTTGTTTTTATTAAGAAGGAATGATTTTCTTTAAAAAAAAATCCAGCCCCTGTCATAACACGTTCATGTTTCTAATAATATCGTGTTGCTATTAACTTGAGAAGAGATATGTTTTAGGATATGTCAGACCTGCGAGTCATTTCTTGCCACATTTTGCTGCTATTAACTTGAGAGAAAAGTCATATTTTATGACATGCTAAATTTTGCTTCTATGTATGATAGATGTCTTATAGCTCTGTGAGACTACCTCAAAATCATTTTGTTTCCTAAAGCATATTGATCGTTTGTATTTTTAAATCTGTGTTTTTATGGTCTAAGTTACGACCGAATAAAGACTGATTGATTGACAAAGAACACAATTCAAAACATTTCAGTTTGCGAATCATTTACTTTTTGGTCCTGTGAGTGGTAAGATACCAACGCGGAAATTACTGTATAGTGACCTATAGAGGTTGAACTAAATCAACATATATTCTCAGTTTTCGCATAACATTTGCCTCAAGATGATCCACATAATGTGTGGTACCCAGAGATAGCGTTGGCTGCTTCTCATCCACCCATCAACAACAGTGGATCTAGGGTTGTCTTAAAACTGCTACTAAAAACCTATGGCTCTTAAAGAGATCTTTACTAGTTTTAACCTTGGAAGAGTGGTGCCGTTCACACCTAAAAGATTACATTGGACAGTCACTCTACGCAGGTACCATAACTGGACTATAAGTTGAGAAGTAAGGGGGCTGATTACGATGGCGGAACGATCGCTACCGCCGGGCCGGCGGTGGCGATCGTCCCGCCATCAAACTGAGATTTACCCACCGCCATATTAGGATGGCGGTAGGTATCGCGGTGGACGGAAAGTCCGTCCACCGCTTTTCCGCCAGTAGCAATCGCACCGATTGCCTGGCGGGCGGAGCAGGGCCACTAATATGGTGGCGGTGCCTAGCAGGCACCATCCGCCATATTAGGATGTGGGTTTTAGGAGGCCTTTCCATGGCGGCGATGCCGCCACGGAAAGGCTGGCGGGGATTGGGGGCCAGTTGCAGGGCCCCCTTGTGTTGGGGGGAGGTGTGGGTGCACTGGGGGGGTACCCCCCTGCATTTCACTGCATCATGTGGCAGGCACAGTGTAGTGCCTGCCACGTAGTGCAGTGAAATGCACAACATGCTCTTTGAGACATCGCGGCGGTGCTGCTGTCAGCAGCCACTGCTGCAATGTTAACGGTGTGGAACCAGACCGCAGCGGTGGCAGTCCCATCCTAATCGGGTGCATGGCGGTCGGTTCCAAACACCGCTACGATGGCGGGCGGATCAAGTCCGCCCGCCATCGTAATCAGCCCCTAAGTGTTGAATAATATACCGTTTTCACTATCCTTCAAATCTGGCACCCAATGGAAGAGTGTGCTTGGGGAGCTGTCAGGTAGAGCCCTATATCACGACACCCTAAGATAACATGGGAACGGTCTGTGCCTTATCACTATTGCAAACAGCAGGAATGGCATGCCCTTTGTACCTGTTAAATGTTCTGTAAAGAGATGATTTATGACCCATGGCAAGTTCTGTCTTTCAGTGCTGGTGCTGTTTCTACCTTCACCTTTCACAAAACTAATTCCTAAACAACCATGATGTACAATTACTTCAATGTACTATCTTATTGTTAATTGCTTTCCCATTAAAGTTAATGATTTGAAGTGATTGGGTTGACGTTTTGCCTTTGTGGCCATTTGACAAATCTGCATGACCATTCCTTAAATTTACTGTAGTAGGAAAACATGTTTTTTTATCATTTGTAAACATAAAGTATCAAGTTGCACCTATGAGAGGTTCTGAAATCCTGGCATCATCTGTAAATAATAAAATTGTGATCTTTCGAGCATGATGTGCTGTGTGTAACCATTCAGGAAGTTATGTTATGTTATTTGGATTTATAACGCGCACGGCTACTCATGAGTGTCCCGGCGCGATGTCTTAAGGGGAGCAGGAGACTAGCAGACGAAAAGATGCGTTTTAAGATTTTTCTTGAATGCTGACAGGTCTTCAATATTGCGTAAAACCAGGGGAAGTGCATTCCACGCTGCAGCAGCCCTTCGAGTCAGAGACCTGCCTCCCAACCTCTGGAACTGAAATCGGGGAACCCTTGCGAGTCGGTGGGATGCCGATCGCAACAGTCTAGTGGGCACATAGAAGGTAAAACGCTTTTGCAGATAAGATGGACCCATGCCATGTAGGGCACGGTGGGCTAAGACCAGCGATTTGAACTTTACCCGTTCCGCTACGGGAAGCCAGTGAAGGGAGCGCAAATGGAGCCGCATGCTATGTCTGGTGGAAATACCCAGCAGGAGTCTGGCTGCCGAGTTCTGGACTACCTGAGCTTTTTGATCAGGTAGCCAGGAATGCCAATGTAAAGTGCATTGGCATAATCCAGCCGTGACAGGATGAGGGATAGGAATACTGTTAATCTTATGTTAGGGAAATATAGTGAAAGGGTGTATCCAATCAGGTAGGGTGATGGCCATAGCTAAGGGCAGCAGTGAAAAATTCCATGATTAAAATATTTAGGAGGCATAAGCCTATGAATTTAAAATAAAGCAGTATTTTGCTGTAGGCTATTCTAGAATATCCAGAAATCTCACATTTCTTGGACTAGTAAACAATCTGATTCTTGGGGGCTAAATTAGCAGGGTGTCATTTTAATAGGGAGGCAGGAGGAAAAGTTCAATTTTGCCTCCTCAATGTCTTCCACACTCCCAGGTGGTCCTCTGAAGTGGCTTGATGTATCATCGAGCCCAGTCTAGCTCTGTAGAGAGTCTGGCACTGCCTGGCAAAGAGACACAATTGGGCAGTGATACTGGCAAACGTCACCAAGGGTTGCAGTCCTGCCTGATTAGCAGGAACAATGAATGGACGTGCACATATTTCCACTCTACGGTGACAGTGGACTGCAGAAGCGAGGCATTGAACACAGACTCCGGCTGTCCCATGTGGTGTCCGATTGAGTATTCATAGACCATTCTGGCTGGATGAGCGTGTTTGTGGATGAAGCTCAGCCGTAAAAGTTCTCTTCTAACCAGCCAGTAATCATAGCATCAGTGTAAACCTCAGGAGGAGCAGGTTGGGCATACCCAGACCATGTGGGCCATGGCTAGCCAAGGGTTGCATTCTGCACTCTTCTTCAGACAAATATATCTATAAGGAGAGACTGGATCTCCCCCAAACTAACTTGTAAGTAGTAGAGATTTTCATTTTTTTTTTTTGTGGAGTGGCAGCAATATTTAGGGGACTGATCAAGGCGAACCCCCAATCGCATTTCTATGAACGCTTAAAAAACCTGGCAGGTACCACTAGCTCTAGTGAGGCAGCTTGAAATCAAATTATCTATCCTGTTGCAGTTGAACATCTTACTGTTAAAGAGAAACATTTAAAGATGGGTCCTCATTCCCTGATCTGAGCCTCTGCTTACCAAGAGTAGATTGAAGAATTGTTGCAAGGAAATTTGCTGGTCATGGTTAGAGGGGCATATAAGCCTACCTCTCAAGGGAGTAGAAGCTGTAAGCAGGAGAAACATAACTCATAGACAGAGGCAGGGCGCCTGAAGAGATCCACTTGTAGAGGATGCTTTGGACCTATTTACAGGATTCCAAATAATGATTGTGCTGTGGGAAGAGCTCTGAATATTTGGACTTGTTGTGACAAGTCAAAAAGAACCTGCGAAAGCAACTGCTCAGAAACTATAGATCCATAAACTATAGACTACAGCACAATCAACAATGAACAGCTGCCTGCAGAATCCATGTGTAGCAATTTTGTCGTTCCGTCCTGTCTCCCCAAGAGTTTGCACCTTTTTTCAGTCTAGGCACTGTGAGATGGATATTCAGCCTGACTGTGTGTGTGTACTGCCATTAAAAGATAGGGTAAAGTTGGTTATATCCAATTGGCTCTTTACCGTTTTAAAGTTGGTGTAACAAAGTGCGTCTGTGACATAAATATTAAATCTGACCATGGCTGAAGCGTACTTCTACAGCACCCATACATGTGACTGGAAAAATATGGCTTCAGGTCCACCATTTTGGTTTGACTAAGTGTGGTTAACTGACAGAATATCAACACCTAAAATATCCCCATACAACAATATTGAGTTATAAATAACAATGTCAAAAATATTGCCATTCTATATTTATATTGGTAAGTAAAAAAATACTGAGAAAAAAATATCGATGTCATAAATATAGTTGTACAAATATCATTTTTATATATATATAAAATAAAATAATAAAAATTAAATATTGAACAATAAAATTAATTTTAAAAAACCAATTAGATTTAACATACATTTTAATAAATATAACAAATAAACGAAATTTAAAAAAGTTAAACACACATATATAATAATTAATATATATATTTACTTTAAAACAATTAGTAAACTATTCATTTTAATTTATTTTATGATTCTAAAATTATATAAAAATATGACAAATAAATATATATATATACATATACACCTATAACACAAAATCCATTAAAAAAACATTCTATTATAAATTAAAACATAAAAATTTAAAAAACTCTTCAAACTTAAATTTGCCCCTCCAGTGAGTGCAACAGTAGGGAAAGTGTTGGATAGCGGAGGAATAGAATTTACTATTCCCACTCCAGTCAGTGCAACAGTAGGGAAAGTGTTGGATAGCGGAGGGGTAAAAATGACTATTCCCACTCCAATGAGTGCAACAGTAGGGAAAGTGTTGGATAGCGGAGGGGTAAAAATTACTATTACCACTCCAATGAGTGCAACAGTAGGGAAAGTGTTGAATAGCGGAGGGGTAACAATTAATATTCCCACTCCAGTAAGTGTAATAGTAGGGAAAGTGTAGGATAGCGGAGGGATAAAATTTAAATTAGCCACTCCAGTCAGTGAAAAAGTAGGGAAAGTGTTGGATAGCAAAGGGGTAAAAATTTCTATTCCAACTCCAATGACTGCAACAGTAGGGAAAGTGTTGGATTGCGGAGGGGTAAAAATTACTATTCCCACTCCAATGAGTGCAACACAAGGAAAAGTGTTGGATAGCAGGAACAGTAAAAATTACTATTCCCACTCCAGTGAATGCAACAGAAGGGAAAGTGTTGGATAGCGGAGGGATGAAATTTACTATCCCCACTCCAGTCAGTACAACAGTAGGGAAAGTGTTGGATTTCGTAGGGATAAAATTTACTATTCCCACTCCAGTCAGTTCAAAATTAAAAGCAAACAAAATGCCAACAAAAAAAATATTTAAAAACCAAAATAAATAAAAATAGATATATATGTAAAATTTAAAAAACAAATATATTTAATATTAAAAATAAAAAAATAAAAACATATAACGTTAAATACATATCACAAATACCTACAAATATTCTATTAAATAAAAAAAAATTCAAACAAATAAACATTTTCATTTAGAAACTATTTATGAACAAAAGCATTAATTATTACATAAATTTAGTTTATTTACTTCCTACCCTATAAAACTACATAATTCACAACACACATCTAAATAAAATAAATATACTTCCATAACTAAATTAATTATCAATTAAAGAAATATTATTAATTAAAAAACAAATTAAAACACATTAAAATGAATTAACTTCCCACCCTTTACCCCTATAATCCCCACAACCAAGACCTAAGATTAAACTGTAAAAAAAATTATTACACAATTAAAATTGTTTTTCAATTAAAAAACTAAAAGTATTTAACAACTAATTATGAAGTAAGTAAAATTAATTTACTCCCCAACCTTTATCCCTATAAAACCAATATCCCCACACACAAAAATAAACAATTACCCTAATTAATTATCAAATAATTAATATTAATTATCAACTAATTATTAATTAATTAAAAATAAATTACTTACCATCTTTTACCCCTATAAACCCCACAACCTGCACCTAAAATCAATTACGCAATTTCCATATTTAATTTTCAATTACTTAATATTAATTAACAACTATTTATTAATTAATTAAAAACAAATAACTTCCCACCTTTTACCTTTATAAACCCAAAACCCACACCCCAATAAAATATAATTAAACAATTAACAACATTAATTATCAATTATTTATTATTCATTATCAAATAATAATTACTTAATTAAAAATAAATGACTTTCCACCCTTTACCCCTATAAACCTCACATCCCGCACCCAAAAAAATCACATAATTACCATAATTAATTACCAATTAATTAATTTATATTAATTAACGACCAATTAATAAATAACTAAAAATAAATTACTTCCCACCTTATACCCCTATAAACCCCACAACCCACATATAAATTTACAAAGAAAAAATAAAACACAATTAACACTATGAAATCTCAATTAAATAAATATTAATGAATAAAAAATAATCATTCATTTATTATAATTAAAATACTTCCCACCCTATTCCCCTATAAACCCACAACCCGCTACGGAACTAAAAAATGCAAAATGTAATTAAAATAAAATTGATAACTACTAACAATTTAAAACATATATGGAAATTGCGTAATTGATTTTAGGTGCAGGTTGTGGGGTTTATAGGGGTAAAAGATGGTAAGTAATTTATTTTTAATTAATTAATAATTAGTTGATAATTAATATTAATTATTTGATAATTAATTAGGGTAATTGTTTATTTTTTTGTGTGGGGATATTGGTTTTATAGGGATAAAGGTTGGGGAGTAAATTAATTTTACTTACTTCATCTCCTTTTTGTACATCTACGCTTCCTGTCATTCTACTAAGGGAGGAGCGCATACTTAATTTCACAGCTTGTTACATGCAATTCTATCATTTTGCCACTTTGCATAAGAGCACCCCATTCATGAATGCATTATTGATGTAAAAAAATTACTTGGGGTCGATTCCGATCCCAGAAGGAAGGCCTTCCCAGAGCCGTCCGGAGCTGTAGCCTCCGACCGACTCGTCCTGGAAGCCGCGTCTTTCAAACGACAAAGTACGATGCTCAAAATCCCTTACTTACCGAACGACTCGGTCACTTCGAATCCGTCCCCCTTTTCCCAACGAGAAGCCTCAGTAAACGCTGCATGGACTCGTACGGAGACATATTCCCAGCCCGATTACGGCCAGCCAAGTACGATGCGTACTTCCCATGCGCTGAATCTGTCGCCACTACCCACACGTCAGAGCATCAGGAAGAGGAGTATTTCAGCTCTGAAGCATGCCACAACACAATCCCTGTGAACTAAACGGTGCAGCCATGTATCCTATTGCTCACGTCATACCCATACTCTGCGCCTGCGACCAATACTACAACCCTAACCGACGCGGTCGTCACAGACGATAAGTCAGACACCTAACACACACAAAAATGCCCCTACCCCTCGAAATGAAACATTACACACAGCTTGTAAGAAAGCACAGTCACCGTTGTGGTGGGGGGAATACTTGCAGCATTTTCTACCCTATAGGGGTGTGGATGGCTAACACTACAAGCATTGTCTATCCCATAGGGGGGTGGATGGCTAAAACTACCAGCAATCTAATGCCCATAGGGGGGTGGATGGCTAACACTACCAGCATTGTCTACCCCATAGGGGGGTGAATGGCTAACACTACCAGCTATCTAATGCCCATAGGGGGGTGGATGGCTAACACTACCAGCAATCTAATGGCCATAGAGGGGTGGATGGCTGACACTACCAGCAATCTAATGCCCAGAGAGATACACAGAATAAACAGGCTGGTCGTTTTCAATAAGAATTTATTGAACAGTTGTTATTCTAGTGTAGAATATATGAGCAGCAACAACCATTAGACAGTAGCAGAGATATATAATTAGCAGTACTACGAACGTAAAGGGATGGTATAGTTCTACCATCTTGCAGAAATCATGAATATATACACGTACATAAAACACATGATAGAAAGTGCGTACTCCTACGATGTCTCCCTAACTAGATGTACCTAAATGTACCTAGCATCTGTGTAGGTGTTATGCCAAGAATCCCTCTAGGATCTAGTCAACCCCATTACCTTAGAATGAGAGAATATGGGACCCCGTCCTGGTCTCGAGTTGGACACCCCGCGAGGGATGTTAGACCACTGCGAGCTGTAGCGTCTGCATGCAGGAACCTCAGCGTATCTGGTCAGTGTGTCAGCCAGGAAGTCTCAGTCTCCTCTATCTTCCTAAGCAAGATGTGCTGTATATATACCCATAGGTCTCCCCAGGGGTCCTACCTTGCTGTGTTACTGTGTCGGCCTAAAGGATGACGTTGGGCCTGAATTTTATACAGAGATATTATACAGGAGATGGTAATCCTACTGTTAGTCCTGCTGTGCTTCCAAGAAGCCTCATGCATATTGTATGAGAATCGAACCAGGGAAAAACCTGCGTTCTGAATGCAGTGTCATATCTAGGTAAAAGGTCAGTGCCTAAGAACCATTATGTATGTAATGTAGGGAAGAATATAGGTGAAAGGTTGCAATGTTACCTGCGCCTATATAGGGTACCTATATGGAATATAACACTACCCCATAAGGGGGTGGATGGCTAACACTACCAGTAATCTAATGCCCATAGGGGGCGGATGGCTAACACTACCAGCATTGTCTACCCCATAGGAGGGTGGATGGCTAACACTACCAGCAATCTAATGCACATGGGCGGGTGGATGGCTAACACTACCAGTAATCTAATGCCCATAGGGGGGTGGTTGGCTAACAAGACCAGCAATCTAATGCCCATAGGGGGGTGGATGGCTAACACTACCAGCATTGTCTACCCCATAGGGGGGTGGATGGCTAACACTCCCAGTAACCTAATGCCCATAGGGGGGTTGATGGCTAACACTACCAGCAATCTAATGCCCATAGTGGGGTGGATGGCTAACACTACCAGCAATCTAATGCCCATAGGGGGGTGGATGGCTAACACTACCAGCAATCTAATGGCCATAGAGGGGTGGATGGCTGCCACTACCAGCAATCTAATGCCCATAGGGGGGTGGATGGCTTACACAACCAGCATTGTCTACCCCATAGGGGGGTGGATGGCTAACACTACCAGCAATCTAATGCCCATAGGGGGGTAGATGGCTAAATACCCACAGCAACGTACAGGCAAGCATCGTTGGGGGGGTTACATACACACAGCTATGTGTAGCCCATTCTGGTGTTTGGGGGGGGTTAACATCCCAGCAATGTGTAATTGGACAATGTATCATATTACCATCAAAAATGCATCAATACACACATTTGGAGTACAAGCTGCTGCAAAAACAAAATATTCTAAGCCAATTCTCACTTTTAATGAAACGCAGTCCCACATTGTGGCATTGACGTTGACTGGCAAGCTTAAAGAATGGCCAGAGTGGAGATGTTGGAGGCCCAGGGCCAGGCGAAAGAGAGAACAAAGAGTAACATCCACTCAATGCCCCTCAAATACAGGTGAAATACACGGGTGCTGATGCACAAAGGCAACAGGCCAGCCACACACATCAGATCAATTTCAACATGTGTGTGTGTGTGTGTAAGCTGTGTCAGCCTGGCCTGACACACACGACGGGGCTGCTGAACTCCACTGAGCCCCACCAGGCCACAGCACTGTGGTGCCAGTATCCGGTCCGCTGAGCTGCTGTGCTGCAAATTGATGATTTGGGCCAGACTTCAAAGCATACACTCTATTACGCCCTGTGTCACTTGCCTTGCAAGTAGCAGTGACTTCTCACACACCCAAACATGACATCGCCATCACATAGGAGTCTACACTAAACAAAAAGTAACGTTACACCTGTCTACATCACCTCTACCTTTGTGTGTGCCAGCTCATCACATGCAATATCAACCTTGCTAAACACACCTCCAGTTAGGTTTCGCAAACACATTTCAACATATTCCCCTGTGTGGCTTGGCAGAGCATAGATGTGACACAGGCTCAAGTGGCATCTGCATGGCAGGCAGACACACTACACATCTGGGCATAAACAGTCCACTCATCTGAACACATGTAGCACAGGGCCAAGCAACATACATCCCAGCGCCCCTAGTCCAGATCAGTGTGACCAGGCACAGCATCAAGATTAGCTCAAAAGGACAACATTAGTGGTCTAGCAAAAATTACAACCTACACACAAATCTCATGCTCAACTACAAATGGTGTGTGGGTGAATACATGATGTTAAAGCTTGCACAGACAAAAACAGCATCAACATGAAGTATCCAGACAAAAGCAGGATGGCACCACACACATTTGGATGAGAAAGCACTGGACTAGTAAGACCACGGAAACCTTTTTTAAACAAGAACATCTTCATATGTAATGTAATGTAATGTAACTAGGTACTTGTAAAGCGCGCAGCTACTCCACAGAGTGTCCCGGCGCTGAAAGGACCACAAGACAGGCAGTGAACGCTGAAGCAGGTGAACTAGTTCTAATGTTGGAAAAGCCAGGTTTTTAGTTTCCTCCTAAAGACAAGGAGGTCCTGTACCTGTCTAAGAGAAAGTGGCAGGCTGTTCCATAACCGGGATGCCACCACTTGAAAGGAACAACCACCCATACGGGAGCGGGAAAACTTTGGGATGGTCGACAGGCACTGAGCAGAGGACCTCAGGGTCCGTTGAGGGGCATAGTGCAGAATCCTTTTCCTGATATAGGGTGCCCCTGAGTCGTGTAGGGCCTTAAAGGCCAAGACTAGAGCTTTAAAATGGATCCTCTTCTGGACCGGAAGCCAGTGCAGGGATCTCAAGTAGGGGGTCATATGTGCCCTGGGGCCTACCATAAGAATAGCTCTGACCGCCGCATTCTGGATCACCTGCAGGCGCCCTAGTAGATAGTCAGGTAGGCCCAAATACAGGACATTGACGTAGTCCAGCCTTGATACAATCAAGGCCTGGACTACCGTCTTCCTGTGAGGGACCGGGAGCAGGGGGAGGAAATTCTTTAGCATTTTCAGTAGCCCAAAACAAGTACCAGCCACAGTTTGAATTTGAGCCTTCATGGACATGTCAGCATCCAGCTTAACCCCGAGGTTTTTTACGGTGGTTACTGAGGTTGCCGGGGGGGACATGTCCTGTGGCCACCATTGGCGCCTCATAAACTCATAAACTTGAGTATTTGGAGGCAACAGGGTCTGAAGACTGTCAGATTCATGCTCACCTCACACACACCATGGGCTCAGGATATGTCACAGATGGTCACACTGCCATGATGGAAATCCCCTACAATGGAAGTCCACCTGTGGCAAGCTTGTCATTGGCAGGGGTCTACCAGATCAAAAGGAGATACAGATATGGCTCCAACACTATCAAGTCACATGATAGCTTTTGGATTAATACCTTGTGTACATGGTTGTGTCCAAAGTCACCACCACGTATACAAAATCCAGATGTACCCAGATGTACTGATGAGACAGGTGACTTGCTGCACATCACAAACATATTCTGCATGCCCATCAGAAACTGTTGCACTTTGCAACACTTGCACTATGTTAACATATGTCAGCATTACCGATGTGCAAAGGTGAAATGAAAACAGATTCATGTCACCTTCATGGCCCAAAATGATATGGATGATGATACCCTGCAAAGTTAAACTATGCAGACTTGTATACATACTGTAATAGGTCACATACTCCATGGACAACATGCAGTCCATGACATAACAGCCTCATTGTATACCCACCACAAGAACTGTACATGAGTGACAGTTGACTTATAAGCAAGTTGTGGGACACAGAAATCAACATTAAGGAACTTCCAACATGCTTTATTCTGCATGAAAATGCAATATTGTGAAACTGTAACATAAGGTCAATGGCCAGTCCATATTTTTAAAGTCTTTGCGAGGGAAAGGGGTAATGCCCCTCTATCACTTGCCTGTACTGTAAGCGCAAGGGGACACCTCCCCTGGGAGGTGCATCTGGGGGCATGCCAGGTACCAATGGGACCTGACTAGGGAAGACTGTGTTGGGTTGTGGGAGGGATGAGATCCGGAGGGGTGTATGGTTCCACTGCAGTGGATGGGCCAGATTGAGGGATGTGGGGGTCTACTGCAGTGGATGGGCCAGATTGAGGGAGGGAGGGTCCACCCGCAGTGGATGGGCCAGATTGAGGAGGGGGGTCCACTGCAGTGGATGGGCCAGATTGAGGGGGGTGGAGGGTCCACTGCAGTGGTTTGGCCAGATTGAGGAGGGGGGTTCCACTGCAGTGGCAGTTTCAGACTGAGAGGGGGAATAGTTGGAGGGATAATGTTTGTGGGAGAGGGGGAGGGGCTGGGCCTGACTTTCTTTGGGATTGTGTATTTGTGGATGGGGAAACGTGATGGGGATGGACTCTGGATCTTTGGGAGGAGGGGCCTTGGATTGGGATGACCTTTTTTAGGCAGGGGAAGTATGGGTCGGTTGTGGGGGTTTAGATTTGGGACTCCGGGGGGATTTTCGGATGGGGGGATTTGGGCTATTCCTCTTTGGGGGAGGCTGGGGCCAGGTTTCGATGTCAGGTCGGAGGGGGTTCCTCTTCCCCTTGGAAAGGGGGACAGGTGGGTCTTTGGGGAAGAGGCCAAGGTCACAGAGGAATAGCTTCTGGACAGAGGGGGGTGCAGGAGAGTCAAGGGTAGGGGTTGTGAAGCCAGAGGGATCTGAGGTATGCAGAGTGCCCGTGGATGCCTGTTTGTCTTGTTTCGGCCTCTTCCTGGTGTGTGTGTGTTGTCAGTCCCCTGAGTGTGCGTGTTTGTGTGTTTCGAAGTCGTGTGTGTGTGGTTGTGCACTGCATGTTGATGTTGATGTGTGTGCACGTGCATGTTTGCATGTGTTTGGGTCAGGAAGGGTAGTTGGGACTGTGGATGGGGAAGAGGAAGGACAGGTGAGGGACTGCTGGATCAGGGACACTGCTGTCCTTACATTCCATGTGAACAGTGCTGAGAAGTCAACACCACCCAGTACACATACTTCTACAGCAGTGTACCTGCCCAGAACACAATTCTAAACACAGCAAAACTTACAGGAACTCTGTTTGCATGGTTGTTCTTGAGATACCCAATGCTAGCAGTGCACGTTTTTGCACATGTCCAATGAAAAGGCAGTGGAATCATCACTCACCTGCTACTCCGGTTTGCCGTACAGCTGGCTGTACAGTGGAAGGAGGCTGTCCAGCAGGGCCTGGTTTTCTTCTTCAGATAATGCTGGGGCCCTGTCCACTGTATGTGCCATGGTAGCTCCCAGAGGATGTGGAGACAGCAGCAGAGAGATGGGGAGATGCAGGTAATGTGCAGGCAGTGCAGGCTGTGAGGTCTGTAGGGAACAGACAGACTTATATCTGTACAGCAGAGGCATTCTATTTTCCATGCGGACAAAGCGATAGGTCCGACTCGGTCGCATTGTCCGAATCTGTCCAATCCATACCATTGCTAGCACCCGACACGCCTATCGCGACATTCAAAATACCCGCATCGTCCCGCTATTGACTTAGATACATTGGTGATGGAAGGTTACCGATTCATTTTTACATGCGAAACGGCCACGAAACGAAACGCGCGTCTGTCACCATGACAACCAACAGCCAATGGGTGCGACAGACCCAGTTCGGATGCGTCTACCGCGTCCTTTGAATACTCACCTGCGTCGTTCACCATGACGACCAACAGCAAATGGGTGCGACGGACTCAGTTCGGATGCGTTTACCGCGTACTTTGAATAATCACCTGCGTCGTTCACTAATGACGACCAACAGCAAATGGGTGCGACGGACTCGGTTCGGATGCGTCTACCCGTTTGAATACTCACCCACGTCGTTCACCATGACGACCAACAGCAAATGGGTGCGACAGACTCGGTTTGGGTGCAGCTACCGGGTCCCTCCACTAATCGGTTAACAGGCCAGATAGTAGTGAAAATGATGATGTTCTTGTGCATTACATGTGTGGGGACAGTGTTTTCATGATATATTATACATTTGAATTGATAGCTCACACTTCAATGAGGAGCTAACCTTGAGGGGCACACAACACACAAATGCCAGTACATTTCCATTCAGTCTCAGGGACAGCATAGTCACAGGTTTGCTGTTTGGACTGGGTGGGAGGAGTGTGTGTGGGACAGGGTCTGCTGGTAGATATAGTCAGGGCTAACACTCCTCCTCCCACCCAGACCAAATAGGCCACCATGAACCATGCTTCCCTGACAGTGAGTACAACTTTGCATTCAAGATGTCTGACAGTGGTGCCTGCTGTTTGTTTTGACCAAAATCCCATCAGGGCCTTGTGCTCCCTACACCAGACCCCAGTGTCAGCCATCTTGCCAGTACTTTTCCACTCTTTGTGAGGTATGCACAGTTCAAGGTGGCTTGTTGGGCAACATGGGAGGAGGAGTATTTGCACTGACTTCAACTCCCATCAGGCCCTGTCCCACACACACTCCTCCCACCCAGCCCAAACAGTACACCTGTGACTATGCTGTCCCTGAGAGTGAATGGAAATGTACTGGGAAGATGGCTGACACTGGGGACTGGTGTGGGGAGCACAAGGCCTTGACGGGAGTTGTGGGCAGAAGCAAACAACAGGTCCCAGTGTCACCCATCTTGAATGTACACTTTACTCATTGTCAGGACATCAAACTCCCTGATGGCCTGGTTGGGCTGCCTGGGAGGAGGACTGTTTGCACTTACTATGTCTACCATCATGCCCTGTCCTCCACACACCTTCCCAGCCAGCCCAAACAGCACACCTGGGACTATGCAGTCCCTGAAAGTGAATAGAAATGTATTTGCAAGATGGCTGACACAGGGACCTGTTTTTTGCTTCCGACCACAACTCCCAGCAAGGCCTTGTGCTCCCCACGCCAGTCCCCATTGTCAGCCATCTTGCCAGTACATTTTTATTCAGTCTCAGGGACAGCATAGTCACAAGTGTGCTGTTTGGGCTGGGTGGGAGGAGTGTGTCCAGGACAGGGCCTGAAGGGAGTTTTAGTCAGTGCAAATACTCCTCCTCCCACATGGCCTAACAAGGCCACCTTGAACTGATCTTATCTCACAGTGAGTGGAAAGGAAAAGTACTGGCAAGATGGCTGATACTGGGGCCTGCTGTTTGATTTGCACACAGCTCCCATCAGGGCTTGGAGCTCACCACACAAGTCCCCAGTGTCAGCCATCTTTCCAGTACTTTTCAACTCACTGTGAGGAAAGCATACTTCCAGGTGGGGTTGTTGGGCTATGTGGGAGGAGGATTTTTATCTGTGACTACAACTCTCATGAGGCCTGTGCCCACACCCACCTTTCCAGCCATCCCAACCTTCCTTCCTGTGATCAGCTTCCCTGTGAGTGAGTGAAACTGTGCTGGCAAGATGGCTGACACTGGTGACTGTTGTTTGGAGCACAAAGCCTTGGTGTGAGTTTTTGGGAAGTTGGTACATGTTATCAAATAGTTAAATTTACTCTGACATTGCAGGTATTTTGTTTGTCAAACTGGCATACACATCACATGCTCATTTGCTCCATATTGTTATCGCTTTGCTAACAGTGATTTGTATCACTAAATCCTTGACAGTGATGTGTGTGGATGTGTAATTGATAACATTAGTGGACAGTTGAGTAGGTACTCACCAGGCTCTGGTGCCCCTGGTATTCTATAGATGCCCTCCGGCAGAAGGATGGCACGCACCTTCTCCTCCCAGGAAGTGAAGTGCACAGGTAGTACAGGAGGGCCACCGGCAGTCCGCTGACTTAAGGCGTGTTCTCTTGCAATCAGCTTCTTGACCCCCCTTCGCACATCATAGTACTTGCTCCTGATTCCATTGTGCGCAGGCAAGGTGCTTGAGCGTTCACCTTGTCAACTATCCTCTCCCACATCCTATTTCTCAGGGATGGGGGGTCTGTTGGACTTGGTTCCCAAATAACTGTGGCTCTACTCTGAGTATTTCATCTACAAGTACTTACAACTCCTTATCTGTGAAACGTGTCTGCTTTGGGGGCATGGTGAGGGTGAAGGTGAAGGTGTGGGTGAGTGTGAATGGGTTAAGGAGTGTGTGTTTGAGGGTGTCCTTTCTCCTGAACAAAATGTGTGGCAGTTGTTTGCTGGTTGATGTGTGCATGTGTGGCAGGGAGCAGTGGCTCAGTGGCTCTTTTGGTGTCTTCTGGTCAGTTCTGTTGTTGCAAAGGATCATGGTCATCTGTTTTTCCCTTTATATAGGTGGATTGGTGAGTGTGGCTAATGATTTTGAATTTATTTTTTATTTTTGACATGGCCAATGCTTGTTTTCCTAAGATTTGACATTTCCCAGTTGCATTTTCGGTCACAAACTGACACGTTTCAAAGACCACATCGTACACAACGTCATCTGTTCGCCGGTTGAACCGTGTCTGATTCATGCCTGCAATGCTATGTCTCAGCGTTCCTAAATGATTTGGTTGCATTCTGTCACAAGCCGACACGTTTCAAAGACCGCGTCGTACACATCATCATCATCTGTTCGCGGGTTGAACCATGTCTGATTCATGCCCACAGTGCTAGGTTTCAGCGTTCCCATACGATTCGGTCGGATCGGGCTTTTTTCCAGACGAATTGGTCGGACGAATTGAACTCCGAACGTGTCGGTTGGAGTTTACATCCATTGCATCGTACTCCATATTTCGGACAGCTCGCAGTCGACTCGTTTGGAAAGCATTCCGGAACAGAGTCGTTAGGAATGCTTCCCGAACAAGATCGGAATCGGGCCCTAAGAATACACAAGAATAACAGAACGTTAGTAGCTGTTGTTAGAGGTGCTTTTTATTTTGTGTACTTTTTCAGTGCAAAATATATCCTTGCCTCAAAAATTGATGTGAGGAAGCATTTCAAGCCAAAATATAGAACAAAATGACCGATTTGCATTTTGCATAACTATGCATAATTTTGTCAAAAAGGTGCATAATTATGCAAAAGCAAATTACACAAATTTCATATACCCCTACTTTAAGCCCTGCAGTAACACTTGAAAGTTTTTGGCGAGTAAGTATACCTACATTTATACATTAGCTAAGTCAGTCCTAAATGTGCCTTGTAGCCTACTGTGCCGGGTGCGTAATGTACAAAAGTGTAATGTGGCATTCTGAATATTAAGAAAAGTGTGTCCATACAGTGACTAGCCGCAAAATGTGGTTTTCACTGGAGAGGTAAATGTAGCATTTTGTATGGAGATACTTGAATGTGATTAAAACTTAATATTGTATAGTTTGGAGTAGATAAGACTTAAAGGGTCATTCAAGGTTTGACTTACTGATATGTGTCTGGAGAAATGTGTGGATCAGACAGTTGCACACTCAGGGCCAGATGCACGGCCCTTACAATTTGCAAGTCACAAATTGTTTTGTTTTGCGACTCACAATTTGCGACTCGCAAAATGTAATGTACAATAGTGTCTCAGACACTGTTTGCGATTCCTAATGGGGTCGCAAATTGCATGCCTCATTAATATTCATGAGGCAGGTGCAATTTGCGACCCCATTGGGAATGGCTAGCACTCCCAGGGATGGTGGCCTGCTGGGGTCAGCAGACCATCATGTCTGTGACTGCTTTTTAAATAAAGCAGTTTTTTTTTAATGCAGCCCATTTTCCTTAAGGGAAAACGAAGTGCATTTAAAAAAGAAAAATGAAACATTTCTGTTTCATTTTTTAAGAGTAGGCAGTGGTCCGTGGGACCACTGACTGCTCTTAAAAAATATTTTCGCATCCATTCACAAAGAAGAAGGGGTCCACTGGGGACCCCTTCCTGTTTGTGAATGGCTTACCACCTACTTGAAGTAGGTGGTAAACTGCAAGTGTTTTGCGACCGCAAATGCGGTCACAAAACAATCATACATTGAAGTGCGAGTCCGTATTAGGAAGGGACGCCCGTGGCACACCCCTTCCTAATAGTTAGTCGCAAACCTTTTTTTGCGAGTCAGTAATAGGTTACCGATTTGCAAAATAGGATTTATACATGGGGCAGACCAATCTTGCAGATGCAAACGGGCCGATTTCCCATTTACGACCGCAAAAAATTGTCGTATATTTGGCCCTTAGGACCTGATTACAATGTTGGTCGGAAAGCCTCCAACCACTGGTCGGAGGCTTTCCGACCGACATTGTAGGTTTCAAGTGTGACAACCGCATTACAATGACGGCGTCAGAGTTTAAACTGGACGGGGATTCCGACTTGGTTCCGACAGGCTCATGGAGCCCATCGGCCAGTCGGAATGGCCTCATATTCCCTGAAACTCCCTGCACTGTGTGGCAGGCACCATGAGGCGGCTACCACACGGTGCAGGGATGTTCAAAACTCCCATTTCTCAATGGGAGCTCTTGCTGCGGGCGGTTTCTGGCCGCTGCACAAGCTTCCATAGCAAAATTGGAGTTTGTGACCGCACCTTGTGTGGTCGCATGGCAATGAGCTGTGCAAAACCACCGACCTATGGTTGTGCGGTTCACGCACCAAAACGGTGTCGGTCAGAGGCAACTCCAACCGACATCGAAATCAGGCCCTTAGTAATTACTGGTTGTAGTAAACTCCACACAACTCATAATTCAAATCCTTGTGCAAACAGCGGTTTGCACAGAGATCATATTTTCTAGCCCAGTTAAAAACTGTCCTGCTTCTCTTCATTTACCACTTACATATTTTCCTCCAAAGTCTATTTTTATTCTACCCACCCCTCTGATCACCCACTGTCTCTTCAATTCTTGCTCTTGTCTATTCTCCCACTCATTTAATTCTTTCCCTAGTCTCCTTGTAATCAGGAGTTCTTGCCTTTATAATAATACAACAGCAGAAGGCGTGGTTAGGCACTTTTTATTCTGCCAGTAGAAACCCTACTTTTTGCATTCATTGCAACAAGTAGAAATGTCTTTAAAACACTCCCACTGGCCCTTGGCTTGACTCCAGATCACTCCACAGATCAAGATATTTTTAAGAGATAAGGGTATTATTTGAGAGGGGAGAGAACCCACCTCATATAATAAACAATCCTTGTTAGGGTGAACCACAAAAGTCACTAAATAAACCTGTGCTAAACCCTCTGGTTGCTTGGTTCAAGAGCAGTCAGGATTAATTTAGATGTGTAAAGTATTTATGCAGTACGTATAGATGATAGAGGCATGCCTCTACCATGCAGCCCGAACCACGAATGAATCTTAACCATGCATTCCTTTACCACGCATGCCTTTACCATGCAATTTTGTGGTAAGGGCATGAAAGGTAAAGGGGTATGAGTGGCTAAGATCTCCACTGCTCTGACTCTCCCCCTAAGCTACAAACCCCCTACCTGTCCCCCCGCCCTGAGGGCCAAAACCTTCCCTGAAAAATACCCATTCCCCCCAACTTCCCTGAGGCCTAAAACCCTGCCCCTTAACATACACTACCCAGATTCCCCCACCCCTGCCCCTAACCCTTAAAATAAACTACCTGACCCCTTACACGCTCTGTCCTTAAAATGAGCCAACCCCCTTCCACTGCCCTTGGGCTTTACACCCTAGCCCCTAATTAAAAAAAACTACCCCGACCCCCCCCCCAGCCCTAAAAACTACCCCAACCCCCTCAGCTCTGAAAACTCCCCCCCCCCCAGCCCAGCCCCACTTACCTCACAGCGTCCTCTGGCTCTCTTCCTGGTGAGATCTTCCTGCTACTGCCCAGCAGCAGCCAGCAGCTAGACCACGCACTGCCTTAACCAGGCATATGCATGTTTAAGGCAAGCGTGGTTACGCTTGCGATTTTGGAACATGCGTGGCTGAGGTCGTGGTGCTCCGACTGTTTCCCCTTGTACAGTACTAAAGTGAACACAACACAAGAAAACAGAAGAAAGATCCCAAAATATTTTAGGAAAATAGAGTAAATTTTAATAAATAAAATGAGACCAAAACAATAAAAATCCATTCAGCAGAACAAGTTATGAAATTATAAATTTTAAGATTAAAATAAATAACGCCAAAAAGCGTTAAGTGCCAACCACAGTAATCTGGTTGTTCTTGACCGGGACAAAGTCAAAGCTAAGGCCAACCACAATCGAGTGCGGACAGATGCAGTGGCTTAGTCTCGCAAATGGAAGTCAAATCTGTTCAGGGGCACAAGGCAGCAGGCTTTGGTCAAAGAGGGCTCCAAATCGTCAGATAACCGCTGGATGAGGTCTCGGTAAGCTGTTGACTTTTGGTGGGAACTCTCAAAGTGGAAGGAATTTAAATTTTACGCCTAGAGAAGTTCGTATTTTTTTGTTACCTTTGCCCAATAAGGATTTCTATCTTCAGACTTGGAGCCTCATTTCTATTTTGTGGACGGCCCGTTTTTCTGCCATGGGGATAGAGTAAATTACTCCGTCCCCATGATGGAGGCACCTCCTGCCAAATTTATTAATGACCACCAAGAATGGGGTCATTTATAATACATTGCCAGGTACCGCCATCACGGCGGTTCCTGTCAATGCATCTCACTGTTTGGTGCAGGACTGCGTCAGCATGACACAACCCTGTACCAAACAATATATTTTTTTTAAATTTCAAACTGCAAATCCCAAAACAGGATTTTCTTTTTGAAAAGAGAAAAAGTAATGCTCCCCTCGCCATGGAAGTAATCTTCCTTGGCTGGGTAGCATTATTTGGTTTTTACCGTCCCTCACCGCCAGGGTGTGTCTGGCGGTGATGGACAGTGAAAAAATGGCTACATGTTTGCCCATCTTTATTGGGTAGGCAGCCAAACAGCAATTTCTCTGACGGCCCTTACTCCGTTGGGCCGTTGAGAGGTTTGCCTGTGGTGGTGACGGAGTAGTCACCGCCGTAGTCAAACTGAATGTCAACCTGCATTTAAATCGGGCAGGTGGACCTTCATGTTGACGGTATTCATACTCCGTCACCGTTGCAATGGAGTATACATACCGCCAACATATAAATCGGGCCCATAGTCCCTTTTTGGGAGCTCAGAATCCTCCAGCGTGGCAAGGCTGCAGGCTGTAGTCGAAGAGGGCTTCACGAGGCCAAACACCTTTTCTTTGAGGTCCTGCTAAATCAGATTTGCTGTTGAGGAGAATAACCTAGCAAGAGCAACCTGGATCTTTGGCCCTGCTGCAATGCACCTTCATCTGATTGGCTTGGCAGATTGGTCCCGGTCCTCCATCGGTTCTCAGAACAAAAGTTTCTCAGTCCCAGATTTCAAGAAACTTCGGGAGGAGTACACTTTGTCACCAGCCAAGGATTCAGGACCTTGAGGAGAGTATTTGGCATTAAGACTCACTTCAACAGAGGTGAGCTGCAGGGTCCTGGGCAGGTCCAGTTGCAGCTGGTCAGCTTGGAATGCAGGGAAAACACCTCTTGTAGTGTCCCTATAGCCCACAAATGAGGTCAACCTTATGACCCTTGGAGTCCTCTTCTTTGCCCTATATAAAAGAGGGAGAGCAGGTCCGGTTTCCAAGGCTCTTCTCAGGTCACAGACGCAGGTCAGTCCTCTTCTGTTCTTCTACAGGTCCAGAAGTGATCCGAGGAGAGCACTGGGGATGCCACATTTCAGGCAGTGTCAGCCTGTTGTTGGGGGAAACTCCTGGCCACACCCTAACCAATGAGGTAAGAGTTCCTGGGGGGGCTCTATTCACTTTTGCAGCACTTCCGCAAACCATCCCTTGTGGTTACTCAAAAACAGTTCTGGAGCAGCTTTACCCCCACCCCCCACTGCTTTTGGAGTCAGGCTGACTAGAAAGACAATGGGAGGCAGGCCTAGGTGGGTGTTACATCTGCCAGTGAACAGGGTAGGCACTCTTTAATACTCAGGAAGGGACTGGCACAACCCCCAGGCCATCCCGCTCAATCCTTTTGCCTACTGTCTGGGCGCAATACACATAACACTCCAAGAGAACAATTTACAGCCAGGTGACACTGGCAGAAAGTCACATTTTATTTAACAGAGAAATTATAACGTTCTAAAAGTGTCATTTCAAAAATAGTAATATAAATCCGATTTGTCCATTAAGTTGGATTTTAAATTAATATTAAAATGAGTCCTTGAATCATTGTTGTAGCTGCTTCTAAACTGAATATAAAATGGTATAATGTAACCAAGTGTTTTCCCATGAGATGGCTAGCCTTCCCACAGTGAAAAACTACTTTGTGGGGTTTTTAATTGCCAGGGCATGTAGAACATTAAATATACATGCCCTACTATTTAAAGGCCATGCACCCTGCCCTATGGGCACTTAGGGCCTACCTTAAGTGTGACTTTGATACTAAAAAGGAAGGTTTACACCTGTCAAACGTTTTTTTGCCAGATCGAAATGGCAGTTACAAACTGCACACACAGGCTGCAGTGGCAGGCCTTGAGACATGCTTTACAGTGCAACTGTAGTGGGTGGCACAATGAGTACCGCAGCAAACTTGTAGAATGTAATTTACAGGCTTCGGTACATGTAGGACTATATACCAGGGACTTACAAGTGAAGTAAATCTGGCAATTAGGTGTGCCAATTTATCTATATTCAGAAGGGAGAACACAAGCACTTTACTTCTGGTTGGCAGGATTAATGTGCACAGAGTACTAGGGCAAGCAAAAAAGAGTCAGCATAGGAAGGCAAAAATCTGGGGGAATCCCCCACAAAAGATGGTCCTCTCCAAAAATAGACCCCACAGACCCCAACCGAGGCCTCATCAGATATATTTAGGCTGTGAGTCTATAAGTGAGGTTTGATAGTTTTTGTACCTGTATCCCTAATGCATGAGTCTGTTATAAACAATGGAATCTTTGAGAATGGGCATGGAGAGTGAGGCCATGCTCCAGGAAGTGCAAGCCATGAGTGTTCTTGTAATCCAAGAAGTGAGACCTACACCCAGTGAGTGAGACTGTACTCAAAGAAATGAAATTCACACCAGGTAAAAAAACGCAATGAGA
Source organism: Calotriton arnoldi (assembly GCA_963921515.1). Taxonomy (NCBI): domain Eukaryota; kingdom Metazoa; phylum Chordata; class Amphibia; order Caudata; family Salamandridae; genus Calotriton; species Calotriton arnoldi. The sequence goes on from CAWUFW010001731.1 coordinate 2,234,115, forward strand.
GAAACTTGCCAACAAAGAATGAGATCCACATTCATTGAGAAATTAAGCGCTAAGATGGGTGGCTTGCATCAAATGAGTGAAACTTGCAATGAGTGCCAGCATGCTAAAACGTGAAAATCACACCGGATAAATAAAAATAAGGTTGAATGCACAAGACTCATACCAAATTAAAGAGGCTGCACTTGCTTCTCTTATCTCTCTCTTGTACCCTCTCCAAGTCCAGGGGCGGTTCCTGCCTTGGAGCGTTGGGGCATTGACCCACTGGTATTTTAGCCCTCCTGAACCCCCTTTTAATGTGCAAATAAATTTAAGTTTTAAAACAATGACTACTGGCATTTTGTTTGATTTCATGTGCCCGCGGCAGTCTGCAGTCAGCCTCAGTCGCGGGCATCAGTGTCTTTGAAGTGGGTGGGTGGGCTTCAATTTTGGACACCACAGCCACACATACACCAGTAGTAGTATACTGGAGCAGTTGAGAGGCGAGCGCACGGCACCTAAGCCCAAAGTGCGCATGTCGGGTTGGCCGGCTGCCTGTCTCAAGCCAGACTGACATGCACACCAGAGGCTTCCCTGCACTGCCCACGAGTGAGCGTTGATTGCTCTAATCTGCAGACCCCCACTCTCCTAATAAGCGGTGAGTTTGGCCGTTCAATTCAATCCTGGGGCAGCTCTTCTGAGCAAGATAGCAGGGTCTGGATTGGTTACCAGAAGTGGTTGTATACAGCATGGGTGGGAGGCTCAATACCAATCTCTGTAATGGCTTATTGTGAAGCCATGCAGTGATTGGCCATGTCTGCCGTTGCTGGGCGCGGCTGTGTTCAATACGTTGTTTGCGCAGCACAGAAGAGGTGCGAGGGAGAGACCATCGGTAGACCTTACTTTGTGACCCCTGCTGTGGCAGGCTTAATTTTTGTCCTACTGACTCCGTCCGAGGCTTGTGTGACAAAACGCAGATCCAGTAGATTCCCAGCCCTTATGGAGTGGAGTCCATCTACTACTACGAGTCTGTGAGTTAGTGTCGTGATTTAGGTGAGCACCAACCCATCCAGTGTAGATTTGCGGCTGATCCACAAGTATTTTGAGCTTGGTATGCGAGTATTTGACAAGTTTGAAACATGTGCAAAGAAAGCTTCATGTGTATGTATATGTACTGGGATTTTCTATCAGGTTAAGTGTGTCTTTGTGTGAGTTTCGGCCGGCACTGTGCATACACATTTGAATTATTTCAATATGCAGGTTTCTGTGGGTCACGGGTGCAGGGTTTCAGCTCCACCATTGAACACATCACAGTGCACAAACAGTTGTGTAGCCAAAAGAAAAGCAAGACTGCAATGTTAAAGTAACATCTTACGGTTGTCTTGCCTGCACAATAAAAATATGAACAATCCAATGTGTTTCGAAGCGTTATTTAAAACACACAAGATGATGGACGGAATGCTGCACATTGGCAAACATTCACCCCCAGTCACAGATCTGGGTTTAATCCATCGTTATTTTGCTTCATCACGCCACCCCAGTTCAGACATAGCCATATGCAAATCAGTCTTGACCCTGTGCCTCATGGGAACAGTCCAGACCGAACTGCCAAGCCATGTCTTCCCTGGACCGGAATCAAGCATCCTAGGACCGGTTTCAGGCTATCAGCCAGGATAGCTTGACTCCAGTGGCGTAGTGAGCACGGGACCCACGTCTGGGCATACCCTTCCCACTTAGGGCGAAATGCAAAACACACAAGATGATGGACGGAATGCTGCACATTGGCAAACATTCACCCCCAGTCACAGATCTGGGTTTAATCCATCATTATTTTGCTTCACCACGCCACCCCAGTTCAGACATAGCCATATGCAAATCAGTCTTGACCCTGTGCCTCATGGGAACAGTCCAGACCGAACTGCCAAGCCATGTCTTCCCTGGACCGGAATCAAGCATCCTAGGATCGGTTTCAGGCTATCAGCCTTCATCAGCCAGGATAGCTTGACTCCAGTGGCGTAGTGAGCACGGGACCCACCTCTGGGCATACCCTTCCCACTTAGGGCGAAATGCAAAACACACAAGATGATGGACGGAATGCTGCACATTGGCAAACATTCACCCCCAGTCACAGATCTGGGTTTAATCCATCGTTATTTTGCTTCACCACGCCACCCCAGTTCAGACATAGCCATATGCAAATCAGTCTTGACCCTGTGCCTCATGGGAACAGCCCAGACCGAACTGCCAAGCCATGTCTTCGCTGGACCGGAATCAAGCATCCTAGGACCGGTTTCAGGCTATCAGCCTTCATCAGCCAGGATAGCTTGACTCCAGTGGCGTAGTGAGCACGGGACCCACGTCTGGGCATACCCTTCCCACTTAGGGCGAAATGCAAAACACACAAGATGATGGACGGAATGCTGCACATTGGCAAACATTCACGCCCAGTCACAGATCTGGGTTTAATCCATCGTTATTTTGCTTCACCACGCCACCCCAGTTCAGACATAGCCATATGCAAATCAGTCTTGACCCTGTGCCTCATGGGAACAGTCCAGACCGAACTGCCAAGCCATGTCTTCCCTGGACCGGAATCAAGCATCCTAGGACCGGTTTCAGGCTATCAGCCTTCATCAGCCAGGATAGCTTAACTCCAGTGGCGTAGTGAGCACGGGACCCACGTCTGGGCATACCCTTCCCACTTAGGGCGAAATGCAAAACACACAAGATGATGGACGGAATGCTGCACATTGGCAAACATTCACCCCCAGTCACAGATCTGGGTTTAATCCATCGTTATTTTGCTTCACTACGCCACCCCAGTTCAGACATAGCCATATGCAAATCAGTCTTGACCCTGTGCCTCATGGGAACAGTCGAGACCGAACTGCCAAGCCATGTCTTCCCTGGACCGGAATCAAGCATCCTAGAACCGGTTTCAGGCTATCAGCCTTCATCAGCCAGGATAGCTTGACTCCAGTGGCGTAGTGAGCACGGGACCACGTCTGGGCATACCCTTCCCACTTAGGGCGAAATGCAAAACACACAAGATGATGGACGGAATGCTGCACATTGGCAAACATTCACCCCCAGTCACAGATCTGGGTTTAATCCATCGTTATGTTGCTTCACCACGCCACCCCAGTTCAGACATAGCCATATGCAAATCAGTCTTGACCCTGTGCCTCATGGGAACAGTCCAGACCGAACTTCCAGTCCAGGGAGGACCTGGCTTGGCAGTTCGAGCTGGACTGTTCCCATGAGCACAGGGTCAAGACTGATTTGCACTATGGCTGGGTTCAAACTGGAATGGCATGGTGAGCAAAAAACAATGGATTTAGGCCCAGATCTCTGTACTGGGGTGAATGTATGACATTGTTCTGCATTCTGTCCATCAATTGTTGTTTTGCATTTGTCACCCTGAGTGGGACGGGTATGCCCAGACGTGGGTCCCGTGCTCTCCATGCCACTGGAATCAAGCTATCCTGGCTGAAGAGGGTGAAACCCGAAGCCGGTCCTAGGATGCTTGTTTCCAGTCCAGGGAGGACCTGGCTTGGCAGTCCGGGCTGGACTGTTCCCATGAGGCACAGGGTCAAGACTGATTTGCATATGGCTGGGTTCAAACTGGAATGGCATGGTGAGCAAAAAAACGATGGATTTAGGCCCAGATCTCTGTACTGGGGTGAATGTATGACATTGTTCTGCATTCTGTCCATCAATTGTTGTTTTTGCATTCGAAGCGTTATTTATACTTCCAGTGCCATTTTCGTGTTAATCCGAAAATAGTGTACTTTAACATTAGATTTCGGCATCTCTGTGATGTAAATTAATATCAATGACATAGTATTGGTTGTTATGCACTGTTGAAAGCATGTTTATAACTATATGTTAACCAGAGAGTTGAAAATCTGCTGAAATTCCAAAGTACTTCCTTATTGGGTCAAAGGCTTCAGAAACCTTTAGTTTCTGGGACTGTAGCTTTGTGGCTCTGAACCTTTTGATGGCGAGTCTTGTCTCTGTCTACACACAGCTGCATGCCCGTGTGTTTCGGCTTCAATGTGCGTGCATCGTGCCTTGCACACAGGGAACTGCATTAGTAATTTTGCTTCATACCATCATATTTTGTACACTCCGGGGGATATTCACAAGAACGTGCACTAAACATCTCCAAAAAATGTTAACGCAACTTTACACATCGCAGTCTATGGCGGAAAAATAACCCCGTGTTAACCTGGAATTCACAACACGGCGGTACCATGCGATAGTCTTCCGAAAACGCAGCCAATGTCCGCGATACAACCACCGCGATGGCGATAAAAACACAAACCCCAACGCGTAAAAAGACGAGATGGGCCCAAACGCGACAAGAAAACAGTGATAACCGGCAAGAGGCCAACAATACCTACGCGTAATGTGGGAAAAAGCACAATAACAGCCCACGGAAAATGCCACCAAAAAGGAAATGAACTGCGGAGTACCATGGATGCACCCTGAGCGACTGCAGAGGACAACATGAACCCCACAATCCCCACGGAGGAACACCCAGGAATCCAGGGCACGTGGAAGGGGAATGAGAAGAGGAAGACGGGGTACAGTCTGCAGGAAAACACGATCATCGTCACGGATGAGATAGAACACCACCACCAACTGCACGTCACCTCCAACGTGTCATTGGCAACAAAGAGGCAAAGATGGCACACCATCTCGGACCATGTGAAAGCCGTCGCAGCGCCGAGGAGGACAATGGAAGAGGACAAGAGGTGCTGGATTGATGTGAATGGCAAAACCAAGCAGAAACACGCTGCCAACACGAAAGCAGCAACGCACTTCGAGGAGGGGGGCCAGCAGGATACCAGGAGCAGAATGACATGGGGAAGATGGTGGCCAAAGCCATCAGTCGGGAGACGGTGACAGGAGTTGGGGATCCGGACACTGCCCAACATGACCCGACACCACATCAACAGGGCGCGTACCGACCAGGGAGTGGGGGAAGGGGGGAACTGGGCACAATGGCACACATGCACAATTAAGCAGAGCACACTGCACACCCACAATGACTCAGGATCATGTCCCTGATCCCACGGGAACACTTCAGCACACACACACACACCAAGTAGTCCCACGTACACCATGTGCCCAAAGGGGTACCCACCCAACACATCAACAATCACACAACCAACACATGCACACATGCGAAACAGAGCAAACATGCATATAAGTCAGCCACACTGACAATGCAAGAGACACCACATGACGAGTAGCATGGCTGCAGTCCAATCATCATGACAATGTACACGGCACAACACTGAGGTGGCTGAGTGCGGACCACAACCGGAAAGGAGCAGGTCACACTCGGACACAACCACCTGCACAAACAACCCCTGACGTCAACGACACATCTGCGGACAAGCCATTCCCAAGAGTCACAACTCGACAAAGAGCACAAGTTACCAAAGTCTGCAACATCTCAGCACTGTGGAAGCACGGAACTGAAAGGCACACCGCATGAAAGGGATAAGTGGCAGCCATATCAGAGCCACCGGAGCGCCTCACCCACCGTGCAGCATACGCACATAAGAATAAGTGCACCTCGAGATTGACAACATCCTGGTACAAACAGCAACACCACCACAACAGAACACAGGACACAACTGGTGCCGCATGTGCACAACATGGCCAATCACATCTGGCACAGCAGGAAACTGTGACATGACAATGTACAAGTACAACCTGTAACCTGCAAATTTTTATTATTCACACATGCCGTGCTTGTGGACATTTAGTACTGTCCCATGATTGCCAAGGACGGCCACAATGTGACGTGCTCATGAGAAGAAATTGGCAATGAAGGTGTCCCTACGGGCTATTCCTGCCGCAGCTGCAGTGGCATGTGGGCAACCTGCCCCATCGTCCTCATCATCGTCCGGTACCTCTGGAACCGGGATCCATGGTGCATTGGTGCGTACACAGATGTTGTGCAACACACAACATGCAACGATCATCTTGCACATGATGTCTGGGCTGTACAGGAGCTTCCACCTGTGACGTCCAGGCACCTGAAACGTGACTTCAACACGCCAAATGTGCGTTCCACGATGCCCCTGGTGCGTATGTGGGCCGCATTGTAATGCCTCTGGGCGGGTGTGTTCGGGTCTCGGAGGGGTGTCATCATCCAAGGGCAGAGTGCATATCCTTGATGACCTGTGACAGTGCAGAGAGATAAGAGCCAATACTTGGTTTGGCATGATGTGTTGGCAGGCCCACTAGTCCAGTGACGCCTGTGCTGGCTGTGTGTGGGGTGTGTGTAGGCCAGCCCTCAGGGAGTAGCTGGTGCTGGCAACAACTTCAACAGTCATCAGGCACTCAGGAATGCAATGTACGAACAGCAAGGGAGCATGACTTGAGTTGCACAGAGTTAGTGGCCCCGGATGCACAGCGGCCAACACGGGCCTATCGCCACGGGACGCTGACTTGCGGGAGACTGGGGTAGGGTCATGAGGGCAGAGCAGGGTCTTGTATGTATCAAGGGTGGTTTTTGCAGAGTGTCTCGGGGGAGAGTGGGAGGTGTACCCCCAGGGCATTGTGCAGAGGGCACATACCAGCTGTGTCCAGCAAAATGGCGGATATGAATGCCACAGACTCATGCCAAACACCAAGTCCGTACCTGCCAGTTGCTGATGACAACCCCCAGGCCACAGGCTCAGACACCAACAATGTTCGGCCGGAGGCTGACGGTGTCTCACGGCGCACAGGGTAAGTGGCACCAGGTCAGTCCTTGTGAGTGGTTGACCTCCTCCATAACGGTGATCCGTGTTTCCACCCGACTGGGACGCATCTGTCTCTCACTCCTCTCCCTGCGTCCACTGGCATGAACTCTGCCATTGATTAATGAGGACTCAGTTCTAGATGTGGGACATACTGGACTGCAGTGTAGGCCGGCTGCAGCGGTGGGGTATTTCAACGAATGTGGACTCCTTGGGGCTTGTGTCACGGAGGACAGAGATGGTCTGAGGAGGCTGCCAAGCTCGCGGGCATGGGTCTTGGAGCTAGCACCGGCACATGGTGGACCCTCTTTGACACACGACGGTGTCGGCAGGTGAGCAGTGCAGCCTTGGAGCACTGGGGCAGGCAAGCTGGGTCTGGGTATCAGCAGCCAGGGGTGCAGCAGGCGCACAGGCTCGCAGGCCCCGCTGCTCACGGCGTCGGCCTCATGGCGGGCTGAGAGGCGCCGCCCTGGCAGTGACGTTGGCCATTCCGGGAGTGCACCACGCTCAGCGCAACAGTGTTTTCATCCACACCCCTGCGCAGGCCTGGCGTAAGCCGGGCCAACCCACTACGCTCACGTACACAGGGGAGGACGCAGCAAGCGACATTTCCGCGATCTACCCCACAGCCTGAGGTGACATGGTTGCGTCCACTGTTCACTACTCCCCAGACACCAGCAGTTAATGTCTGCATGGACATATCTGTGGTTTGCATACCCAGGTCTGTCCAGCACATTCACGCCACACTTGTCGTTGTGTACATTCCCATTCATGGGTCACTTGCGTCCTTCGCACATGCCTGCTTTCCGCCTCTCCACACGTTCAGCTGTTGTGTGGCTGTGGTGCCATGATATAGCTGGCTTGTGTACATGGGAAGCCCAGTATCCCAATGGAGTTGTGTTGTCGTGTCTGGTAGGTGGGCATGTTGACTGACATGTTGTATGTGGTTTGGTCATGTGTGCATTCCCACAGTTGTGCGTTGTGTGATGGTGGGTTTGGGGTGTGTGGTGTGTTGATTTGGCAATTACCAACGAGCAGTCCAGTTCCATAGATGTCATCCCGGAAGCGCTGGTTGATGATGGACTGTCGGAAGATGTAGGAATCGTGGACACTGCCTGGGTAGTTTGCGATGACATTGGTGAACATTCCCCGGTGGTCCACTATTGCCTGCACATTGATGGAATGCGTGTGCTTTCTGTTGCGGTAGATGTGTGCAGTGTCCGCAGGGGGCACAAGTGGGACATGTGTGCAGTCAATGGCTCCCAACACGTGTGGGAAGCTAGCAATGGCGTAGAAGCCTTGCTTGGTCTCCAGCTGTTCCTGCGCAGTGTTGGGGAAGTGTAGGTACTGGGGTATGAAGCTGATGATGGCATCCAGGACAGGTGTGAGGAACTTTGATAGGGCTGGCTGTGAGACTCCTCCGACTCTGGCCATTGTTGGTTGGAAGGTACCAGAGGCCAACGTGTGCAGCACAGCCAGCAGCTTTGTCTGCGGAGGGATGTTGGTTGTCCGCTGTGTTGGGACCGTCAGCCTGGGGCCAATGTGGGTCATGATGCGGAGGATGGTTGTCCTTTTGAGCCTGTAGTGGGCAATGACTTCCTCGGGCGTTAGGTCTGTGAGACTAGTGCGTTTTCGGTAGGTCCGCTGTCTTACTCTGCGCTGCCTCTGTGGTGGTCCGGGGGGGTGCGAGTCATGGTCCTGGGGGTGGTGGCGGTCGTGGGGGTGGTGGCGGTGGGTGTTGGGGCCCTGTTGGGGCCCCAAACTGCATGATGAGTAGCTCCATGGCGTCGGTTGTTCTTCGGGTGTGGCTGTGTGCGGGCCTCCGTTTCCTACTGCAGGTAGTCATCCTGCTTATCACCAGCAAGAGGCAGGTGTTAAATAGCTGCTGCTACCGCGGCTTATCGCGTGGTTTTGGTTCGCATCGCAGATCTGGCAGTTCGTTGTGAAAGTGGTATAGTGGTGTTTTCGTGTGTTTTTGCACGGGAACGCCTACTCTGCATCTCATTAGGGTTAGTTGGTGGTGTCACCCATGGAGGTAAATTTTGCGGCAGTTATCGCGGGTATACTTGCGCTGTCTGCAGTTTGCACCCGCTTGTGAATGGGGCGTTAAATCTATCTCCACTTTTGATGCGTTAGGGTGGCGATAACTCGGCCATAAGTCCTTGTGAATATGCCCCTTCGAGTGAGGACACTTCGAGCAATCATATATCACAGCAGTCTGGTCACCCCACTCTCCTCTTCATGTGCCAAACGACCGCCAAACCTTATTTGCACAAGGGTGCAAACTGCACAAGGGGGGGAATCTGAAGGGCAGGACCCTCCCATTTGAAATGCTTTAGCTGCAGTGTAAGGCAGGGAGTCTCCCTGTGCTGTGAAACCGACGGATGGGCAGACAGCTAAAGCAAGCCATTCTTGCCAGTGTGCCTACTTCCCAGAAAGAAATGTAAATGTGCGCCCCTGGTCAAGCTGCAAATGTACAGGGTGCCTTGAAGGTATTGGCTGTAATTGATGGAATCACTTGAAGCTTCCTGATGAAACACCTTTATTCTTTGTGAGGGGTATTGTAAGGCGCTACCAGCTACATTGTGAACTGTGTGCTTTCAAAAGACAGCTATAAAAAAACTGCACTACGAATTCCCTGCAAAAAAATCTGTATTTTGCTGACACTTTTCATCTTAAAACTTTTTGTGCATTCTGTAGCAGTCCATTTAATACTGTGTGAAATGCAAGTTTAAAATAATAACTTACATGTTCACTGTGCTTACTGTTGCAGACGGGAACCTTGTACCACTAAATATATGTACAAGTCACTATTCTCTAATGCATCAACCAGAACCCCTCTTTTGCCAATCGGGCTCACTCGGTAAGTTTGCGCCCCACAGTGCACTCACCGCAACTTTTGCGCCGCACCACTTTCAAAGGTCACCAGCCCCCACTGTCCAAGCCTCTGGTGCATATAGTATTGCTATATGCTTACTTACCATCTGGATCTCACTGCCCTTGTCACTTCTGCTTCTGGACACATGGCATTAGAGTACTGGAAACGGAAAACTTCCTTTCCTACCAGATGATAACGTTGGAACCACTTATTGAATCATAACCCTCCAGCAAGTCAGGGCACAACGAACAAGAGTATTAATAGTATGGAAATGCCTGAAAATTGTTTCTGTCAGCAAAATGTACAATATTTACGGGCTGGGGGGCAGGAGCTGGTGAGGAAATAAAGTGCCTATGACAAGGGGGAGCTTGAAGGCGATGAAGGAAAATGGATGGCAAGCAAGAGCAGCATTTACTTATCTGGAGATGAAGGGGTATTGGGAAAAGGCCAGTAAAAGAACAAGGAAAAATAGATGAGAAAGGAAGACTATATCAAACAAAAAAGGGGCATATGTACAAGCCCCTATTGCCACCACAATGTCACTTTTAACGAAGTTGTGGTGGCGATAGGGGCTTAGCCTTATTTACAAGGCTGCGTTAAGCTACTTAACGTGGCTTAACGCTGCCTTGTAAATAAGGCCCCCTTTCATGCTATGGTTAGCGTGAAAGAGTTGGGCAGTGGGTGTTGCGGTGGGCGTTCCACAGCAACACCCATTGATTTTGATGCTGCCCCCTATGTACAAGGGCAGTGGACATAGGAGGCAGCGCTAAAATTAAGACTAGGGAAAACCTGGTCTTAACTTGGCGAAACGAGGAGAAATACATTATTTCTCCTCGTTTTTGCTTTTTCCATGTGTGCTGCATTGTGCAGCAAACATGGAAAAAGCAAAATGCCATGGATTGTTTACGTACAGGAAGGTCCCTCTTTCTGCACATAAACAATCAGTAAAAAAAATGCCATTTTGTGACTTTCATATGTGCTGCATGAAGCAGCACACATAAAAGTGACAAAATGGCATTTTAGGATTGTTTATTTGCAGGAAGGGACACCTTCTTATACATAAACAATCCTCCCCTGCACGCAGACACCCGTGCACTGCTAAGTGTAGCGCCAGCGCAGGGGGAAACGCAAGGCTGCACCATATCCTTGTAAATATGGTGCAGCCTTGCGTTTCAGAAGTGGCAGAGTGAGGCGTTGAGCCATGACCGGGTCTGCTGGCTCAGTGGACTAATGCATCCACTGCTGGGGCCTGTGTTTGACTTCATAGTCACAGGTTCAAATCCCGGCGGGTCCACTCAGCCTTTCATCCATCTGAGGTCGATAAAATGAGTACCATTGAGTTGGGTAACAATAAACAGCTGTTATTCAGCGCTAAGATACCCAAGGGTGAACGTGCGCTTTACAAATACACGTTATGTTATGACGGCTAACGCCTCACTCCCCCACTTCCTCGTACATATGCCCCAAAGTGTACTAAGAGTATAATTAAAAGTGAGGCGTTCAGAATGTAGAGGAAAGGACAAGAGAGAAAAAGTCAATTGGTTCTGACTGCAAACGAGATGAAAGCAAAGGGAAAGTATTTAGTATCGAGGAAGAGAGTAAGATAAGACAGGGCGTAGGCAGCTGGAGACCTGGGAGAGGCTGGAGCTGCAGGGATGCGCTGGGGATGACAATGGATATAATGTAAAGTCATTAGAGCCATTAGAACTGCTTGAGAGAGGATTAGGATTTGTTGAGTGGGGAAGGGTTCTGAAACAGCGAGGAAAGAACTGCCTGGTGAAGTAGAGGCAAGGAACCACTTGAAACAGGAGGAAGATAGCTTGTGAAGGGATAGGTTGCAGGGGCCTCACTCTGCCTACATCAGCTCTAGGATCTCCCCAGCCCGTTTATTTTATTTAAGTGTGTTGTGTAGATTGCTAAATGTCCTCTTGAGTTATCGCAGAGCATTAGACTCCTAGGCGGTGTAAGTAGTGGTGGGTGGAGGAGGGAAGAGGTTTGGTGCTGCAGCAGTCCCAAAATAACCATGCTGGAGTTCAGGAAGCAAATGAGCAATAAAGATGCCTTTAAATTTTGTTTTTTACTTGTCACGTTTGCTGCGCATATAAAGACAGAGGCCAAATGACAGGCCTCTTTGCCAGAAGGCTAGTATTCTGGCAAATTGCTGCTTGTTCTTTTTAACTTGGAGACTGGTGCTTACTTTTCTGTCTCTGCCTACACAGTTAGAGGATTTTGTAAGGTGAACATATTGTGTGCAGGGAGTTTGAAAGAAGGACTGCAAGCTGTCAGTTTTTCTAACACACAACAAAGTGTAAACATCTGTAAATTAATGATACAGATATTCCAAAATAAATGAGTTGTAAGGATAGCACTAATGAAGCATGTTTTTTCTAATTCTGAAGTGTGATAGAAATAAAGATTTTATTAGGATCAAAATAATTCAAAACACTTTACTTGTTGAAGTGCAAATCATAAATATTTGTTAAACTCGATACCCACTTACTATCGTTTGTGATCTAAATAGTTTTATCAGTAAAACTGCATGTTGGTGCAAAGTTTGTGGCATTTCAATGGAAAATGTGCTGTTTGTAAATGACAGTGTGCTACCACACCATGCTTTTGCGATATATTTGCAACAGTGACTCCAAAATGCACCACTGGCTTTGTACAACATCTTTGCCTCTTTCCTGCTCAATGGGAGTGACTCATTTGCTGTACTAGTTCTTCGTGAAGCGCTTAGATTTTTCACAATCCCTATGACTTTAGTGATGTAAGACTAATAGCAGCAACCTCCCTCTGACAATTGTTCCAGCACCACTGATTAGACTATCTGACTAAAGCTGACCTGTAGAGCGTTCTTAGATCTCTAATTGATGGGTCCCAGTCTGTCACCAGGAAGCATAGGTAATGTACCTAATCTGTTCATCTAGATTGTATGGTAGTGATCAACATACCCCCTAATGCTATTTGCTAAATGCACAGGCACAACATCTACTCGAAATATATTGGTCATTGCATAGTTTTGCTCTTCTTAGAGCTTTAAGGGGTTTTTGTTGATAAATCTTCCCACGCAGAATGGTGCTGCACAACTTAGAACTGAGACAGTCGAGTAAAACTGCTTTGTCCCAGACAGCTATATATTTTCCAGATTAGTAACCTGAATGATTGTTTTAGTTTTCCCCAGGCTTCATTCAGTAAAACTCTGGAACATGAGAGATAGGTCTACTGTTAGAGACCCAAGCCTTTAAGGTCAGTATACACCGTGAACACTTTTACTGCCAAATGCCTGGGCCTTGAATAAATTAGCAACCTGGGAACCTGCCTATCAGATGTCTATACTCTGAATGCTGGTTTGCATTATACTGTTGAGACCATCCCATTCCTGTAATTTAGCTTGTGAGTAATGTGTAGCAAGTGGGCTAGATTTGCTGCCCGAAGCCTAAAATAGGTGTAAAATTGGAAAACCCCAATTCTGTAGGTTTAATACATCCATTTAACACTTCGTCTGAGCATGAAATGGGAGAAGGGGCTTCTGTGTGGGGCATGGATAAAGAGAGGGAAGTGGGTAAGGTAGGTGAGGGCAGGGTTTAGAAGTATCCTTACAGGGAGAAACATTACATTCTCCCCCTTTGCTAGAGAAGGTGGTCAGGCTGGGCCAGGGGACAAGGCTTGCCTGCTGTTGCAATTGATGCCTAAAGAAATTTTACCAACTGTTTCTTTCCAGACAGTAATATTGGGTCCAGGAAATCGGGCGTGAAAACACCAGGCCATTTGTGATTGGGTAGAGTGGGATTCCATACGTAATGAGGACCTGTATGGTTATGTAATGGATCAGATGGTTAACATAAAAGTTTCCTGAAAGAGCTGAAACACAGTCTGCATTTGTTCACTATTCGCTCGTTTAACAAAACTGAGAAATATCTGCAATTCGAGCGTATACAGAGGCATGAGCAAAGTGGGCAATTGCCCAGGGCCCCCACCTTCCAAGTAGGCCCCTTGACAATCTTTTTCTCACCCTATTTCACCTTTATCACCTCTCTTTACCTACCTCTACCTTGGACTGTCCCTCCCTAGCCTCTCCCTAGTTAGTGACATTTTAAGGATCTGTGGGACTGTTGAAAGGTGGATTATTAGTAGAGTTAAGTATGCACCTACCACCAGCAACATGGCCAGCAATGCAATATAAGGTCCAGACAAGGTCTCAATAAATTATTCCCTTGCTCAACCCTTGGTAGCTGGCAATGAGCAGGCAGGCTTAACTAAGGAGACAGCTGTGTGATGCATATAAAAATACCAATACATTAAATAAGTAAGACAAAACACACAATAAAAAGCAACAACCAATTTATAAACATCAGAAATATTTTTATGGTTAATTGGACACCACAAGGACAAAAATCCAATAAAGGGGACCAGGGATATGAATTTTTAATGAATAAACTCTTTCTAGTGCTTAAAAACATATAGCGCCACTTTGGGACATCTGTTCGAGCTTGGCCGGGACAAAGTCAAAGTTTGAGGCCGACAGAGATGGAGCCCTGTTCGGATATACTAAGCAGGAGGCCTCGGTCAAAATGTTACCTTCGCACTTAGAAACTTTTCTGGAGGATTTTCTATCGACGTCGATTTGGCCGCTCCAGCAGGCTGGATTCGCAGCGGCTCTGTTGGCTTGGTTCAGCGGGGGCCACCAGTCAACTCCTGGAAGTCTTGAGCTCCGGAGCTTTCAGCAGGACGAACCTGAAATCCAGGCTGGGTCACGGTGCGAGATAGTCGGCATGACTCTCAACATCAGGTCTGTCACCTTATGGAGCTTTTTCCAAAAGTTGCTCCAAACGTCTCCAAATGTCAGGGACTTCTTCCTGAAGTTCCTCTTGAGGGTTCGTAGTGTCCGCAACACAAATCCAAGGTTTCAGAGTCTCTGAATTGTTTCTCGGAAGTTAGTTGGTACTACAGTTCCCACAATGCACCTGGCCAAATCTTTAAAAGTCCACTGGAAGCACTCCAGGCTTGGGAAGTCTTGGGGGAGATGGTGTAGGGAAGCTCTGTTGCTTTCAGGTGGTCCACTCTTTAATCGTTTTTGAAGCAAGGTAAAGTTCTCAGGGCTGTATTTCCAAGTGTGCAGCAGGTGCAGTCCTTCAGGCTGCAGCCTATGTGGTGCAGACCAGGGTTCCAGCAGGGCAGTCCTACTTCTCCTTGTAGTTTCAGACTACATATCTGAGTTGCTATGCAGCTCTCCCATTTTTATCCAGTGTTCTGAGGCGACAAGAGGGAGGGGGACACCCCTGACCAATGGTGTACAGGGTGCCAACCAGAAGCATGACAGCTTCCTCCAAAGAATGGCATATTGTTGTCCCACAAAGCACTGCACTTTAAAATTCAAGATGGAGATTTTCTCTCTTTGGAAGTAAAAGCTCGCTAAACCAACCTACAGGTGTGGCTCATTTCCCTTAAGACTCCCATTCCAGACCTCCTGAAAATTCCACTCTTGGAGCTGCCATCTGGCTGGGGGGTACATGAAGAGTGGGTAGGCCTGACTGGCATTCCTTACTGCCTTGCTCTCTTTGAAGCCCAGTTTGATTTACTCAGCCCCGTCCTGGCCTAGTCTCTGCAGCTGCAGTGCTCCCACCATCAGATAACCTCAGTCTCTGTGCAGGCCACTTATTACCTCATCATAGACGTTTTTCTAGTCCATGACATTTTATTTTAGCTCCTTCCTATCAATAGTTACACTTTATTACAGTATCCCCATGTAAGCCTATGGAGCTAAATACAATGGGGAAAAACGAAATTGGAAGTTTTCCCTCACTAGGGCATATAAAGCATCTTTTAAAATTTCCCTGCTTATTTTTACATGTCTCCTTACCCTTGGGGCACCTAGGGAAGACCTTAGGCGTGACTTATATGTAAGAATAAGGTAGTTTAATACTTTGGCAGTACCTTTAAATCCAAAATCGAATTTGCATGTAATTTCAATTTAAAAGCAGCTTGCAGGGCAGGGTTGACTTTTAAAATGACAGCAGGCAACACAGCAGTGCACACATAAGTGCCTCAAAGCTGCTTGGCCTTTACACCTACATGCCCTACCATATACAGGCGCTTACATGTAGGTTGTCAGTGCCAATTGTAATTACACCTAATTACGATATACCTTTTTAATCAGAACACTGGCCCTTGGCCTAGTTAGCAGGGTCCAGGGCGCAGTCAGTTACCACCAGCATCAGTCATGAAAAATGGGGGTGATCAGGGCGCAAAGGAAGCATTTCTTACAGGGACAGAGAGCAAGGCATATTGCATCTATTTTTTGTGTGTGAAAGTTTAAGTATAATTCTATAGTTTAGCATCAAGCAAGCTCGAAATAGCAGAAATTAGGTACTAAAATTCAATGTGGTTCCAAAAAAAGGGCCACAAAATATTCCTTGCCCAGAGTACCAAAAATTCTTAAGATGACACAGAGTGTATGCGGTTATACGAGTCTGTATTCAATGTTAAGTGATTCGAAATAGTGCGAATAGAGGGATCATAATGTACCTATACTCTGCACCAAAATTCCTTTAGACGGAGATACACTTCTGTTGTAGTGGGTTAAAGTGTTCTTTGCTGCGCTGATAGACATTTGTAATTTACTGTGACTTCAGTTTTCGCACAGTTGGTTTAAATTAGGAATTAAATATGCATGGCACAAAGACGAAACATTGCTTTAGTAAATTATTTGTTAGGCCAAGCAAAGCTGGCAATCCAAGAAAGCGGAAAATGTCAAATTGCCAGTTCCGGGGTTTACTATGTGTTTTGTTCGCTTACTTTTATTTTAATTTATCATGAATATCGTTTTAAAGGGTAATGACTTGGAACGCTTTGAGTTGATAATGCTGTACAAAAACTGTATCTGTAAAAGTAAAAAATGCAGTTGAGTCACACTTGTTAAACAACAACCTTTACTTTTCAAATCAAATTTATGACTGTTTGTGCTAAACTTGCAGCTCTGCTAGAGCATTTTTACAAAGTTATTCTTCAAAATGAAGTCTCTGCTAAGAACTCTCACCGGGAAGGTATTTCTCTTTGCTTCCATCTCTTTTTACTTCTCTTTTGATCTCTAGGGTTGGCGAAGTTGCAAAGTTTTCCCATTTGCACCTTTTTTTAAACTTTGAAAGATTTTTAAGGTGCGAAGCTTGCAAAATCAAATAAGCATTGGCAAAGCCAATAGGGCTCATCTATGAGCGCTATTGGCTTTGACAATGACTTTTAGCCATGCCTAGTTCTAATGCCGATGTCCAGCACCACACTTAGCTGGACCGATCCTCCGACCAGTCAAAGCCCTATCGGACCCAGCTCCATCGCCTCGAGGCTCCCGCCTCGCTCCTTCAACTCTTGCAGTTCCTCTGCTCTCTAATTTCACCATTGTTTTTTCTCTGTTCCTCTATTTTCTGTTTTCAACCCTGTGACCTGTCAACTTCGTCCCTCTCGCTTTTGTGCTCTTTTGGGCTCCTTTGTGCCCTTTTGTGATATTTTGTCCCCTTTTGTGCTGTTTTGTGCTACTTTCGGCAAATCTTTTCTCTTTTGTGCTACTTTGTGCTATTCTTTGCTCTTTTGTGCTCCTTCGTGCTCCTTCGTGCTCTGTTGTGCTATACTTTGCTCTATTGTGCCATTCTTTGCTCTTTTGTGACATTTCTGCTCTTTCGGGCGCTTTGTGCTTTTGCACTTTCTTTCTCGCTTTTTGAGCCTTCTGACCCCTCTGTTGCACACCCCGTGGTCACCCACCCCCATCCCATGCTCCTTTCTGCCTCCCACAGCCCCTTCGTCCTTACCTGCGCTTTTGCTGCGTTTTCTTTCCTGCCTCTCCTTCCCGCACCATGGTAGTCCTGCCCACTGCCCCCGCTTTCCTCCCCTCTTCCAGAACCTACTTAATCGCGGCATCTCTGTGGCTGCTCCACTGGTGTGCCACTGGTGTGCCGCTGGTACGATACAGCCAAGCCCATTTGCACCCATCTGCGTCTAGACTGTGGTAGCACCAGGAACCCTGGCCCGATCAGCTCCCAGCGATACTCCAGAGTGCGCCTTAGGTTGCTCGACCTGCAACGTCTCTCTTACTGCTGCTGCTGCACATCACACCACTGCAGAAGCTTTCACCTGTACCCATTGCCGGCACTCCTACAGCAGCACTGTGGGCACACACCCCTCAAGCACCATCAACATCACCAACACCTAAACATAAAAATGCTAAACTCACCAGACCCGCACCCCAACAGCCACTCACACGCATGCTTCCCAACACATGATCTCTCAGCAACCATTCTACTGAGACCTGGGATCTCCTCAGCAACAACACATCAGACCTTCTTTTCCTCATGGAAATGTGGCTTAACCCCATGGCAGCACCAGACACCGCTGTGGGCATCACATCGGGCTGCAAGATCACATGACAGGACCACCTTCACAAACCAGGAGGAGGACTCGCCGTCATCCACAAGGTCACCCACAAATGTTCAACATACATGGAGAACAACAACCCGTACATGGATCACATGCACTTCAAATCGCAAATTGTCAAGAGCTTCACCCTAAAGGGAACCCTCGCCTACCAGGGTCATGAACCAACTTCAACAGCCTCATCACATACTTCATAGCCCCTTTTGCCATTGTTAGAAGGTGGTTCTGCCCATCTGAGCCGCCCGGATTTTTCGCTTTTTGAACACTTATTTGTTGAGCTTTTACTGTGGGAGAGCCTCATAAGTTGGGACTCTCCCACAGTCAACTCATGATGAAAGGGACTGCATGTGTATTTTACCGGCGTCCCCCTGGGGCGAGTAGGCCGCTGCGCTGCAGCCAGAGTAAGGGGCACTGGGCTGGTTACATGCAGACACGGGTGTACATGCGTGCGCACAAGTGTAAGGGCTGCGCAGGGGAGATTCCTGGTGTGCGCAGCCCAGGAGCAGCTACAAAGTGAATGGTGTGGCAGGACTTACGCAGAGCTGGGTGGTGACATGGAATAGGCTTTCTACAATGGGAAGAAACATTTGAGGGGAAAGTCAGTGTGCTTTACTGTTTTGATTCCATTATTCTCCTATGAGGATGGGGAGTACATGGCCAAGTTTTACTTTCCCAGGGCCTACAAATTCCAGACACGCACTAAAGTCCACTGTAACTTATGTGAGAAGAAGTATTCTGCAGAGTCCAAAGTCATAGCTGTACTGCTTTTGGGTCATCCAGAAATGTCATATTTCTCTGAGTCAGCTCATAACCAAGGCCTGGCTGGGGCTGACCCTGCCAGGCTGAATTAATGACCTTCCTCCCCAAGCTGTAGCATCAGAGGCCCAGCCCTGCACAACAAGCATTCCAAGGGCGAAGGCCTCCACTCCAAGAAGAGAAGATGGGTGGAGCTACAGGTTCATCCATCAGCAGCTGACACCTGGTGCCAGGCACCAAGCTGCTCTGGAGAGAAGGCAGGGAGGGGGGAAGGGGCTCTCAGAGACCATGTGGCATGAGATCCCTGGACGACGCCATTTTGAACAAACCCAGAGGCCTGGGCAGGAAGGAGGGAGCAGGGGCAGAGAGGTGATGTGTCGCTGTGTGATAGGGCAAACAGAGACTTCCTGCCAGCCCCCTCCCCATTCTTTAAAAAGAGTCTGCACAGGAAGAGGAGCTCTCTCTGGGGTGTGGTCTGCTGAGGACCACTGGTGCTGGAGCCTGGCACCATGGGCAGCTGAAAGGAAGAACCTCCAGACTGGTCCAGGACACTGACTTGCGCCACAAGGGGAGACCAGGACAAGTGACCAGGAGCCTGGGCCTCTGCGCAAGGAGAAGAGAGGCCCAGGAGGAGAGCCAGGCGAAAGGCTGGCGCAGGGAGCCAGTGAAGACCGCTCCCTGCTGAATTCACCCTTCTGGAGATTGAGAGGGCAAAGGAAAGTGCTTTCAGTGGCTGGGGAGCGCCACCTGGAGAAAGAAGAGGCCAAAATTGGGAATATCGGTCCCCTGGGGGCTGAGATACGCCCCCCAGAAGGTAAGCGACCTTTGACCTTTGGCCGACCGACGACGAAGCGCGTGGGGCTCTGCCGCCGGTCCAGAAAATGCCCCCGGGGTGGGTCAGGTCGTGGGGGCTGCCCCCCAGCAGAAGTGAAGCCGGGCCCCGTGAAAATGCCCTGTGGGGTGCCAGGAGCCCACCCAGGCCCCCACCGAAAATGGAGGCAGGGGAGCGCCGTTGCACCTCCCCGCGAAGACGGAAGTCGGGGAGTGCTGTTGCGCCCCCCGCAACGATGTTTTGGGGGCCCAGGATCCCAACTCCGGGCCCAAAACCCCAGAAGCAAAGCCGGGGAGCACGACGGCCCGGGCCCCGAGGTGAAAGAGGAGGAGGGGGGAGTGCCGCCGCACTCCCACGCGACAGCGGGAAGGTGGGGGTAGTGCCGTCGCACTCCCCCGAAGACCCGCAAGAGTGAGGCCGCCTCCGTGTCTGCCCGCCAGAGCGGGCAGACCGAAATCGACTCTCCGGCTCTCGCGGCCGCACCAGAGGGTGCAGGCTGAGCGGGGAGCCGGCGGGAGCCACCAGGTGTGGGCTCCCCAGGTGGCTCTACCACGTTGGGAACCAGGAAGAGGTGCGAGGGGCCCAGGTGGGACCGGGCCTCGAAAAACAGCAAGAGCAGCCGGGGGTGGGCTCCCCGAGCTGCAGGACTCACCTGGGGGTCCGGGTGGGACCGTGTCCCCCACCGAAGCCGGGAGAAGTGGCGTGAGGCTGCCGGGGGCAGCGCGGCTCTCCCCGGAGCAGCGGGAGAGCCGCTACTATAATATGCAGCGAGAAAGGAAGGAGCGCCCCATAATGCCTTGCCAGGCATCCAGAAGCCTGCGAGGGAACCTGGCTATTTCGGTGTGTGGTGGCCCAAGGAAGATGGGGCCACCGCTGTTGGTGTGACAAGGTGCAGGGGGAGCTGCAGGAGCCACGCAGTCTCCCCCAGCATGACGGAAGAGAGTACCTCCCTAAGTCTCATGGGGACTGAAAAGAAACAACCCTCAAGGGTTCAGCTAGCAATGACTTTTCTCCTGGGTTGGTACTAGACCCCACCCCCCCTGCGGGAGGGGTGGAGATGTTATGCAATGTCACAAAGTAATTCCAACAGCTTATGTATATTTGTAAATTGGTGCATAGTATTAAGTAGTGTGTGTGTTTAATAAATGTACTCTTACTTTTATAAAGCAAAGTACAGACTGGACAATCAATTATTGAGTGTTATTTCTGCGTACTTGTAATGGCAATTACTAGCCTATACCACCTCCCTTGAGTAAGCCTTAGACTGCTCTGCAACGCTACCCTCTGAGAGTCAAGCGCTACAATAGGGTGTTTGGTTCCCAGTGAAGGACAAATGTGACATGTTATTTGTGCAGGCCTCACAGATACTGCCTCGTTTTCCAACAGCCATCAACTCCAAGGACTCTAAATTTCCACCTAGAGGACCAAACAGGCTCCTGCTCCACAACCCACTTTGAAAACCTGGACAACATCAGACTCACCCAGCTCGCCACAGACCCAGCACACATTGCAGGACACACATTGGACCCAATCTTCGTCACCAGCGACAGGATCAAGTGCAACTGCACCTCACCGCTCACATGGACAGACCGCTCCATCATCCATTTCCAATTCAACGCACCCACCACGATTAGTCTACCAAGTCGCAGCTCGGGAGAAAAATCTCAGGAGCAGACTGGCTCAACATCTTCAACATGGACCAATCCAACATCACCAACAACCTCAACAATGACATCACCAACTGCCGTGTAGTTCCTAAAAATAAATAGGATCTGTGCATTTGTTGGACAACATAAACCAAGGGATTGGTGTCTAGACTGATTCCAGACACCCACTCAGGATATGTCAGCCTATAGACCAGCTAGCTCACAGTGCCACCATAAGCCCCCTAACCTTACCAAGGAGCGAATAGTTTCTGGCAACCATCGAACATGACAACCCTTGACCCTTCAGGGATCGTAGAAACAGTACAGTACTTTTCACTCAGTCAATCTTGCTTACTTAGTCTGAGAGAGATACACAGAATAAACGTTGGGGACGTTTTTCAATAAGCATTTATTGAACCAGCGCCATTCTAGTATAAAACATGTTTGCTGCGACAATCAATAGACAGAAGCTAATCTAAGAGATTACAAGCACCAATAGAGTAAACAGTAGATACATTTCTACCATGGTGCTAAAGCAATGAATATATGCAGGCATATATAAGAACAGTAATCTTAGCATACTCCTACGATGCAGACCCTACCTAAGTGTACCTAAGTGTACCTAGCATGTATGTGGGTGTAAAGCCAAGAATCCCCTAGGAAAGAGCCAACCCCATTACCTGATGGGAGAGAACGAAGAACCCCATCTTGGTCTCAAGTCGAGCACCCCGCAAGTGATGTCAGACCGCTGTGTGTTGAAGCTTCAGCATGCAGGGACCTCAGTGTCTGTGTCAGTGTGGAAGTGTCTCCTCTAGTACCTAGTGAAAGTGTGGTTCTTTTATACCAAAAAGGTAGCCTCAGGGTTCCTACCAAAATCAATATGCTGCGAGTACGATTATGTAAATGAGCCTACATCAATAATTGTTATTATGCAAAGTAGCTCTGTTGCCCTAGGATGAAGATAGCGATGACTTTTTACAGAGTATGTTAATCCTGTTATGTACGTCATGTGCAGGGGATTTTACTAAGAATCCTCATGCATAATAAATGAGGCTAGAAACCAATCAACATTTATTCAACACATAACTGGGTAAAAGGTCATTGCTAGAACCGTTATGCAGAGCAAGGTAGGACAAATGTAGGTAAAAGGTCGCTTTGCTACTTAGGCCTAGGTTGGGGAACATAACACAACTTCAATGAATGGATCAAGGTTTGTGCAGACTCCCTCACACCCATCAAAAGGAACAGACAAAGAAGAACCAACAAACAAGCCAGCTGATACACAGATGATCTTGGAGAATCTAAACCTCACTGTGTTAGACCTATCATCCTAAGTGTGGCCTACCCCGAAACCTTTTGCCTTCACTCTCCTATTTTTACAGAGATTCGTTTTTGTTGGCCTTAAGATTCTGTGAATCTTGCAACTGTAAACCAGTGCTAAAGTGCTTGTGCTGTCTCCTTTAAATATGGTAAAATTGGCTGACACCTAATTGACATATTTAATTTACTTATAAGTCTCTACTGGAGTGATATAGACAGGATCTGACAATGAAGCCAACCACTTGTAAGAAATGGTCGGGCTCCAAGCCCACTTTAAGCTAACAAAATGTCTTGCACCAAGACCTAAAAAGACTGCGTTATAAGCCTTTCATGGTAGAGGGAAACTGTTCTAGCTGTCCTAAAGTTCTGCCAGTGCCCCGTCACCCTACATTTACCATCACCTGGAGGTTGGAAAAGAATACAGCTGTATGCAGTGGTTTCTGGTGAATGCTGTGATATTTTGCCCACCTTTGCTGGTGCACAGCTAAGGGCCTTCAAGGGTGAGAGGTTTTTCCTTTTCACACTCCTACTCTCTTACTCTCAATCTTTTTAAGTAAACCCCTTAAAACCCCTTAATCTATCTTCTCTATATATGTTCTTTAAAAGGTAATTTCTTTCACCAAAACCCTATTGCTCTATTAATGTTCTTTTGAAACTCTCCCTGTCAATATCTCAGTCTTCCCATCTCTAAATATTCTTTCAAACTTATTCTGTCTGCAAATCCGGTAAACACTTCTTTCTCACAGTTCCCACCCTCTAAATCACTAACTTTGTATTTCAATCTTTCTCTCTCAATCACTCTATCATCCCTTTGTCCAAGTAGGGACCCTTCTTCCCAGTCAGGGTAAGGGTTATACACTTCTAAAATAACCCCTGCTCACCCCCTTGGTACCTTGGCATGAGCAGACAGGTTTATCTTGGAGGCAATGTGTAGAGCATTTGTGCACACATACAGTAATACAGTGAAAAAACTACAAATGGACACTACACCAGTTTAGAAAAATAGGTAATCTTTATCTAAACCAAACAAGACCAAAACGACAAAAATCCACAATACAATAATCAAATCAAAATATCCTCAAAAAGAAGTTATTCTCAAAAAGAAAGTTTGGAGCAACAAATAACTCCTCCTGGAGTTATCACGACATTGTGACAGATGAAAATCCCAAAGTACGGCGCCGACCGCGAGGTGCGTGACGTCGGGCCCGGAGTCGCATGGACCCCACAAAGAACAGTACCTTGGGAACGATGGAAGCAGAGATGGTGCACGGAGTCGGGAAGGGGATGCTACGTTGGTGGCATCGGTTCCTTACGACCACAGGGGAGGTGATGCGTCGGTCCCTTACGACCTCAGGAGAGGTGATGGGTTGGTTCCTTACTGTTGTCGGGGAGGTGAGGCGTCGGTTCCTTACTGGTGCTGGGGAGGTGACGTCACGGTGGCGGTGAGGCGTCGGTTCCTTACGACGGTGCAGTGTTCATGGATTCAGGAGTCACCCACGTCGAGTAACGGCTCCGCATTGATGAAGCACTGACATCGGTGAGGTCAGGGCTGCGGTGCGAGTCGGGACAGTGTGTCATGAGCGTCACGAGCGGTGTCCTCGGCTACGGTGCAGATAGCGGCATGGTGACAGTTTCGGAGTCGATGCGGTGCAGCGTCTGCAGGCGTCGGGCCTACAGTGCAAGTCGGGGCGATGCATCGTGCTCTTCA
Source organism: Calotriton arnoldi (assembly GCA_963921515.1). Lineage (NCBI taxonomy): Eukaryota > Metazoa > Chordata > Amphibia > Caudata > Salamandridae > Calotriton > Calotriton arnoldi. The sequence goes on from CAWUFW010001731.1 coordinate 2,258,416, forward strand.
CGAGCGGTGCCCACGGCTTTGATGCAGGTTACGGCGTCGCTCGCCGGCGTCGGTGTTGCAATTTCCCTCTGTGGCAGCTGAAACAGCAGTTCCAGGACAACAGAGGGGATGAAGTTTTTGTGCCCCTGAGACTTCAGAACAGGAGGCAAGCTCTACTTCAAGCCCTTGGAGATCTTCCTCAAGCAGAGGACACAGCACACCGCAAAGTCCTTGTCCTTTCCTTGGCAGAAACAGCCACTGCAGGCCAACCTCAGACAGCACACAGCAAAGGGAGTACTTCTCCTTCAGTTTCTCCAGCTCTTCTCCTTGGCAAACGTTCCTCTTGAATCCCAGAAGTGATCTGGAAGTCACTTTTTATAGCACAAATTATTTTGTTCTCTGGTGGCAGAGAAGCTCTTTGCCCAGCCAAAACCATTTCTGTCCTCTCTGGTGCAGCTGCCCAGCAGGAGGTGGAGACAACATTGTCCAAGCCAGACCAGACCCATTCAAGTGTGAAAGAAATCTCCTCTCCCTACTCTGAATACAGCCCAGGTCTATTCAGCCCAGCCCTGACTCACCCTGGAAATGAAGGACACACCTCACCCCCCCAAGTGGCTGTCTGAACAGAATGCACATCCCCAGCCCCTGTCACTCCAAAGCCAGACAGTTAATATACAAACCTAGCAGAGGCACACTGGATGGCTAAGCAAGACAATATCCACTTTCTGAAAGAGGTATTTTCAAACCCAGCCTATAAAAATCATCCTTACTAAAAGATGCATCTTTATATTCTGAGTTCAGGCATACCAAACTCCACTTTACTAACTTGTTCCCATGGGCAGTTATACTTATAAGATGCTATAAGTAAACTCCCCATTCTATCCTATGGAACAGATAGCCTTTCAATCGTGAAAAACGAATATGGCAGTATTTCACTATCAGGACATGCCACACACATCAGGGCTTGTCCCACCTTTCACATACACTGCACCCTGCCCACAGGGGTACCTTGGGCCTACCTTAAGGGTGACTCACATGTAAGAAATGGGAAAGTTAGGGCCTGGCAAGTGGGTGCACTTGCCAGGTCGACATGGCAGTAGAAACTGTGTGCAGACACTGCAGTGGCAGGTGTAAACCCCTTTGAAAGGCTGCTTTTGTGGGTGGCACAATCAGTGCTGCAGGTCCACTAGCAGCATTTGACTTACAGGCCCTGGGCACACACAGTGCACTGTACTAGGGACTTAGTAGTAAGTCAAACAAGCCAATCATGGAAACACCAATCCATCAACACAATTTACAGGGAAAGCATATGCACTTTAGCACTGATCAGCAGTGGTAAAGTGCTCAGAGTCATAAAACCAACAAAAACAGGGTAAAAAACAGGAGGCCCAAAAGCAAAAAGTCTGGGGATAAACCCACTGGAAAAGCCAGGTGTAACAAAAAGTACTTTACCCTCATGCAGTAAACATGTTTCCAAATAGTGGAAACATATAATTTACCTGGCTACAGAGCAGAGCGCAGTAGAACAAAAAGCATTCCTAATACCCATCGCCTGGAGACTGCAGAGCAGAACGATTGAGTTTGGAGAAGTCCAAGTTGCAGCTCTGCAAATGTCTGTAATGTAAACACAATGTGCAACTGTCCGAAGAATAAGCCTTGCTTCAGAAAAGACAACCATACTACAGAGTCCTTGTCACAAATTCAAATACCTGAGCAGGGGGATCATGGATGACTGTGGAATATTTCACTCCTTTTTTTTTTTTACGGAATTTTATATAGAGCGAACTTGACCCGAAGGTATCGGGTATCAGAGCGCTTTGCATAGCATCAGTTGCGTTACATGAGGACACATTCATTTTTTATTTTTTTTGGGCACGGGGAGATTAAGTGATTTGCCCAGAATCACAGGATGTTCAGCGTCATTGCCAAGACTCGAACCCGGTTCCCCAGATTCGAGGTCGACCGCCCTAGCCGTTCGGCCAACTCCTCTCCTCATTCCTCTAAAACTCCTACCCAATGCTAGACTTGAGCAAAGAAGGCCCTCAGGGGAACATGGAATGTGAAGCGATGCAACGGCCTGTTGCTCACTGTAGCGCTAGACAAAGGTTGGTTTTTTGGTGTTGGGAATGCATAGCTTGACCCATGAACAAGGCGTGCAGTTCGCTGAAACGCGTTGGGATTTTGTATGGTGGACTATTGCACTGAATAATCTTATGAATTTAAGAAACTGTGCTGGCTATTTAGTAAGGATATTCGTTTCACTGAAGTGCGGGTCTCAGGCCAGAGCTCTATTTTGATGTGTGCGGGCACCTCACCCGATCACGGACCGTGATCACAGGATCACAACCGCATGACGCCCCCCCGGACCATTTGCTGCCCTGGGGACCACCACCTCACCAGGGCGAATATGCAAGAAGAAAGGAGGGGGGCTGAGCGGCCTCCCTCCCGGCCCATTCTCGGCCCCAGGGACCACCACCTCCCCGGGGCAGGCCCTTCAAATGGAAAGGAGGGGGGCAGCGCCCCCACGTCCCTGAGCCAATAATGGCCCTGGGGCTGACTCCATATGTCCCAGGGTGCCCACCCTGGGACACAGATGTTTATTCTCACTTGGCGGGAGCTTCAACAGCTCCCGACAGGCAAGAGCAAACAGTAAGTTCGCTCCCAATGGGCGGGAGCAGGAAAACTGCTCACACCTGCTGGGAGCAGACTTGTCATCTGCTTTCCTACCTGCTGTCAAGCGGGCAGTAAAACAGATGAAAGAATTGCTCCTTCACGCAGGGAGCAACATTTTTGGCTGCTCCCTATGTGCAAGAGCAATGCCGGCTGCTGCTGGTGGCAGGGAGCCAGCTGGGACCGTGGGGACATTGGGGCTCCCCCGCGGTCCACATCAATGATCACATGACACCCAGCCTTAGTTTGCTGGGCGTTGGAGGATGGGTTACCTGGGGCCAAAATCTGTCCAGGAAGGGGGGTCGCACGTTCTCCCTTCCCCCATTAAGTTTAGGTCAGGCCCAGGGGGAAGGTGGATGGGGTCCCCGTGCCCCAATCCCCACTTTAAATTTGTACAAAACTGTGGACTCTTGTTGGATAAAGGAGCAGGTGAAGTTCCTTTCTGGCCCTGATGCTCAACATACAGAAATTAAACCTCAAAGCGAAGCACTTACAAATATAAATATAGCAGGTGCCCCAATTGAAGCTCCACTTCTGTAAAAGACAAATGATCCTAACTTCCTGGGCTTGACGAAAGCATAGCAAGTGTATTTTCTTGGCAATTCCACATTGAAAAACGATTTGAAATCCTTGGTGAAGGTGAATGCATCATTGATCTATCAGAGCGCAATCTGTAGTGACTGTGATGAGTGGGTTTTTTCTTGGCCTCTCCTGGTGAGAGCGGAGTTCATTGTTTTCCCTGTAAATGACTACGAGTATGCAAAAGTGCAAAATCACCTGGAGGCATCATTCTTTTGGCCCCGCCCCAACCACCTTAGTGGTATGCAACTCACAGACCCATACAGCTACTCACACACCCACTTCCAAAGGTTACAGGTTACAGTAAGGAAATAAAATTAGAAGAACCTTCGAAATTCACTAAAGAAAACAAAGGGACGTTATAGTTAAGAAATAACATTGAAAAAACCTTAGATATTCACTGAAAAAAACAAAGGTTACAGGGACGTTATAGTTAGACTTAGATTTCACTCCTACAAAACCATAAGCAGTGCATTGTGGGGTTGTAAGTTATAGTTAGCTCAGGTAACTATAACTGCTGAATTTCAATGGGTTTGTATGAGTGAAATCTGAGCATAAATATAACATCCCCCTAACCTTTCTTTTCTTCTGTGAATATATATATATATTACCTACTGGCGATAGTAGGTAATTATAGTTAGGACCAAAGTTTCCATAGGAAAAGCATTTTTTGTTTTGCCAATAACTTTGGCGCCGTTTGACGAATCTCCACGAAATTTTCACAAAACTTCGCCTTCTTGGTTTCAGGATTGAAAGTTTTGGGGTGATCTGTCAAGCGGGGGCTGAGAAAACAGGGGGGTCCCAAAACACGTATTTCCTATGTTATGTCTATGGGGATTTTTCATTTTTTGAACACGACTACAGCCCGAACTGCTGAATGAAATTACACCAAGTTTGTCAGAAAGCTAGATGTTGGTTCAGAAAGCGTGCTTTTTCTGATTTGGTGTAAATCCAATCAGTAGTTTTACAAATATCTAACTAAAAATTATAGATATCTGGGGACGTGAGTCCTTGCAGTGGACCTACTAAAATTTTATTGGCTGCCAACACTTCGATCAGGAAGTGTTGGCAGCCATCTTGGGACTCGGCTAGAAGCCTAGTCCCAGAAATAAAGTTAAAAATAAAGAAATGGGAGCAGGGTAGGAATACCCGATGCCCCAAATATGGTGGGGGGTCCCTTAGAGACCGCCTGGGGTAAAAAGCATTTTGTTTTTAATTTGCAGCTGACTTGCGGGTGGATCCGCGAATCCGTGGCAAAAATGAAAAAAAATTAATCAAAGCGTGGCCTCCTGTGCTTGTTTACTATAGGCCTCCGTGTGGGCCAGGTCCCAGAGGCAAGTTTAAATAATGATGTAGGGCCCCCCTGCAGCCCTGAGGACTGCCACCTCCCTGGGGCTAGACATATGGAAATATGGAAGGGGCATGCAGCCCCCCCACAGCCCAGGGGACCACCACCTCCTCAGGCTAGATATAATATAGTAAAGTGGAGGGGCTCTGCCCCCCCGGCTGCCCTGGGTATGCCACCTCCCCAGGGAATACTATGTCAAAGAAATGCGAGGGAGGCCGTAGTGCCTCCCCCACTGCCCCAGGGACTGCCACCTCCCCGGGGCACATACTTTATTAATTAAAAAACACAAAGTGAGGGAGGTACCACGGCCTCCCATGCAACCCCGGGGACCACCACCTCCCCGGGGCACAAATACAATAATTAAGGGGTCTGTTGTGGGCCCCGGGGACCACCACCTCTCCGGGGTACATTTGAACAAAGGAGGGGGGCCGCATGGCCGAACTCCAGGAGCCCTACATAGCCCTGGGGACCGCCATCCCCCAGGGCTGGCTGCAGCAATGTCCTGTAGTGCCCGGGGCTAAAATTGGCCCAGGGAAGGAGGGCCATGTGGCCCCCTTTCCCTTAATTGAAAAAAAAAAAGAAAAGCCGAGCCCGGGGATAGGGTCCCCGGGCCGCATTCGGCCCAGGGAGAGGGCCACGCAGCCCCCCACCCCATTCTAAAAATGTTCGGGGTCCCCGGGGCCAAATATGGCCCAGGAAAGGGGGGCAACATGGTCCACCTTCCTTTATAATTATAAAAAAAAGAAAATGGTACTGGCACAGTGCCAAAGGCCCCGCCCCCTTTCTCCACCACTCTGCAAACGTGCCTCCTGGTGCGCTGCTGGTTAGGGGATGAAGTCCCCTTGGCTGCTGAGGGTCCTTAGGGGCCAACAAGACCTCTGTTACCTCTAGTAAGTCCCAGAGAGGTGATCGGAGGCCAGGTCCCCTTTCTCCACCACTCTGCAAAGGCGCCTCTCGGCGCACTGCTGGTGTGGGGATGATGTCCATTTGCATCCTGAGGGCCTCAGGACTAAAGTGACTGACCATTTCATGAGTGATGTAATATGGGAGGTCATAAGCAGTGCACTATAACAGCTGAATTTTACTAGTTTTGTATGAGTGAAACTTGAGCCTAACTATAACGTCCCTGTAACCTTTGGTGTTTTAAGTGAATTTTTTTATAATATTATATATATATATATATATATATATATCCTAAAAATATTAACTAGAGATAATTAAATACAAAAGACATTTACCAAATCTATTTTTGAAACAAAATATATATATACATTAATAAACAAATAATAATAATAGATATATTTAAACAACATTAAGAAAATTATAGAAATCTGAGCATAATAGATATTCTCACTCCAGTTTATGCGACAGTAGTGAAAGCGTAGGTTTCAGAGGGGTTACATTTATTATTCCCACTCCAAACAGGTCAACAGTAGGGAAAGTATTGGACTTAGGACGGATAAGACTTACTATCCCACCTCATGCAACAGTAGGGAAAGTGCTGGACTTCGGAGGGGTTAAATTGACTATTCCCACTCCAGTCTGTGCAACAGTAGGGAAAGTGCTGGACTTTTGAGGGGTAATATATATTATTTCCACTCCAGTCAGTGCAACAGTAGGGAAAGCTTTGGACATCGGAGGGATTAAATTTACTATTCCCACTCCAGGCTGTGAAATGTAGTGAAAGCGTTGAACTTCGAATGGGTTAAATTTACTACTCCCACTCCAGTCTGTGCAACAGTAGGGAAAACAATGGACTTCAGAGGTGTAAGATGTATTACTCCCACTCCAGTCTGTGAAACAGTAGGGAAAGCATTGGACTTCAGAGGAGTAAGATTTACTATTCTCACTACAGTCTGTGCAACAGAAGGGAAAGCGCTGGACTACAGAGGGGTTAAATTTACTAATCCCACTCCAGTCTGTGCAACAGTAAGGAAAGTGTTAGACATCGCAGGGGAAAGATTTGCTATTCCCACTCCACACTGTGCAACAGTAGGGCAAGCGTTCGACTTCGAAGGGTAAAATGTACTATTCCCTCTGCAGTCTGTGCAACAGTAGGGAAAGTGTTGAACTTTGGAAGGGTAATATATATTTTTTCCACTCCAGTCAGTGCAACAGTAGGGAAAGCGTTGGACTTCGGAGGGATTACATTTACTATTCCCACTCCAGGCTGTGAATAGTAGTGGAAACGTTGAACTTCAAATGGGTTAAATTTACAATTCCCACTCCAGTCTGTGCAACAGTAGGAAAAACAACGGACTTCGGAGGGGTAAGATTTTTTACTCCCACTCCAGTCTGTGAAACTGTAGGGAAAACGTTGGACTTCGGAGGGTTAGAGTTTACTAGTCCCACTCCAGTCTGTGCAACAGTAGGGAAAGTGTTGGACAACGGAGGGGCAAGAATTACTATTCCCATTCCAGTCTAAGTAGGAAAAGCGTTTGACTACAGTGGGGTTAAATTTACTATTCTCACTCCAGTCTGTGCAACAGTAGGGAAAGTGCTGGACATCGGAGGGGAAAGATTTACTATTCCCACTCCAGTCTGTGCAACGGTAGGGAAAGTACTTCACTTCAAACACATTACATATTTGAATAACCCAATTAATTAGAACATATAGGAAAGATTTAACAATTTACATGATTAGCAAACAATGTAATAATTAAAATATTACATAATGTACATAATTAATTATCAATTAAAAAAATAATAAATAAATGATTGATAATTAATTATTACTTAATTAACTTCCCACCCTTTATCCCTACATACCTTAAATATAACTAATATATGAAGTTATTACACAATTTATATAATTAATAAATAATTGATAATTAACTTCCCAACCTATGCATCTACAAAAACATCAGCCCACACCTAAAATGAAACTAATGTGTAATTTTATTACACAATTTACATAGTTAATAATCAATTACATTAAATATGTAATACTAAACTAATAATCACTTACATTAAATTTGTAATACTAAACTAATAATTAATTGTTAATTTATTCTTACTTAATGGAGCTTCTTACCCTATACCCCTACAAACCTAGCAGCCAGCACATACAATATAGCAAAATTATATAATTATTAAACAATTTACATAATTAATAATCAATTAAATAATTAATAATCAATTAATAATTAATTGTTAATTAATTATCACTTTATTAAATTCTCTCTTTATACCCCTACAAACCTAGCAACCTGCTACAACACTATATATTACTATTAGCAATTAAATTATAAATTGTAAATCATTTAAAATTATAAACTATATTTTAAAAAATTATTAACAATTATACAAACAATAATGACAGATAAAATCAATGCAGAAACTAAAACACATTAAGATATTTAAAAAACAATATTTTGACCACTATAATATTGAAAACGATATTAACAACAACAATATTCTTAACAACGATATTACTTACCTGAAAAAAATCGATATTCTTGACAATGATATTTCTGTATCACCATATTTTCGTTTCGCGAGATTCGTTTTGCGATATTTCTGTCTCTATATTTTGTCCAAACACCATAAAAATGATCAGAAATTGTAACACGTGTTGCTACGTGTGTTGCAATGATTTGCAGCTCGGCATCATGGATTTAGAACCAGCTCATGGAATTTTGCAGCTAAAGGCATTTTATCTAGCTCCACCCACTATCCGCCCACTTGCCTTTTTCACCACCTCTTTAGATCTGTTGCGTTCTCTCTTGTAGCTCCTTGCAAGCTCACTCACAATCTCTATATACCAGATATAATTTCAGCTAATAATGTTTTATATATCTAGAGGGCAGAAGGAGAGTGGCAGTATATGAAGTACAGGTTAACAGGGGAGATTGTGTAACATAATCATTCCTAGACTATATCACATCTTATGTTTTACTGTTCTTTTCTTAAAGAACGCTCAAGGGAAATGAGTAGAATGTGTAAAAGTAGAATGAAAGAAAAAGCATGTACACATACTATGCATTACATTTAAGTTCTAGTCATATGACCAAGTCAAAAACAAAAATGAAATATCCCTTAAAATAAATAGCAAAATGTAACAGTACTCAGAATCAAATGTGTGAATACTTCACGTTTTGAGAAAAAATGGCACATCATAACATTGTATTTTCTGTTATTGGATTCCTCAGAGGCCTCACTTTTATGCTGAATCCAAGAGCATGATGCAAATTCAGATAAGTATCTATTTGTTCACTTTAAGCATGTGAGCGTGCATAGCGCGTTACACAGGCTAGAATGTGAAGAATGCTGATTCTTTCAATGGTGTCTCTTTCTTTTACAATAACGGAGTACAGGAACAGAAAAATGCGGATCCTATGAGGTGGACAAAGAGATGCCCAAACGCGAAGGAAACCCGACAAAGAGCCGTCGGAGAATGCCGCAGTAACGAGGAGGACCCGGAAGCAGAGGTAAGGAAACCAACAGCAGGAAGCTGCAGGCAGGTAACAACTAGAACGTCAAGCAGCCTCTTGTCCATCATTGCACGTTTTATTCTAGACGTGCTCCGCCCCTGCCGTATCATGAATACGGATCGCGGCAAGCATGACAACCAGGAAGCAACCAAATTGTTACTTGAGAGGATCATTTGCACCATCCCTTAAGTTTCCCATCACATTGAAATTGGGACTGTAAACCGCAACCTGAAACATCCCGACGTCTTGGTACATGATGAACAGAAGGCCTCTTCTGACCATTAATTTTCCACGTTCACTGCTAAGTTCCTCCCTTCAGGCCTCACTATCAACAGTCTAATGCAAGCAACACACCTTTCTTTAACTAACGAGAAGCATGATAATGCACCTACAAAAGGAAAGAAAGAATATATTTGCAAGACTAAATGCATTTCAATTGAGGCATATAGTTAGGATAAGCTAACTCAGCAGTCAATATGAACTTCAAATACATGATTATACATACACAAGTATAACTTTTAGAATGAATGCAAAACATGAATAAAAGAGGACATGATTACATGTTTCAGCTGAAAATTAGTGCATTCGTATATAAAACTCTTATCCCTATGATGGATACAATTCATGGAGTATTGCTTCTGCTACAAATTCCCACGACCAATCCACTCATCATCTGTTTTGAGCTCACCCAACATCAGCCACAAAGAATCCAGATGAATCTGATGCATGACTAAGGCCCTGATTATGTGTCAGACAAAGTGGAATAACGTATGGAATTCCACTCGGCCTTATCATGAGTGGGCTGGCGTTTTCACACCGTTTTTGCCAGGTGTTTGAACACCAGATCTAATTTTACCTGGTGGTAATTCTGCCTGGTAAAATCGCATGAGGTTTTAGCTGCAGAGTCAGCCTTGTTCCTGATTGTTTTCTGGCAGGAGGTACCATTTAGTGTTCCACCTCCCACCCACCTGTCAGACACTATCTGCCCTTTTGCCTCCGCTAATGCCCTTTCTCGATCCCATCCGATATAGAGGCCGCCCGCATACATTTATCACCTGCTCAAAGCAGGTGGCAAATTATTGTCTTAAACCACACAGAATAGGGAATTCTGTGTGGATTTACAAGCGATAAATCCAGTTTCACACAGTAATTCCCCATTTCATGAGATTCAACTCGTAATTGCACCGTACTAATGTGGTGTTACTGCACACTAACCTAAATGTTATGAGTAGATTCAGTGCTTTAAATGGGCCGATACCGAGTACCAGCACTTTTCAATTTTGAGAGGTAGAATACCTACACTTCTCAAGAGAGACGTAATACTTTTAATTGAAGAGTATCGGCACTTCTCAGAAACAAGCATGTACTCTGATACAGTGTACCTGCACTCAGCAGCGACCGGTGCAGGTTAGCGCGGTGGGGTGGGCGCGGGTGGATGTCGACAGACGACGGAATAGGAAAATTAAATAATAAATAAATCCTGTTCCGTCGTCTGTCGACATCCCCCCGCCCAACCGCGCTTACCTGCAGCGGCCGCTGGCGCCTGCACTTCTATTTTTCCATTTCAAGCACTGAGTGGATTTACCAACCCACCAGTACCATGCAATTGTTAATCAAGGCCATAATACGTAAAATCCTTTTCCTCACAAGGTTTCTTACCCAGTGGCAGCCACCACGTACACAAAGTGGAGGGGCAGGGAGGTGGGGGAAAAGGGACGACGCGCAGGAGGGGGCTCCGGGGAGGGTGGGGGGAACATAGGAATAATGAGCCATCAACAACAAACAAATTAAACTTACCTGCTGCCGGCCGCCTCCCGCCTTGGTGCTGGGACTTCCTTGTCCCAGCAGACACTGCAGGCTAGTCACAGACTCCCTGTCCAATCCCTGCGCTTTTCTGGGTATTGGCCTGAGCAGGCTAGAAAGACGCCCTGCTCAGACCAGGGAGCCTGTGGGGTTTCTCTAACTAGGCTGTTCAATACAGCCGGGTTAGAGAAACCTAAGTGCGCATGTGTGTTTTGGTCGGCTTGAGACTGCTGGCCAAACACACATGAGCACTTAGGGAGTGCACTAGCAGTCCTCCTCCCCCCTCCCATGCCTCAGCCCTGCCCCTCCCTGCACACGCTGGCTGAGCCAGCGGCTTAAAAATGAAACGATAACGACATTTTTTATTTTATTTTTTGCTGCTGGCTCTGAGCCAGTGGGGCGGCGCTCCTCCGCCATTGTGGAACAGCCGCCCCTTACTTACCTTAGAGAAAATAGATCTACCACATATCTTCATTTTTTCAAAATCTGATACCTCCAAACACAATTAAAATAGGTAGATAATCATGAATGCATCCTGCTGCAGCATAATATCCTGTTGTTCTCTAATGATGCCACTAGGGACTTCGCTCTCAAGTACTAAATATTTCAGAGCTGAGTCTTTCCGAACCGTGCATGCTCCGGCTTCCGGCAGGACTGCCTCACAAGGCGCCTGCCCGGAACTAAGCACACAGGGCATCAGTATAACTGATGGAGCAAGGTTTCATAAACGAAACTTGCTTGTATACAATCCTCCTCATAGTATTAATTTATTAAACTTGTATTGTTTATACTAACCTTTGCATACACTACACGAAAGGGAAGGATGCTTGCCTATGTGTTTTACTAATGAATAACGCTTGTATGTAATCTAAAATGGCCGCTAAAGCATGGGAAACTATCTGCGCATGTCTCAACCATATCACGTGTTGTGACGTCTTTCTTTGCTTGGTGGGAAATTTCTGCTTCTGCGCAGTGTGTATTAAAATGGCTGCTTGATGTTTTCACATGCTTCAGCTTGCTCTCATGTTATTATTAAATTGTCGTTTTCTTAACGCTACTAATGCGGGACAGTATTATAATTAAATGGGAATAGAGTAGAAAATGTGGGCATACAGTGAAACATTTTATTTGTGATTTTAATATTTTCTTCTTTGACTTTTATTAGTTCGCAAACTTGGGCCTGGGTTTGGTGCAATGAAAGCTCGTGTGACAAAGATTCCGCACATGCGCCCTGCAGTGGCAGACCAGATAGAAAAAGATGAAGTCAACTTGGACATCACCCAAGGCCATAACCTGCTGGCTGACACCACTACATACCAAGATGTTCTTGTTAAAACGCAACATTTTATATGAATAAATTGTCAATTTTGTCGTGAGACGGGTGGGAAATAAAGCAAATGTATTAAATTGAATGGGTGGGAATTTAGAGACAATAGGCTTTACAATTTAAGCCAAATCAATATGGTACGAGAATCCACCCCTGTCCCTGTCCAATCAGAAGTAGTGGTCCCATATTTTGGCAACATTAAGGGGAGGTACATGGGTGTAGAAGGGTATAATAGAATATAGCATTAGTTTTTTAGCTGGCTTGACTTAGGAAGAACAGGCGTCCATGCTGTCAGAGCGCTCTTAGCTCCAGACTGCCAAGCTGATCGATTGCAGACTGAATCCCTGTCCAGAAGAGGTCCTGAGGAGGGGCGACGGAGTCCATTAGAAGGGAGAATCGAGGAGAAGCCGAGTATCAGAGAGGGGAACGACGCAGGCGTCGTTGTAGAGAGGTCACCGGTCCTGTCCTGATCCTGGAGGAAGTCTTTGCTCTTCATCCTTCCTGGGTCCTATTCTTTCCAACTCCTTGGCCAAGGGGTTTTGGTTCTCGCACTTAGGTAAATATAATGCAACCTTTAGTTGCGCTGCTGTCTCTATTCTCTCCTTTTCCTTAAACACCGTCATTTATTAGCAATAATTATTCTATGCTTCATCTTGGGTATTTCGATTAAGTACCATGTGTTTTCTGTAATTTACTCTGCTAAATCTTTAGATAAACATTTTAAAACTTCCTGACTCAGTGGTTATTTCAGGATTATGTACTGTAATGAATGTCAATCATTTTAAATTTCCCAATTAGCAAAGGATCCATTGGTAAGTTATTACTCTTCATTCAGAAGGTAATTGGTAGCAGGGATTTTGATAAAGAGTAACAACTGATAAAACCCAGCGTAAGTATTAGCGTAGTATGAATGTATAGGCCCAAGTGAGTGTTTTGTGTATGAATGCTGTTTGCTAATATCGCGCTGGATCAGTTTTCTGGTAATCAGAGGATGGTTACTCTTTGTTAGTTGGGTAATGAGAATTTTATTTTTATGAACTAACATCCGTATATTCGAAGTTTGTTTTATGTTGTCCAGAATACCCCGGGGTAAAAAGAATAGCGGATGGTAAGTGGAAGCCATACTGCAGTGAGGTTATCTGCCAGGCAGAAATAGTACTGAAAAGTTAAGCTGGACTTTCAGTACTTGTTAGGGACTCTATGCGTGTGAGTAATAGCAAAAGAGTACGCTGGTGAAAAATTTGATGTTATATCACCTAGAAAGGGTAACATTGAAGAAGTAACAGGTACTTCTGGAGCTTTTGTGAAGAGTAAATGGAAGGGTTTTACTCGTAGTATATGTTAGTAAACGGAAAGGTTTTACTAAGTGTGAGAGAAAACTATCTTTTCGAATTTAGAAGAAACTGGCACGATAGCGAATGTTTTATGTTGTTACTGAAATTAAGAATTGTAGAGAAAATAAGTTTGTGTAAAGTTTTGTAAAGGGAGGGTCAGTTGCCGGAGAGGGAGCTGACGACACAAAACGCTGCGCTGGGATTGGTTGAATCAGCGGGTGTGGAAACCATCAATCAATCAATCACGGCATTTATAGAGCGCGCTACTCACCCGGGAGGGTCTCAAGGCGCTGGGGGAGGGGGTAAGTTACTGTAAAGGAGGGGTCAGTAGTCAGGAGTAGTACTGACGTCACAGGTGCCGCACTGGGATTGGTTGAACCAGCAAGGACAGGAAAGAGCAGATTGTAAAGGAGGGGTTGACAGACAAATGTCACCAAAAGGCCGCGCAAGGATTGGCTCGGAAATAAAAGATAGCAGACATTTGATTGGTCAAAATTATAGAAACGAAATTCTTAGTGGATAAGGATTGCATATTAAAACGCGATCCGACTTTAACAGGAATTCGTCAGGATAGGAGATATTTAGGCTTTGCAGAATATAATTTTATACATCGGTATTTACCCAAGATGTACGGAGAAAGGAGAAAAATGTCATTTTTACAAAAGATCAAGAATTATTTTAAAAAGGACAAACCAATAAAAACTAGAGAAGGAATTATTATTCCGCCAGCTAAAACACCCGCTTCATTCATGATGATGGAGAGAGGTTATCATACTTGTGTATGGATGGAGAATTGTATAGAATATACCGAAAATGATGGAATACTAGCGTTTCCCGAGAATGGCACGTTCAATGGGCGAATTCTGCAAAACTTGAGATTGAGGATGAATGACTTAGAACCCAGACCTAGATTAACTCAGTACGAAGCTCTAGAGGAATGGGAAACCGAGGCATTTGAGAAGAACCGATCTAGGAGTAATAGGAGTTATCCAGGATTTTTCCCCAGATACCTACATGAGTCTAGAGGAGGTCAGATGAAACAATGGAGAAGGGCAATGATCACAGAAGGATTATATCCATTGTTGACAGCAGAAGAGAAATTAGGAAGTAAATGCACAGACAAGACAAAACATTTAATGAGAAATGATGACTCTGAAGATGAATTTATGGAGGAAATGTTGAGAAACCCTCCACCATATCAGGAAGGAGCAAGTGGATGCACCCCAAGTGCACCACAGATAAAAACTCCATTAGTGCCACAGGTAATGCATGAATTTACCCCTAGTAGAATACTTCATGACAAAGAAAAAGAAGCACTAGAAAAGAACAGAACAGAATTAATACAGAAAATAACTCAGATAAAAGTACACCCTGATTCGTTGACCATACCTGTAACAATTGGTCCAGTAGTTCCATTATATGGTACTCAGGGAAGCTGTCCTCCACCGATACTTGCACCTACTCCTGTGAATAATCCCAAACCTGAAGCTACAGTTATAATTGAGGATCAATTTAGTGACTGTGAATCCACAATATCACTCATGGACTTGCCTATTCGAGGTACTGTAAATAGCACTCCCAGAAAAGATGTGCCTGGATGTTCAAAAGATGTAAGTTTAGTAACTTCATCGGGAGCCAAAAGTGCCACCATAGTAACACCTGAAGATTTAGAAAAATGGGTACAAGGGTCAGTTAAACAGTGCACTCCTCCGAAAATAATGGACATTCATAAATTGAAAGTCGAATTAGAAGAAATAATAGCAGGAAATGTAGGACTAGAATGCTTAAATACCTACGATGATGAAGAATTATTGTTCCTGTGCAGGAGTATCACCAGAAATGTAAGGATATTCCATGAAAAATTATCCAATTTAGCACTACAGATGGGAATAGAAATAGGGAGATCAAAAGTACTACAGAAACCCTATAGAGCAGAATTTTCAGACAAAGATTTGGAAAATATGAATGCCTCTGGAAGATTGCAAATAAGAGAATTAATGTTAGTTTTGCAAAAATGGGGAGACCTAGATAAATGGAGAACTAGGTGGGCCAAGAAAAAGGAAGACGCACGAACAAGTAGAACAGCATCAGAATATGTGATGAAGGAAACAGGGAAAGCAGATCAAATGTATCCAATGCGAGAAGTTGCGGGAGGAGGATATGTACATGTCCCATGGAGCAGACAGGATATTTTGTCATTTACGAATGATTTTCCAAAGTTGAGAGAAAAACCAATTGAATGGTACAAGCAGGTTGACAGATTTGTGAAGGTGTCGAAGGTATTGTTGAAGGATTTGGATGGTCTGTTTGATATAGTGGTACCTGCCGATTTGTGGACAGATTGTAAAATTACAGTTGATTGGCCTAGTGACGAATATCCTAGAGATCCGAAAACAGGTGCCCCGTCAAATGATGTGATGAAAAAGTATCAGCAGGTGATAACTTACCTGAAAGGGAAAATACCCCCGAAGGAAACAGATTGGGTAAAAATAGATCGAACTACCCAAGAAGCTAATGAATCGGTGCATTCCTACTATGAGCGTTTATTGCAGGTATTTAAACAGTATAGTGGATTTGAAGACATTGGAGACAAGAACATGAGTCAGTTTGTGTATCGATTTGTTTACGGTTTAAAGCCAGAAATTTGTCAGATGATTAAACAGCACATGCTGTGTTGGCAAGGGAAGCCGATTGATGAGATTTTCAAGTATGCAAAATATTGTGGAGACGATATTGAGGATAGACACAAGAAATTGCAGGAAAAGGTGATGTGGGCTCAGGTGAAAATGGCTGAGAAACAGGGAATTAATTTGGAAAATCCAAGTGAAAATCCAGGAAAAGATTCTGGAACGAATGGTGATACTGGGAATGGTGGAAAATTTAGAGGACGAATGAGTAGAGAAGAAGCTAAAAAGAAATTTCCTTGTCATGGATGCGGAAAATTGGGGCATTGGAAGGATGAATGTAAAAAGATTCGGAATAATAATAGTCCAAATCAAAATTTAAATCCACAGACGCAGAATGACTCACAGCAGGGTGTAAATCCTCAGAGTCAGTTGCCACCTGCACCTATTCAGGGTAATGTAAGCAGAGCAAAGCATGGTACAGACATCGGATATCAAGGAGGAAGTGGTAAGAATGATTATATAACATCACAGTTTCTTTTTCAGGACGATTTCTGTCAATACAGTTCATGACGGTGCCTAGGAGAGGGGGAGAAGGAGTGCGTACTTGGCGCATCCCTACCGGTAGATCAGTCAGGTCCATATGTTGAAGGAAATGTGAAAGGTAATGATATTACTTTTCTTTTGGACCCTGGTGCTACCAGGTCTACTGTAAGAACAGCAGACATTCCCGACCTTCCTCTCTCTGGTGAAAATATCCAAGTAGTGGGGGTAGCTAATCAGAGGATTAGAACACCTCTTACCGAACCCACGGAAGTTAAAATCGGAAATTTCAGAGAAATGCATCAATTTGTAGTGTGTGATTCTAGTCCAGTAAACTTATTAGGTAGGGATTTGTTGTGCAAGATGAATTGTACAATTTTCTGCACACCGGATGGTGTGGCAGTTCAGACACCAGATGAAGACCATGTATATAAAATTATGATTGCAAAACAGGGTACAGAAGTAGATGAGATGTTTTCATTAATAACAAAAGACGAGTTGCCAGAAGAATTAAAAGACAGTGTAAACCCCATAGTTTGGGATTTCTCAGGAAAAGAAGTAGGACTTATGGCTAAAATAGACCCAGCTAAAATTACTGTAAAGGAAGGTGCAATTTTCCCAAATACCAGACAATACAGAATGAGTGCAGAAGTAAAAGCAGGAGTCATTGAAGAAATCGATCGAATGGTTGAACAAAACATACTAAAAGAAGTAATGAGTAGCCCATGTAATTCACCAATAATGGGATTAAAGAAACCTAGTGGGAAATATAGGATTGTTCAGGACCTGAGGAAAATAAATAAGATTGTAGAACCATGTTGTCCCATAGTACCAAATCCTGCAGTAATCCTATACCAGATTCCGTAGAGTGCAGGATGGTTCACAGTAATTGATTTATGTCAAGCGTTCTTTTCAATACCATTGCATCCAGACAGCCAATATCTTTTCTCATTTAAATTTGAGAACAAGGTCTATGTATGGAATCGTGTTCCTCAGGGGTACACAGAAAGTCCTTCCATTTTCAATCAAATATTGAAAAAGTGCCTTGAGAAACTAGTGATGCCAGGAAGTTCAGTCCTAGTGCAATACATCGACGACTTATTGGTGGCATCGAACACCAGAGAGGACTGTGTTGTTGATTCCATAGCATTATTAAATCTTTTGGCAGAAGAAGGGCATAAAGTCTCACCTGAAAAGTTGCAGTTTTGTACAACAGCTGTTAAGTATCTGGGACACCAAATTGAGAGGGGAAAAAGAAGAGTAACCTCTGAAAGAGTAAAATTAATAAAGAAAATGCAAATGCCTGTAACCCAAAGACAAGTAAGAATGTTCCTAGGAATAGTAGGTTACTGTAGGCAATGGATACCAGGATTTTCCCTACTAGCGAAATCTTTAATTAACATGACGAAAAAGAAAGCAAAGGATCCTGTTGAATGGGATGATGAAAGTGTAGGAGCTTTTGTAAAATTGAGAAATGCCCTATGTTCAGCACCTGCCTTAGGCATGCCTGATTATAAAAGAGAATTTGCATTATTCTGTCATGAAAGAGAAAATTGTGCACTTTCTGTCCTAACTCAAAGACACGGATTAGACAGACGTCCTTTAGCATATTTTTCTGCTACATTGGACCCAGTAGCAGCCGCGTTGCCAGGATGCTTAAAAGCAGTGGCGGCTACTTGTTTGAGCATTGAACAAAGTGAGTCAATTGTGATGGACATCCTGTAAAGGTGTATGTTCCACATGCGGTTGTGATTCTGTTGACAAGAACACGAACTCAGCATCTTACTCCTAGTCGGCTGACTAAATACGAAAGAATCATAATGGGTGCTGAAAATGTGACCATGGTAATGTATACTATAATAAAACCAGCAACCTTACTACCAGACCCATATCATGAGAAAATTAAAGATGACGAAGAAGATGAACATGATTGTTTACAGATTACAGAATTATGCACAAAACCACGCCGAGATATTGAGGAACAGCCTCTTAAAAAGCCAGACAGGGAGCTATTTGTTGATGGTTCATGTCAAAGACATGAAGATGGTAAACTAACTGCTGCCTGTGCGGTATGTGAATTAACTGGAATAGTTGAAGCATCTTATTTACCAAGAGTCAAATCTGCACAAGTAGCTGAATTGATTGCGTTGATAAAAGCCTGCAAAATTGGGAGGAATCAAAAAGTAACTATATTTACAGACAGCCAATATGGTTACGGGGTTGTGCATGATTTTGGCCAACTATGGATGCAGAGGGATCTCCTGACTTCTTCAGGATCCCCCATTAAAAATGGACAATTTGTAAAGGAATTGCTAGAAGCAATACAATCACCAAAAGAATTGGCTGTGGTGAAATGTGCCGCACATCAGTCAGGAGATGACTGGGTGGTAGTCGGCAACAGATATGCAGATCTGGTGGCTCAACATTGTGCCAAAAATAGATTGTCAGTCAATAAGAGGGTGGAAAGAATGGGAATCAGCTGCCAACTTATGCTGTACATGCTGCCTGAAACATGGAATGATGTTAAAAGACTGCAAGATGAAGTGGATGAAAGTGAAAAGAATTTGTGGATCAAAGTAGATTGTTCCCAGAGACGATTTGATGAAGTGTGGATCAGTGCTGATGGCAGACCAGTCATGCCAGATTGTCTACTCTCACAAATGGCTAGAATGCATCATGGAGAGACACACATAGGGAGAGATGCAATGATTAGGCTCTTCAGACAAAACTGGTATAATCCTAAGTTCAGGGCGGTTGCAGAGAGTCTTTGCCAAAGGTGTTTAACTTGCCAGATGCACAATCCCGGGAGGAAAACAATAATTGGGTTTGGAAAAATTGGAAAGGCAGAGGGTCCTTTTATAAGACTCCAGTTCGACTTTATACAGTTACCACCATGCAGAGGGCTGAAATATGTACTAGTCATAGTATGTCTGTTTTCAAAGTGGGTGGAGGCTTACCCTACCAGAAGAAATGATAGCATTACAGTCGCAAAACTGTTGCTACGAGAGCTTATTCCTAGGTTTGGTTTCCCAGTAACTTTGGAATCAGATAGAGGAAAACATTTTAACAGTGAAGTGATCCAAATAATCTGTGAAGCATTTCAAATCCAACAGAAACTGCACTGTGCATATCGTCCAGAGGCTTCTGGAGTGGTTGAACAATTGAATGGCACTATAAAGTCAAGATTGGGAAAAATGTGTGCATCAACATCATTAGAATGGCCAGATGCATTGCCACTTGTTCTAATGGGACTCAGAAGCATACCTGACAGAAACACAGGATTGAGCCCCACGAAATAATGATGGGAAGAGCAATGAGACAAACACATGTTCCCACAAACAAACTACTGAATATATCTGATGATATGGTTCTGGACTATTGTAAAGGACTGGCTGACCTAGTGCGTTCTGTCTCTCACCAGGTTGGAGAAGACGCAGTTTCCAGGCAGCCCGAACAAGAACATGATCTGAATCCTGGTGACTGGGTGGTAGTGAAGAATCACACCAGAGAAACGTGTCTATCACCCAGATGGAGCAGTCCTTGTCAAGTCATACTAACCACCAACACAGCAGTGAAGTGTGCAAGATTTCCTAACTGGATTCACGTAAGCCACACCAAAAGAGTACCAGATCCTGAAGAAGAAAATCCTCAGACAGCATCAATCACTGAGGAAGCTGAAGGTTGCCCAGCCGAGGAATCTCAGGCTCGAGATTCAAGAGAAGCTGAAGAAGAACAACCGAGCACAAGTCAGGACTGGATACCGGTGGTAGAGGTTTCCGAAGTCTACCACAGAACAAGAAGTCAAAGAATTTGGAAGAAATTGAAGAAGATCAGATAGGTGAAGAAGAAGCAGTTCAGGGACAAGAAGAAGAGACAATAAGAGAACCTGAACAAGAGCAGATAGGGAAAGGAAACTGGGCTCAAAGCAACGAAGATATGATAGATTTTGAGCAGGGACAGACAGGTTTAGAAGAATCCGGTCAGGCTGCAGAAGTTCACAGTGCAATAAGCCCTGATCAGAACAAGTTAGATCAAGAAGAGTGTACAGAAGAAGAAAACCTTGAAAAACATGAACTTGAAGAATTAATTAAAGAACAAGGTCAGTTATTGGAAACTCACAGTGGAGCTGTTGCAGAGAAACCAATCAGACCTGAAAAAGCGCAAACAAGAAATACAGTAACTGCAGAACACGAAACAGTACTAAGCAGTGAAATTAAAAAGATTTCTGAAGACAAAGATAAAGAAACAGTGCAAAAAGAGAAAACAAGAAAAGGAGATCATTGGCCGAGTGTCATTAAAAGAGTAAAATACCACATAACAACCAGAAGTGAAGATCCAGATCAAGTGAATGAAATAACAAGTCAAACTGAACAAGAAAATAAAACTGAGAAAAGAAGAAGTAAAAGACTGAAACTTGTGAATAACAAATTCAAGGGTCCTGACTGGACTTACATCATTCTTGAAGATTTCGAAAGCTCAGAGTCAAGTGAAAGTGGTGACGAAGGAACAAGTACAGGACTGACGTATGAAAAAGAAACAAGACCACCTTGACTAAGCAAAAGAATCATATAAAGAAAAAGAGGAAATAGATAAGAAGAGCGATCTTCCTTGTCGAAAATGCCTGACGATAGAGTTGCTGGGAGACCAAAACAGAGATGTTGTAGAAGATGCTGTGCAATATGCATATGTAGTCTAGTAATGGTGCTTATAGTATGGTTAGTCCTGATTGTAGCAGTTCCTTACCTTATGATAATAGATAAAAAGATTAATAATGAAACTAAGGAGAGGACAGCAAACATGAAGGGCAATAGAGTAGAACTAATGGCAGAGAATGAACCAGAAATTCATCATGAAGTAGCTGACAATGACACTAGTTTAAACGTTTTCACAAAGTTATTGTTTCAATATGTAGACACAATGGAAGTTAGTAATTGTTATGTCTGTATGAAGTTACCTGAATCAGTAGCAGAAGGATTAACATACCATCACTTACCACTGACATATGGCATATCATGTAGTGTTTTGTCTAGTTTATTTTATAGAACAGGGAGACTTCAGTATTATTATTCAAACTTAGAAGTGATATTTTCTGAGGTTCCGATTCGCAAGAGTATGAACCCAGTGCTTAGTAGTCAAGACGCACAGTTTATGAGAGAATTTTTCTTAACAATGGAATCAATAGACATAACACATGCACATAGACACAATCTAACATGTTCTTTACTTGAAGAAGAAAAGATATTTTTGAATTTAGTAGAAGATAGAAGACAAGATTTCCAAAAGAAAGCTTCTGAGCATAAGGCTCATTTGCCACCTTGGGCGGAGAAAGAAGGGAGTTACACACCTGGCAAGGCTCAAGCTGCTATGGCTCTGGATTTTGTAAAGACAGGAAAAATTTGTCTTCATAGGTTAAAGACTGAATATAACAATGTTTTCATCGGTACCAGTGAATGTGAACACAATTTTTTAATTCTTGGCGGTTGGGGACTCAAAGGAGGAACAGATTCAGTTTTTCCTGCAATATATTATGTGTGTGGGAATAAGGCTTACTTTAGGCTTCCTGCACGGTGGTATGGAAGTTGTTATTTTGGAATAGTATTTCCAAAGATATACCACGTAAAAAGAAACACTGGGAGCAATGAAAACAATAGCGAATTAATACGTAGTAAAAGAGCTAGTTTTTCAGAAATTGTAGGCGATATATTTGGTGCATTGATACCTTCAGTGGGAATAATTCTGAACTCAAGGAAAATATGTAAATTGTCTACAGTGGTTGATCGTTTATCAACGGATACTGCTGGAGGATTTCTAATGATTAATGCGAAAATGGTTGCGATTAGATCTATGGTTATGCAAAATCGACTTGCTCTTGATATAATATTGGCAAAAGAGGGCGGAGTTTGTAAATTATTGAAGACGAAACATTGTTGCACTTATATTCCTGATAAGAGTGCAGAAATTGGAACGTATATACAGAATATAACTAAACTTGAGAAGGAACTTAAACCACTGGAAGTTGATAGTGTATGGGAAAGATTGACAAATAGTATTGCGTCAATTGGTACCTGGTTTGCTAATGTAGGAAGAGGACTTATAGGTCAAATATTAGTACCCTTAGCAGGGATAGCAATAATAATCTTGGCAATAACAATATGGTGCAAATGTAGAAAGAGTGGAACATATAAAGTAACAGGTAAAGGAAAGAAGAGAAAATTTGAAGAAATAGAACTTGAAGAATGGAGAAGTGAATTATACAAGAAATTGAAAGGGGATGGCAAAAATGGAAAGTGTAAGAATGAAAATGAAGTAATTTGCTAGAAGTTGGCATTCTGATTGTGGGTAGTATTTTGATGGCTCAGAAACGCCATCAGAGAGGGGATTGATGGAGCAAGGTTTCCTAAACGAAACTTGCTTGTATACAATCCTCCTCATAGTATTAATTTATTAAACTTGTATTGTTTATACTAACCTTTGCATACACTACACGAAAGGGAAGGATGCTTGCCTATGTGTTTTACTAATGAATAACGCTTGTATGTAATCTAAAATGGCCGCTAAAGCGTGGGAAACTATCTGCGCATGTCTCAACCATATCACGTGTTGTGACGTCTTTCTTTGCTTGGTGGGAAATTTCTGCTTCTGCGTAGTGTGTATTAAAATGGCTGCTTGATGTTTTCACATGCTTCAGCTTGCTCTTATGTTATTATTAAATTGTCGTTTTCTTAACGCTACTAATGCGGGACAGTATTATAATTAAATGGGAATAGAGTAGAAAATGTGGGCATACAGTGAAACATTTTATTTGTGATTTTAATATTTTCTTCTTTGACTTTTATTAGTTCGCAAACTTGGGCCTGGGTTTGGTGCAATGAAAGCTCGTGTGACAAAGATTCCGCACATGCGCCCTGCAGTGGCAGACCAGATAGAAAAAGATGAAGTCAACTTGGACATCACCCAAGGCCATAACCTGCTGGCTGACACCACTACATACCAAGATGTTCTTGTTAAAACGCAACATTTTATATGAATAAATTGTCAATTTTGTCGTGAGACGGGTGGGAAATAAAGCAAATGTATTAAATTGAATGGGCGGGAATTTAGAGACAATAGGCTTTACAATTTAAGCCAAATCAATATGGTACAAGAATCCACCCCCTTTCCCTGTCCAATCAGAAGTAGTGGTCCCATATTTTGGCAACATTAAGGGGAGGTACATGGGTGTAGAAGGGTATAATAGAATATAGCATTAGTTTTTTAGCTGGCTTGACTTAGGAAGAACAGGCGTCCATGCTGTCAGAGCGCTCTTAGCTCCAGACTGCCAAGCTGATCGATTGCAGACTGAATCCCTGTCCAGAAGAGGTCCTGAGGAGGGGGCGGCGGAGTCCATTAGAAGGGAGAATCGAGGAGAAGCCGAGTATCAGAGAGGGGAACGACGCAGGCGTCGTTGTAGAGAGGTCACCGGTCCTGTCCTGATCCTGGAGGAAGTCTTTGCTCTTCATCCTTCCTGGGTCCTATTCTTTCCAACTCCTTGGCCAAGGGGTTTTGGTTCTCGCACTTAGGTAAATATAATGCAACCTTTAGTTGCGCTGCTGTCTCTATTCTCTCCTTTTCCTTAAACACCGTCATTTATTAGCAATAATTATTCTATGCTTCATCTTGGGTATTTCGATTAAGTACCATGTGTTTTCTGTAATTTACTCTGCTAAATCTTTAGATAAACATTTTAAAACTTCCTGACTCAGTGGTTATTTCAGGATTATGTACTATAATGAATGTCACTCATTTTAAATTTCCCAATTAGCAAAGGATCCATTGGTAAGTCATTACTCTTCAATCAGAAGGTAATTGGTAGCAGGGATTTTGATAAAGAGTAACAACTGATAAAACCCAGCGTAAGTATTAGCGTAGTATGAATGTATGGGCCCAAGTGAGTGTTTTGTGTATGAATGCTGTTTGCTAATATCGCGCTGGATCATAACATGAGCATGCGCATGCACATCCGGTACTGGCGTGCTTCTGTTTTTTCACACTCCTGTCACAGAATGTAAGGACATTTGATTAAGCCACGGAAAAGACATATCCAGCAACGCGCCATCCGGACCATGCGCGCTCTCCATGAATTCATAAAACGGCAGTAATTTCATGCCCCGCGGTCAGACGCTATCGGATGGCATTTACTTTTCAATCACAGCAGCCGTCAGATCTTGAAGAGTCGACGATGATGTTCATGCTTCTGCTTCCCACGAGGTTAGATAATTTTCACATATTTCAAGAATACAAGGAACCTAACATGTCTATGGTACTATTTCACACTCTTGCAAATGCTTATTAGTGACCTATAAGGGACTTCCGGAATCAAAACTCAATTCAAAAAGTGTCATTAAAGTGTGGCGAGGTCTCTTTGTAGCCAGAGCCACAAGGCATAGCCACGATGTGAACTGCTAGGTTTGTGTGCAAGGACTGTTGGGCCGCTCAGGCAGCCTAATAAGTGCAGTGAAACCTGCAGGAAGGGTCCTGCCACGTAAGAGGAAGACATAAAGGTAGTCACAGGAATCCTTTGGTATAGTGTTTTGCATCAATTGGATGACAGTCACAACAATCAGGCAAAGTATTTCTAAAGGAAGCAGGAAAAGACATGCATGTGAAGTCGTTAGCCCTCGCTAAAAAAAACAAAAAACATTGGCTATGCTAAAGGTGTGGCTTTAAAGGGAGTTGTGTGGTAATATGAACCTTCACAAGTTCGTAACCAACGTAGAACAGGAATCTGGCTTTGTAGCAGCAATGCTTTTTTCGGAGGAGGATGCCAGCCATTACTTTAAAGTCGTCTTAGTAATTTCTTTAGAAGAAATTTTGAAAACAATAATGTTAAAGAAATAAATATTCATAACAAAAAAATCATAAGGGATAACAAAGAATGATACTGACAGAAGCCATCTTGAAGATTCTGAGAAGTAAAGAAAACCATCTCCTGAAATACCTTTATTCTGAACCTCCCATGCTCTACAGCTTTCCTTCTCAGGAGAGGCCTCTACTTTCTGGAACTCCCTGCCTACAGCCGTTAGAACTGCACAATGCCTCCTCTCGTTTCTAAGACTGCTGAAGAGTCATGTCTTCAAACTTTATCTAACCCAGTAACCCTTGATTTGCAGGACAAACCAGAGCCTCAATGTATACTCCACTCTCTCTACCACCTCCAACCTCATCATCCTACCACTCCCTGCCTTCTCTGCGATTCTCCCACTAGCCCTCGTCCCCCTCTCCCAATATCTTGTTCTTCTCCTATATCAACCCCTAAATTCTTCCCTTCTATTTACTCTTTGATCCAGTACTTTATATGCAAATAATGTTTTGCTTCTATGGCATCATTTATCAGTTCTATGAAAGACTTTGGGCCCCATTATGATATTGGGCGGTCGGACCGCCGTCTGCTGTAGGGGCAGTCAGGAGACCGCCCGACAAGCAGTTGGCGGTCGGACCGCTCAATTATAATATGACCGCCTTGGTGGTGGTCGGAAAGTGCTCCTTGATACTGCGGCTTGTGCTGCGGCCCAGGAAAAGAGCCGCAGCACAAGCCGCCATGTAAAAGAGCCCATTGTGCACATCCATGCACTGTGTGCCATGCACCGTGTGGTGCAAGGCACACGGTGCATAGATCAGTGGCGGCTGCTCGCATTGCTTGGTGGGGGGTGGAGGGAACACACAAAAATGGAATGCAAAAAAAAAATATTTACTTGAACTTACCTGCTGCTCCGATGGCTGCCGCCTGCTCTTCTTTCCTGATCCTTGACTCCGGCTACACACTGAATAGGCTCTCAGATGCTAATTCAGGCGCTTCTCAAATGCTGGGAATACAATTCCCAGCATGAGAGAAGTGCTGGGATTTGTCTGAGGGGCGTGGTTTGCCCCTCGGACATTGCCTGGGAGCCTGTTGCATTTCTCCAACCCAGCTGTGCAACACAGCTGGGATGGAGAAACCTAAGTGAACATTACGGTTTGGCCGGCCAAACTGACATGCGTACTTAAAAGTGTCCACCACTCATTCCCCTCCCATGCCTGTCATGAGAGGATTGCCTGGCCCCGCCCCGCCCTGCTGAAGACTCTCGCTGACAGCTGATGACGAGAGGCAAAAATAAAATGATAATAAATTGCCTTTATTATCATTTTATTTTTCATCTTTTGGCAGGGGAGCGGTGCTCCTCCGCCATTACAGAGGAGCTGCCCCTGGCATGGATGGGTGTGGGGGTACTACACGTGCCCCCAGGGCCCTTTGCAGTGGCCCACGAGGAACGGGTGCCTTGTTTAGGACCCCCAAAAGTCCCTTTCCGTCAGGCTTTTCTTGGCGGTTGGACGGCCATGAAATGGCTGTCAGAAAGGTACATCATAATCCTGATGGCGGTCACTGCCTCCATTCAGGATCACGATTCCGACTGCCACCCCGTCGGGATCAGTGATCCTGGCAGAGGTCCGTCCCCCGACAGACAAGGGTCCAACCACCTGCATTGTAATGCGGCAGTCGTACCGAAGAGCTGTCTGTCAGTGGGACTGCCACCGACATCATAATGAGGCCCCTTGTGTTGCTGTTATTGTTAACTTGTTAAGCACGTATATACCTTGGGTGACCATGCCCTATAGAAAAATACTGATGAGCAAAAATAATGGTAACAACTTAAACAGTGGAAAACTAGCACAAAAAAGTAGGAAGGGGAAGGAGCAGTAAGTAAATAACGCAGTAATAAGCATGTTTCTGTTGTGTTCATGTGTGAATATGTATATTGATGTAGTGTTTATATGTATATGTGCATCAGTGTGTGAAATGCAAAGTGCTGTTATGTATCCCTACCTTACAAGCTTCACCACAGACTCCCTGCTTGGCTGGAAGCAGTGTGAGATGCCAATTATAGGCAAGAACACCCACTCGCAAACACCAATCTAAAATGAACACATGGGCCCCCCTACTCTTAATGGATGTAAGTTAACACCATCTACCCCAAGTCCATCCTGTTGTGTATGTGTCTTTCAGATGTGCAGTAATCCTAAGGCAGCATTAGATTCTACAAGGAAGCCTCAGTCGAGAGCTGGCAGCCTCGTTACCAGCAATGTTACCCTTGTTTTTATGCTCAGTTTAATGCTTAATTGAGTGGTTCCATGGTGAGGTACAGGACCAGAGGAGGATGCCAGAAGATAAAGGGGTCAGCTGGATGTGAAGTCGTGCCATGCATTCCGGTAAACACGTCATTGCATTCTATGATGCTATAGAATGCATTGACGTGCAGGATAGATGGGGGAACACTAGCTAGAGGCAGCAGAGGTAGCTCCTCATGGCTGCAGCTGGGGTGAAAGGATATAAATACAAACTTTACTCAAGTACCTGTGAGTGGCTTCTTCACAACTGACGACATGATCACCTCAGCCTACCCATGCATCTTTAACCAGCCATAAAATCCAGATGAGGTGTGGATTTTGATAAAGAGGTTTGGCGCAACTGCAGCGACATAGAGGAAGTTTAATCTACAGGATGTTGGACTTTTTTTACCTGCTCAATACAGCACTTGAAAGTCAGAAACCGTGAATACTTTGGGATTTGAAACTGTGAACATTGACTACTATTGCTTTGTTCTGCGCGACACAGCCATTGCCCTTTGAAGCTCGCATTGCACCTTCATAAGACTCCATGCACATGGCTGTTCACTATAACCTGATGTGGAGGCGAGGTCAGACGCATAACGTTACGTGGCTCCCTTATTGTTTTTAATGCAGTGTGCCCACAGCATCTGGAATTTCATGCTAGAATGCATGTCTGCCACTAGTCGACGGAACCACTTCACTCTTAATTTATGGCGACAGTTGGATTTTAATCGACACCGCAATTAAATATTCTGCCTAGTCACTATGAGTAATTAATCCCTGTTATTTCAGGTAATATTTAACAGTGTAGTGTTGTCGATAGGAGAGTCATTGCACAAATGTTCATTGTCTTTTAATATAAATTAACGTTTCATTATATCTACACATAGGGCCTTATTACGAGTCTGGCTGTCCTCCTACAGCACCGTCACTACTGCACTGGCAGTAAAACCGGCAAGCCAGTGGTGCGCCCGCCCCCAGATTATGAGTTTAATCCAGGGCGGGCGGGCGGGCGATGCTGCGGCAGTCACACGGAGGCGGCTGTGTCAGGCTCACAGGAGAGCCTTAACAGTAGCCACCACCTTGACAGCGCCTGCAGCACGTTCCTGCATGGTGTGGCATGCCTGCCACACTGGACAGGAATGGGAGTGCAATTCCAGGGGTACACAGCATGTGCCCCCCACGCATGCACCCCCAGGCCCAGAAGCGGCAGGGGGCCGTTGCCTCAGCGCCACCCTTTTCATGGCAGGCTCACCGCCATGAAATGGGCGATGAAAAGATAACTCGGAATATGTTTTGCGGTGCCACAGCAGCACCGTCAGCATAATCCTGCCCCTTTCTGCTGTGCGACCGCTGCAGGATCCTGGATCCTGGCAGAGGCACTGGTCCTATGGCGGTCTGACCGCCACACTCAGAGTACTGATGGCAGACCCGAAGGATGGCGGTGGTAGGACAGCCACCACGAGTACGGCGGTCCTGAGGACCGCCGTACTCATAATAAGGCCCCTTAGTACTTACCTTGCTACCAAACAGACATGTATGCGCAAACTATTTAGTTCACTCCTCCCCCAGGAATTTACCAGGTCCAGGGAAAGCAGCCATGATGTGGCCACAACGGAAGACTTACTTCTTCAACCACATATCTACTACTGAAGATGAAGCCAGAGAAGAACAGAATAAGAATATTATTACACACTTGGACCTGAAGGACTACAAATTTATGAACTGATTGGAAAAAAAATCACAAATGTGCAGATGTTGATGTGTTCCCAAATGCACTTGAAGGTTTGGATAACTATTTCTCTCCATCACTTTGCATTTCTCTTGACAGATATAATTGTTTTCCAAAGGCATCAAAGCAACCAAGAACCTTGTCACTGATTTGAGGAAACAGGCTATTCCTTGTAATTCTGTAATTTACAAGATGATCTCATTAGGGATCAAATTGCCATGCGCACCAACAATACCAATGTTCAAGAAAGATTTTGAGCCAATGATGATACCACCATCATGAAAAAGGCAGAACTTTCAAAACTTGTATCAAAGCAGCACTTGTTAACACAGAAAAGAAAGAAGCTATCTACAAAGTTAACCACCATTTTATTGAGAATGAGAAAAACTATGTTGGGTAAAACCAATAGGAGAAGGACAGTCCACATAAATCTCACAGAGAATGGTACAGGTGTGGGAGCAAGGAGTACCTTGCTTATGATAAACGAGATTATGATACTCTAAAGGTGGAATCATAGGGCACTTTGCAATAGTGTGTCAAAGGAAAAAGTCCAACATTGCTTAAGATAGTAATATGCTATGTGCATTAAGTATAGATTCCAATGTTCTAGGGTTAAACAATGGCTCCAACAAACCAGTATGCTCTATCACATTAGATGGTGTGATAGTCAATATTGTAGCCGATTCAGGGTCACCACTTACTATCATTAATCAATCTGTTTCGGTTTATAACGTTCAAGAGACCTTAGGACAGGAGGAGCTACTTCTCTCTGATACACACATGGAGAGTTTTACAGGTGACTCCATACTGATGACAGGTTACCACATTGCAAATTTGAAATTCAAGGGGTGAGAACGTGATGGGAAGTTATATGTTGCAAGGAAAGGACTGTTTGTCCATCTGTGGATAGATCAAATGACTTTGGGGTTAACACTGAATCCCCAAAAGCCCTGAACACGTCATAGTGATAGATAATCACAATTCCTTCCCACGGCAGATAAGTAGTGAATTTCATAAAGTCTTTCTAGGGAAGGTGGGGAGCTTACAAGGAATTCAACACAGCATAATTCTCCCAAACATTCATGGCCAGTGACACACAAGGTGAAAAATGTCCCCTTTAACGTCAGGGATGAAGTCAAAGACTTGGATAACCCATTACAAAATGGTATCAAGGCATCATAGAGAAAAGTGAATCCAGTATGATTCTTTTGGTAGCAGCTTAACAGGTCAACGAGAAGGTGAGGTTGCACATAAATTTACGTGATCTGAGCCAAAATATATTAATAGAGAAATTCCACTAAAGAGAGGGAAATGTTAGTGGGAGTTTGGAAAATAAATATATTTCGACAGCAGATATGGTGGTCAGAATTTACCATTTGTGCTGACCATAAGCCTATTACTAACATTGTGACAATTGGTGGCATGGAGAAAGTTACATCTAGGTGAGCTCGAATGTCACTGAGGTTGTTAGATTACAAATACAAGGTACAATACTTGCCTAGCATGAACAAAAAGGTATATGACCTTCTAAGCAGAGTTTCCTTGTTGGTCAAGGATCATGATTCATGTTGGTGGGGAGAGCTTAGTGTTACTATAGTTTGCAACAATACCTCAGAATATATTTTTCAAAGGACAGTGGGATGTGATTCAGTTTTAATTGAAGTACATTAGTACATAACCAGTGTGTGGCCTTTAAAAAACACATTGAGACAGAGGCAAAATATTTTTGGGAAGAAGATGGGTTTCTAATGAGAGGGAAAAAAGTTGTGCCCTCTGCTACAACTAAGGAAAGAAAATACAAAGAATAATTAATGAGGGTCATCTTGGAATAGTAAAGTGCAAAAAGAGGATATAAATGCAGTATCGGTGGCCAGAAATAGTAGCTGAAACTGAAAGATTTACGAGAGTGTGTTGAACGCTCCCATGCTGACAAACTCAAGTTACCTTGGTACCTTTAAAGTGTCCTAGAGGGCCTTGGGAGGACTAAGCCATGGATGTTTTAGGCCCCATTATGGATCTTAGGGGTGTAGGACTATACGTGATAGTCTTGATAGACTTGTGCTTCTTAGACGGAGTTGATTCCAGTGCAGTGGTAAAACATTTGGATGAAATATTCCAACTTGAAGGGATTCCCAAGTTTTTACTTAGTGACAATGATCCGCAAATTGTGTCTAATAGGTTAAAAATATTTTTGAAAAGGAATAACATAACTGGGAAGTATACTTTGCTGTATCATCCACTGGGAAATGGTGCAGGTGAGCGTTTCAACAAAGTGATTATGGGGCATATGCAGATGGCCATAAAAGGTTGGAAGAATTGGGTAATTGAAATTAAGAAACTATTATGGGCATATCGTTCTACTCCCATTGCAACATGGTGTACTCTCTTCAATATCCTCACAGGAATATATCTGTTTACTAAAGACAATCAAGCATGGATGAAGCCTGACAGACAAGAAGAGATAGACTTAGAGACTGTTAAGAGTAATATTAACAAAGCAAAAGCGAGTTATAAAACGTACGATCAAGAACATGGTATATGTGAGGTGAGATTGTCTGTAGGTAATTATGTTAAGTTGAAGGAACAAAGGTATGTAAAGAAGGGCTGTAGCAGGTTCAGTGGGCCTTTTGAAGTGATGAAATTGTTCATCAACTCCGCCAGGTTAATTGATGGCTAAACATGGCATTTTATGAAATTGGCGTAATGTCAAAAGGCTTGACTAGATGGCAGCTCTGTTGTGAGCTCCGACTGACCCTTGTCTCCCTTGAAGGATTTCACCCACAAATGCTACCCTGAACCATCTTCCAGCATGCAAGGGGGATGTGGACATGACAGGGACCATCAATAGCTGCCTTTGTTTAGGCTATCACATTTGATGATGAAGGATTCCCTTTGCACAGCAGTCGGCCTGGTAAGGAAGACGGCACCACATGCCCTTGTAATGGCTCTCTATAAACTATGCTGATCCGTGCCACCCTGTAATCTACACTGCACTATTCCTCACCTTGCTGCGGCCGCAGGCCTGCTGCTGACTTGCTTCTGGATACCACAACCTGCAATTAAAGGAGATCACCCCGATTCACAGTGAAGCGATATGGGACTCAATGCGCGACAGCCAGTGGATGGTTCGGGCTGTAAAAAGATGGTAGAGCTCTTGTGACCCTCAAAAGGGTACTTCAAATTCGCTGTGCCCCCTGCCCCATAACTTGCTGCTGTACCTCTTACCGTCAGAGAATGGTGTTGGTTTAGCAGCACTATAAATTACATGGACTGTCTTGTCCTGCGGTGTGCTGCTGTACGCAGCCGATGTACATTTCCTCAAAAGGGGATCAATATCCTCTATATCCCCTCATATATATATATATATATATATATATATATATATATATATATCCAGAACACTCCACCCGCCGTTGGCGCTTCCGTTTGTTGGAGAAATGGAGCAGGGACCACAAGATAAGTGCTATACGGTTTTCTTTATTCCGCAAAGAACACGACAGTCATAACGCGTTTCAGCCCCGGAGGGCCTTGATCATATATATATATATATGTACAATATTTAGCAAGTCACTACCTCTAGTTGTCTTTGTGTTGGAGGATTACCAGGCATGATATACATTCTAACCTAGGGGCATTCCCACTCCCACTCCCAATAAGGCGTACACCTTAGAGAACATCGTGGCATAGACTGGGAACCACGGGAGTGTCTGTCATTTAGTTGGAATATCAAAAGACTCTTGCTATAGGCAAAGATGACAGAAACAAAGGACACCAAAGAAAAAGAATCCAAGGCCAGCCTAAAAAGATCAAAACAAGATCCCCCATACTAGATTCACCTATGAAGGATACAACTGACATTACATCCACCTTAGACACTATTCTGAAGAAACTAAAAGCAGTCCATGACAATGTACAGAGTACTATAACTAACGCGGACCTTGTTCAGGTGGAAGTTGCTGGCATAAGTCTTCAATATCAGACTGACAAACGCTGAATCAAAGATTAGCATATTAGAAGATACCAGCACTCATCATGGTAAACACCTCCAAAAAGCAAACAATCTGGTCAAGGACTTAAACGCAAAATTACAGACTTGGAGGATTGCAATAGGAGAGGTTTTCTTTACATCTTTCACCTCCCAGAGCTGGTAGAAGATTTTGCATCTTTGGTCATGGCATTTCTGGAAAAATTGATCCCCATGACATTGAACATTTCCTTTCCCAGAGAGTTTGAGATATAACACGCTTATCGATTGCCAGGCTACATTTCCACAAGTGCTTTTTCCCCTCAACCATTGATTTTCTAACCTTTAAAGCATCAACATTCAGAGAATATTCTTGCTCCCATGAGGACAAATAAAGCATTTTTATGGAATGGGACCAAAATGTCTATCTCACAGTTTTTTGCCAGAGGGCCAGTTAATGGTTTATTTTGAACCGTCTGATCTGGATTTATTTATTGTTAACAAATCTGAGTCTAAAATGGTTACCTGGGGACGTGCCAATATGGCGGTCAGATAGGACATGTCTTTGTGTCTCTCCAACTCTGCCGAAAATAGCTTCGACATAGGTCCCTCCCACGGGGCCTTGCCGGCAGAGAAATTTGCTGGTCCGGCCCTGGAGCCTCAGCGATTGATAGCAGAACTCACCCAAGGGCAGCAGTGCGGCGTCCCAGGGTTCCGGACATCAGCGGAGAAGACAGGTGCGGCCCGGGCTTGCGCCCAGAAGCGCAGTGCCGAGGCCTGGGGTGTCGAGCCTCGGACAGTAGAGCGACGAGTCCCGGCCTCCCGCGTGGGGCCGGGTGAGTAAGCAGCAGGGCCGAAGCCCCGAAACTACAGTCAGACGCTGGAGGGGCAAGCGTGGTAGCAACGAACCGTGCACGCAGCAGCTAAGAAGAGGAGACAGGCTCGGGTAGTCTAGGTGGGGCCTCAGATAAGCGGCATCCAACTCTGGGATGTGGCGTAGACCCGCTCCCAGAACAGCAGAGCGGAGCACTGAAACGCTGGGCCCTGAACGGAGTGGCGGTGAGAACCTCCCAGCCACACTGACCCTGGACTAGCCTGTGGTAGGCCCAGGTGCCCCCTGAAAAATCAGACCAGAACTAGAAGGGCCGCCGCTCCTAGCGCGGTCAATGCACAGCGCGAGCGTGGCAGGCACCGGCTGGAAGCAGGCCTCGAAGTAAGGTTGCAGGCCTCAGATCAGCGGCCCCTGGGGGGGCGGTATGGCGCAGGCCAGAAGGGGCCCTTAAAGGACAAAACAAAGAGCGATCACCATCCCGAAGTGGGGGAACCATCCTCAGCGGCATGCCGTGCAGCAATCCGGGCCCGGGATGTGCTGGCCCGGGGCCCACAGCAATATCCTACACCAGTGACTAATTCTGCGACGAGGCCTGTAACAGAGGGCACACGC
This sequence comes from Calotriton arnoldi, assembly GCA_963921515.1. NCBI lineage: Eukaryota > Metazoa > Chordata > Amphibia > Caudata > Salamandridae > Calotriton > Calotriton arnoldi. The sequence continues at coordinate 2,293,320 of CAWUFW010001731.1, forward strand.
GGTGGGCCCCGCGTGGCCCAAGCGCCGAGGTGGTGACATTGCACAACTTTGGTGGGCAGGGGCGCCCGGGCCTGTCCCCTCGGACTGCGCTGGTGGCGAGTTTCTTTCCCCAGAGACATGCTGACCGTGGCGGATGGTCAAGCGGGCCTCCCTCCCCCCTCTCCCAGGTGCTTTTTACAGGGACCTGTGAACTAAACGGACTACCACTTACTAGCAGTACCCGGGTGGGATGCACGCAGCTGGGAGGGAGGCCTGCCCCGATGGGGTACGAGCCTGGAATCACGAGCCTGTGAGTCTAACCGGAAAGAGGTGCTTCTCTCACATGAATGCTTGCATGAAGCGGATTGCTCTGGTGGATGGGACCCGCCACACCCCTGGGGAGTTGGGAAAGGCACTGTGCTACGAGGCAATGCAGCAGCTTCCACGCATGTGCTCAGAAGAAGCGATGCTTAGCCTAGAACCACATACATAGCTACCTTCCTGAAGAGGGCTGAACCTTGGAAAGCCAGCACACTACTCCTGCCCTTGGGCCGCCGTGAGCTTTGGCGACACACGCCCAGAGTCGAAGGGAACCTCTTGATATAGCCGACTATGGCACCTTTCGGGTGGAAACAGGGCAGCAACTGAGAGTCGCCTTGCGCATCAAGGTCTTCCCTAGCTAAGACGAAACAAGAGTCAGACATGACAGCAACGGCCTGGATGAAAAAAGAGCGCTCAGTGAAGGAGATGCTGATGAAGCAGCCCATGCCGGGGACCCCCTCCGGGGCATCCCGAGATGGGGAGGGACAACAGGAGGGGGTGGAGGGCCAGATTCCCCCGCCACGAAAGCATTTATGACCGCGCTGTTCACGTCCCTACGAGAGGACCTACAAGAACTGAAAGGACAACTCTCTGCCGACCTGAAGGAATTGAAGCACGACCTGGAGGAGGTGGGGGACCATGTAACGGTATTAGAAGAACGCGACTCTGGCAGAGACGAGGAAATCGAAATGATGCAACAAGAAATCACTTAACTGAGGGACCAACATATAGAGCTACAAGTCTAAGCAGAAGACCTGGAAAACCGCTCCAGAAGAAACAACGTTCGCATCAGAAGAGTGCCAACAAATGCGGAAGGATAAGACAATTCGGGCCTACGTCCTGCCCCTCTTCTGTCACCTCCTTGGCAGCAACCATAGCTCGGACATTCAGATCGATCAAGTGCACTGCGTAGGCCAGCCAAGGAGCAGCAAAGCCCCCCCAGCAGACATACTAGCGTGCATACACAATTTTCAAGTCAAAGAAATGATTATCCGACGTGCAAGAGACGCTCACCCGGTGCAGTTCGAGGGAATCCACCAAACGTGTTTCAGGACCTTTCCATGACCACACTCTATAAAAGGAGAGAATTCTGGTCAATCACGACCCACCTTAGAGAGGAAGGGATTTCATAAGCATGGGGACACCCCTTCCGGATCCTCTTCCGCTACGAGGGGAAGATAAGACAGCTCCGATCCCTGAAGGAGTCCCAAGAACTCCTGGGGATTACGGAATCCAAGGTTCAAGAAGATGGAAGCAAGCCCCCAGAGGGTTTTAGAAACAAACATACCCGCTGGCAAAAGATTGGGAAACCCTCCTCCAACCACAAACCAGACCTGGAGACAATGTCGATAGAAACGGAAGCAGTAATTAACTCTCTCTCTGGGTCACCGGATCAGAAGGGCTCCACCTGAACTGAATTATACCAATGTGGGGGGACCTCAACCCAGGTGGGGTCGGGGGGATGTTCCTGCCCTACGCCTCACCTCCAACAAGAGACTTGATGAAGACACTCATGAAGATGGAAGTTCAGAAGGTATCCAGACGGCCACTGGCTGACGACCCCAGAGGACTCTCCTACCTTGACAAACTGTTGTCAGCTCTTGCTACTAGTTTGACTTTTATGGGAAGTTTAGTTTGGGGTTTTTATTCATTGATAGCTAGATTTCATGCTCCTTTCCCCCCACACCAGTCCCTGGCAGCACCTCGAGATAGCGACAGGCCAAAGCGCTATTGTATTTGCCTCCCTCTTGCAGCTTCATACTGTCTAAGCATCAGTACAACGCTTTCACACAGTTAGGTACACTATAGGTAAAGATCTGAAGATCGTAAGCCTCAATACCCAAGACCTCAACCACCCAGTGAAACGCACTGCGATCCTCTCCCTACTAGAGAACTCGGGGGGAGACATTTGTTTGCTGCAGGAGACACACCTACTACCGAGGGATAGGGTTCGCATGCACTCCTGTCGCCTCCCTCACCAATTCTGGTCCTCAAGCCCTTCTAAAAGAAATGGTATCGCCATCCTATTGGGAACGAAATTCACTGGCAAAGTAGTCTCAATATTCTCAGAAGTGAAGGGGCGCTTGCTTGCGGTCAGAATCCACTGGGAATCCACACATTTCACGCTAGCTAATATGTAACACCCGACAAGAACCCTTTATCATTAAGGCTCTTTCGGACGTACTGACGTCCCCCGACGCAGCAATCCTGGTGGGAGGAGACTTCAACCTAGTGATGGACGCTGCACTGGATCGATCATGCCTGCGATCTGCGCAATCGGGGGCCTTTTCGGCCAAAGGCAAGCCCTGGCTGGCAGATAATGGCCTCCAGGACTCCTGGCGCCGACAACACCCGGGGATACGAGATTACACCTTTTTACTAAGCTGCACACAAAACATAAGCGCGCTTAGACCACTTTTTAGCATTAGCCGCGTTAGTCCCTAGATTGAGAGACATGTCCATTGAGCCGAGATCCCTATCGGATCACGCAATGATCACGGTCATGATAGAGGCCGATGCCGGGCGACCGACTCCTTCCCAATGGCAACTGAGAGACGGTCCCCTACAATCTCTGACGGTTTTGTCGGGTATGCGCCCGAATCTCATAGAATACCAACATACAAATGACATAGGAAACACCTCCCTGGCCGCAGTGTGGGAAACACTAAAACTAGTAATGAGAGAGGAATTTATCGCAGTATCGGCAGCCGAGAACGGAGAGCGCCGGGAAAGGAGACATTGTTTAGAACAAGAGGTGGCAGAGATGTAATCTATCCACAAACGTACCGGGCGCCGAGAATATGGAGGGAGCTGGAAAAGAAAAGGCAAGCCCGTCTGCGCCCGTCCGCGACCCGTCCGCGACCCGTCCACGACCCGTCCGCGACAAGCGCCAGGAGCCCTGGCCCTCCGGCCCGCCAGCGATACAGCTCCTCGGCCCTCCACGAACTCAACATTGGCAAAAACAACAACTGCAAGCTCTCCTCACCTCTCGACACACACGGACCCTTCACCTGCCATCACTGCCGCCATTCCTTCACCTGCGCCAAGACCCAGGGCCCTACACCTCCCTTCAGTAACAACTCCACTGCATCCCAACCCCTGCGATGCATCCTCCTCAACGTCCGCTCCCTCCACAGACACGCCACGGAAATCTGGGACCTCCTCGATAGCACCTCCTCGGACATCGTCTTCCTCACCGAAACCTGGACGAACGCCGCCTCTGGGCCAGACATCGCAATCGCCATCCCCGAAGGATACAAATTCGCCTGTAAGGATCGCCCCAACCGCCCCGGAGGAGGCATCGCCATCGCACACAAGGCCAATCTTCGTATGCGCACCTACACCGACGGGCCCACAGACCTGATGGAATACCTCCATTTCAAGATACAGACCAACCCGTCCACCACCCTCCAAAGCACCCTCATCTACAGACCCCCCGGTCCCTGTGCACCCTTCTTCGATTCCATCACGGACCTCATCACGCCGCATGCCAACACCTCCACCAACTACATGCTGCTAGGAGACCTAAGCGTCTACATCGACAACCGCCAGGACCCCAATTCCACCTCCCTCCTGGACAACCTCCACATCATAGGACTCAAGCAGATCATACCAGAACCTACGCACTCAGAAGGACACACCCTCGATCCCATCTTCACAGCAGGGAACTCCATCACCTTCAGCCACACCTCCGAACTCCGATGGACGGACCACCGCTGTGTTCACTTCACCTTCAAAACCAACATCTCCCGCAAACGTTCACACAAGCTCCAACGTAGGAATTTGAACAAGATCTCCGACGACCAGCTAGCCGCCGCCCTCTGTAGCTCCGCTCCCACCGCCACAGACGACGACCCCACCACCACCGCCCGCACTCTACACAACTGGATCACCATCTGCGCCAACACCATCGCCCCCCTGAAGAAACCCTCCAACTCTCGCGCCAAGAAAGCCAGCTGGTTCTCCACCGAACTCCGAGACGCCAGACGCACCTGCAGACGACTCGAAAAGCTTTGGAGGAACTCCAAAACCCCAACAGACCTCGACAACTTCAAAACAGCCACCACTGCCCATCACAAACTTATCAGACACTCTAGGAAGAAAGCACTCCAGGACATAATCTCCACCCACGCACACAACAGCAAGGAACTCTTTGGCATCATCAAAGAGTTCGCCCAACCCAACAGCGAGTCTACAGACATCCCACCCTCCCAGGACCTCTGCGACAGACTCAGCATCTTCTTCCATCACAAAATCAAGACCATCTATGACAACTCCGATGACAACAACCCCCCCGAGGAACCCCCTCCCACTGCTCCCAGCACCACACAGCCGACACTAGACAGCTAGACCGCCCTCAGCATTGAAGACACCCTGAGGATAATGAAGACCACCCACTCCGGGGCCCCCACGGACCCCTGACCCCACCACATCTACCACAGAGCCGCAGACATCATCCCCCCTGAGCTTCAACGAATCATCAACCGCTCCTTCGGGACTGCCTCCTTCCCCAACGACTGGAAACACGCCGAGATCAACCCTCTCCTGAAAAAACCCTCGGCGGACCCCACCGACCTCAAGAATTTTAGACCGATCTCCCTACTCCCTTATCCAGCCAAGGTCATGGAAAAAGCCATCAACAGTCAACTCGCCGCCTTCATAGAAGAAAACAACATCCTCGACTCCTCCCAATCAGGCTTCAGAAAGAACCACAGCACCGAAACCACCCTTCTCGCGGCTACAGACGACATCCGCTCCCTCCTCGACAGAGGAGAGACTGTAGCCCTCATCCTCCTAGACCTCTCCACGGCCTTCGACACTGTCTCTCATCGCACCGCAGACTCCACGACGCGGGAATCCGGAACAAGGCCCTCGAATGGATCCTCCCGTTTCTCTCCGGCAGAACGCAACAGGTCAGACTCCCTCCTTTCCTCTCAGAACCCACACCGACCACCTGTGGAGTCCCACAAGGATCCTCCATCAGCCCACCCCTGATCAACATCTACATGGCCCCGCTCGCACCCATCGTCAGATCACACGGACTCAACATCACATCGTACGCAGACGACACCCAACTCATCCTCTCCCTATCCAACGAAACCAACCTCACTAAACACAGCTTTCAAGACGGGCCCACACTCCGACGCCTGGAACGACACCTGGTGGCCCCACGCGCTCCGGGACCCTCCCTACCCCACAGACCATGCACCCCACAAACATCCTGGACTCCGAACTCAAAATGGACCGCCAGATCAACACCGTTACCTCCTCCTCCTGCTACCACACCCTCCGCCTACTCTGAAAGACCTTCAACTGGATCCCACCCGAACACAGGAAAACCATCACACACGCCCTCATCAGTAGCAGACTGGACTACGGCAACGCACTCTACGCCGGGATCAACAAGAACCTTGCCCGCAAGCTCCAGAACATCAGAACGCCGCCGCTGGACTAGTCCTCAACCTACCGCACCACTGCCACATCAGCCAACACCCACAGACACTACACTGACTCCCCGTCGAGAAGAGAATCACCTTCAAGGTTCTCACCCACGCTCACAAGGCCCTGCATAACACCGGACCCGCCAACCTGAACCACCGCCTCACTTTCCACGCTCCCCAATGTCCACTCCGCTCGGCCCAGCTCTCCCTCGTGACGGTACCTCGTATCAAGAAAACCAGAGCAGGAGGACGCTCCTTCTCCCTCCTCGCTGCCAAGGCATGGAACTCCCTCCCTCTCCACCTCCGACAGACTTCTACACTCCCCAAGTTCTTAAAGGACCTCAAGACCTGGCTCCTCGATGGAACTCCGTGACCTTGCCGGGATCTGCGCACCCCTCCCCCTTTTTCTCCCCTTCCCTCAGCGCTTTGAGACAATTTCGGGTGAGTACCTTGTGCTGTACAAACCCATGATTGATTGATTGATTGATTGATTGATTCTGAAACACTTAGACCTAGATAGGGCAGAGTATGCCCTCCTCAGGCTTAGGCATAAATTTTATTTGAGCAGTGACCGATGCGGAAGACTGCTCGTACAAAGACTTAAGGCCCGATTCCGATCTCGGTCGGAAGGGCTCCGTTTCAGATTTGGTTTTACCTAAACCGATCCGGAGCACTTGTTTCCGACCGACTTGTTCCCAAATCCGAACAACCAAGTACAATGCCTGGAAACCCTTAGCGATGACCGAATCGGTTCCGGAAGGCATGCGGAGAGATAGAGCCCTCCGGAGCCGAATCGTACAGCTTTATGGAGTAGGTTTTCTAAGCGAGCAAGTACGATGAACGATTCGGACAGCCTTTACGATTCGTTTTGCCCGGATCGAAAAGGCTGCTGGAATCGGTATTTGAGGGCCCAAAGCAGGCCCCCCTTCTCCCGGGCCCTCCGAATCGTGCCCGTGGTGGTACCCATGGGTACCCCCTTTTAGACCATGCACAGTGTGGCAGGCACCAAGGGGTGCCCGCCACAGGGTGCAAGATGATCCCCAACCACCCCTTTTGTCAATGGGAGCCTGTGTACGCATTTGGTACACAGGCTCTCATTGAAGTCAATGGGAGTCCGACCGATTCATATCCGGATGCATTCAACTGCATTGTACTTGTTCAGTCGGACTCCCCTGACACAAGTCGTACGGAAAGCATTCTGGACATGAGTTGCTCGGTTTGCTTTCCGAACGAGATCGGAATCGGGCCCTTAGAGTTAAGACGATGGTGGTAGCAATCGCCTCGATTAAACGGCCTACCAGAGAGGAAGTGTATTCAGACTCGCAAATAGTTGAGACACAGACTCTATAAATCAAGAGGCCCACACTTACCTTAAAGATAGCCCAGTTACCCAACTTCCTGAAATGATCGCAACCCAACTTGACCAACCGATATAAAATGAGGAAGTGATTTCAGCAATACTTCACCTAAATGTGCATAAAGCCCCAGGCCCAAATGGGTTCAAGGCACAATTCTACAAGGCCTTCTGCCAGGAATTGGCGCTGCTTCTGTCGCGGCTGTTCAACTCCTTCCTCGATACAGGCGCACTCATGGACTCCATGATGGAAGCCTCAATATCAGAGATTCTCAAGCCCTCTAAAGATCCCAGCGACTGCGGGTCATACCGACCTATTTCCTTACTTAACATCGACACAAAACTCTTTCCTGGGATCCTGGGATCCTGGCAGCCCGGCTAAACCTGCCAATGGCTGGACTCGTGGACCCAGATCAAGCGGGTTTCATACCCACACGCCAAGGAGGTGATAATACCAAACAACTCCTCCACCTTATGGACGGTATCCATAGATGGCACAAGGAAACACTCCTCCTGTCAATCGCCGCTGAAAAAGCGTTTGACAGAGTCCACCAGAGGTATCTTTTTGACACACTCCACCATTTCGGGTTTGGGGAAAAGTTTATAAAGTGGGTTAACTGCATCTACCGTGCTCCTCGAGCGTTTGTCTGAGTGAATGGGACGTCGTCCGACCTGTTTCCGATTGCCCATGGCACGAGACAGGGCTGCCCGCTGTCTCCTCTCCTCTTCTCTCTTAACATAGAGCCACTAGCACAAAGAATCTGGGATAACCCACGGATTGAGGGCATCAGATTTGGAAAGGACACCCATAAAATTAGCCTCTATGCAGATGATGTGATCCTCTCGATGATGAACCCACTGACTTCTCTTCCAGCCTTGCTGGATGAGCTAGAGAGCTTCGGGGAGACCTCGGGTTTCAAAGTCAACCTAAACAAATCCCAGATCCTAAATCTCTCAGTCCCCCAGGCACATGAAGAGAGACCCCGGAGTAAGTTTCTGCTGCACTGGTAGGAGCAATCCATACCTTATCTGGGCATCCTACTGGCCCCCACTATACCAAAGACTCTAGTGCTAAATTATGCGGCACTCCTGAACCAGACAGCTAAGGCCTTAGATGAATGGACCCACTTGAAACTGGCTTGGTTTGGGCGAATTGCGGCAGTTAAGATGACGGTGCTCCCACGCATTCTGTACATCTTTCAGACACTGCTGTTGGTCCCCCCTCCGAAGGCTGTACGTACTTTCCAACTTGCCATCAATAAATTTGTTTGGAGGGGGAACCACGATTATCAATAGCTCAATTGAAGCAACGTAAGCGAGAGTGCGGGCTAGGGCTACCACTGATCCATAGATACCTACATGCGGCACACCTCCGTTATTTAGCCGAATGGAACCAACCTCTCTCTGAGAAATACTGGTCCTTTATGGACCAAACAGTGGCGGGAGCAAATATCGGGCGGGAAGCCTGGCTTCCAAGCAAACACAGGGCATGGGTACGTGCACTCCTCCCCGGTAACCTCATCAACTCTGAAAGTTTGGGACACAGTAGCCGGAAAGAAGGGCCTAACAACATTCCCTTCCCCGATGTCCCCAAAAGTAGACAACCCTGACTTCCCCCCAGGTCGCAGCTCGGAGGTGTTTCAGAGGTGGAGAGAATAAGGATGCAAAACGGTTGGCTCCCTATTTGACCCCAATGGGATTATTCCTTTCGAGAAATTAAGGCAGGACTATGCTCTCCCACAGGCTGATGCATACCACTACCTCCAGTTGCGTCACTGGATCACCTCCCCGGAATATTATGCTGCGGCCTTGCGACCACTTATGGTCTTTGAAAAGTGGTTGGTGCGCAAAAACGATGACAAACATCTCGTCTCTGAACTCAATGCAATGCTCTCCACCGGGAGGGAGGGCGAACCAAAGGACAGCTTCGGTGGCAGGAGTAGCTGGGTAGGGCACTCTCGGATAAAGAATGGGTAGACATACACTATAGGGCACATCACACAGTGCACAGCACTGCAAGGACAGAATAGTCCTACAAAGTGATAACATATTGGTATTCCACCCCGTCTTGCATTCATAGCTGGGATAAAGGTCGCTCAGAGAAGTGCTGGAGGGGGTGCGGCTTAGCGGGCTCTCTAGTGCACTTAGTAGGGCATTGTCCAAGATTAGTTCGCTTCTGGTAGCTAGTTTTGGATGACATAGACAAAGCATTTGTAGTGCTAGAGGCACTCTTGTAGTCTGACACCACGTGATGACCTTTGACTACCATCATTTTAATTGAATTTGGTGTGTTATTTTATCCTAGCCTGAATGTACGTTCTGCATATGCCTTGTTTCTCTTGAAGATTTCTTCTCGTAGTTTTGAAGTGGGAGCTGTCATAGTAGAACAACCTTGCCAAGAACAGAACGTGTGGGATGTGCATTTGAAAGCATGAGAGAGAGAGAGGTGTGGAATGTACTTTTTGGTCTTGAAGTGCAGTGTTATGAGCAGTGGTGCACAAATGTGCACTGTGTTGTACATTGAGAGACGAAGCATGTGATGCTATAAGCAGTGGTGCACAAATGTGCATTATGTTGTACTTTGAGAGATGAAGTATGTGATGCTATAGGCAGTGATGCACAAATGTGCATAGTGTTGTACATTGGGAAGTGTTATGAAGTTCTTACTATTGGCTTTGACATGGCCTCATGTCATCCTGAATTCTGACTCTGCCTTGCTTGAGCTTTTCTGCGCGCACAGACAGGCCCCCAGAGTGTTTGCAAGTTGCTTGGGTTAATCACGTTCAACGTCGTTTTGTGAGAGATTGTTTAATGTACCCTGGAAGGCTTTCGTAAGCTTCGTTAAGATAAAGGCTGGAACATGTGAGAATGTAGAGGGAACGTGGGAACTCCTTCTGCCCTGGAATGCTTGCATGGAAACTGGCCAGTTCCAGTAAGTTTCCTTGGCGCAGAGGGAAAGACTCTTGAACTTTCTAGTGTGTTTTGAGACTATAAAGCTGAGGTTTGTTGACTTAGAAACCGAGATTTTGGAATCCGAATGGGGACGGACGCGTCTACTTCGGTACAGTGGAACCCTGGTTGCTGAGGCTCTTATCCCCGGCTGTTAAATCACCCGGTCTGGAGTGAGCTAAGATGCAGTGTTTGCACCAGGTGAAGTGTTTGGGTTTTGATTATGCCATTGTGATATGTGGCCAGTGGCTTTGATCATTTCAGGTGTTTTCTTTGTGATGTGTGAGTGAGTCAAGGTGCACATCCAAAGTAATCATTTGATGTATTTAGTATTCCTTGCAGGACGTCCAGTATTATTTGCTTGAGTTTTATCTCGTATTATTTGCTGCTTGTATTTCATATTATTATCCATGCATTTAACTGTTGCATTTACCAAGTGTGTTATTATTGCTTGCATATAAATACATATCTCTATATACATTTGAACGTTGTTCATTTGGCATCTGGGAAAGCCTTTCTGTTAGAGAGCATTGTATAAATAAAACCCCAAGCCTTATTCTAAAAAGAGAGTCTTTGTATTTTGTAAAGTAACCCCTTTTCTAGGTGGTGTTGTGTTTTATGTCTCCTGCCTCGTCGTGTTTGAGCCACCGTGTGGGAGTGGTATTTTGTGGAACTCTGTATTATCTTGAGGGCGAGGCAAGACAGCATTTGACACCACACTTCCACGTTTCCCAGTATATACTTTATTGGGGCTGCCGAACACTCTGACTTTCCACCTACGCTCTCTGAGGTGAAGACAGATAGCATTAGCATTGCTGGCAGCACAACAGGTAATCCTGGCCCGTTGGGGCACCACAAACATACCAGACCACAGAGCATGGCTACATAAACTATGGTTAACATTGGCCATGGAACGCATGTCCTTAGTTGCGGAGCACAAGAGGGAGACTTATGCCGAGCTTTGGGCCCCCTTTCTTCAGATCCTCTCGACAGACCGAAGAGAGATCACATGTCGCAAATACTTACAAATATTACGACTTCAACCCAGGACGCGAAGCGGAGGCTGTACCAATCCCACAAATGGCGACCACAGACCAACAAATGTCCTAATCGGCGCACACTCTCCATATGGTTGAGAGAGATAGGGGACTGGTGCGGGGATGGGGTTGCTTTGTCCTGGGTGTTATCTCATTGTTTTCCTAGGTTGTTTTGTTTTGATTTTGATTAACACAATCCCAATATCTCTGCCAGCCTTCGGGTTGTAGGCGCAAAGCTGTGTAGAACTGCACCCTTGGATATACGCAACTGGCCAATGGTTGTAGTCACTCAGCTGTGTAAATGACACTATGGATCTCTTTGACTAAACAGAATGGTTCCATAAAATGGTCACCTGAACCCCAAAAAGGATGTCTGATATGCTGTAATATATGATGTGTATCAATAGCCCAACCCCTGTTAACACTACTCTGGCGATGCCATTCGCATTACTTGATTCTTAGCAGTCAACTGCTCCTGTATCCTACAATAGATGGCCACTCAGTAAGCTTAATGGATAATGTTTACAATTTTTACAGTTACTCTTCTGTTACTGTCATATTCCCTTGCTTATGTCACCTGTTTACACAGCCTACATTTTGATCATAGGAGTGACCTCACTAACCTCACTCACATATCACAGATCTCACTGAATTACACACTAAACTTAGAAAGGGTTCTCTTTATATTTATCTCCTTCTTGTTCTGTTATCTGATATATATTATGACCAGAACTGGGACATATTTCGTTAGTTGACTACGATGCTGATTTACTCAGCTGTTTCACTCTTTTGATGCTGTTTTACTCTACTGATTTACTATGACAAAGAAGTGGATTTTGCTATGCTGGTTTTGTAGGATATGCAGGACATGTTATATTAGTTTTGCATTGTACACTCAATAAAAAATGAACTGTTAAAGTGAGTAGGTTATTTGCTTCACCTTTCCACATTATTCTTCGATGAAGCAGTTTCGGATAATGTTATTGATAATGTTATCCTTTGTGTTTAGTTAATGTGTGTCACTGTCAATGATTATTTGAGTTGCCTAATAGGAGCTGGAGGGATCCCCTGTCTTGCTTGTCTAGCTTGCCACCAGTGTCCTGGTACTTCATCTCTGTCTCTTTGAGTCTGCCCTTTATGGGCTGGTAGTTGGGTGGGTGTAGGGTTTATGTTTTGGGTCTTTTGTTGGTTTTCTTGTGTTTTTACCTTGTGACTGGATGTCTTGATCTCTCTACCTACATGGTGTTCTTCATCAGTCCTTTTCTTTGTTTCTCCTTTCTTATACCCTTTCTGGTCAGGGAACTCTTCTCGCCACCCCAGCAGCTTCATCGTTGCGCTGCTGCCCCTACACCTCTCCTTCCAGGTAGGTGTTCAAGGCCCTCCTCCACCCACAGGCTCCTGCCTGCGCCTCATCCCTGGTGGTCCAGTGGGAGAGCCTTGCTCTTCTGCTGGTCCGCCCAGCTGCTTTCTCTGTCTGACTGTCTTCTTGTCTGTTTACTTTATTTTGTGTTTACTGTATTTGTGCCTGTCTTTTGTATGTTTTTCACTGTTGTTGTCATTGTTATTGTGCCTGTTTTTTTTGTCTCTTGTTGTCCTCCGTTCCCTCTGCGCCCATTTTCGCTGCCCTTCTTCCCGCCACAGCTGCCCCCGTGGGCCCTCCCCCTGCCGGTTCCCGCTCCCGAGCTGCGTTTCTCTCCCCCGTTCCCTATTTAATGGCGGCTGCTGCTCAGGCAATCGAGCAAGACCTCTGACATCCTGGTCAGGGACCTTTGTTCTCAGCCCCAGCAGCTCCGTCGTTGCTCCGCTGCCCCCTACACCTCTCCTTCCAGGTAGGTGTTCGAGGCCCTCCTCCACCCGCAGGCTCCAGCCTGCGCCTCATCCCTGGTGGTCCAGTGGGAGAGCCTTGCTCTTCTGCTGGTCCGCTCGGCTGCCTTCTCTGTCTGACTGTCTTCTTGTCTGTTTACTGTATTTTGTGTTTGATGTATTTGTGCCTGTCCTTTGTCTGTTTTTCACTGTTAGTGTTATTGGGCCTTTTTTTCTGGTCTCTTGTTGTCCTCCGTTCCCTCTGCGCCTGTTTTTGCTGCCCTTTTTCCCGCCGCTGCTGCCCCCGCGGCCCCTCCCCCTGCGGGTTCCCACTCCCGCCTCCCAGCTGCATTTCCCTCCCCGTTCCCCATTTAATGACGGCCACTGTGCGGCCGCACCAAAGGCGCGCCAAATGCAAGCCTGTCTGCGTCCATCTGCGACCAGACCACGATCAGCACCAGGGACCCTGGTTCCCCGACCATCCACCGCTACAACTCATCTGCCCACCACGCACTCAACCCTGGAAGGAACAACAACTGCCAGCTGTCTACACTTAACACCACCCACGGCCAGTTCTCCTGCCGACACTGCCGACATACCTTCACCAACCTCCGCACTCCCACGGCCGCCGCCCTCCCGCCGGACGCTGGCACTCCCGCAGCCCTGAGATGCATCCTCCTCAACGTGCGCTCCCTGCACAGACACAGAGTAGAAATCTGGGACCTCCTCAACACCCTCTCGCCAGTCGTTGCCTTCCTCACGGATACCTGGACCAACCCCACCTCCGCCCCCGACATCGCCACCACCATCCTCGACAGATACAAGATCCAGAGGAAGGACTGCCCCAACCACCCAGGAGGAGGACTCTCCATTGCGAACAAAAACTCCCTCCGACTCACCACCTCCAGCACGAACTACTCCTCATCCCCCACGGAAAACCTCCATTACCAGATCCAGACCAGCCCCAGAACGATCCTACGTGGCACCCATGCCTACAGACCCCCCGGACCTCGAACCGCGTTCACCACAACCATCACCGACCTCATCGCACCCCACGCCATTGCCTCAATGGACTACTGTTGGACTTGGCCCTTTTTGCAGGGTCATCCCTGAACTTTTTGCCTTCCTCCTGTATTGTTTCTGACCTGTTTTTGTTGGTTTTAGGACTCTGGGCACTTTACTACTGCTGATCAGTGCTAAAGTGCATATGCTCTCTGTATAAAGTGTTATGGTAATTGGTTGTCCATAATTGGTATGTTTGCCTTACTAGTAAAGTCCCTAGTAAAGTGCTCTATGTGTGCCAGGGCTGGTAATGCAAATGCTACTAGTGGGCCTGCAGCACTAATGGTGCCACCCACACAAGTAGCCCTAAGAAGAGATCTCAGGCCTGCCACTGCAGTGCCTGCGCGCAGTTTGTTAACTGCCTTGTTGTCCTGGCAAGTGCACCCACTTGCCAGGCCTTACCTTCCCTTTTTATGCACATCAGACACCCCTATAGTAGGCCCAAGGTACCCCCCTGGGCAGGGTGCAGTGTATGTGAAAGGTAGGATATGTACTGAGGTGTGTACCATGTCCTGACAGTGAAATACTGCCAAATTCGTTTTTCACTGTTGCAAGGCCATCTTGCCCATAGGACAGAATGGGTAATGCGGAGTCCCATGTTTCCAGCATATCTTCCCATAGGCATAAGATGGAGAGATGGAGTTTAGTGTGCCTGAACTCAGAATTTAATAACACATCTTTTTGTGAAGATGGTTTTTGAATTGTGTGTTTAGAAACCACGCTTTTAGAAGTGGCTGGTTTCTTGTCTTAAACCATCCTGTGTGCCTTTGCCTGGTTGTGTATTGCCTGTCTGGGTTTGGATGTGACAGGGTCTGGGAAGTGTCCTGACCCCAGGGAGGAGTAGGTAAGACAGCAACAGGCTGGCCTGCGTTTGATGTGGGGGGGAGGAGTAGCCCCCTGCATGTGAAGAGGGCTGTGTTGCTGCCCCCAGAGGATGGCTCCACCTCCTGCTGAGTGTCTGGGCCCCAGACCCTGACTATCAAAGGAAGAGGGTGTGCACTGGCAGGAAGACACCCAGATCTAGTTTGGACCGGGGCAGAGCCCCCTGAACACAAAGACTGCAAAGGCATTTAGGGGTATAAATGTAAGAGCTGAAACCCCTGAACTCAAGACTGAAATCCATACTGAAAAAGGATTGAAACTACTTCGTGATCAAGAGGAACCTCTGCAAAAGAAGAACAGCTGAAGAGACTGAAGAGAAGGACTGCCTTTGCTGTGTGTTCTGGGGCTGGCCTGCAGTTTGCTGATTTGACTGAGGAGAGGACAAGGGACTTTGCTGTGTGCTGTGTCCCCCTGCTTGAGAGGACTTTGCTGTGTGCTGTGTCCTGAAGTAACTTGTCTCCAAGAGCCCGAGGAAAGCTGGTCCCCTGTTGTGGAAACTCAGGAACATAAAAGTTTCCAATTGTGTCTCAGCGACGCTGTGTGCGTGTGCTTTTTGCATGCCTGAGACTGCCGTGTGGTCTGTGGTGCTGTTTACGAGGTGCCCCGTGACCGCATTGCCCCCGCAGCGTGAAACATCGTCCACGCTGCTGCATTGCTGTTTGTGGCCCGAGCCGTCATCGTAACTGAGGCTGTGAGTAAAGATCGCCGCTGCCGGCCCGAGCCGCAACGTTCAAAAGGCTTACTTGAAACTAAGGACCGTGTCTCAGCGATGCTGTGTGCGTGTGCTTTTTGCACGCCTGAGACTGCCGTGTGGTCCGTGGTGCTGTTTACGAGGTGCCCTGTGACCGCACTGCCCCCGCAGCGTGAAACATCGTCAACGCTGCTGCATTGCTAGTTGTGGCCCGAGCCGTCATCGTAACTGAGGCTGTGAGTAAAGATCTCCGCCGCCGGCCCGAGCCGCGACGTGCTAAAGGATTTCTTGAAGCTAAGGAAGCTACAAGGTGAAAGGGATCGTGATCGTTGTTCGTCGAAAGGTATCTGCCCAAGATCGTCAACGAAGGAGAAGGCAGCGCCGTAACCCGTCCCGCTACAGCATTGCCTCGCAACAGAGCTGCAACGTGATCGGGATCGCCCAGCAGGACGTCCAATGAGCGGAGAGAGAGAGCGAGGCAACGCACACCCCCAGGTAAGGCTTGGACTCCGGTCGGGAGCCGCATGCGTGTGTGGCCTGGGGAGGCGTGCAGGAGGAGTACAGGAGTGCTCCGAGCTCTCTCCCACTGCACCGCGTTAGATGCGCTGAGTCTCCGAGCGGCCCGTACCTGCCCAGCAGTACCGGGGCCGCCCCTTACGACCCCTTACGACCGTTGTCTCTGTTGTTGGGGCCTAGTGGTGCCCGAGTTGACCGCGCAGATTGGCTAACCACATTATTCTTGCATTACGAACTGCCTGATTCTTGCATTACGAACCGCATTATTCTTGCATTACGAACTGCCTGATTCTTGCATTACGAACCGCATTATTCTTGCATTACGAACTGCCTGATTCTTGCATTACGAACTGCCTGATTCTTGCATTACGAACCGCATTATTCTTGCATTACGAACTGCCTGATTCTTGCATTAAGGACTGTCTTATTACTTCATTACGAACTGCATTACGAACTGCATAGCATTGCATTAGGACTGCATTAGAGATCGTGAATTGCTCATTAATACTGCAAGAACCTACAAGTGATTGCTGGCCTAATAACCGGCAAAGCGAAATATTACGAATATGCATATGTTGGATTTCTATCGTTTGGTCTCATCGTATTCCTTTTATAAAGATACCGCTATTTTTATGAAACCAGTGTGGTGTCCATTTGTGGTGTTATCACTGTGTTACTGGGAGTGTGGTTGCAAATACTTTACACATTGCCTTGGAGATAAGCCTGGCTGCTCGCGCCAAGCTACCAGGGGGTGAGCAGGGGTTATCTAAGTGTGTGTCCCTCCTTACCTTGACTAGCAGCAAGGGTCCCTATTTGGACTAAGGTACCTACCTCAGCCAACTAGAGACCCCCAGTTCTAACTACTACATACTGCTTGGAGACCTCAACGTCCACCTCGACAACCTCAGCAACCCCAACTCCTCCGCCCTCCTGGACAACCTCGCCAACATCGGACTGAAACAGCTCGTCATCTCCCCCACCCACAAGGCAGGACACACCCTCGACCCCATCTTCGCAAGAGGTAACAACATCCACTTCAGCCACACCACGCAACCCCCCTGGATGGACCACCACTGCGTACACTTCTCTTTCGACAAAGCCACTGCTCACAAACCTAAACCACGCCCTCCACGAAGGAACTGGAGCAAGGTCACAGAGAAGCACCTCAACTCCACCCTCAACCACGATCCCCCTCCTACCTCGACCGACGCCAACTCTGCAGCCAAAGAACTACACAGATGGATTACATAATGCGCAGAGAAGCTCGCCCCCCTCTGCAACCCCGACAGACAGCGCCCCATGAAGGCCACCTGGTTCACCACCGACCTCCAAAAATCCAGTCGCAACTGCAGACGTCTCGAGAAGCGATGGAGAAACAGCAAAACTGCAGAAGACCAGACCACCTACAAGAATGCCATGACAGAATACCACCAATTCATCAGAGCCACCAAAATGACCTTCATCCGGAACAAAATCCTCTCTAACTTCAGCAACTCAAAGGAATTCTTCAGCATCATCCAGGAATTCACCAAATCCCGCAGCGAAGGCACGGATGTCACACCCTCCCAGGAACTCTGCAACAAGCTCGGTTCCTACTTCCATCTGAAAATCAAGTCCCTCTACTACAACTTCAACGAACAGACACCAGACACCAAAACCACTCCTTCTTCCAGCAACGACAGCCAGCCTACCATCTCCGCCTGGACCGCGGTAACCACTGAAGACATCGCCACGACCATGAAAAGCATTCACTCAGGAGACCCCATGGACCCCTGCACGCTGCACATCTTCCACAGAGCTGAAGCCGCCATAGCACCTGAGCTACAATGCACCATCGCCACCTTCGAATCCAGCACTTTCCCCGATGACTTGAAATGTGCAGAAGTCAAGCCCCTCCTCAAGAAACCCTCTGCAGACCCGACGGACCTCAAAAACTACTGACCCATCTCTCTCCTCCCCTTTGCAGCCAAAGTCACTGAGAAGATCGTCAACGTCCAGCTGACGCACTTCAACGAAGAGAACTCCATCCTCGACCCTGCCCAATCAGGATTCCGCAGCAACCACAGCACCGAGAACACCCCCCTCGCCGCCACAGACGACATCCGCACGCTCCTCGACCAAGGCCACACCGCAACCCTCATCCTACTAGACCTCTCCGTAGCCTTCGACACCGTCTCCCACCGCACTCTCACCGCCAGACTCCACCACGCCGGCATACAAGGAACAGCCCTTGACTGGCTCCGCTCCTTCCTCACCGGCAGAACCCAAAGAATCAGACTCCCACCCTTCCTCTCCGAACCCACAGAGATAAACCGCGGAGTACCCCAAGGATCATCGATCAGTCCCACGCTCTTCAACATCTACATGCCCCCCTTCGCCGCCATCGTCAGATAGCATGGACTGAGCATAGTATCCTACGCCGACACCACCCAGCTCATCCTCTCCCTCACGAAGGAACCCGACACCACCAGACTCAGCCTCCAGGAAGGAATGAAAGACGTTGCATCCAGGATGAGCAGCAGCTGTCTGAAGCTCAACTCGGAGAAGGCAGAAGTCCTCATCCTCGGGCCCTCCTCCTCAGCATGAGACAACACCTGGTGGCCCACCGCCCTCGGCACCCCCCCACCCCCACGGACCATGCCCTGAACCTCGGCATCATACTCGACTCCTCCCTCACCATGACCCGACAGGTCAACGCCGTCGCCTCCACCTGCTTCAACGTCCTCTGCAAGACCTTCAAATGGATCCACCCTGATTCCAGAAAAAACGTCACCCACGCACTCATAACAAGCAGACTACGGGAACGCCCTCTACACCGGAATAAACAAATCCCTGCTACACAAACTCAAGACCATCCAGAACACCGCAGCCAGACTCGTCCTCGGCATCCCACGACAGGAACACATCGCCGAACACCTGCGAGACCTCCACTGGCTCCCCGTCGAGGAGAGAGTAACCTTCAAGCTACTCACCCACGCCTACAAATCCCTCCACAACACCGGACCCAAATACCTCAACGAAAGAGTCTCCTTCCACATACCCAAGAGAAACCTCCGCTACGCCGGCCTCGCTGAAACCCTGCGCATCCGCAGAGCCAGAGCGGGTGGAAGGCCTTCTCCTATATTGCGGCAAAGACCTGGAACGAGCTCCCAGTCAACATCAGATGCTCCCCCACTCTGCACACCTTCAGGAAGTGCCTCAAGACCTGGCTCTTCAGCTGACTCAGAGCTGCACCCTCCCCCCCCAGCGCCTTGAGACCCTAACGGGTGAGTAGCGAGCTTCACAAATCCCTGATTGATTGATTGATTGATTATATCTCCCCCACTGTGTGTCAGCTTGCCTGTCCTCTTGCTTGAATGGAAGTGCTTTTATCTTACACACTTAATGCACTTCACCATATCACACTTCAGTCCTTTGACCTCTTTGAAGTAATCTCCTTAAATACAAAAGGCCTGAATCCGCTGGTCAAGTGACAGAAAATCGGCGAATACTGGTAGAAACTAAAAGTAGATATAGTCTTTTTGCAGGAGACAAAAATCACCTACAAAGAAGCACTTTTGATGGGATTGGGATGGGAGGATGACGTTACTTGCTCAACGGCGAAGACCAAATAGAATGGGGTCAATACACTGATAAATATCTAAGTGCTCTGGTCTATTAATCATCACTTCAGAATAAGATAACAAGGGTCACTAGCTCTTAATAAAATTGAAAAATGGAGAAGGCAAACACTACGCCCTAAACATCTACGCCCCAAATAGTGATAGGCCACAGTCCTGGGACACCCTAAACTCAAAATTAGCGCTCCTTCCACAAAATGTTCCCAAAATTTGTGGAGGAGATTTTAATCTCCCTATGGACCCAAATTTAGACAGACAGCCCACAGCTAAATTTAGACTACTGAAACAGATTAATTAAAATCATTACAAACTCTCTTTCATCAATGAACATAAAAATATATATATTGCATATGATTGAGGGAGCAAAGGAAAAAGTGCTTATGCTTTAGTAAAACATTAGTGACTCCTTATAAAATATACTTTCAATTTGCATCTAACATTAAAATATTGTTAAAAAGGATTAATTATCTCTATTACTTTAATCTTGTGGCGGCATTTAGGTGTGGTGGGCTTTTCTTTTGACTGAGTTGCTGATTAGGATGGCAGCCGGACTTTCGTCTGACCACCATCCTTTGGTTAATGGGACCGCCCAACAGGCTGTCGTCAGTCACACCATAGGCATTAGGATGCGACCGCCACCATGGAGGTCTCAATGCCTATATTTTGTATTACGGTGGGTGCTGCTGGCTGCTGCACACACCGCAGTACAAAAAGGGGACACTACACATACCCCTGCACTGCGTGGCAGGCAATGGTGCAGGGATATGTAGGGGGGCACAATAGGTGCCCCCCAAAACCTACAGCTGAGGGCCAGGGGGGAAGGGAGGCCCGCTACGGGCCCCCAAAGTCCCTTTATGCCTGCCTTTTCATGGCGGGTTGGCCGCCATTTAACGGTGGGCAGAAAGGGACATTGTAATCCCTACGGCGGTGCCTGGCAGGCACCGCCACCATTGTAGGGAATACAACTCCCTCTGATGGTCCGATGGGCTCCTTGAGCCCGTCGGACCCGTGGTGGGCAGTCTCTCTGACCGCCCGCAATCCTAATGTGGCAGGCGGGAATCCTCATTGCGATGGCAGTGGGACCCCCATCGACGGGCTGTCGGTGGCGGTCCCACCGTCATCGTAATCAGGCGTTTAGTTTGACTGATGGCTTGTTTAATGATTTTTTTTTTTACAAGCTGTCAATTTTCAAGTATCTCCATTCAGACAACATATGATGGCGTACTTGCAAGATCTTGTGTTTAAAACACAAAAGATCAGATACAGTCAGTATTTCCTTGCAGCAATTTTTTGCAAATGCAAGTAATGTGGCGTAAAGTGTCAGGGGCTGCCTGGCAAGGCCCACACTGCTGCTCAGTTTTGCTTCACAATATTCTATACTAATGGCCCTTAAGAGGTATGACTCCTGGTCAGATTTTGGTCAGTTGCTATGGATAGCAGTTTGGCTTGCTTCGCTAGCACCTTTAGGAAGCATCTGCTTATAAAGCTTAGCTTTCCATAGTTCTTTTGCTTCAAGAATTTAGAGGGACCGATTAAGATATGTTTTTCACGTAGATGACTTTAATTACCTGCCACAAAAGTAATTTCAGTGAATCTGGGCCCGCTTACTTTAATTTTGCACAATAAGAGATAAACTTGGCGAACGGTATCAGCTTTTACCTTATTAAATTAAAATCAAGGGGGATTTGTGTTGACGCGTAGAATCGGGAAGGTGAAAAAGATGGTGATAGCATCTACACTGCACTCTCTCCATCCAGCTACTAAGATTTCTTGAATGCAAGCATTCCGTATGTCAAAGTCGTCATTAGTTTGCTCTCTATGATCTACATATTGTTGTGCCCAGGCCTGTCATTTTGTTAAGCAGTTTTTGGAATGCAGGGCCTCATTTAGGAGGAATTGGCTTATGGCAGTGACGCAAGCCTTCTCGCTGCCCTGCCCTACTCCAATGTGAAAGGGCAGGAATACATTGTATAAATGCATTCCTGTCCTTTCCCCTGCACTGGTGCACAATTTGCTGGCTAACGCTAACGTAGGCACCCTTGCAACATAGTGCAAGGGTGCCTCTATTGCCGGCAGGATTCATTTTGTGCAGGAAGGGGCATAAAAACAATCCAGAGGTGCGTTTTCCTAACATGGAAAGAGGAAAAAATGAGGAGAAATATTTTTATTTGTCCTTGTTACGCCTGCTCTGGGGAGGAATAAGGATTTGGCACTGCCCCAGGTTTACGTGACTAAGTAAATCTAGGACAGCGTCAAAATCCATGGGTGTTTCTTGGGTATACCCATCAGAATGCCCATGGAACTCTCCTAGATGCAGAGTAAGGCAAGGCAGAGACTTGCACTGCTTTGTTTTACTCCATATCTGAGGTGTCATACAGTATTAGAAAGTGATGTAAACTACAGTAGAGTAGAGAGGCATACAGTCTAGTTGATTTTTGTAGAGTGAAGTGGTGTACAGTACTGTACAGTGTTGTAGAGTTTGGTAGAGTGGATTGACACACAGTGTTTTAGAGTACAATGGCAATGAGTGGCGTAGAGTGGAGTGGCATACAGTTGAGTAGAGTGGAGTACTGTGTTAGAGTAGAGTGTAGTAAAGTGGGGTGCAGTGGCATACAGAAAGTTGCATACAGTGTCATATAGTGGACAAGAGTATCGTAGAGTGGAGTAGAATGTTGCACAGTATAGAACAGTGTTGTACAGTAGAGTGAATGGGTATAGACAGGAGTAAAGTGTTGGAGAGTGGCATACAGTATAGTAGAGTGTTAAAGAGTGGAGTTGTATAGAGTACAGTAATGTGTAAACCAATGGAGATACAAAGAGTGGATTCTTGTATAGTAGCATCGAGTGAGGTAAAGTCTCATACAGTGAAGTCGAGTCGACTGGAGTGGTGTAATATAGTGTGGAGTAAAGAACAATAGAATGTATTGGTGTGTTGCACTGGAGTGTACTGCTGAACATGCAGCTCCCTTTGTCCATTTTACATCCTCTCGCTTACTCGAAGCAGAACAGAGTTTGGTGGGTTACCGGGAGCGGTTTGAAGTGTTGGCAACTAATCAGATCTCAGTACGAGATCAGGAGGGGTCGCGGATCCACTGCTTCCCTATATATACAACTGGAAATTTCTTTAAATAACGCCAAAATTACTGAACGGATTAACACCAAATAACAAAAAGGCACATCCCTCAACGAATATCTACCTTCTTGCCAAATTTGGTGTAATTCCGTTCAGCAGTTTGGAATGTAGCTGTGTCTAAAGGTCCTATGGGAATTAACATGGGGAAAACGCTCTTTTAGGCCCCCCTGGTTCTCAGCCCCCGCTTGACAGATCACCCTGAAACTTTCAAGGCAGCAGCTGAAGTGAGCGTCATATCAGTTTTGAACATTTCATGAAGAATCGTCATACGGCGCCAAAGTTATTGGCAAATGAAAAACGATCTTCCTATGGAAACTAGGTCCTAACTATAACTACCTATTGGCTACCTTTTTTTCCCACAGCAGAACCTGAAGGATACCGCTGCAAACCAATCTCCGTTGTTAAGCACACTTTATTTTTCCAACAAACACCAACACGTTTCGACTCCAAGAGAGTCTTGCTCACAGCCAGTGAGTGGGGCATGTCGTTATTTACAAATTGCACAAAGAACACATAGACATAGTGGCAACGTATCATCATCAGAGTGACTAAACTCAGGCATGATAATATTATATAGAACTGAGAGAAATTTCAGTATACCACAATATATTCACATTTTTACAATGGTAGAATCGGGATTGCATGTGATGTTTTTATGACTCCATTAGCCGCTAAGTGCCAGATTCTTAATCATGCATGCCAATCTGACTGGTGTGACAGACACGTTAGACATTATACCCCGTTGCTGGGCAAAGGCCTGAATGTCAGTGACATCGTGTATTACCGGATGCTGTGACTCCAGTGGGGGAAGTATATCGGGTAAGCCCAGTGATTTCAGCTGTGCGCTTGAGATGACTCATATCTACTTCTTATAGTGCCCGCCTACCTGAGCTGGATTCCTTCCATACAGTATGTATACAGCTGTGGATGGCCCTACACTTTGCTATGAGGCTCATACCACATTGTGCGGGAGAGGAGGTCATGTAACTTATGGCCGAGCGGAGAAGATTGCATATGGTGTCCGGGTGTCTCCGGTGTCTGCTAAGTGCCATATGTTCGATATCATGGAGCATGTATTGTCATGTGGTTTGTGGCCTCCTGGTCTGCCTTGCTACGTTGGCTTAGGCCTAGCTGCCATGAGGCCTTTTTGCACACGTTACTTTGTGCCGTTGTTTTTCAAGCCTCTGCTTCTGCCCGGCTATTTTAGCACTGTCTGCATTTCTATCTTTCACCTTTTCTCCTGTTCCCTTTTGGGCTACGTCTGCACACCATGTACAAGGTCGAAAAACAACGTCCCTTGTTCCTGCTGATTTGGCCAGTCCCTCGCACTTAGACATAACACTCTATGTACAGCTGCCCTGGAGAAATTCGTGTGCTTTTAATATTGTATTTTTCACTGTTAGAGACACTTGGAGAAAAACCTTTCCAGAGAGAAGAGCTGTGCTTACCTGATGATGTAAAACTTGCATCTAGATATTGAGGTATGGGGGTTCGCTAGTCAAAGCCCAGAGGTCTTCTATTTTTATAATAAACTAGCTACTAACACGGGAGGGTGGTAAGGTCATTTAGCCCTATATCCACTGCTTTTATGAAATGCTTTCCCCGTTTGTATTCTATGGAGTTGTAACTATGCTGCTTATGTTATCATTATGCATTATGCTGATAGTACTGGCACGTGTACTGTATCTTAGAGCACGATAGTTGAAATAAACATTTTAAACTATACAGTGTCTCTTCCTAAGTACGTTGTGGACAGGTATGAGTGAGTTATGAAAGGGTGTTCTTGCTACTGCGAGTCCTGAGACAGAGATACCGTGTTCTGGGTTGTCTAATCATTGGTAGCATTGTTGCTAATGAGACGCTACAGCTAGTCGGGTTGGGATGTTTGGTGCTAAGGTTTATGGTTGGCTCACCACCACATTCCGAGGTCCTAATATCCTGTGCATAGCTCTGTGTATGTGCAGAATCCCTACAACATGGCGCAACCAACGAGTGGGCTGCTTATCTGCGAGACGCTTGAGTAGTATTTGTGCTTGTCCACAACTCCCTTCACAGACGCTTCCGGAAGCGTGTGTGACGGTGATACCTCCTATATTGACGTTTTTATAGGTTCATTCAAGCTTGAAGTTGTTAAAAGGTTTCTTAAACAATACCCACTATTGTGCTGCCACATATTAGGTTGTCAAAAAACTTCTAGCCTGAAATGGCTACGCAAATAGCGGCACATAGCCGCGCAGCGCTCCGAGCTCACTTGACAGTGTATGGAGTGCCTGACGCGGGTGTCGATTTGATCTTTGTGGTACAAGCAGATCCAGCTTACCACTTTGAGGTGTTTTACTCTTGGGTCACCTTTCCAGCGGTGGATGGGACTGATAATATGTTTCATGAATATGAAGCCACCGTTGTTCCTAATCACTATAGACCGTATAGGAATCTTGAAGTACCGCTCCCGGCTTGGCAACACCGTGTTTGGTTTGATGGCGCCCTCCCCCAACCGGTAACCGCGGTTCGTTTAGGCCCCTTATCAATTGATGGGGCCACTTGGCCTGTCTTGGCCGGGTATACCCCACATCCGCGTTATATGACGGTTGCAGTCGCTGAACTGCGTAATATGCATTCGTCTTTGATACGAGTACATAGAGCTTTAGTACAATATGTTACAGGCAACATCCAGGGAGCCCCGCCTGGAGTTGCGGCCCATCCAGCTGGTGCAGGCGGTGTAACCATAAGTCCTATCATGGTGAATTCGGTGACGGGTAAGCGCCCACAAAATAAGGATGATTTTCCTTATTGGCTTGCAGAAAAATTTGACCAGCTGGAGGCAGTTTTTCCAAATACCTCTCCCGTGGAAAAACACAGAATTTTGATGATTAGTTTACCAAAAGACTTAATCCCCGAGTTGGCAGACTGCAACAACTGGGGTAGGGTATTCGCAGCAGTATATGCGAAGTGTTTTGGCACTCCTTCCATGACGGTTCTCCCCTCTGTAATTAAACGTGTGCAGGATGAACATGGCCCTGAAGCGGCTGTGGAATTAGGGATCGAGAGAAGGTGGAGAACAAAAAAGAATTCGGCCCCTCTTATCGTGCACCAGTTCCAGTCCTGGGCTTGAAGGGAACTCGTACAGTCATCTTACCACCGCTTCCTGGTCGCAAAGAGAACAGATACATCTCAGTGGAAAATGTCAAGCTACAACATCTGGCTGATCCTGAATAGTGTTACACCAGCGGTCTCTTGTCCTGTCATTAGCCGGACGAATGTTTGCGGCTCTCCTGCCCGAACAGTCATTGATGTTGCCATCGAGATGGTAGATTTGCCTGATCGCTTACTCGACTACCCGGACTCCCCTGCAACGACGAGTCTGAGTATACCTATCCCATAAACGAGTCCGTGGCTCATCTACCAACAATGCCACTGAACCCAACAAGTTATTCCTTTGACTCGGATTCCACTTCGTCACTTGTCCCATCCAAATTCAGTATTTTTGTATCCTGGTTCAGAGACAATTTTTTGATCCCCCCATGGACATACATCTGGTTGGTACTTTTCCTGATTTTTTTGTTCATGTCTATTGGCTTTGTCACCGTGTTTTTTCTGCTCATCAATGGACACTATTTGCCAGAACGCTCAGCGGTGAGCTCTGTCGCTGGAACTTTGGCTCCACATTCTTCATCTCACGTCATGAAGCGAGACCACACATTTGTGAACATTTCAGCTTTTCCAGTTGCTGATGGCATCGTATGGGATGCGGTAAATTTCCAAATTCATGGACCAACAGAAATTATTAATGTACCAAATGTCCTTCGTGTTTCAATGGGTGATGTCGTAAAAAGTAATATTCATTCTGACGATTGGGATGTGCATGCAGTTGAAGCATTATTTACTGATTTGAAATATTATGCTGCCTTTCATGCTGAAGATCTGTACATGAATTCTGCAAGTTATGCTGATTTGTATTGTTACCAGCATTGGGGCAACCATTTTCTCCATAAACCCAATACCCTTCGGAGTCTTTTTAATTACACCCAGTGGGAACATTGTCCGACTCCTTTGCCAGGTAGCTCCCACACGCTCAGAAATAAGTATACTTATTTTACCGATTTTAACAAATCGAACCCTGGGTCCTATTTCTTTAAATTAAACACTTCCTCTACACAGAAAATCATGTTGACCCATACAAAATTGCTATATTCAGGCTCCTTTTTAAGCGCCTTGGCTGTAGGTGGGTATGAACACTGGCGGGACACCATAGATTTAAAATCTATTTGGGGCTCCAAGGCCTGGCAGGTGCAGGGCACAGAAGCCTTACACCGTGCTTGCCTCATCCCAGCCCAAATTCTATTCTTAAATCAGACCGTCTATCAAACGACATGTTGGGGTTTGGCTACGTCCAAACAATTGAATGCCCCATCCTTTCCTGTCTTGTCTTCCACTCCCAACAAAAGCTTGTACTTTAACCCTTTTGGTGCTTGCGTCGGCCAATGGCCGACGCAAGCACTACCTCCCTGGTGCTGCGCACGTCCATTGGATGTCACCAGGGAGGGCAATAATAAATCGTCCGGAGCATCGCACCATATATTTTTTTAAATTTTTACTGGGGAGACGCGGAAGGCTTTCCGCGTCTCCCCCGCCCTCCCGCCCATCTGTGACGTCAGTGCGCCGCGAGGCGCTCTGACGTCACTGATTTTCCCACCGGAGCCGAGGACAGCAGCAGGTAAGGCCGCGCTCGACTCCGATGGGGAAATCTGGCTGGAAACGGCCTCCCCAGCTTTCAGGGAGGCCTCGTTTGAAAGGCCTCGTTTGAAAGGGTTTCCTGGCCGTGGATCGCAGCGCTGCTGCGATCCATGGCCAGGAAACCCCACTAGACACCAGGGATGTCTTTGGGGGGTCGGCTCTCGTGGTGATGGGTCGCCCCTCCCCCCCCGGGGGCACATTTTTAAATTAATTTACCTGGTTTTCCCTGGGGGGGCGCGATCGCCCCCTAAAAAATAAAAAAAAAAGACTGTCATGTATGGGCTTAGCAAGTGTGCTGCTGCAGGATCGGACATTTGAAACGCAAATACACGTTTTGCAGTATTATACCTCTATTTGTATCTCATGTATCATGCACACCTGTCACTTTTTCCTCTTGGAACGTATACCTCTTTGTATCTGGTTTGTTTTTGTTAGTTGCACAATTGTCACCTTTCCTCATGTAATGTAACGCTTGCTTTTGTATTATGCTCACGTGTAACCGACTCCTCATGTAATGTTACTGTTCCTATTGTGAAGCGCTCTGACACCTTCGGGTAAAGTCCGCGCTATATAAAAACGCATAAATAAATAAATGGAGTGCAATGGCAGGCAGAAAGAGGGTGATGCAAGTGTTGTGCACTGGCCTGCAGGAGCAGGTTGCTGGCAGTGCATACACCACGTTACACAATACCAAGCCCTGTCAGCTGAAACCCCGAGTAATCGGGTTTTGCTTGAAGGAATCGGGAGGCGGGAGACTAGCCTTGAAATCGGAAGTCTCCCGCCTGAATCGGGAGGGTTGGCATGTCTGCCTGTGGGGGCAATTATGTACATAATTATGGAGGCCACAATCTGCTCCCAGGGGAGCCATAGGCATGCACGTAACAAAGTGCATATAATGTAAAGAGGTTAGTGGGTTACTGCTTCTGTGCCAGCTTTATGTTTTTTTGCCCAGTCTTTCAGCATCTAATCTTGTGAAAAGGGTTCATTTGGGTAGAAAATAATTCTTATTATGAAAGAGAACCCCCAACGATGGTACGTTTTAAATTCTGGATTTGTGCTTTCCCAGAATAAGGGCTCAAACTATATTGCCTGCCAGTATAGATGGCATGTTACTGCTACACTACACCTTGTCCTGTCTGATGTAGCATATCCTATGTACTGTTGTCTCTGTGCAATGTGTGTGTATGGTGTAAAGTGCTCTGACACCGTACACTGGTGTGAGTGTTGCTATAAAACTAAATGAATCTGAGAGACAGTGGTTTTTGAGACTTGAGGGGCACTGTTAAATGGTGCTAGTGAGGGAATCCATGGCAGAGGTGGTCATTGGTGGGGCACCAGCAGACATTGTCGCACAGGGCGCCACCAGCGCTAATGCCGGCCCTGGAGTGAATGATATATATGTATCTATATACATATCTATATATATATATATATATACATATATATATATATATATAGATACATGTACTCTTTGACTGCTGTTACCTCCTTTCTCGACTGGAGGGCTTCCTTTGTGCTATAATACGGCATGATTTTCATTTGGAATAGTAAAGCGGCAATGTCGCTACGAAGCCCTGGCCCACCTGGAAGGGCGCCTTTTCTCGTCATGATTCATATGGATATATATATATATATATATTCAGAAACACAAAGGATGCCGCACTCCAGAGATTGGTTTCAGAGTTGCTTTATTTTCACCACGACTGGTGGTAGTGGTGGTGAAAATAAAGCAACTCTGAAACCTGGAGTGCGGCATCCTTTGTGTTTCTGAATTTAAATATCGTGTAAGGATTCTACCCGTTGCTGCCTGCACCAGGTATTGAGCGCTCTGACATTGGGAATTAATTGTTATATATATATAAATATTTATTTACAGAGATATTTCTCAGTGCTGAAATTATGAGACTGTGAAAGAACTATAATGAGTCTCTTTGAAGTTACCTGAAAGGCAGTAAAGAGTGGTACTGCTGCAGAGTACAACATTTCTGCTAGATAGAGATATCTGACTTTTGTGTAGTGGCAGTTTTGACGCCATAAAGGGTATGCTGAAACGAACAGATCGGTATTATGTAGACAGCTAAGTGGATTAGTAAAGCCACGCAGTAGAAACACTTTGTAACACACTAAATGTATGTGAGAGAGGGGCTATGGAGAGATGAGGGGCACGTTTGCAAGGATGGTAGTGGGCGCATCAAAGGAGGTCATAGTGTGCAATTGTAAAGCACATGTTCACCCGTAGGCATCTTGGCGCTAAAATGATGGTAGCACTGGCTCCCACCAGTGCTAAAAGGCTGCGATTATGGGTATGTGGCAAGGTAAAGTAATACTGTGTCTTTTTTCTCTCTTTCTTAGTCTTTTTGGAGAGCGTACGGATTTCGCAAAGGTAAGGTGACTTCGTCATTATTGACTTAAACACTTCACTTACGCACACACCCACCTACACTTTAAAACCAACAACCTATCTGCCTTCTACGTAGGATAGTGTTTTAAAAGGATAGTTTAGGCACTAGCAGAGATGGCATATCGTTGGATGAATGCTGCCCAGGCCCTAAATCTGGTTCTGGAGTCCAGCTCTGAGGCAGGATCAGAGACTGAGACAGCAGATACTGAGACAGCATCTGAGGGAGAGGACAATGGAGCCGAATCTGGGAGTGACTTTTCAGTTGGCGCAGTTCTATCCGATGACTCATCGTCCAGCGATTCTGAAGGAGACGATGTCAGTCGTGCTGTCCCTTTGCCAGCACAGTCTGTGCAGCAGGACACCAGTAACAGGTTAGAGCAACCCAGAGTGCAGGCACGTGCGGCCGCAAGCACAGACGGAGTGCTGTCTTGGCAGCCTCCCAATTTAGTTCAGCCCCAAATTCCGCCTTTCACTAGTGACGCTGGATGTAAAGTAGATACGGCAATTTTTTGCCAATTGACTACTTCCATCTCTTTTTGGTGTTGACTTCTTAGACGAAATTGTGCAGCAAACACATTTTGCGTGCCGAACAATTTCTGAGGGAGCAAGGAGGCACTCTTGGGCCTCATTCTAGGGCGCGCAAGTGGACTCCCACTTCACTAGGGGAGTTGAAGATATTTTTGGGCCTCACACTTAAAATGGGGGTAGTGCATAAACCAACCTTGCTATCCTACTGGTCTACTCGCACGGTTTGGTTAACCCCATCTTTGCACCATATATGAGCAGAGATCGTTTTTGCTATTGCAGCGCATGCTGCATTTCAATGACAATTCTGCTGCATTGCCCCGGGACCATCCAGACTATGACAGGTTGTTCAAAATTCGGCCTGTGGTGGAACATTTGTCTGCCAGGTTTCCAGAGGTTTATACTCCTGGAAAGAATATAGCCATTGATGAGTCCTTGATCTTGTATAAAGGGCGGCTGCTGTTTAGGCAGTACATTCCGAGCAAATGCGCTCGCTATGGCATCAAGCTGTACATGCTGTGTGAGAGCTCGACTGGCTATGTGTACAGCTTGAGAGTGTATACAGGGAAGGACACAACTCTTAACCCTGTAGGTTGCCCTCCCATGCTAGGGGTCACAGGAAAGATCGTATGGGAGCTTGTCCAGCCACTTCTTCACAAAGGTTATAACCTTTATGTGGACAATTTCTATACAGGAGTAGAGCTGTTCAGTGAGCTCTACAAAGCTGGCACCGTGGCTTGCGGTACAATTCGTTGTCGCCGCAAAGGATTCCCGCAGGAGCTTGTTTGCAAGAAGCTCCAGAAATCCCAGAGCACTGCGTTGCGTTCTAACGAACTGCTCGCAGTTAAGTTCTCAGATAGGCGTGATGTGTACATGCTCACTACAATTCATGCTGAGAGCACTTCCCCTGTCACGGTTTGGGGTCAGATGGCCGAAGTCCACAAGCCCACCTGTATACTTGATTACAACAAGTACATGGGCGGAGTGGACAAGAACGACCAGGTTCTTCAGCCATACAATGCGAGTCGTAAAACTCGCACTTGGTATAAGAAACTGTTTACGCACCTGATCCAGATGGCAACATACAATGCGTATGTTGTTTATCGTGAGACCACCACAGGAAGACTCATGTCTTTCCTTGACTTTCAGTTGTCTGTGATTGAAAGTCTTACTGCTACAGAAGCAGAAGCCTCCACTTCATGTGTTCTGGAGGACGTGGCAAGGCTGCAGGAGCGACACTTTGCAGATAAAATTCCTGCAACACCCAAAAAGGAGCGACCATGTCGTCGTTGTAAAGTGTGCTCGATGCAGGGAAAGAGGCAGGAGACTCGTGTTTACTGTCCCCAGTGCCCAAGTAAGCCTGCCTTCTGTTTTCCTACTTGCTTTATTTTGTATCACACTAAAGCAAAATACTGGGAAATTGACTGAGGTGGAGCTGCCAATAGGATAACCTTTCAATTGGTGTGAATGGATACCTACTGTCTGTGGGCCACTCCTTCACTACGCAAGCAGCTGCAGGATATTTCTTCCTCTACTTCATGAACTCATGGACTTCTCAACACCTTTATCTGCTTTCAGAACGTGGTAGTTGTTCTGTTCGCCAATTGACAAGTGCATTATAGTCCCCACGCTGCACATACTGGTGGACAGAACATATGCCACGTTGTCATGGAGTACCCGTGTTTCACATTCAACCGTTCTTCGTAGTTTATGATGTTCTCTTTAGGAAGTTTTTGAAAATTTCCAGCATGTTTGCCTTAGTTTCAAAGGTAGATATGCTTGCTCAGCTCGAGAAATGTTTTTGCGGCATACTCGGGCACCCCCAACTTGCATCCACAAACTGGAAGGAGTTGGATAGAGCATTGTGAGAGCATTGATAGCTTGTGACAGAAATGTTCCCTCAAGCTTCAAGTAGCTAGAGATGAAAGGCATTAGTATAGGGTCTCTTAACAATTGGACAGGGTTAGTCAGGACTCTGAGGACAGACACACGAACGGGTTAGAACAGCTTACGGTAGGTACGCTTTCCGAGGAATATTGCAAAGGTAGAAGGCAGATAGTAAAGGTAGTATAGATACACGTCCTGACTTCTTCTTCACCCATGGATTCAAATCCATTGCTGCCACACTCACACTGAATTTACTGTGGTACTTATGGGTCAATGCTGCTTGCCATGTTCATCCTCCGTTAGAACTTAGTAGATGGTCAGTTTGTTGTATGATAAGTGCATTACAGTCACTTCACATAACGGTGGATTGGACATATGCTACGTTGTCACGGACTACCCTTGTTTCACATTCATCCGTTCATAGTTTATGATGTTATCTTTTGAAAATTTCCAGCATGTTTGCCTTAGTTTCAAAGGTAGATATGCTTGCTCAGCTCGAGAAATGTTTTTGCGGCATACTCGAGCACCCCCAACTTGCATCCACAAACTGGAAGGAGTTGGATTTAGCATAGTGAGTGCACTAAAGGTGCATGAAAGACATGTCTTCCTGAGCCTCATGTGGCTGTCATGGAAGTCATTAGTATAGGTTCACTGGGCATGAGTTCGGTAACGTTCTGGAAGAAGGAGGTGGAGACTTGACAGGTGGTAGAATATAGTCAAAGTCATTATGTCTTGTGGCATATGAATGTGATGGGCCCTTGCATGGCGGCAGTATGTTTGTGTGAGTGCAAGTGATATGGTTGTTTGGGCCCGTGGCTGGCGGTACGGAAGTCTTGTGTGTGGTGTGTGAATGGCGTGTGAATGGACCATAAAGTGGTTGGTGCCGTGATGTGGCTTTATGGCTCCCCTTCAGAAGGCTTGGCTTCAATATTTATATACTTTGATAAGTATTTGTGCTTTGAAGCCAGCGTTTCTGGAGGTGCTAAAACCAACCTGTGTAAGTGGTGGATTAGCTTTATCAAATGAGTGTTAGATTTATATTTGTGTCGGTTTAATGGCCTTTTGTAAGATATTTTTTTTCACAATGGGTAGCAGGGGACTTTCTGCCCTAGCTCAGTCGTCACCTAGGCAAACCTTTACATTTTTGAGTAGTAGACAAAGTGGGAAGTACAAGGGTGAATGACTTGTGTGGTTCTCACTGTTTTTTTACCCAACATGCCCTGCTAGCCTCATATTTTGTTGAAAAAATCACTATTTCCACACATTTTTGTGTGGGAAAGTTGTGGCATCGCCGGGCAG
Organism: Calotriton arnoldi; assembly: GCA_963921515.1. Lineage (NCBI taxonomy): Eukaryota > Metazoa > Chordata > Amphibia > Caudata > Salamandridae > Calotriton > Calotriton arnoldi. The sequence continues at coordinate 2,326,954 of CAWUFW010001731.1, forward strand.
ACACGCATTTCCTACCACCCAGCGTTCCCCAAGGTCTCCCGATAAAAATGGTGCCTCACTCGTGTGGGAGGCCCAAGTACCCGCGACAGGCTAGGGCCCAAAAGGTATTGAGGCGACATTAAAATTGCCTATCACAAAACAACCTGGTTTTGTGAGGGGGTCACCTTGGTTTTTGGCCCCGTGCTCGGCGGCCAGCTAGGGAAACCTACCAAACCCACACATTTCTGAAAACTAGACACCCGGGGGGTTCCAGGGAGGTATGGCTTGCGTGGATCCCCCAACGTTTTCCTACCCAGAATCCCCTGCAAACCTCGAATTTAGCTGAAAAAATCACTTTTTCCACACATTTTTGTGTGGGAAAGTTGTGGAATCGCCGGGCAGACATGCATTTCCTACCACCCAGTGTTCCCCAAGGTCTCCCGATAAAAATGGTACCTCACTCGTGTGGGAGGTCCAAGTACCAGCGACAGGCTAGGGCCCAAAACGTATTGAGGTGACATTAAAATTGCCTATCACAAAACAACCTGGTTTTGCAAGGGGGTCACCTCGGTTTTGGCCCCGTGCTCGGCGAGCCAGCTAGGAAACCTATCAAACCCACACATTTCTGAAAACTAGACACCCGGGGGTTCCAGGGAGGTATGGCTTGCGTGGATCCCCTAACGTTTTCTTACCCAGAATCCCCTGCAAACCTCGAATTTAGCTGAAAAAATCACTTTTTCCACACATTTTTGTGTGGGAAAGTTGTGGCATCGCCGGGCAGACACGCATTTTGTACCACCCAGCGTTCCCCAAGGTCTCCCGATAAAAATGGTGCCTCTCTCGTGTGGGAGGCCCAAGTACCCGCGACAGGCTAGGGCCCAAAAGGTATTGAGGCGACATTAAAATTGCCTATCACAAAACAACCTGGTTTTGTGAGGGGTCACCTGGTTTTGGCCCCGTGCTCGGCGGCCAGCTAGGAAACCTATCAAACCCACACATTTCTGAAAACTAGACACCCGGGGGTTCCAGGGAGGTATGGCTTGAGTGGATCCCCCAACGTTTTCTTACCCAGAATCCCCTGCAAACCTCGAATTTAGCTGCACAAAATCACTTTTTCCACACATTTTTGTGTGGGAAAGTTGTGGCATCGCCGGGCAGACACGCATTTCCTACCACCCAGCGTTCCCCAAGGTCTCCCGATAAAAATGGTGCTTCACTCGTGTGGGAGGCCCAAGTACCTGCGACAGGCTAGGGCCCAAAACGTATTGAGGTGACATTAAAATTGCCTATCACAAAACAACCTGGTTTTGCAAGGCGGGTCACCTCGGTTTTTGGTCCCGTGCTCGGCGGCCAGCTAGGGAAACCTATCAAACCCACACATTTCTGAAGATTAGACACCCGGGGGGTTCCAGGGAGGTATGGCTTGCATGGATCCCCCAATGTTTTCTTACCCAGAATCCCCTGCAAACCTCAAATTTAGCTGAAAAAATCAAATTTTCCACACATTTTTGTGTGGGAAAGTTGTGGCATCGCTGGGCAGACATGCATTTCCTACCACTCAGTGTTCCCCAGGTCTCCCGATAAAAATGGTACCTCACTCGTGTGGGAGGCCCAAGTACCCGCGACAGGCTAGGGCCCAAAGGTATTGAGGCGACATTAAAATTGCCTATCACAAAACAACCTGGTTTTGTGAGGGGGTCACCTCGGTTTTGGCCCCGTGCTCAGCGGCTAGCTAGGAAACCTATCAAACCCTCACATTTCTGAAAACTAGACACCTGGGGGTTCCAGGGAGGTATGGCTTGCGTGGATCCCCAACGTTTCCTACCCAGAATCCCCTGCAAACCTCGAATTTAGCTGAAAAATCACTTTTTCCACACATTTTGTGTAGGAAAGTTGTAGCATCGCCGGGCAGACACGCATTTCCTACCACCCAGCATTCCCAAGGTCTCCCGATAGAAATGGTACCTCACTCGTGTGGGAGGCCCAAGTACCAGCGACAGGCTAGGGCCCAAAACATTTTGTGATAGGCAATTTTGATGTTGCCTCAATACGTTTTGGCCCTTGCCTGTCGCGGGTACTTGGGCCTCCCACGAGTGAGGCACCATTTTATCGGGAGACCTTGGGAACACTGGGTGGTAGGAAATGCGTATCTGCCCGGCGATGCTACAACTTTCCCACACAAAAATGTGTGGAAAAGTGATTTTTTCAGCTAAATTTGAGGTTTGCATGGGATTCTGGGTAAGAAAACGTTGGGGATCCACGCAAGCCATACCTCCCTGGAACCACCCGGTGTCTAGTTTTCAGAAATGTGTGGGTTTGATAGGTTTCCCTAGCTGGCCGCCGAGCACGGGCCAAAAACCGAGGTGACTCTCTGCAAAACCAGGTTGGTTTTGTGATAGGCAATTTTAATGTCACCTCAATACGTTTTGGGCCATAGCCTATCGCGGGTACTTGGCCTCCCACACGAGTAAGGCACCATTTTTATCGGGAGACCTTGGGGAACACTGGGTGGTAGGAAATGCGTGTCTGCCCGGCGATGCTACTAACTTTCCACACAAAAATGTGTGGAAAAAGTGATTTTTTCAGCTAAATTTGAGGTTTGCAGGGGATTCTGGGTAAGAAAACGTTGGGGGATCCACGCAAGCCATACCTCCCTGGAACCACCCGGGTGTCTAGTTTTCAGAAATGTGTGGGTTTGATAGGTTTCCCAAGCTGGCCGCCGAGCACGAGGCCAAAAACCGAGGGGACCCCCCTTGCAAAACCAGGTTGTTTTGTGATAGGCAATTTTAATGTCACCTCAATACGTTTTGGGCCCTAGCCTGTCGCGGGTACTTGGGCCTCCCACACGAGTGAGGCACCATTTATATCGGGAGACCTTGGGGAACACTGGGTGGTAGGAAATGCGTGTCTGCCCGGCGATGCCACAACTTTCCCACACAAAAATGTGTGGAAAAGGGATTTTTCAGCAAAATTTGAGGTTTGCAGGGATTCTGGGTAAGAAAACGTTGGGGGATCCACGCAAGCCATACCTCCCTGGAACCACCTGGGAGTCTAGTTTTCAGAAATGTGTGGGTTTGATAGGTTTCCCTAGCTGGCCGCCGAGCACGGGCCAAAACCGAGGTGACCCCTTGCAAAACCAGGTTGTTTTGTGATAGGCAATTTTAATGTCACCTCAATATGTTTTGGGCCCTAGCCTGTCGCAGCGACTTAGGCCTCCCACACCAGTGAGGTACCATTTTTATCGGAAGACTTTGGGGAACGCGGGGTGGGTGGAATTTTGTGGATCCACGCAGATTCCAGAACTTTCCACCACAGAAATGTGAGGAAAATGTGTTTTTTTTTAACAATATTTTAGGTTTGCAAGGAATTCTGGGTAGCAGAACCTGGTGAGAGCCTGCCAAGTCACCCCTTCCTGGTTTCTCCTGGGTGTCTAGTTTTCAAAAATGTATAGGTTTCCTAGGTTTCCCTAGGTGCCGGCAGAGCTAGGGTTCAAAATCTACAGCTAGGCACTTTGTTGAAAAAGGGTCCGTTTTCACTGCAAAAATGTGGTGTGTCCACGTTGCGTTTTGGGCCGTTTCCTGTCGCGGGTACTTAGGCCTCCCACACAAGAGAGGTACCATTTTTCTCTGAAGACTTTGGGGAACACGGGGTGGGTGGAATTTTGTGGATCCACGCAGATTCCAGAACTTTCCACCACAGAAATGTGAGGAAAATGTGGTTTTTTTAACAATATTTTAGGTTTGCAAGGTATTCTGGGTAGCATAACCTGGTGAGAGCCAGCCAAGTCACCCCATCCTTGAGTCCCCTGGGTGTCTAGGTTTCAAAAATGTATAGGTTTCCCTAGGTGCCGGCAGAGCTAGGGTTCAAAATCTACAGCTAGGCACTTTGTTGAAAAAGGGTCCGTTTTCACTGCGAAAATGTGGTGTGTCCACGTTGCGTTTTGGGCCGTTTCCTGTCGCGGGTACTTAGGCCTCCCACACAAGTGAGGTACCATTCTTCTCGGAAGACTTTGGGGAACGCGGGGTGGGTGGAATTTTGTGGATCCACGCAGATTCCACAACTTTCCACCACAGAAATGTGAGGAAAATGTGTTTTTTACAATATTTTAGGTTTGCAAGGGATTCTGGGTAGCATAACCTGGTGAGAGCCAGCCAAGTCACCCCATCCTGGAGTCCCTGGGTGTCTAGTTTTCAAAAATGTATAGGTTTCCTAGGTTTCCCTAGGTGCCGGCAGAGCTAGGGTTCAAAATCTACAGCTAGGCACTTTGTTGAAAAAGGGTCCGTTTTCACTGCAAAAATGTGGTGTGTCCACGTTGCGTTTTGGGCCGTTTCCTGTCGCGGGTACTTGGGCCTCCCACACAAGTGAGGTACCATTTTTCTCGAAAGACTTTGGCGAACGCGGGGTGGGTGGAATTTTGTGGATCCACGCAGATTCCAGAACTTTCCACAACATAAATGTGAGGAAAATTTGTTTTTTTGGACAATTTTTTAGGTTTGCAAGGGATTCTGGGTAACAGAACCTGGCGAGAGGCAGTCAAGTCACCCCATCCTGGATTCCCCTGGGTGTCTAGTTTTCAAAAATGTATAGGTTTGCTAGGTTTCCTTAGGTGCTGGCAGAGCTAGGGTTCAAAATCTACAGCTAGCCACTTTGTTGAAAAGGGTCCGTTTTTCACTGCGAAAATGTGGTGTGTCCACGTTGCGTTTTGGGCCGTTTCCTGTCGCGGGTACTTGGGCCTCCCACACAAGTGAGGTACCATTTTTATCGGAAGACTTTGGGGAACGCGGGGTGGGTGGAATTTTGTGGATCCACGCAGATTCCAAAACTTTCCACCACAGAAATGTGAGGAAAATTTGTTTTTTTGGACAATTCTTTAGGTTTGCAAGGGATTCTGGGTAACAGAACCTGGTGAGAGGCAGTTAAGTCACCCCATCCTGGATTCCCCTGGGTGTCTAGTTTTCAAAAATGTATAGGTTTGCTAGGTTTCCCTAGGTGCTGGCAGAGCTAGGGTTCGAAAACTACAGCTAGGCACTTTGCCAAATAAGGGACATTTTTCACAGTGAAATTGAGGTGTGTCCACGTTGCGTTTTGCGCCGTTTCCTGATGCGGACACTAGGCCTACCCACACAAGTGAGGTACCATTTTTCTCAGAAGACTTTGGGGAACGCGGGGTGGGTAGAAATTTGTGGATCCACGCAGATTTCAGGACTTTCCACCACAGAAATGTGAGGAAAATGTGTTTTTTGACAATTTTTAGGTTTGCAAGGGATTCTGGGTAACAGAACCTGGTGAGAGGCAGTAAAGTCACCCCATCCTGGATTCCCATGGGTGTCTAGTTTTCAAAAATATATAGGTTTGCTAGGTTTCCCTAGATGCAGGCAGAGCTAGGGTTCAAAAACTACAGCTAGGCACTTTGCCAAATAAGGGTCATTTTTCACAGTGAAATTGACGTGTGTCCACGTTGCGTTTTGCGCCGTTTTCTGACGCGGACGCTAGGCCTACCCACACAAGTGAGGTACCATTTTTCTCGGAACACTTTGGGGAACGCGGGGTGGGTAGAAATTTGTGGATCCACGCAGATTCCAGGACTTTCCACCACAGAAATGTGAGGAAAATGTGTTTTTTTTGACAATTGTTTAGGTTTGCAAGGAATTCTGGGTAACAGAACCTGGTGAGAGGCAGTAAAGTCACCCCATCCTGGATTCCCCTGGGTGTCTAGTTTTCAAAAATATATAGGTTTGCTAGGTTTCCCTAGATGCAGGCAGAGCTAGGATTCAAAAACTACAGCTAGGCACTTTGCCAAAAAGGGTGATTTTCACTGTGAAATTGGGGTGTGTCCACGTTGCGTTTTGCGCAATTTCCTGTCGCGGGCTCTAGGCCTACCCACACAAGTGAGGTACCATTTTCTCGGAAGACTTTGGGGAACGCAGGGTGGGTTGAAATTTGTGTATCCACGCAGATTCCAGAACTTTCCACCACAGAAATGTAGAGAAAATGTGTTTTTTGACAATTGTTTAGGTTTGCAAGGAATTCTGGGTAACAGAACCTGGTGAGAGGCAGTAAAGTCACCCCATCCTGGATTCCCCTGGGTGTCTAGTTTTCAAAAATATATAGGTTTGCTAGGTTTCCCTAGATGCAGGCAGAGCTAGGATTAAAAAACTACAGCTAGGCACTTTGCCAAAAAAGGGTGATTTTTCACTGTGAAATTGGGGTGTGTCCACGTTGCGTTTTGCGCAATTTCCTGTCGCGGGCTCTAGGCCTACCCACACAAGTGAGGTACCATTTTTCTCGGAAGACTTTGGGGAACGCGGGGTGGGTAGAAATTTGTGGATCCACGCAGATTCCAGGACTTTCCACCACAGAAATGTGAGGAAAATGTGGTTTTTTGACAATTTTTAGGTTTGCAAGGGATTCTGGGTAACAGAACCTGGTGAGAGGCAGGAAAGTCACCCCATCCTGGATTCCCCTGGGTGTCTAGTTTTCAAAAATATATAGGTTTGCTAGGTTTCCCTAGATGCAGGCAGAGCTAGGATTCAAAAACTACAGCTAGGCACTTTGCCAAAAAGGGTCATTTTTCACTGTGAAATTGGGGTGTGTCCACGTTGCGTTTGCGCGATTTCCTGTCGCGGCTCTAGGCCTACCCACACAAGTGAGGTACCATTTTTCTCGGAAGACTTTGGGGAACGCGGGGTGGGTAGAAATTTGTGGATCCACGCAGATTCCAGGACTTTCCACCACAGAAATGTGAGGAAAATGTGGTTTTTTGACAATTTTTAGGTTTGCAAGGGATTCTGGGTAACAGAACCTGGTGAGAGGCAGTAAAGTCACCCCATCCTGGATTCCCCTGGGTGTCTAGTTTTCAAAAATGTATAGGTTTGCTAGGTTTCCCTAGATGCAGGCAGAGCTAGGATTCAAAAACTATAGCTAGGCACTTTGCCAAAAAAGGGTCATTTTTCACTGTGAAATTGGGGTGTCCACGTTGCGTTTTGCGCCATTTCCTGTCACAGGCTCTAGGCCTACCCACACAAGTGAGGTACCATTTTTCTCGGAAGACTTTGGGGAACGCAGGGTGGGTTGAAATTTGTGTATCCACGCAGATTCCAGAACTTTCCACCACAGAAATGTAGAGAAAATGTGTTTTTTTGGACAATTTTTTAGGTTTGCAAGGGATTCTGGGTAACAGAACCTGGTGATAAGCAGTCAAGTCACCCCATCCTGGATTCCCCTGGGTGTCTAATTTTCAAAAATGTATAGGTTTGCTAGGTTTCCCTAGGTGCCGGCAGAGCTAGGGTTAAAAAACTACAGCTAGGCACTTTGCCAAAAAAGGGTCGTTTTTCACTGTGAAATTGTGGTGTGTCCACGTTGCGTTTTGCACCGTTTCCTGTCGCGAGCACTAGGCCTACCCACACAAGTGAGGTACCATTTTTCTCGGAAGACTTTGGGGAACGTAGGGTGGGTAGAAATTTGTGGATCCGCGCAGATTACAGACCTTTCCACCACAGAAATTTGAGGAAAATGTGGTTTTTTGGACAATATTTTAGGTTTGCAAGGGATTCTGGGTAACAGAACCTGGTGGGAGCCAGTCAAGTCACCCCATCCTGGATTCCCCTGGGTGTCTAGTTTTCAAAAACGTATAGGTTTGCTAGGTTTCCCTAGATGCCGGCAGAGCTAGGGTTCAAAAACTACAGCTAGGCACTTTGCCAAAAAAGGGTCATTTTTCACTGTGAAATTGGGTGTGTACACGTTGCGTTTTGTGCCGTTTCCTGTCATGGGCACTAGGCCTACCCACACAAGTGAGGTACCATTGTACTCGGAAGACTTTGAGGAACGCGGGGTGGGTGGAAATTTGTGGATCCATGCAGATTCCAGAACTTTCCACCACAGAAATGTGAGGAAAATGTGTTTTTTTGACAATTTTTTAGGTTTGCAAGGGATTCTGGGTAACAGAACCTGGTGAAAGCCAATCAAGTCACCCCATCCTGGATTCCCCTGGGTGTCTAGTTTTCAAAAATGTATAGGTTTGCTAGGTTTCCCTGGGTGCCGGCAGAGCAAGGGTTCAAAAACTACAGCTAGGCACTTTGCAAAAAAGGGTAATTTTTCATTGTGAAAATGTGGTGTGTTCACGTTGCGTTTTGAGCCGTTTCCTGTCGTGGGCACTATGCCTACCCACACAAGTGAGGTACCATTTTTATCGGGACACTTACGGTAATTCAGATTTGTAAAGCAACTGTTATTACCTATTGACTTTCGATGCATTTCTGCCTTCCAAATGAAAGACAATGTGTAAAAAGAAGTTATTTTGAAAAATGACCTATAATTCTCATGCTAGTATGAGTATTACCAATTTCAGAAATGTGCAAATATCTACTGTTTCTAAACTCTATATTGTGTTCCCATTTCAGAAATGCATAGGAGTCTTTCATACCGAATATTCCATGTATACATTTTCCCAGAATAATTGCTATATACCCGGTACATAATAAAAAACCATTGCAAGATGCTGCTCAGTTTTTGGCTCTGGGTTCGTCGGGTTCTTGGTGAACCTACAAGTCCTATATATCCCCACAACCAGTAAGGTCCAGTGGATGTAACGGTATATTGCTTTCAAAGAGCAGTCATAATTAGAAGAAGTTACAGGTGAAAACGTTGACACAAAGGCTGTTTTTCCAACTAATTTTTCCATTTTTCCTATATTTAACTGTTAGTTTCTATAAAGAAACCTTGATAAATTTACACAAATGACCCCTTGCTGAATTCAGCATTTTGTCTACTTTTCTAAAATGTATAGATTTCCAGGATCCATTATTGCTTTCATACCCATTTCTACCATTAACTGGAAGGAGGTTGAAAGCACAAAAATAACAAAAATAGGCTATGTCCCAGAAAAATGCCAAAACTGTGTAAATTTTTTGGGTTTTCTGACAAAAGTCTGTCATTCCCTAAAATCTGGGAAAATGGAGATTTCAGCCCCACAAACCCTTTTTGATACCATTTGCAGGGAAAAACCCAGACGCTTTCATATGCGGGAACTTTTTCCCATTTTCCCCCAAAAACCAAAATTTAGCTGTATTTTGGCTAAAATCTGGGACCCCTCCAGGTGAATCCACAAACCCTGGGTACCTTTAGAATCCCCATGATGTTGGAAGAAAAGGACGCAAATTTGACGTGGATACCTTATGTGGTCAAAAAGTTACAGAGGCCTAATCGCGAACTACTACAAATAGCCAAAAAAGGGCTCAGCACTGGGGGGAAAAGGCCCAGCAGTTAAGGGGTTAATATGTCCCTTACCGAATTGCAGGTTCTGTTTCTGAACAATTCGTTTAATGTCTCTACGTTGGTTCAGTCACCCTGGTTGGCTTGGCCCATTGCATCTAATGCCTGCCAATTGCTGTCAGTTCCTGGTTACAAACAGGATAGGCCTGATCCACGGTTTTCTGACTCCCGTACTGTGACAACATATTCTGTTGGTAAATTATGTAAACAGTGGTTGCAGCACTCTTCCCTAGATTCTGTTAAACAACATTTATCGCTCCTATCAGGCAACATTGATCTGTCCGATTTTGTTCTGGGGCCTCGTGGTCCTCGACCTAAGAGATTCATTTATGAAACTTATAATGAACTCTGGAAGCTTTCGCAAATTGAAGCTGCTTCCCGTCTGCGGGAAATCGATCAAGCAAATTTGGAAAAGGTGCTTGCTGTTGTTGACAATAGTATTAATACCCTGTCATCCCGCATTTACACATTAGAGAATATTATTTCCTCTGTTGTTGATATTGTACAAGATGATGTTTCTGTGTTATATCATGGTCAAGATCAATTGCGTTCAGTAATGCAGTTTGCGTGGACTTTGCAAACACTTAAAATGGGGAAAGTTCCTTGGCAATTTTTGAACACCTCTGCCTTGTTTACACCTTTTAATTTGACTGAGAAACAGCGGTTCATGTCCATGAAAGATGCAGCATACACTCTGTTACATATTGAAAAGATAGAGCCATTACCGTTCTCTATTGCGGAGTTGGATTCTGCTGTGTGGCTAGTACACAGGGTTATCGCTTTGCCTTTTTCATTGTTTGAATTTAGTTTGTGCATGAAGCATTATCCTGTAGGCCATTTCCAGCCTTTGGGCAGTGCCTTCCTGCATGAACTTTGGTCCCTGCCTTTCATGTTTAAATGCCTTATAGACGGGAGGGAGGTTTTTCTCACGGGGGAGTCATGCGATTCAACAGTGGGTCATTCCCTTGTTTGCAAACAGATTAAGTTGCACGGAGCTTGTAACGTTTCGGCTCCGAATCTTGCTTGTGTGTTGAAGGGTATTCCAGCTCCTGCTATTTCTCCTACTTTCACTGTGCTTGCTAATGGTAGCTATTTGCTTTTAAATAACCAAGACTGCTGTGGCCTGCTGGCCGGCATACCATATATTGTTACCGTTTCCCACAGGGTTGTCTGCTGCAAAAATGTGCTTTTTCCTCCCCCGCACGACATCATAGATAGTTCTGTGTGGCCTTCCATTCCTACTTTGAGGGCGGATTTCAATAAATTGAGCAGAATAAAGGCGCTATTATTGAACCAGGAGGTTATGCTCACATCTGCCCGGGAGACGTTCATTCTCCAGGTGGCACGTACCCACAGTGAAATACAGGCCCTTTTGAACACTAACCTCCCACAACATTTCGGTGAACTGATTCACCGTGTTTTTAATGCGTCACGCACTGAAGGTCTGGTGCACTTTTTTAAAATTGTGGGCTCTGGCCTTGTGACCTCTTTTCAAACTATTTTTGGTGTAATACCGGCTTTTATTCGTTCCATCTTTTCCAGCGTCTTTGGTGGCTTTCCACTGATCCTCGCCTTAGCGGCTGGTGTCCTGCTGTTGATCTGTTTACTACGCAATGGCTGCACCTCCATGGGCCCTTCTCGACCCAGGTCGGCTCCAGATGCTCCGTGAACGCATCCTCGCTGGCTTCGGCGTCCTGCCGTTGGCGACAATGAGTGTGTCCTATACACTTTCTTTTCGCTTTGCGTATTTCACTTGCGTGCAACCTGTGATGTCTTGCATCAGATGTCCATTCTCGTGGGCCATGGATTATTGCCTCTCCAATACGTCTTTGTCTGTTCCGGATTTTGTTCAGTTGGTGGGTCCCCTAGAGGCCCATGAGCGGGACTGTTCCGCTGCAGGCTACATGGCGCGTGCGGCTGCACTGGGGATTTTGGCACAATGGGATATCTGGGCGGCTGCTCAGAATCTCCTACAACAGAGTTATATTGAGTATCACGCAAGTTGTCCCGCAATGCTGTTCGCTGCTCCCTCTTGCGAGGAACATGACTGCTGCTTTGATTTACTTGACTGGATGGCGTCGCTTTTTTCCGACAATTCCAATGATGTCCTCTTGGAAGGTGTGGCGTTTTTCTGCACTTACACTCTGTTGGATTGAGATGGCTTTCGCTTTCTGTGAACTGCCTCGCTGGATCTATATCTATAATTAAAAAAAAAAAAAAAAATTCCCCATCTCCCATTCGTTGTCCTTCCTGGGATTCGCTTCACAACATACGTTCTGTTCTGCTCAGTTTATTTGAACTCTGTCATCTTCTTGGACGATGGACAGACCAGGGGAGGGTGTTGTGTGGTTTGTGGCCTCCTGGTCTGCCTTGCTACGTTGGCTTAGGCCTAGCTGCCATGAGGCCTTTTTGCACACGTTACTTTGTGCCGTTGTTTTTCAAGCCTCTGCTTCTGCCCGGCTATTTTAGCACTGTCTGCATTTCTATCTTTCACCTTTTCTCCTGTTCCCTTTTGAGCTACGTCTGCACACCATGTACAAGGTCGAAAAACAACGTCCCTTGTTCCTGCTGATTTGGCCAGTCCTCGCACTTAGACATAACACTCTAAGTACAGCTGCCCTGGAGAAATTCATGTGCTTTTAATATTGTGTTTTTCACTGTTAGAGACACTTGGAGAAAAACCTTTCCAGAGAGAAGAGCTGTGCTTATCTGATGATGTAAAACTTGCATCTAGATATTGAGGTATGGGGGTTCGCTAGTCAAAGCCCAGAGTCTTCTATTTTTATAATAAACTAGCTACTAACATGGGGAGGGTGGTAAGGTCATTTAGCCCTATATCCACTGCTTTATGAAATGCTTTCCCCGTTTGTATTCTATGGAGTTGTAACTATGCTGCTTATGTTATCATTATGCATTATGCTGATAGTACTGGCACGTGTACTGTATCTTAGAGCACGATAGTTGAAATAAACATTTTAAACTATACAGTGTCTCTTCTTACGTACGTTGTGGACAGGTATGAGTGAGTTATGAAAGGGTGTTCTTGCTACTGCGAGTCCTGAGAGAGAAATACTGTGTTCTGGGTTGTCTAATCATTTGTAGCATTGTTGCTAATGAGACGCTACAGCTAGTCGGGTTGGGGTGTTTGGTGCTAAGGTTTATGGTTGGCTCACCACCACATTCCGAGGTCCTAATATCCTGTGCATAGCTCTGTGTATGTGCAGAATCCCTACAACAGTATGTTACATCATGGCTGGACATCACCATAGTCGATGACCAAAATGATAACGGGGTAGTACGTGGTGTTGAGATATATATATATATATCCACAGACGAGTCGCTCCTTCCGTCTCCCCTCGCCCAAGGCAGGCAGATCGCTGTTGCCGGCGGAGCACGCCGGCTTCACCAATTAATCCTATACTTTCAGAAATAAGGCGATCACAAGAAGGATATTCCACCACCAGTTGATGGAATATCGCCTGACACAGCAGGCTTGCTCACACACTGAGTTATGGGACAGGCGCACATTCATATCGTAATCGATAAACATGGATAACGGACTTGTGCAGGGAGGTAACTGTGTGTTAATTACAGAGTGTGTTACTCAATGGTAATAGTGCCTACTCCAATACTAAAAGTGTGGAAATAATAATAATAAAGTATTCAAGAATCATTATGCTTTCGACATAGTGCCATATACACGTTCTATTATCTTCCATTTTTTTCGATATGATCATAGATGTATATCTCCCCACAGGCTCTGTATAAATATGCTAGTGACATAGTGTCCTTAGTACATTGCTCATTGTTAGGGTTACACTTGTAATTCTAGATATTGTGTCATAAATACAATAGTAATTGAAAATATCTCCCTGGTCTTAATTGTCGTTCTCTCATACTCCTTATGGGCCCTGTCTCAAATAATCAGCCAAACCCACAACAACAAAAAAGGGAAAAGGAAAAACTATAGTGTAAATATATACACACATGTGTTAATCTCTACAAATTTATGAATTCACAGGTACAGTAAAGAACACAATAAGTCTTATTAGGAACAAAAGGTTCTCTTATCTGTATACAGTGACGTGCGATGGAAGCCCCGCCGCTGTTGTGGACCCTGATGACGCCATTGAGGTGTTTGTTGTTGGGACGAGGTGCTGCTTTGGACACTGATCACGTCAACATCGTGATTTGCACCGTGCAGACAGCCACCCACTTGGGTTGTGATTTATTCTTTTACTACTGTGAGCACACGCTAACTCACTTGAGGAACACTGTGTGAGCACTACGAGTACCATGAAGCTGCAGGAGCAGCCACGCCCACTTGGGCCGGTACTTCATTTATCTTGTGCTCTCTGACTGCGTGTGCTCATTTGAAAGTCAGCCTTTGACGAAGGGCAGGAGCCCGAAACGCGTTGGCGTTTGACTTTATGATTGTGTGCAGCTGGCGGTGCATTCACTTTGTTGCAGTTTCCATATTAAAGTCGCAGATGATTTCACCCGTGTGGGCTCCATCTTTGAGGCAACTCTGTGTGTGGATATATATATATATATATATGTATATATATATATATATATATAACCTACTTGCGGTCGCCAGTAGGTAGTTATAGTTAGGACCTAGTTTCCATAGGAAAAGCGTTTTTTCTTTTGCCAATATCTTTGGCGCCGCTTGACGAGTCTTCGTGAAATTTTCAAAACTAATGGGGCGCTCCGTTCAGCTCTTGTCTTCAAAGTTTCGGGGTGATACGTCAAGCGGGGCTTGAGAAAAAAGAAGGATCCCATCACGCATTTGCTCCATGTTAATTTCCATAGGAAAGTTTTGTCCCGGCTACAGCCTGAACTGCTGAACTGAATTATACCAAATTTGGCAGAGAGGTAGCTCTTTGTCCAGAGTGCACTCTTTGCTTTAAATGGTGTGAATCAGTTCAGTAGTTCCTGAGAAATTCAAAAATAAAAACATATCGATATCTGGTGACCGAGTCACAAGCAAAAAGGTCAAAAAATGATTAAAAAAAAGAAAAGGGGGCAATGTAGAAACACCCTGACCCCCTAGGCCTGTTCAGGGGGTCCCACAGGGACCCCCCGGGCCAAATAAATTTGATTGAAGAAAGTGTGTGGGGGGGGGCTCTTGCCCCTCTCCACACTGCCCCGGACCCTTAAGATTCTAGGGGACTTAATCCCCCAACCAAGAGCGCACCAGGAGGCGTGTTTGCAAAGTGGTGCAGAAAGGGGGCATGGCCTGTGTCCACCTTTCAGCAATTCCACTTTCTGGGGCTTACTGGAGGTGTCAGGTAGGCTAGCTGGCCCCTAAGGACCCCCAGCATTGAAGGGGACTTTAATCTCCATCCAAGAGCGCGTTTGCAGAATGGTGGGCAAAGGGGGCGTGGCCTGCTATGAGAACTTACCAATGCTGCTGTGTGGGACTTACTGGAGGTAATAGGTGGGGTAGTTGGCCCCAAAGAACGTCCCTGGGGGCCAAAAACCCCTTCTGTTACCTCCAGTAAGTCCCACACAGTGGTATTGCTAAGGGGTCTTTGGAGGCCATGCCCCCCCTTTCTCCACCACTCTGCAAACGTGCCTCCTGGCACACTATGGGTTGGGGGATGAAGTCCACTCTACTCCTGAGGGACTTTGGGGGCCAAGAAGCCCTCCTGGTACCTCCTGTAAGTCCTACACAGCGGAATTCCTGAGCTCTGGTCGGAGGCACAGCCTCCTTTCTGCACCACTCTGCAAAGGCGACTACTACATTATAGTTATAAATTAGCATTTAAAAAACCTTAGAAATTCATTGAAAAAACCATAGGTTTCAGGGACGTTATAGTTAGTAATTAGCATTTTAAAAAAACTTTGAAATTCACTGAAAAAAACACAGGTTTCAGGGACGTTATAGTTAGTTGGACATTTCACTCGTACAAAACCAGAGAAATTCGGCTGTTATAGTTAGTTGAGCTAACTATAACTCGCGCCCCCGTAATGCACTGCTGATGACGTCACATATTACATCACTCATAACATGGTCAGTGACATCACTGATGACATCTCAAATGACATCACTGATGACATCACTGATTACATCATCCGCTTAATATCTGATGCTCCTCCTCACACCCTAATATAACCTTTTATACACCTACTCTAAAATACAGACTACCATTCTTGAAACCATAGACACACCAATTCCAATTAGTACACACCCACTCACTGATTCATAGGTCTACACACACATCCACTCACCCATACAGTCACTCATCAATATAGCCACTGATATATGCACTCATACACCTATACAGATACTCACACACCGCCACTCACCCTTAGAGTTACTCACACACCTAGTCAGTCACCCAAAGAGTCAATCACACTGCCATTTACTCACCTATACAGTTATACACACACCACCTCACTTATTAATACAGATACTAACACATACTTACTCTCTTACACAATCACTGACACAAGCACACACTCATCCATACATCCACTCTCACAATCACTCACTCTCACATAGTCACTTATATACTCCAACACTCACATATACTGCCTTTCACATATGTAGTTACTCACACATATACCACTGAGACATCCATTCATTCACCATCACAGCCATATGCACACTCACTCACCCATACAGCACTACGCAGATGCACTCATGAACCCATACACCCACTGAATCACCCACTCACACATCCATGCAGGGAATCACACACACCCCTGCCCACACACACAGACACTCAGGCACCCATACAGGTAATCAGACAACCAATCAATAACCCATATAGACATTCATGTACCTATTCACCAACCCATGCAGCCACTTGCATACCAACTGACAGACTGATACAGACATTCACACAGATTAGTCACTCACCCATACATTTACCCAGACACGTATAATCACTCACTTATACAGTCAGTCACACACTGACTGAATTATCATATATATATCACATTCTTAAACTTTTTAGAAACACTCACAGTCACTGGATGATGTCATCAGTGATGTCATCAGTGATCTCATTTAAGATGTCATCAGTGATGTCACTGACCATGTCATCAGTGATGTAATATGTGACGTCATCAGCAGTGCATTGCGGGGGCGAGTTATAGCTCAAATAACTATAATGGCTGAATTTCTCTGGTTTTGTACGAGTGAAATGTCCAACTAAATATAACGTCCCTGAAATCTGTGGTTTTTTCAGTGAATATATATATATATACATATATTATCTACTGGCGGTCGCAGGTAGATAGTTATAGTTACAACCTATTATCCATAGGAAATCCGCGACATTCTATTTGAAATAACTCTCTTGCCGGTTGACGTATCTTCGCAAAATTTTCAAACTTTGTGGCCCGCTCCGGTCCGCTCCTACCCTGAAAGTCTCGGGGGGATTCGTCAAGCGGGGGCCGAGAAAAAGGGGGTCCCAAAACGCGTTTTCCCCATGCATTTTTCCATAGGAAACTTTAGACACGGCTACAGCCCGAACTGCTGAACGGAATTACACCAAATTTGGCAAAGAGGTAGTTCTTGGTTCAGAAAGAACCCTTTTGTTAAATGGTGTAAATCCGTTCAGTAGTTGCTGAGAAAATGAAAAGTAAAAAGATAGTGATATCTAGGGCCGCGGATCCTCCCGAGCACGAGCTTTATGTTAATTGGCTGTCAACACTCCAAACCAGGAAGTGTTGGCAGCCATTTTGTCCTCGGTAGAACCAAGGGACAGAAACAAGTGCGCAAAGCGCACAAAGGGAGGCAGGGTAGAAACACCCTGACCCCTAGGGTCTGCTCAGGGGGTCCCACAAGGACCCCTGGGCAAAATTTTTTTTTTAAAAATCGGCAGGATGCGCTCAGGAGCGCGAACCC
Organism: Calotriton arnoldi; assembly: GCA_963921515.1. Lineage (NCBI taxonomy): Eukaryota > Metazoa > Chordata > Amphibia > Caudata > Salamandridae > Calotriton > Calotriton arnoldi. Next base: position 2,344,067 of record CAWUFW010001731.1, read on the forward strand.
TGGCGAAAAAAAAATCGAGCGCGGTCTCCGCGCTTTGATGTTAATTGGCCCCGGGTGGGCCAAGTCCCGGGGGCATGCTGGGGGGTTAATTTTATGTGTGGGGGCCTCTAAGGGCCCCCAAGCCCCGGGGACCACCACCCCCGGGGCCTTATGTATAATGGTGCGGGAGGGCTCTGAGCCCTCCCGCAGCCCCGAGACCACCATCTCCCGGGGCTTCTTTTTTAAATTAAAAACCTGTGTGGGGGCTCCAGCCCCACACGCCCGAGACCACCACCTCCCGGGGCACTAAGAAAAATTAAAATGGGGGTCCGTTTTGGACTCCCAAGCCCGAGGACCACCACCTCCCGGGGCTTTCAAAATGTAGGAGAGGGCCGCGCGGCCACTCCTGGAGCCTTTGATGGCCCTGGGGACCGCCACCCCCAGGGCCGGCTCCTGCAGTGTCCCGAGGTGCCTACAGTCGGGACACTGCTGTTTGCAATGACAGGACGGGAGCCTCGCGGCTCCCGTCCTGTCATTGCAAACTGCTTTGGATATTGGAAGAGAGGCAGGAAACCTGCTCTCTCTTCCAATATCCAAAGCCGATAGCTTTCCACATGGGGAGCAGCATGTTAGCTGCTCCCCATGTGTAAGCAATGCCGGCTCCCGTAGGACACGGGGAGCCGGCGGGACTGTGGGGGTTTGGGGACCCCCACAGTCCCAACGAGAGTCCAGGCCCCGGGGATGGGGTCCCGGGGCCATAAGTGGCCCGGGAGGGGGCCACGCAGCCCCCTCCCAAAGTAATTTTTTTTTTTTTAAAGTTCAAGGCCGGCCCCGGGGATGGGGTCCCCGGGGCCTTAAATGGCCTGAGGAGGGGGCCACGCAGCCCCCTCCAAATAAAAAAAAGAGGCCATGCCCCGGGGATGGGGTCCCGGGGCCAATACAGGCCCAGGGAAGGGGGGCCATGCGGCCCCCTTCCCGTTTTTATTTTATTTTAATTAAAAAAAGGGGTAAGGCCCTGGGGGATGGGGTCCCCAGGGCCTAAAAATAGGAAAAAGGAAGGGGGCCACACAGCCCCCTTCAGAGGAAAAAAACAAAAAAACGATCGGGCCCGCAGGCCCCGCCCCTTCCTTCACCACTCTGCAAACGCGCCCCTGGCGCGTTTGCAGAGGAGGAACGAATTCCCTTGAATACTGGGGGTCCCTGGGGGCCAACTAGCCAGGGGGCTGCCTTGCAGAGAGGTGTACAGAGGCCACGCCCCTTTTTACACCTCTCTGCAACGCAGCTCTTTGGCGCTTTTGGAGGTATATGGTGGGCTAGATGCACCCCAGGGACCCTCAGGATTCAAGGGAGTTAATCCCCGACTTAAAACGCGCCACGGGGCGCGTTTGCACAGTGGTGAAGGGAGGGGCGGGGCTTCAGGTGACATGTGTGCAAACAGGCCCCGTGGCGCGTTTTAAGATGGGGAATTAAATCCTCTTCAATCCTGAGGGTCCCTGGGGGCCAACTAGCCCAACAGGTACGTCCAGAAAGCGCCACAGAGCTGCGTTGCAGAGAGGTGTAAAAAGGGGTGTGGCCTCTGTACATGTCTCTGCAACGCAGCCCTGGCGCATACTGGAGGTTCCTGGTGGGCTAGTTGGCCCGTAGGGACCCTCATGATTCAAGGGGACTTAATCCCCCAACTTAAAACGCGCCACGGGCGCGTTTGCACAGAAGTCACCTCAGGCCCCGCCCCTCCCTTCACCATTGTGCAAATATTCCTCTAAAATCAGCCGAAATACGAATTCTGATTTACTCACCTGTTATCAGGAGAGACCTCAGTGCTGCATCTTTCAGCCCAGTACTGGTCCTGAAAAGTAATTTTAACCGTACTTACCGGTAACTTGAATTTCCTTCATAGGCTAACATTGACTGGTTTCACTTGGAAATTCTTCTAAGTGTGGAGTTTTGGAACTTTAAAATATTCCTCTAAAATCAGCCGAAATACGAATTCCGATTTACTCACCTGTTATCAGGAGAGACCTCAGTGCTGCATCTTTCAGCCCAGTACTGATCCTCAAAAGTAATTTTAACCGTACTTACCAGTAACTTGAATTTCCTTCCATAGGATATCATTGCCTGCTTTTTGCTGAAAAAGTTTCTAAGTGTTGATTTTTGAAACATACAAATATTCCTCTAAAATCAGCCAAAATCCGAATTCTGATTTACTCACCTGTTATCAGGAGAGGCCTCAGTGCTGCATCTTTCAGCCCAGTACTGGTCCTGAAAAGTAATTTTAACCGTACTTACCAGTAACTTGAATTTCCTTCATAGGCTAACATTGACTGGTTTCACTTGGAAATTCTTCTAAGTGTGGAGTTTTGGAACTTTAAAATATTCCTCTAAAATCAGCCGAAATACGAATTCCGATTTACTCACCTGTTATCAGGAGAGACCTCAGTGCTGCATCTTTCAGCCCAGTACTGATCCTCAAAAGTAATTTTAACCGTACTTACCGGTAACTTGAATTTCCTTCATAGGCTAACATTGACTGGTTTCACTTGGAAATTCTTCTAAGTGTGGAGTTTTGGAACTTTAAAATATTCCTCTAAAATCAGCCGAAATACGAATTCCGATTTACTCACCTGTTATCAGGAGAGACCTCAGTGCTGCATCTTTCAGCCCAGTACTGATCCTCAAAAGTAATTTTAACCGTACTTACCAGTAACTTGAATTTCCTTCCATAGGATATCATTGCCTGCTTTTTGCTGAAAAAGTTTCTAAGTGTTGATTTTTGAAACATACAAATATTCCTCTAAAATCAGCCGAAATCCGAATTCTGATTTACTCACCTGTTATCAGGAGAGACCTCAGTGATGCATCTTTCAGCCCAGTACTGGTCCTGAAAAGTAATTTTAACCGTACTTACCAGTAACTTGAATTTCCTTCCATAGGCTAACATTGACTGGTTTCACTTGGAAATTCTTCTAAGTGTGGAGTTTTGGAACTTTAAAATATTCCTCTAAAATCAGCCGAAATCCGAATTCCGATTTACTCACCTGTTATCAGGAGAGACCTCAGTGCTGCATCTTTCAGCCCAGTACTGGTCCTGAAAAGTAATTTTAACCGTACTTACCAGTAACTTGAATTTCCTTCCATAGGATATCATTGTCTGGTTTTCAGCAGAAAAGTTTCAAAGTGTTGATTTTCACAAACTACAAATATTCCTAAAAAATCGCCTGTATGACTTAAACGCATTCTTTCAACTGTTTACAGGAGATGCACCAGTGCTGGATCCAGGATCCAACACTGAGTAAGAAAAAGTAACGATAACAGTTTTTAACTTCTAAGTGAATTTCCTTCCATAGGATAACATTGGTGATTCTATGAGAAAAGTTTCTAAGTGTGAACTTTTAAAGTACAATAATATTCCTTAAAAATCACGACTGTAACCAAAACGCTTTTACTCAACTGTTTACAGGAGATGTCCCAGGACTGAATCTAGGATCCAGTAATGTGGTTAGAAAAGTAATCCATAAAGTAACTAATTGCATTTAACTAGAAATTCACATTGAGCTGAATGTTGCATTGTGTTTGAAAATGTGTTGCCCATTGCAACAACTGTAACTACTGTACTTAAAAGTCTATTGCCTATGTGCAAAGTAATTAAACTAAAGTAATTCATTCTGAGAAAGTATTTTTGTAATGTAATGTATAATGTAATTACAATGTAATTTAAAAAAATAAAATATGTAAAAAAAATTGTTTCTAAAAATTTGGAAATCAGTATGAAAAAATTTATATAACAATTAATACATTTAAAAATTGTCATTTACAAAACCTTTGAAATTCACTGAAAAAACTGTAGGTTTCAGACATGTTATAGTTACAAATTAGCATTTAAAAAACCTTTGAAATTCACTGAAAAAACCATAGGTTTCAGGGACGTTATAGTTACAAATTAGCATTTAAAAAACCTTTGAAATTCACTGAAAAAACCATAGGTTTTAGGGACAGTTATAGTTAGTTGGACATTGCACTCGTACAAAACCCGTGAAATTCCCCGTTATAGTTAGTCCAGCTAACTATAACTCGCGCCTCGCAATGCACTGCTGATGACGTCACATATTACATCACTCATGACATGGTCAGTGACATCACTGATGACATCACTGATGACATCTCAAATGACATCACTGATGACATCATCCACGTGATAATCTGATGCACCTCCTCACACCCTAATATAACCTTTGATACACCCACTCTAAATTACAGACTGCCATTCGCAAAACCATAGACACTCCAACACCAATAACTACATACCCACTCACTGATTCTTAGGTCTACGCACACATCCACTCACTCACCCGTACAGTCACTCATACTTACGGTCACTCAGTACAGGACTATCATATGCACTCATACTCCTATATAGACACTCAAACACCGCCACTCATCCATAGAGGTACTCACACACCTAGTCAGTCATGCAAATAATTAAACACACTACCATTTACTCACCTATACAGTTATACACACACCAGCTCACTTACTCATACAAATAGTAGCACAATCTTACGCTCTTATACAATCACTGATACAAGCACACACTCATCCATACAGCCACTATCACAATCACTCACTCTCGCTTATAGCTATTTATATACTCCAACACACATATATACTGCCTTTCACATATGTAGTTACTCACACATGTACCACTGGGACATACATTCACTCACTAACACACTCTTACACACACTTACCCACCCATACAGTCTATCACAGTTGCACTCTTGAAACCATCCACCCAGTGAATCACCCACTCACACATCTATGCACAGAGTTGCACACACCCCTCCCACACAAACACTCAGGCACCCATACAGATACTCAGACAAGCATTCAATAACTCATATAGACACTCATGTAGCTATTCACAAACACATGCAGCCACTTACACAGCAACAGACAGACGGATACAGACATTCACCCAGTTTAGTCACTAACCCATGCATTCAGTAAGATACGTTAAATCACTCACTTATAGAGTCAGTCACGCACCTACTAAATCATCCATACAGACACTTACACACCCACTCATTCTTCAATACGTCTTTTCCTATATATATTAAAAATATTTAAACTTTACAGAAACACACAGTCACTGGATGATGTCATCAGTGATGTCATCAGTGATGTCATTTGAGATGTCATCAGTGATGTCATCAGTGATATCACTGACCATGTCATGAGTGATGTAATATGTGAGGTCATCAGCAGTGCATTGCGGGGGCGCGAGTTATAGTTAGCTGGACTAACTATAACGAGGGAATTTCACGGGTTTTGTACGAGTGCAATGTCCAACTAACTATAACTGTCCCTAAAACCTATGGTTTTTCAGTGAATTTCAAAGGTTTTTAAATGCTAATTTGTAACTATAACGTCCCTGAAACCTATGGTTTTTTCAGTGAATATATATATATATGTGTGTGTGTGTTAGGTAAAGAATATGGGGAAAGGGTGGCTCACCCCAGGCATCTGTCTATCCCTCACCCGAACGCCCTTCTCCCTGAAACCCCTCTCTCTCTGCCTGCGGCATACAGCATCACCATCCCATTAGCAAGCACAAGGAAATTTGGATTAATTTGATATATGGGCAACAGAGTTAGGGTAAGTGCCAATCTACTCTCACTTGCCTTGCTGAGTGGCTGTATTATTCAGTGCCGGGGACAATCGGCAACCAGGAAACCCTACCAAACCTAGGCATTTCTTAAAACTAGACACCAAGGGCAGTCCAGTATGATGTGACTTCAAACCTCAATGTTTGGCTAACATCACATATTTTCCTCAATTTCTGTGTGGAAAGTTCTGGGATCTGCGGGGATACAAAAAATTCTGTTTGTATATGCAATAATGATCAATAGAACATTTGTTATTATCAATTACATTTCTGTCCCTTTTGGATTCCAAATATAGGCCAGTGACCAAGAACCACAAATTCATAGTTGTTCAAATAACTACTGTTGCTAAACTCAGTATCTATGGCACACTTTAAAAATGCATAGGTTTCCGCCATACCCATTTTTAATCCATTAGATTGTGCTATACGAATTGCTAAATGGTAGGTACACAATGAAAGTTCATTATAAGCTTGAGTTCAGTTATTAGCTCTGGGGATCACATGTTTGTGGACAATAAAAGCTATGTATACCTGTGACCAGAAAGATTTGACGAGGTAGCAGTATACTGTTTTTTAAATCAGCCAGTTGGGAAATAAATACAGATAAAAATGTTGTCAGCAATTTCTACATTTACTTTTTTTTTTTACATTCTTTTTTATTGCGATTAGTTTCTTTGGACAAACCTTGAGTGATCTCTTCCTTGCTCAATTCAGAATTTTGTCTAGTTTTCATAAATGTATAGCTTTCTGAGTTCACCCATGAGTTTCACACTTGTTTCTGCCAGTAGGTCGAAACCTCAAAAACTAGGAAACATTGATTACCACCTAGAAAAATGTAAAAACTGTGGTTAAAAAAAGTTTTTTTACAATTCTGCTTGTTCCTTAAAGCTAATCGTAGCATGGCAGACCTTTTGTTGATGCCATTTTGGTGTTAAAAAATAGGCTTTCATTCAGAGAACATTTCCCAATTTCGCAACAAAAATAAAGCCCACAAAATATTGCTATTTCCTCAGTTCATTCCAGGGGTATGGAATACAACCTCTAGTTATCTTTGGAATTCCCAACATTTGGGTGAAAATGGTGCAAATTTGGCCTGGGTACCTTTTGTGGATAAAAACTTATTAAAGCTTAAGCATGAAGTAACTAAACATCAAAAAAGGCTCAGCATTAGGGATGGAAAAGCCCCAGCAGCAAAAGAGTTTAAGGATTTTCTAATGTCCATACTGTTTTTAGAATTAGATCTTTTTGGAAGCCTTGAAAAATCATATGGAATCTTACCAGGATTTTGATATCAAATGTCTAATTCTTTACATTTTCTTTTAATGGCTATTACATCAGCTAGGCAATTAGGAGTGTTACATACTTTTCTTGTGGACATCATTTTTAAGTATATTCTTTGATCCATTAGTTTACAGGTTGCGCCCACCCTTTATTCCTGAGGTTTCTACAGCTTTTCATTTGGAACGACTGATTGTTTTTCCTGAGCTTTGTATTCCTCCTTCTTCACTGGAGGAAGCAGAACTGCACAATTTGGATTTGTTTGGATGCCAGGAGGGTGGATTTTGACCTATATTCAGAAAGCAGATCATTTTCGACAGTCTCATTCTTTTTGTCAATTTTGATTCGACCCAAAAGGGAGCAAAAGACACACAATTGATGGACGGAATGCAGAACAAATCAAAACATTCACCCCCAGTCAAGAGATCTAGGTTTAATCCATCATTCTTTTGCTCACCATGCCACCCCAGTTTAGACCTGGCCATATGCAAATCAGTCTTGACCCTGTGCCTCATGGGAACAGTCCAGCCCCAACTGCCAAGCCAGGTCCTCCCTGGACCGGAAACAAGCATCCTAGGACCGGTTTCGGGGTTTCACCCCTCATCAGCCAGGATAGCCTGATTCCAGTTGCACAGCATGCCCGGGACCCACGTCTGGGCATACCCGGCGCACTTAGGGCGAGGAAGCAAAAGACACACAATTGATGGACGGAATGCAAAACAAATCAAAACATTCACCCCCAGTCAGGAGATCTGGGTTAAATCCATCATTCTTTTGCTCACCATGCCACCCCAGTTTAGACCTGGCCATATGCAAATCAGTCTTGACCCTGTGCCTCATGGGAACAGTCCAGCTATTTCCTCAGTTCCTTCCAGGGGTATGGACTACAACCTCTAGTTATCTTTGGAATTCCCAACATTTGGGTGAAAATGGTGCAAATTTGGCCTGGGTACCTTCTGTGGATAAAAACTTATTAAAGCTTAAGCATGAAGTAACTAAACATCAAAAAAGGCTCAGCACTAGGGATGGAAAAGCCCCAGCAGCAAAAGAGTTTAGGGATTTTCTAATGTCCATACTGTTTTTAGAATTAGATCACTGTTTCCTTGTTGGGATTTATCTTTGCTTTTTGGAAGCCTTGAAAAAATCATATGGAATCTTACCAGGATTTTGATATCAGATGTCTAATTCTTTACATCTTCTTTTAATGGCTATTACATCAGCTAGGCAATTAGGAGCGTTACATACCTTTCTTGTGGACATCATTTTTAAGTATATTCTTTGATCCATTAGTTTACAGGTTGCGCCCACCCTTTATTCCTGAGATTTCTACAGCTTTTCATTTGGAACGACTGATTGTTTTTCCTGAGCTTTGTATTCCTCCTTCTTCACTGGAGGAAGCAGAACTGCACAATTTGGATTTGTTTGGATGCCAGGAGGGTGGATTTGACCTATATTCAGAAAGCAGATCATTTTTGACAGTCTCATTCTTTTTGTCAATTTTGATTCGACCCAAAAGGGAGCAAAAGACACACAATTGATGGACGGAATGCAGAACAAATCAAACCATTCACCCCCAGTCAAGAGATCTAGGTTTAATCCATCATTCTTTTGCTCACCATGCCACCCCAGTTTAGACCTGGCCATATGCAAATCAGTCTTGACCCTGTGCCTCATGAGAACAGTCCAGCCCGAACAGCCAAGCCAGGACCTCCCTGGACCGGAAACAAGCATCCTAGGACCGGTTTCGGGGTTTCACCCCTCATCAGCCAGGATAGCCTGATTCCAGTGGCACAGCGAGCCCGGGACCCACGTCTGGGCATACCCGGCGCACTTAGGGCGAGGAAGCAAAAGACACACAATTGATGGACGGAATGCAAAACAAATCAAAACATTCACCCCCAGTCAGGATATCTGGGTTAAATCCATCATTCTTTTGCTCACCATGCCACCCCAGTTTAGACCTGGCCATATGCAAATCACTCTTGACCCTGTGCCTCATGGGAACAGTCCAGCCCGAACTGCCAAGCCAGGTCTTCCCTGGACCGGAAACAAGCATCCTAGGACCGGTTTCGGGGTTTCACCCCTCATCAGCCAGGATAGCCTGATTCCAGTGGCACAGCGAACCCGGGACCCACGTCTGGGCATACCCGGAGCACTTAGGGCGAGGAAGCAAAAGACACACAATTGATGGACGGAATGCAGAACAAATCAAAACATTCACCCCAAGTCAAGAGATCTGGGTTAAATGCATCATTCTTTTGCTCACCATGCCACCCCAGTTTAGACCTGGCCATATGCAAATCAGTCTTGACCCTGTGCCTCATGGGAACAGTCAAACCCGAACTGCCAAGCGAGGTCCTCCCTGGACCAGAAACAAGCATCCTAGGACCGGTTTCGGGGTTTCACCCCTCATCAGCCAGGATAGCCTGATTCCAGTGGCACAGTGAGCCTGGGACCCACGCTGGGCATACCCGGCGCACTTCGGCAGAGGAAGCAAAAGACACACAATTGATGGACGGAATGCAGAACAAATCAAAACATTCACCCCCAGTCAAGAGAGCTGGGTTAAATCCATCATTCTTTTGCTCACCATGCCACCCCAGTTTAGACCTGGCCATATGCAAATCAGTCTTGACCCTGTGCCTCATGGGAACAGACCAGCCCGAACTGCCAAGCCAGGTCCACCCTGGACCGGAAACAAGCATCCTTGGACGGTTTCAGGATTTCACCCCTCATCAGCCAGGAGAGCCTGATTCCAGTGGCACAGTGAGCCCGGGACCCACGTCTGGGCATACCGGCGCACTTAGGGTGAGGAAGCAAAAGACACACAATTGATGGACAGAATGCAGAACAAATCCAAACGTTCACCCTCAGTCAAGAGATCTGGGTTAAATCCATCATTCTTTTGCTCACCATGCCACCCCAGTTTAGACCTGGCTATATGCAAATCAGTCTTGACCCTTTGCCTCATGGGAACAGTCCAGCCCGAACTGCCAATCCAGGTCCTCCCTGGACCGGAAACAAGCATCCTAGGGCCTGTTTCGAAGTTTCACCCCTCATCAGCCAGGATAGCCTGATTCCAGTGGCACAGTGAGCCCGGGACCCACGTCTGGGCATACCCGGCGCACTTAGGGCGAGGAAGGAAAAGTCACACAATTGATGGACAGAATGAAGAACAAATCCAAACATTCACCCCCAGTCAAGAGATCTGGGTTAAATCCATCATTCTTTTGCTCACCATGCCACCCCAGTTTAGACCTGGCCATATGCAAATCAGTCTTGACCCTCTGCCTCATGGGAACAGTCCAGCCCGAACTGCCGAGCCAGGTCCTCCCTGGACCGGAAACAGGCATCCTAGGACCGGTTTCGGGGTTTCACCCCTCATCAGCCAGGATAGCCTGATTCCAGTGGCACAGCGAGCCCGGGACCCACGTCTGGGCATACCCGGCGCACTTAGGGCAAGGAAGCAAAAGACACACAATTGATGGACGGAATGTAAAACAAATCAAAACATTCACCCCCAGTCAGGAGATCTGGGTTAAATCCATCATTCTTTTGCTCACCATGCCACCTCAGTTTAGACCTGGCCATATGCAAATCAGTTTTGACCCTGTGGCTCATGGGAACTGTCCAGCCCGAATTGCCAAGCCAGGTCTTCCCTGGACCGGAAACAAGCATCCTAGGACCGGTTTCGGGGTTTCACCCCTCATCAGCCAGGATGGCCTGATTCCAGTGGCACAGCGAGCCCGGGACCCACGCCTGGGCATACCCGGAGCACTTAGGGCGAGGAAGCAAAAGACACACAATTGATGGACGGAATGCAGAACAAATCAAAACATTCACCCCCAGTCAAGAGAGCTGGGTTAAATCCATCATTCTTTTGCTCACCATGCCACCCCTGTTTAGACCTGGCCATATGCAAATCAGTCTTGACCCTGTGCCTCATGGGAACAGTCCAGCCAGAACTGCCAAGCCAGGTCCTCCCTGGACCGGAACAAGCATCCTAGGACCGGTTTCGGGGTTTCACCCTTCATCAGCCAGGATAGCCTGATTACAGTGGCACAGTGAGCCCGGGAACCACGTCTGGGCATACCCGGCGCACTTAGGGGGAGGAAGCAAAATACACACAATTAATGGACGGAATGCAGAACAAATCCAAACATTCACCCCCAGTCAAGAGATCTGGGTTAAATCCATCATTCTTTTGCTCACCATGCCACCCCAGTTTAGACCTGGCCACATGCAAATCAGTCTTGACCCTTTGCCTCATGGGAACAGTCCAGCCCGAACTGCCAAGCCAGGTCCTCCCTGGACCGGAAACAAGCATCCTAGGACCGGTTTCGAGGTTTCACCCCTCATCAGCCAGGATAGCCTGATTCCAGTGGCACAGTGAGCCCGGGACCCACGTCTGGGCATACCCGGCGCACTTGGAGCGAGGAAGGAAAAGTCACACAATTGATGGACGGAATGCAGAACAAATCAAAACATTCACCCCCAGTCAAGAGATCCGAGTTAAATCCATCGTTCTTTTGCTCACAATGCCTCCCCTGTTTAGACCTGGCCATATGCAAATCAGTCTTGAACCTGTGCCTCATGGGAACAGTCCAACCCGAACTGCCAAGCCAGGTCCTCCCTGGACCGGAAACAAGCATCCTAGGATCGGTTTCGGGGTTTCACCCCTCATCAGCCAGGATACCCTGATTCCAGTGGCACAGTGAGCCCGGGACCCACGTCTGGGCATACCCGGCGCACTTAGGGCGAGGAAGCAAAAGACACACAATTGATGGACGGAATGCAGAACAAATCAAAACATTCACCCCCAGTCAAGAGATCTGGGTTAAATCCATCATTCTTTTGCTCACCATGCCACCCCAGTTTAGACCTGGCCATATGCAAATCAGTCTTGACCCTGTGCCTCATGGGAACAGTCCAGCCCGAACTGCCAAAGAATGATGGATTTAACCCAGATCCTTGTGACTGGGGGTGAATGTTTGCATTGTCCAGCATTCCGTCCATCAATTGTTTCTTTTGCATATGTCGCCCTAAGTGGGAAGGGTATGCCCAGACGTGGGTCTCGTGCTCACTACACCACTGGATTCAAGCTAGCCTGGCTGATGAAGGGTGATGCCCTGAAACCGGTCCCAGGATGCTTGTTTCCAGTCCAAGGAGGACCTGGCTTGGCAGTTCAGGCTGGACTGTTCCCACAAGGAACAGGGTCAAGACTGATTTGCATATGGCTGGGTCCAAACTGGGGTGGTGTGGTGAACAAAAGAATGATTGATTTAACCCAGATCCTTGTGACTGGGGGTGAATGTTTGCATTGTCCATCATTCCGTCCATTAATTGTTTCTTTTGCATAAGTCGCCCTAAGTGAGAAGGGTTTCTTTTGCATATTTCGCCCTAAGTGAGAAGGGTATGCCCAGACGTGGGTCCCGAGCTCACTACACCACTGGATTCAAGCTAGCCTGGCTGAAGAAGGGTGATGCCCTGAAACTGGTCCCAGGATGCTTGTTTCCGGTCCAGGGAGGACCTGGCTTGGCAGTTCGGGCTGGACTGTTCCCACAAGGAACAGGGTCAAGTCTGATTTGCATATGGCTGGGTCCAAACTGGGGTGGTGAGCAAAAGAATGATGGATTTAACCCAGATCCTTGTGACTTGGGGTGAATGTTTGCTTTGTCCAGCATTCCGTCCATCAATTGTTTCTTTTGCATCGGCCCAAAAGGGAGGCAAACGTTTTACTTAGACCTTAACTTGAGGGGTTAAGTCTCTAATTGCTTGAGCCTACCAGATTTAAGGGGTTCCTCGCCCATTAAGGTAATCATGGTCAATTTAGGAGAGGCAGGGCTGCTTCTTGAGTTGAATCTCAAGGTGATTATTTGGTGAAATCTGCGAAGCAACTACTGGGGCACCTCCTTTAACTTTCATTAAACACCAAATGGTGATTGTGCTGAGAATTTTGGTTCCAAAGTGCTTTCTGTATGAAGTATCATGTGGAGACTCTGTTCTTTAAATTCTTCTTTGAATGCAACATTTAAATGTTTTCTCATTTGTATTTAAATCGTACTGGTTGTTAAGCTTGGGTATTCCTCATTTGTTATACTGCAGATTCCATCACTTTAAGGCCATTCTTTCAGATTCGTTTTCACTTCCTGCCCTCCTTCCCATTTGGTCAGCAGGGCGGCCTTTTGAGGAGGAGGGATGAATAAGTCACCTTAATTTTATTTAGGATATGCTTGGGTTATATGGTCCTAGTTTGAGCCCAGTGAGAGCAGTGTAGGCATATGTCTTTTTAGGTCTCGCGCCTAGCGTTGCAGTGCGTAGCCCTGCTTGCGCAGCGCGAGACCTCTTGTATGGGGTTTTTCAAACTGACCTAGGAATCGCACACGCTCGTGCATGTGCGATTCGTTTTCCCCCGGCTATTGGGCTTTGCGTGCGTCTTTATAAGAAAGACAGCACGCAATTGAGCAAAGGCGGGCGCATGTCCTGCCTTTGCCGCGCCCATTCCCACCGGTGTCTAGCACGCGCAGCAGCGCGCGTTCGCCTCGCTGCCGCGCTCCCTTTCCCCCCGCTCCTCTGTGGTGCGCGCGCACCACTGGTTTTTATTATCTTCCGCAGATACGGCTGTGAAACTGCTCGTAAGTAATTGATTAAGTATTACATACCCCTAAGCATAAGTCTCCAAGGAAGACGTTTAAATGTTTGCGGTCGGTCATACCGTTAAAATTAATAGACGTGACCAATTGTTTTTTTAGATAAGGCAAGTAACCCAATGAATCTTGCAAGCACTAAGAACATAGCATATTGTGAGGGGGAAATTGATTCCACGTGGAGTGGTGCGGCACCTTAGTATACCCTACACTTGAAATCGTAGAGAAAACACACTGAAAAGGCTATGCATGAGAATGCATACATTGCGAGCAAGACAGCAACAATGTGCTCTGAGATCTGCTACTTCTTTTGTCTGCGAAGAAGACAAGCAACCGGGAGATATACGAATTCCAGCAAAAACGTGGAAACATCAACAAAACGGCTACGCGTCGGTTTTCAACAGACCAGACACGGTCCACCCCGTGCCCTGTGTGACCCTAGAGTAACTCATGGAGCGGCATCCGCAGCTGCACTCTCAGCACAGAGTCGCAGCGGTCATTGTCTAACCCAGCCCGTGACGTCATCTTTGCGAGCCGTTCCCGGAAGAGACGTGGCAGGAGCTGGTGAACGGTGGAATGCTGGTGTTTACGAAGTGCTGGTGGGAGTCAGCCCACCTCTGATCCCGGAATCAAACAGAGCAGCGCCCCGGTAAAAGGAGGAGCGGGCACTTTCGGGTCTGAGGTTAGTATTGCGTCCCTGTCTGACAGGGGAACAGTTGAGACAGAAGAGTCGGATTGGCAATTAATTGTACAGGAGTCTTTCACTATTGTGCCTGCTGGGTAAATAGTGGCTGTGGCATCCAGTGCCAATATTGATAAACCCTCAGGAAAATTTTGATAGGAAATGTAATTTCTTGATAGGATATATTTCCCGAAGTAAACACCCAGAACCAAGAATTTATTGCAAAAAGAAGCAATCTCATTGGTATCGTTTGAGTACAGTGGAAGATGTCATAATACAGTAGTAATGAAAAGTATACCCGACAGAGCCCTGCAAATGGGGAGGAGAGATAACGCTCTTATGTAGGAATGTGACAACATGTATGCAGAGTGTGGTTTATTGGCTGAGAACTAACTCCCTGCAATTTAATGCAGACAAAACAGAGTTTCTTTACATTGCAGGTGGGAGAATTTCATATCCTCTCCCAGCCAATTTGTGGCCCACTGCTGCCGATGCTCCGCCGGCACCCTCTAATCGGTTCGCAATTTGGGAGTCTGCTTTAATGAGAAGCTGACTTTGGAAAATCAAGTCAATAAGACCGTTGGGAGCTGTTTTTCTCTTATTAGGGTCCTCAAGAAAATACTTCCTATGCTCCCGGTACATACTCGTGCATTGGTAGTAAGGAGTGTCATCAAGAGTAGGTTAGACTACTGTAATGCCCTGCTACTGGAGTCCCCTAAATATTTAACTGGGAGACTGCAGAGAATCCAGAATGTAGCGGCTAAGCTGGCTTTGATGAGACCTCGTCAGTCCTCCCCCTCTCAGACCCTTGCGGACCTTCATTGGCTCCCAATTTTGCAGAGGGTTCACTTTAAATCCCTCTGTGTCGTGTTCAAGGCGCTGCATGGTCTGGGGCCAATACCATTGCAGAGTAAATTTAGTTGGTATGTTCCCACTCGTTGCTTTAGGTCCTCTTCTGCCAATTGGGTGAAAGTGCCTAGGGTCAGAAGAGCAAAACTGGGGGGGCAAGCTTTCAGTGTTGCTGCTGCAAGGCTCTGGAATACCCTACCTACGGAGTTGCGACAGATGACGGACTTTTTGCCGTTTAGAAAGAAATTAAAGACTTGGTTCTTTCCCAGAGTATAATGTTTTCTGTCCTCTGTCACAGGCTTTTTTCCGTCTCTCATCGCCAGGATACCCGGCGGGTTGCAGTGCGCTCTATAAATAGCCCTTACATTACATTACATTACACTGGCTTCTAATCAGGAAATGTAAGTGATGTTTCTGGAATGCAGGTCCTTGTGAAATGATGACCTATTGTTTACTGCCAGGTGAAATAATGCCAACCAATTGCAGGGAGTTAGTTCTCAGACAGTTTCAGCTGTCTAAATGCATATCCTCTAAACGTTCTCTCCTCGGAATAGTGTTCGATATGTAATATTGCTACCCATAATTTAGTGCCAGGGAAAGTTAAGCCTTTGGGACGCAGAGTAAAGATAAAGAATGCAGCTCAAATAATGAGTGGTTGCTGGCGGTGGGAAGTAGGGAAGTTTTACATGTACAGTTCTCTGCATTTAGAAATAATGCCCAAGAAAAACACATCTTGAGTGACAACCATCATTTTCATTTTAAAAGGTCAGTTAGAGGTGAATGTAAACCACAATAAAAAGAAAGCTGAACTTGAACTCAATCATGCAATATGTTAATAGTTAACACATTTTTGACCTACACAATATTAACTTAGTGCATACGGTCAATTTTATTGGATAACTAGATTCGAGTTTCCAACATGCCTCTCCATACGTGCATTCACATGGCTCTTAATGCCGTATTTCTACCTTTGCAGTATATTCCTGATGTTGATCATCCCAGAATTCTTACTGTAGGTTACAGGGTGCAGAGTTATGTCTTTTAAGGAAATATATCCCCATGTACTTATGTCACTTCTGTGCAAGATGTTCACTGTTGTGCATATCTTTGATCCTTGTACCTGCTCCCTGTAATTTGTCTCACTCTGTACCGTGTGTTTCTGAATTATCCTTATGTACTTTTGCTTCTGAATGATCTTTGAATTTCTGCTTCTGAACTGTGCTTCTCTGAAAATTTGCTTCTCGAATTTCTGATTAGTTGCTTAGGAAGGGTGTTTATCTTAGTTGTGTTTTTGTGAACTCTACTACTCCTTTTAATTGTTACGGTCAGAGTGCTGAAGTCACATCTGTATGTACATTTCACCCTAATTGTGTTTCTCTCTGTTTCCTAACTATGCTCACAGGACCTGCGCCTCTTTGAATTATTGCCTCTGATTTGCTTACTTGCTAGTTTTATCACATCATGTCCAGCATCTAGTTCGGGAATATGTTCTATTGATATTTCTTTGTGTACCGCAGAATAGTGTTCATTTGGTAGTGCTCCTCTGAAATGAATAGAAATTAATTGAATCTGAATAGTTTGCATCATTCACTTGAGTTGTTGCTTCTGTAAATTCTGCTTCTCTGAATGGTTTCCCCAGCAATGTGTTCGTGTCTGATATGAGCCGACCTATACATCATAATTGTGTGTTCCCTATGTTGTTTTAACTTTCTACTCATGTAGACTGTGTTTCTCAGAATTGCCCTCCTCTGATTTGTGTATTTGTGAATTACTCCTAGCTCTTGAACTAGCATCATACCACAGTGGGTTTGCTCCTCCTACACGTGTTTCTCTGAATCCTCTCTTTCCAGATTATCTCTATCTTTATCACTTTCCAAGCCGAAGTGCCACTGCGTCACATTCCTTTATTTGGTTTCTATGCGATTTTTCCAGAGAAATTCCTCTTCTTTGTCTGTTCTCTGCTCTCACTAGTGTGGGTCTTAGAACCTTTCACAACTCAAATTAAGGGCCTCTTGTGCTGGCACCTGTGCCATTTCCCAGGGATATTTCTAGACTCCACAAAATTCCAGACCGTTTCTGTGAATTGTGCAGACACAATTTATCCTTCAGGGGTGTGGAATTTTATAAAATATATACTTGTCCATGGGGCAGGGTGCTTCATAAATCTACTTGTCCTGTAACAAAATCCACTTGTGCCTTTTGTGCCATGTAACGCGGCAACACATTGACACAATCTCATTATATAAGAGCTCTGATATAGCCTCTCTGATTATTCCATGGCTCATACCATTGTAGGGTTTGAATACTAGCAATATCCTTATTTTTCCACGTTTCCACAGATCTACATACTGGTGCTGAAGGTAGTGGTAAGCAATAATTCCATAGTTGGAATGCCCTTTTGAGTCTATGAAACCTACTAACTTGCATGTTTTAAGGGTTTTCACCAACTCTTCTCTAATCTTTTCCCATACTGAGAAGGTTGGAAATTTACTCCCGACAATGGCAGAGGTAAAACTTTTTCCAGGACAGGGAAAAAAGTGGCTGGAGGTAAAGTGAACTTGCAAACACTGAACAGATTTTCGCATGAGCAACTCTACACATTCATATTTACTCAAGCTAAAATGCAGTTCACAAATATTTTCTAAGAGTACTATTTCTTGTCCTACTTCTGTAAATTCTTGTGAATTCACGAAAGCTGTAAATCTGCACTTAATGCAAGGACATATACCATGGGTGCACTTTTGAGACTTGCTTTAATAATTGTTCCCCTAATTAGGACTGGCGTTAACCATGACCTTTTGTGCTTATGACCTTTTGTGTTTATTAAAAATCTCTCTCTCTCTTTCTCTCTTTTTCTTGGCTGGCTTCACTGTGAGTAACAGTATTCTGCTCTTTCACAAGGAGCATAGCGGCACACAAAGTAGTTTTGTTCAGTGCCAGGAACTACTGTGACAATGTGTGCTTTTGAGACGAAAAATGATTTTTGCTTTTGCCAATGTTTGTTATAATGGTGAGGGCCCGGCAGCTCCCACACCAATAGGATTTTACCAAAACCATGCCAAAACAAGACACGCATTGACAAAACCAAAGGGTGACCACCAACTTCAGACTTATTGGCTTTGCCAATGCTTGCTTATTTTTATGTTTCCCATAATCTTATTGAAACTTGTTACACTGATTTTGCATCATGAATATTTCTGGGAAATACTAGAATGCATCACCGCATTTTACTAAATGATGCTGCAAAGAAATGGTACCTTAAATTTTATAGTAGTTTAGCAAAATGTTTTTTTCCTACTTGAATTTTTTGTGAACATTTTATTTTGAAAGCGAAGAATCCTCAATCTTGCTTTCAAGCTTCTGCAAAAATTTGCATCTAATCAGAGAGCATTCTTGAAGCATTATACATAGCTTCATATTGCTAAACTTTGAAAACGTGTGTACACATTTTTATACTGGAACCACTGTCAGTAGTGCAGTCTGAGCTTACAACATTTACCTAGATCGCTCACCCTAATAATTAAGGCTATGCATTTATGAACCATAAAAACAAGTTTGAACAGCATGTACACAAATATTACCTTAATTGCAGGTAATGCCATTCCCTGATCCATAATGTGGTACTGTAAACTGGCAGCCAAAGGGTTGGTGCTGTAGGGGGTTGGGTGTACTTGTCCCAAGGACAAAATACACATGAAAACGTGTTGCCCTTGACCCCACCCCAAACTATATGTCCTGGGTGTTGGGATATATATATATATATTTTAACTTTGTTCAAACCAAAATTGACTTGTTTATTATTTTTATAGCACGGGCTTGAACGCAATTGCAATGCAATAGGTCTCGTATTTGCGAGAGTTTAAGCTATTGGCATTGTAAATGACTGTCTTTTATTTATCTGTTTTAAAAACAACACATACATAGAAGGCATTGTCATCTACAATGCCAATAGCTCAAACTCTTGTAAATGCGAGACCTATTGCATTGCAAATGCTTGTTTCATTTTGGATTGGTGTTTGGGAGTGGGAGTGACTCTCTGGAGGGGGGATATGCTGCGTTTGTTATGACTGAAATGAAGAAGAACAGACTCAGTGTAATGGAATTACCGGTAAGAAAACATGTACAACTTTGCAGTAGCGTGGGCAGTGCCTACTACAGCAACCATATAGTTTTGGCACTGCACAGTAATGGGGCAAAATGCTGACGTGGCGCAACTGGTCATTCATTTTATG
Source organism: Calotriton arnoldi (assembly GCA_963921515.1). Lineage (NCBI taxonomy): Eukaryota > Metazoa > Chordata > Amphibia > Caudata > Salamandridae > Calotriton > Calotriton arnoldi. The sequence goes on from CAWUFW010001731.1 coordinate 2,363,396, forward strand.
CATCTGAGCATGGGTTGCTCAATGCTCCTGCCCTTAGCAGCACAGCTGAACACACCTCTGTAAAGGGGCGTAGGGAACCCCCCACTTTAGCAGCTGAAGTGGGGGCTCCCACTGGGCCTAATAATCTGGTGAACTGGGTCCACATAAACAATAATTAGTTGTTTATGGGTCTCTTATGTTTGCAAGTCTGCAGACAATGCTGATAAATAGAACTGCTAGAAAGTTATCATGAAAAATTGTTGTGAGCTTTCAGCTGGCATGCACAGGGAAAACAAACAGTAGAAAACAGAGAAAGGGGAACACATTGAAAAACAATGAGCATGACAGTTAAAGACATTAAAGAAAAAGTAAGGATAAGATGAGTAGATACAAAGGGAAAAAAGAACAGAAGGAGAAAGGAAAGGCGACAGGGAGGAAGTATACATGAAAGGAAAGATGGAAGTAGGGTGAAAGGGTAAAAGAATTACTGGATGGAAGAGTGAAAGGATTTACTGGTAAAAGTGTGAATGGGTGGAAGTATGAAAGAATGCACAGATGAAGAAGAGTGAATGGATGGACAGTTAAAAAACAGATGGATACATGAACATATGGATGGTTGAAAAGATGGATGGATAGGGCAGTGTGTGGATACATGTAAAGGTGAAGGTATGGACAGATGGCTGGATAGATAGATGGAAGGAGGGTGAAAGAAATTCTTCTTAGGAGGGTCATATTTGCTCACTTCAGACGCTCGGTCTGATTAGAGGTATGTTTCAAGTGGGGGAGTAATTTCATTTTGTACCTCAGTATAATTCTTACAGGTATGCAAGTAAGGCACTGGGCAGCTGGTTGTGGGCGGATCTGTCATCACCCACTGTTTCTTTTGCAAACATACAGTTTCTTACTCTTCTCTCATTTCTTTCCTTGATATTGTGAAGCCGCTGCTGAAAAACTACTTATTACTTACTGTTGCTGCACACGCAGTGCTGGGACTTTTGAAGCCACCGCCTCAGGCTGTCCTTGCCATCTGCCGGCTAGGCTAGGCTAGGTCATGCACAAGATATTCAAGCAGCAGAGACTGACTTTGTCAAGCTGACAAGCGACAGAAAGGGTGCTGAGGTGACTGAGAGAAGGTGGAGTGCATGTTTCTATCTGGTATATGGAAAGGGGAAGGAATTCTTTGAAATTTATACTGTAGACAAAAAAAATGTTACATTCTTGTAGCATAGGTCATGAATTATTGTGCGCTATAGATGTTTTTGTTATGGAGTGCAGGTCACAATTGCAATTCGGAGATAGCTCAGGATATCAATGTCCATGCTGCAGAATTTTGTTTGGAAGCTGTTGGTTAAGCTCCATTGCTCGTTTCTCGCTGCCTGAGCTCATGATATTTATACACTCGGTCTCCTCTACTTTTCTATGTTCTATCCTGAACTGGATTTCATTTCCCTGAATGTTTTTCCAGGGCCCTAAGACTCTCACGTGCAAATCAAATGCACTTTTCTCAATTAAATATCATTGATTAGGACTTAAGGGTCGTCTTCACACCGCAACTGTCTCAGATCTGACATACATGGATCAAGGAAGGGCACAAGTGCTGATTGGTGAAAAATCTGTAGCAAACCCAACATATTTTGTTATAAAAGTGTTGACCATGCATAAACCAAAAATCACACACAGCACTGGCTAAAACGTCACAGTTAAACTCTAAGGTTCACGTACATAGACCTCGGAAAAGAGAATGGGTGAGATGGCCATGATGAAAATAAAATCTGTGACCTGCAGTATTTGGTGGTTTTACTAAGCCGAGCAGAAACTTTAGATCTCAGACTCGACCGCGCTGCTGTCAAAGATGCCTACTGCTAACAATATCCATAGAATTAGCTTTGGGTCCGACGCTTTCAACTATTAGCTTTCTTTGACCTTCCCTTTGTCAGCCGTTTTATTGAGACTTTGTTAATCATGTCTTTTGATTTTGGAATTTCACAGCATAGCTGTCAAACATGCTAACAATATACGTGTTAGAAACGGGATTTCTGGTTGGCTAGGGCATGCGCCTAAACCAGGCAGAAACCACCACTCTAGTCAGGGCAAGGGAGTTACACGCTGAAGATAACCCCTACTCACCCCCTTGGTAGCTTGGCAGAGCAGTCAGGCTTCTCTCAGCGGCAATGTGTAAAGCGTTTGCGCAACACAAACACACTGCAGCGACACACTAGGCACACCACAAAAAGAAACTCCACACAAGGTTATATCAAAAATAGCCTTTGTATTATCCATAAAACACATTAGAACGTAATCACATATATACACTGTGCCACCTAGCACTTGGTATGACTTTACAGGGATTATATAAACTACAGGGCCAATCGGGCCGCTGTCATAACATCACATATGTCACCGTTAGTTAGGACAACCAGTAACTACTGGTAAGGGTGCTCTTAGCACCAAGCATGAGGCATGGACATCATGGTAATAATCAGAATAGCACATTACACATATACATCCTCAGCAGTGCACCTGAGTAGGCACTTGCAGCCATGCACACATCATGAAATACCTCCATCCCCTCACTTGTGCAGATAATATAAAATCTAGAGGAATGCCTGTTATCATGACCATACAAAAATTATAACATTACAGGCATTAACACACCCCTGGGGATTACCGTATCCATATCACTCTAAACACCTGGGGGAAATCCCCTATAGTGACAGAGAACCCATAGAGATCGCGCCTCTGCGCGCCTATTACCTGCCATGTGGTATTTTAGGTAGTCTCATCAGGATCGGTGAGCCTCTGCACTTCTCCAAGTGGAGTGACGGTAATCTTTTCCGAAAGCACTCCTATGCTGTACTTATGGCCCCTCGGGACTGGTCAGGTGGCAAGAAATGCAGCCCGTAGCTGCCCACCCCAGGGAGGCCACCATTGAAGGGGGGCGCACACAATGCAAGGGGGGCGGAGGTACAACTCACCCTGTCTCCGTTACTTGGAGAATGCCCCCGATGTTGCAGCTGCCCGCGACCCAGCAGCGCAGCTGCGATGATGCCACGGAAAATAATAAGGCCTCTCAGGGGCCTCCGTTGAGGTATCGCTCTGAGCCCCTCTTCGGCCGCACAGGGAGCCCGCGAGGCTCCGTCTCTCCTGCCAGCCCCGCCCACAACCAGGCACGACTTTGCCTGATTTCCGTCGGCTTCGTGTCCCGCTTCCTGGCCGGAACTTCATCACAATACAGGGCGGCTGGCAACAGGCAAGAGTATCCCAGGAAGGCAATAGAGAGAGGGAGAGCACTTCTTGCCTCAGCTCCCCCCTCTCTTCCCGGGAACACACCAAGCACGAGCAGCGCTGCACGCGCTAGCTCTGAGGCTTCCACTTTCTCTCAGGAGTTTCGCCCACAACCAGGCGTGGACTCTGCCTGGCTTCCGGCCTCTCCTTTCTCTCTTCACGGCGCGGTGGCGCCCGTTCTTGGCACGGCTGAAGCCTACTCCCAAGACTCAAGGAGATTGCAGTTGAAGCGCACTCCACGTGCTGTGTTGTGCAGGTGCCCACACCTTTGGGCAAATCAGTTTTTTAGCACATCCAGAATGTGCTTGGAGTAACGATAGAAATCAAGCAGACCCTAGCACTCCGCCTGCACTCAGCTCCCGAGCTCTTCAAAAGTGGAGCGTCCCACCAGCGTCCAGAGCGCTGCACCACACATTGGGTGTAGAGTCTGCTCTCAGTTCAATCAGCACAGGAAGGCCAGCACACCAGGGCTCTTCAGCAGGGCAGCAGCTTCACTCCCACAAGTAGGGAGCCCCAGATGGCGGTTCCTCCTGGCAGTCCAGCAGCCTGCCGGCCACTAGTTCCAAGTCAGCACCACCCACTTTACATGGGGTCACAGCCCCAATATTAATACCACTTTCAGTCTTTGTTCTGCCCTGGCACAGGGCACTGGACCTAGTCCAAACCAGTTCTGGGGAGCACTTCACATGTGCACAACAGTCCCCATTGTTAGTGTAGGCTCTTGCCCCAGACACACCGCAGGGGGGCGGAGCCAGCATTGTGTAAGGCAGGCACAGTCATATTCAGGTCCAGGTGCTTCTCCTCCCACTACTCCAAATGTAGATCGGCCTATTCAGCCTAGCGCTGACTCACCCAGCCCCTCTGGAGCCACTGCACCTCCCCAGCCCCTGTCATCCAGAGCCAGACATGCAATACACAACAGGCAGGCACAAAGACACATAGCACACAGAATTGCCCACTTCTAAAAGTGGCATTTCTAAAATAGTGATAATAAAACTGCGAACACCATTACGAAGCGTTTATTACCACTGTTCCAAACATACCAAACTTGATCACGCCACCCCTCTCATATCAAGAATTACCACTGAAACACATATCAGGGAATCCCTGAAGCATTCCTATGAGAGGGCAGCCTCACAGTAGTGAGAAACCAAATAGGCTGTTTGTCACTACTAGGACATGCCACACAGTTAAGGCACATGTCCTACCTTTTACCTACAGCGCACCCTGCCCATAGGGCTAGCTAGGGCCTACCTTAGGGGTGACTGATATGTAGTAAAAGGGGAGTCATAGACGTGGCACCCACTTTATGTGCCACATCACAGCGGCAGTAAACTGCGCATGCAGGCCCTGCAATGGCAGAGGCCTGAGACAGGTTTGAAAGGCTACTTTGGCGGGTGGCGCAAGCAGCGCAGCAAGCTCACTAGTAGCATTTAATTTAATTTACCGGCCCCGGGTATATGAGATACCACTTTAGGAGGGACTGATAAGTAAATTAAATACGCCAAACAAGTGTAGACCAATCTTACCAAGTTTACCATAGAGAGCACATGCACTTTAACACTGAACAGCAGTGATAAAGTGCCCAGAGTCTTAAAACCACCAACACCAGGTCAGAAAAAATACCAGGAGGAAGGCAAAAAGTTCTGGGAAGACCCTGCAAAAAGGGCCAAGTCCAACACAACGTATAGTGGGCTTTGAGTCTGCCACGTTCAACCACTGGCTTTCTTTATTCTGCCTCTTTCAGTCATTGGCTTGAGACTTTGCGTAGTATTGATTTCTCACCTAATCCTAGGTGTATACTTCCACCTCCACTCGAGTGCTTGTATGAGGGAATAATTTAAAACTACAGACTTCGCTACCTGCTCTTACTGCTCTCTCCTGTCTCGTTAAAACCAGGAAATGCTGCATGATTTAGCACATTAAAAACCGATAAATATTCGCGTTGGCAATTCTTGTTTAATGGATGACCTGTGTATCTGCTGGGCTCATTTGCAGGAGGGAAATTGGGCTAGGTTTGTTTAAGCGTTAAACTGCCAAAAGGCTTGCTTGTGGTTGAATTTTGTTTTTTCAATTTTGGCTTGTCACTGATTAAAGGGATCTGTTATTGATCTATATTTTTTGTTCTTTCATCAGCACACATAGGACTGAACAGGGGAGCAACTAGACCCGAACTTTGGGGGGGACTAACACTCCCAGCCAGGTCTGGCCCTAGCACTGGTCGCACACAGTGCAACAGTCTTTTTTGGTGCCCCCTCCCCATTTCCTCCTTCTCCATGAATTCCCTCAGTACCACTCACCAACAATGCACCTCATCTCCCTATAGCACCTTTCTTACAAACATTTCATTTTTTTGTAGCGCTACTCATAGTTTACTCACACTCAGTTCTCTGATCTGCATGGTACACATTATTTGTAGCAGGCACATTAACCCTCGGTGCTGTGTGGGTGGCAGGAGTGTCTGCAGGGTGAGTGAGGGGATGTATGAATTTGGGTGCAGATGGAAGTGCAGAGTGGGACGAATGAATGCATGGTTAGGGTTTGGCTTGTTTGAGTGAGATTGCAGATTGAGCATTGAGGGGGACAGGTGAGTGAAGTGTCACATGAGTGCGGGTGAGTAGTGTGCCTGTGTGCCTGCAGGGAAACCGCGAAAGTGCATTGTGAGTGCAGAGTGATCACTGTGAGTGCAGGGTGAGCGGGTGAATGGTGTGAGTGCATGGTGATCGGTGAGAGTGCATTGTGATCGCTGTGAGTGCAGGGTGATCATGAAAATGAAGGGCGAGAAGGAAGAGTCAGCTGTCTGAATGCAGGGTGCATTCCCAGACACTTGAAGTAACTCAGCATGTTATTGACGTTGGCGTAGGGTTTCAGATATAAGTTAAACTATTGCTAATATGCAGGGCTTTAAGTGGGATGGAAAAACTTGAGGGGTCTCTCAAAGGGGCGTGGCCGATATAATTAAGGGAGTGGCTTAAAACATTTATGTCGAAAATCTGTGCTCAGTATAATGAGCCGCCTGACTGGTATTTCGCTGCTTCTGTTATTGCCTCCACATAAGTAACATTACACCTACAACAAGCCAGGACTATTGGCTTTGCCAAAGGTTGTTAGTTGCATAAGATAAATATACTACATGCATACATACAACTATGGCTCCGTTGTATATAATATTGAAAATGCTTTAGTTCTTGTGCAAGAGGTTGTGGCGTAATGGCTAGAGCTGCCAACTTTGGAGCTGAGGAAGCAGGTTTCAGTCTCAGCATCGGCTCAACATCCTGTGTTTCTGGGCAAATCACTTAATCATCCGTGCCTACCAAAAAATAAATGAAGATGTCCTTGTT